>JAOEGL010000003.1:115563814-116777886 GCA_034509955.1 Urosaurus nigricauda | reverse complement strand
AAGAAGGAAGGAAGGAAGAAGGAAGGAAGAAGGAAGGAGGAAGAAGGGAGGGAAGGAAGAAGGAAGGAAGGAAGGAGAAAAAGAAGGGAGGGAGGGAAGGAAGGAAGGAAGGAAAGAAGGAAGGAGAAAAAGAAGGGAGGGAAGGAAGGAAGGAAGGAAGGAAAGAAGGAAGGAAGGAGAAAAAGAAGGGAGGGAAGGAAGGAAGGAAGGAAGGAAGGAGAAAAAGAAGGGAGGGAGGGAAGGAAGGAAGGAAGGAAGGAAGGAGAAAAAGAAGGAAGGGAAGGAAGGGAAGGAAGGAAGGAAGGAAGGAAGAAAGAAGGAGGGATGAAAGGAAGGAAAGAAGGAGAGAAGGAAGGAGGGGGAGGGAAGGAATGCGATAAGGAGATAAGGAAGGAAAGAAGGAAGGAGGGAAGGAAGGAAGGAAGGAAGGAAGGAAGGAATACCCCTCCTTTAATGCTGCCCTGTCTTTCCTTTTCTTCTCCAGCTGTTGGGACCTGGAGAGAACTTGGCTGCAACTTCCCCACCTGTTTCCCACCTCCCTCTTTGTCCAACCCGCATTTTCCTGGAAGGGGAAAGGGATGGGGATGCTGTGTGTGTGAAGTGGGGAGGAGAGGCCCACCCCCCAACCTGAGAGGGGATCATCTCGGGGGTCTGTTTCCAAAGCGCCGGGGCTCTCAGTCAGGGCCGGCTCCCTCTCGCCCTTTTGTGGACTGATTTATGACGGGACTAATTTGAAAGGACCGGGTTTACGGCTGGAGTTATTAGACGGAACACCTCGGGCTGACACCGCAACGCCTTCCCTTCCCTCCGCTCCTGGCTGACCTCCAGCTGGCAGCAGCCGGAGGAGGAAGAAGAGAGGCAGCCGCCGGGCCTGAGTTCAAATCCTGCGCAATACTCGCTTCCTTCTCGCCTGGGATCCAAAGCGGGGATGAGAAGCGGGGCAGCCGCCGCGGGAGAAACAACGCGGTTTGACCTCGCTTTCACGGGCAGGGCTCGGTGCTATGGAATTCTGGGAACCGTCCTTGGCTGCGGCACCAGAGCAAAGGCTGGTTTTCGGGGAGAGAGAGACAGGATCGTTTTAACGCCCGCAAATAAAAGTTTACTCCGCGGAGAAAGTGATACACACACAAGGCGGTAATAAACGGATCGGAGAGATTTTTGGAAAAAAAATATTCCCAATAAAGTCCTAGGCTGTGTTCACGCTGGAGAAATAAACCGGTTTAATTGCCATGCTCAATGCTGTGAAATTCTGGGAATTGTAGTTTGTTGTGGGGTCCAGAGCGGAGCTCCGCTCCGCTCTGGGCCCCACAACAAACTACAATTCCCAGAATTTCACAGCATTGAGCCATGGCAATTAAACCGGTTTATTTCTCCAGCGTGAACACAGCCGGGCTGCCCCATAGAGTTGTGGTTTCCAAAAGAGAAAGAAAAGGAAAAAGGGGTCTCCTAATTTGGGGAGACGTTTCGTGGCCAGTGACAAGGTCTGCGGAGTTGTTACTCCACCGCTGACCTTGCTTTAGATCCTCCAAGGATCAGGCCCAGATAGGTTTTCCTACTCTCAAGGAATAGCAGGAGTTACTGGTTAACAACAACTACAACAACGTGTCGAATCAGTCTGCTCTAGTTGGTACTAACCAACAGGATGGTAGCTGTTGTTGTTGCTGCGGATTATTTCATCATCATAATAATATGATACTGTATTATTTATTATTATTATTATTATTATTATTAAATAATCGGCAGCAACAACATATAATGATATAATTAGATATAATATTATATATAATATAATATAATAATATAAATTATTATTTCATAATAATAATAATAATAATGATAATAGATTGGAATTCTGTTGCTAGCCAATATAACAACAATCACATAATGGTGATGGTAATGGTGGTGATGATGGTGATGGGGTGGGATTCTGTTGTTAGCTAACATAACAACAACAACAACAACATAATTGTGATGGTAATGGTGGTGATGCTGACGATGATAATGATGAGGATAATAATAATAATAATGGGCTGGCATTCTGTTGTTAGCCAATATAACAGTAACAAAAACAATATAATGGTGATGGTAATGGTGATGATGATGATGATGATGATGATGATAATAATAATGGGTTGGCATTCTGTTGTTAGTCAAGATAACAGCAGCAGCAGCAACAACAACAACATAATGGTGATTGCAATGGTGATGATGATGATGATGATGATGATAATAATGGGTTGGCATTCTGTTGTTAGCCAATATAACAACAACAACAACAACAACAACAACAACAACATAATGGTAATGGTGGTAGTGGTGATGATGAAGATGATGATGATGATAATAATAATAATAATAATAATAATAATGGGCTGGCATTCTGTTGTTAGTACAACAACAACATAATGGTGATGGTGTGATGATGATGACAATAATAATAATAATAGGCTGGCATTCTGTTGTTAGTCAGTACAACAACAACAACAACAACAGCAACATAATGGTGATGCTGATGATGACGAGGATGGGCTGGCATCCTGTTGGTCAGTCCCTCCCAGAAGAGACCGGTTCAGTCCGTTGCTGGATGGTCAGTCCAAACGTAATTAAACTCCATTAGCTCAATGTGTCCACTCTGCTCAAAAATAACGACAGGATTTGGGCTGAATAATAATAATAATACTATTTCACTTTGAAAGGAGGGGGTCTGCGATCCCATTCCTCCTAATCCTGTAAAAACCAAACCAAACCTGTGATATTAAAACAGAATCCACCCTTCCCTTCCTCCCACCCGCCAAAGGGTGCTGCTTAGAAGCAAACCCCATTGAGTCCAACGAGGCTTCCTCCCAAGGATCGGGGCTTTGGGATTTGGGGTGTGTTCCCCCCTAGTTTCGAGCCCCAAAGGAGCCACCTGCGGGTCTGGTTTCAATCCCTCGGCCCCCATCCAGCCTCCCTCCTTTCTCTGCCCCGAAGGCTTCTCTCTGCTCCTGCTCCTTCCAGCCCTCCTTCTTTGATCAGAGCTTTATAAAAGCAAGATCCTTAAGTAATCCGGAACAGAAGAGTCCTTTAAATTATTAACCTTTCCTCCTCCCTTCCAGAGGAGGAGGGTTTTATTTTTCTCCCCTTCCTTAGAAAAAAGGATTAAAAATACCGCAGTTCTTTCGGGGAGAACCAGAACTTAAGTTGAGCAAAGTCAGAACAACTGAATCGGAAAATAATCGGGGAAAAAAATCCAAATTGTAAAGGATCTTTGCTTAAGAAAACTCTATGAAATTCAAGGGGTCTCCATAAGTCGGTAAGAGATTTGGAGGCAGACAAATATACGCAAAGGTTAAGTCCAGAAGCGACTTGAAAGAACACAAACATACACACACACACACACACACACCAATTGTGATACCCAGATTTGCTGAGTGTATTTCCTGCTGGGGAAAGCGAACCATTTCTATTTATTCGCACGGATCACCTTTTACAAATAATTCCCAGAATTTCACAGCATTGACCCACGGCACTTAAACCGGTTTATTTACTCCTGTGTGAACGGCATCGGCGTTGCAACCCAAAGGGGCCTGGAAAGATGGCTTTGTAAGTTTTTTCCTTGATCGAAACAATATATATATATACGGGGCCGCTACAAACTACAATTTCCCAGGAGGGTTGAGCCAGGGAAGTTAAAAGCGGTGTCAAACGGGATCAATTTCTGCAGGGCGGCTGCAGCCGGGGCGGCCTCGGGCAAGTCACACTCTCTCAGCCTCAGAGGGTGGCAAGGGCAAAACCCCTTGCTACTACAAAGTGTTGAAACTACACATCCCAGGATTCCATAATCTGCCGCGACAGCACTCAAAGTGGGGGGGTCAAACTGCATTATTTCTACCCTTATTCTCCCCTTTTAGAGGAGCTGTTTTTCACCCCTTCCCGACCTTGCTTGTGGGGGAGCATCTACAGTGCAGAAACAATGCAGAAGGGCCAGGTCTCCATCCTACAGAAACCTGGGATGTGTAGTTTGGTGGGGCGCCAGCCCTGTTTGGAAGAGAACTTGTAAAACTACAGATCCCAGGATGTGCTAGGCTGGAGTTACAGCCCTGAAAGTGGGCTCAAACTGCTTTATTTCGACAGTGTGGATGACCCCCTTGGACCCTGCCTTGTGATGCCCAGCTGGAGGAAGGGGCAGAAAGCGAATTGGTTCGCACCGCAGTCCCGACCAGATCCCTCTCTTTCTGGACCTTTGCAGAAAAAGGTTTCCGTTTGTTCACACTGGAGAAATAAACCGGTTTAAGTGTCATGGCTCAATGCTGTGAAATTCTGGGAATTGTAGTTTGTTGTGGGGCCCAGAGCGGAGCGGGCCCACAACAAACTACAATTCCCAGAATTTCACAGCATTGAGCCATGGCACTTAAACCGGTTTATTTCTCCAGTGTGAACGCAGAGATCGCAGCCCTCAAGGCTTTTGGACCCGCTTTGCTTTGTTGGACCCGAACCTTCTCATGATAAAGATTTCTTGGGAGCAAACTTTGAATCCCACCATCCTATGGCGCCCTAAATCTCCCTTTAAGGCAGGGAAGCGTTTTGCGAAGGCTGCAGCCGCGCTGGAGAAACAATCCGGTTTGGCACCGCTTTAACTCTTTCTGGCTCAAGGCTGTGGCATTCTGGGAGCTGGAGTTTGTTGCGGAGGAGAAGGGAAGGAGGGCGCTGGGGGCACCGCTTTGTGCGGGGTCTTCTTTTCGTTTTTGTGCGATCCTTAAAAATCCCTCCTCTGGATGGATTCCAATAAGAAACAGGAACAAAGAGCCGAGCAAAGGGTTTGTGTGTTTGTGTCTACACTAGCCCCCCTCGCTGTTGTTAAGCGGGGTGGGGTGGGGATCAAGATTCTGGGAGAGCTGGGTTCAAATCCCCACCTTGCGCAAGTCGCACTCTCTCAGCCTCAGAGGAAGGCAAAGGCAAACCCCCTCTGGACAAATCTTGCCAAGAAAAAAAAAACCCTTAGGGTCAACATAAGTAAACAACTTCAACACAACAACTACAAAAATATCCCAATCCAGGAAAAGCGTTCCTGATCGCAGGGGAATCCGGCTCCGAATCAAACCCCTGGAATGGATCTCCTACAATCTGCGTTTGGTGCTTGGGCTCTGAGCCTCAAAGGGCTTTGAGGGCTACGGGTCTAATTCAAGTTCATCATGAATTTTAAACGTGCCTTTTTTATATTTAATTCTCGTCCTACGGATTGTAATATAAATATTGCGTAGGGATGCGGCTTGATGTGTGCATTTTATGTAACGACTGTGCTTTAAATATGTTGTAGCCCGCCTCGAGCCCTGATTATATAATGAATATTATATAATTATATAATGTATAATTATATACATTAAATAATAATAATAATAATAATATTTATATAATAATATATAAAATTGTTATTATTACAAGTCGGATCTTCGCTTTGTTATTGTTGTGTGCCTTCAACTCATTTCCGACTGATGCGGGGCTTCCTGGGGTTGAGAGAGTGTGACTCACCCTTCCTCTCTTTCAGCTTCTCTCCACCTTTCCTAGCATGACTAGGTTCATGTCCAAAGTAGGACAGCCTCCCTTGGATCCCCTTGGCTTTCAGAGAGAGAGAGAAGGTCCAACCTTCTCGAGGACTTCCAGCTTGCTCTTCTCAGGGATCGCATTATTTGGAAGGAAATCTCAGCGTGGCCTAGTGCTTTCAGCCTTGGACGACGACGACTCTCACGGTTCAGGGTTCAAGTCAGGGCCACGCAAACCCATTGGGTGGCCTTGGGCGAGTCACACTCTCTCAGCCCCAGAAAACCCCGAGGGCCGCCGTAAGTCGGAAACGACTCGAAGGCAACGCAACGCAACAGATCAGCGTTTGATTCCCCCTCCCCAAAAATTAAACTGGGTGACCTTGGACGAGCCACACTCTCTCAGCCCCAGAGGAGGACCTTGGCAAAATACCTCCTTTGAACAACCCTCCCTCCCTCTCCCCCCCTTTCCTCCTTGGACCCACTTTGGGGTTTTTTCTCCTCCTGGAGCCTCTTTTGGCCAGGATCCAGCTGGGGAGCTGCCAGGGCTCCTTCCTTCCCCCCCCCCCCCCAAATTCTCCTCTCTCTTTCCTTGAAAGGGCTTTGTTGCCTTGGCAAAGGATGGGAGCCTGTGCCAGGAATACTAAGGGACCCGTTCACACGTGACACGCCTCTCTATCTGGACACGTGGAGGAGGAGGAGGAGGATCAAGGCAGACACAGGGGTTTGCTTTTGCTTTTTCATTTAAAAAAAGAAGGGTGATCACTTTTATAGTTATTTTAGAACAGAAGCAAACCTCTCAGGGTCAAGGCAACGCGTGGGGAAAAAAAAAAGCCCTCCTCCCACTGCATCCACACTGAAGAAATGATCCGGTTCGACACCGATTTAACTGCCCTGGCTCAATGCCGATAGAAGGCTAGGAACTGCACTTTTTTTGTGACCCTTTTAGGTCCAAAACACACTGCAGACATAAATCCAGCCTGAGACTCCTGGCTCAGTGCTAGGGAATCCTGGGAAATGTCGTTTATTGTGGCACCGGAGCTCTCTGACAGAGAAGGCTGAATGTGGCACGAAACTACAATTCCCAAAATTCCCTAGTACAGAGTTAAAGATGAGTTATTTCTGCAGTGTGTGTTTTGGACACCTTTGACACCACTTCGAGTGCTGTACTTTCTTTCTGGGATTTCTCGTTTCCCAAGGTCTTTCGCCTCTGCCAAAGAGTGCTGGTGACCCACAGAACTACAAATCCCAGGATTTTGTAGGATGGAGCTGTAGCATTTAAAAGAGGCGTCAAACTGCGTTAATTCTACAGTGCGGATGCGCCCTGCGTGGAGAATTAGCCTTGTCGGCTCTTTAGAGAAATGTATAGCAACAAGGGACAAATGTTTGATGCATTTCCTCAAACGAAGCAGGTACAGTCAAGGTGCCCAGATGCCCAAGCTGCAAAGGAGGACAATGTAGGACATCACAAAGCTGAAAAACAAGTCATATAAATACAAACATGCTTCTTAGTCCTGCTCCAAATGGAGGACAACCCGGACCGAAGGTTGACAAGTAGAACATATCTTGGAAAATCCAAAGATATAGCCGTGTTAGTCCCTGGATTCAGTATGTAGAGAGATCTTGTGGCACCTTTGAGACTCATTGAAAGACAGAAGTTGGCAGCATGAGCTTTCCTAGACTTCATGCTTCTTCCTCAGAGGCTCAGATGTCCTGGAAAAGGAGGACGTGTCAACTTTGACAAGGAACAATCCAACAAACATTTAATATCGCAGCACCCAGGACAAATTTTTGGGTTTTTTCCCCTTGCTTGAGAAATCCCTATAAAATTCACACATTGATTGATTTTTCCTTCCAACCACAGTTGGCAAGGGCTTCCTTTCCGAAATATCAAGTTATTTCACCTTTCTTTCCATATTTCTCAGAAAAGTGTACACTTGAACAGCCTTGATAGTACAAAAATAACTTTTGACTATTATTACTCGGGATCTGATCAATGGACGAATTAAAAGCAACAGAGCTTTTAAAAAATAAGCTGAAGCTGTGGTGGTTTTCTTTCTTCTAGCTCCTTTTTTTCTGGTTTTATTTCAGGCACAGGTAAAATAATAATAATAATTAAAGAAAAGGTATAAGACAATAAAGTATATATGTTCCATATTTACTTCAAGGAACTCAGGGCAAGTAGCTCTGCTCCCCTCTGGGCCCCACAACAAACCCCAACTCCCAGAATTCCATAGCCTTGAGCCAGACAAGTTAAAGCGGTGCCAAACCGGGTTATTTCTCCAGTGTGGATGCAGCCAGCCTCTCACTTCCAGACAAAGGCAAGTGGCATGCTCTGAGGATTGGCTCAGTGAGACAAACCACAAAATCCAAATTAATTGAGTGCAAGAACCACAGGAAAGATGGGTTGTTGTTGTTGTTGTTGTTGTTATGTACCTTCAAGTCATTATGGCAACCCTAAGGTAACCTATTTGTCCCATTGCCAGTGTACACTACTTTACTTTGGTTTTCGATGTGGAAGGTCTGTCTGTCGAAAATGCTGCATTTCCCCTCCAACGCCAAAATGTCTTGCCTTGGCCCTGGAAGGGAAAAAACAAACAAACACTGTTACTTGCTCATCTTTTTCTATATCATAGAAGATAGAGGAGCAAAGATTACAGCATTTGGTGATGTGGATCTGGAATGCTGATTAACCATTAACGTAACAAAATATACACATATCCCCTTGGTCTGTATGCAAGAAATGGAAGCAGAAAAAGGAAGTAACTTTAAGAAACAGAGAGAGAGAATATATATATATCTCCAATTAAATAAGAAATTAAAAAGGGCTTTCTTGCTCAGATCATAGGAACTATCTGAATATTCTGTTTCTGGTCCAATGAATCTGGAATACTTATAATCAGGACAATAGATGTTCATGATTATAGAATCATAGAATCACAGAGTTGGAAGACACCACAAGGGCCATCCAGTCCAATCCCCTGCCATGCAGGAACTCTCCATCAAAGCATCCCTGACAGATGGCCATCCAGCCTCTGCTTAAAGACCTCCAAGGAAGGAGACTCCACCACTCTCCGAGGAAGTGTGTTCCACTGTCAAACAGCCCTGGTCTCGCTGCGTTCACACTGGAGAAATAAACTGGTTTAAGTGCCATGGCTCAATGCTGTGAAATTCTGGGAATTGTAGTTTGTTGTGGGGTCCAGAGCGGAGCTCTGCTCCGCTCTGGGCCCCACAACAAACTACAATTCCCAGAATTTCACAGCATTGAGCCATGGCACTTAAACCGGTTTATTTCTCCAGTGTGAACGCAGCCTTCGTTGACCTTTCACTCTGCTATGTTGGGATCACAGCTGCCTCAACACTCAGCCTCAAATAATCACAACTGTTGCAGTAGATGAGCCTCTTCATTTCAGGCGAGAGAGAGAGAGAGAGAGAGAGAGAGAGAGAGAGAATATATATATGCTCACTTTCATATGTTTTTAATTGTGCATTGCTCTTTTAATTTGTATGTAGCTTTGTGTCCCAATTTTGGGCAAAAGCAGGAAATAATAGCAATATCAATAACGATAACAATGTACAGCCAGCCCTCCTTATCCACGGATTTTCTGTACACAAATTCAAGCATACACGGCTTGAATATATTTAGAAAAATCACAAATTCCAAACAGCAAACCTTGATTTTCCATTTTATATAAGATACACCATTTTGATAGGCCATTGGACTGAATGGGACTTGAGCATCCACAGATTTTGTTATCCACGGGGGTCCTGGAACTAAATCCCAGCATTTAACAAGGGGCCACTGTATTTCCCCTGAAAGTCTCTTTGCAACCTATGACCACTCCATCTTCTAATATAAGTCTCTGAGCAGAAAAGCTAGAACGATAACCAAGTCTACTTTGTGTTGTGTTGTTTGCCTTCAAGTCATTTCTGAATTATGGCGAATGTAAGGTGAACCTATCATGGGGTTTTCTTGGGACATTTCTTCAGAGGGAGGTTGCCATTGTCATCCTTTGGGGCTGAGAGTGTGTGACTTGCCCAAGTGGGTTTTCACAGCCAAATGGGGATTCAAACCCTGCTCTCCAGAGTCCTAGTCCAATGCTCAAACCACTACACCACACTGTCTCACAAGTCTACTTTATAAACAAATAACTAGCTTCGAAGGTCTTTTCTCCAAGGACTGACTGGGTTTTAATTAAAAAAGAAAGAAAGAAGGGAAATTACAAGTTTCAGACTTGATCCTGTATCAGGTTCTATCTCTGAGATTCACTCTCCTCACAGACATTCATAAACATTCAGCTGAGTCCGGACTGGATTGTTATCCTCTTAAATAATTTGTACACTTCTACAAACCTTGCAAGTTCCCTGTCTACGAGCCTGTAGATATCATCCTGTTACACACAGATGGTGCTGTTTTGGCCATACTAGGATCTGCATTCAGAGGATGAGTTCATTATCAGGATGCAGGATGTCTCATGTGTATTCCTGCAATGCCCCATCCTTTCAGTATCTTCATGTTCGCAATGGGGGTCTTCTTTCCAGTTAAGCAAATCATCTTCACCAGAGCAATAGAAGGCTGGACCTCTGATGGGACAATGAACTGATTGAAATCTGTAAGGTGGTGACGATCTTGGAAAAAGTTACCCGTGGGACTATAGTACCCATAACTGGATATTGAAGCCTTCTCTGATTCTGAGTATTGTATGCCAAAATTAAAACTCCCAACATCAGTGGTTGGTATGTACGTATTTTCATTTTCCCGTTTGTGAGCTCCCAGTGGCACCTGGGCTGGCATCTGTCAAAAAAGCGACGCTCCAAAATCCAGTCAGATGGACCACGGACCGGTTTAGCAGCACCTTTCTAATGTTTGGGTGCTGTTGGGTGCCGTACAATGGGAACATAAGGACTGCTAATGCTTGTATTTTATCCATACGGGACAATGTCTTTACATCCGCGAGTCCTGTGGATTAAGGCCAGGAGAAGCAGCTGGCAGGGTCAGCCCTCCCATTAGGCGGAGTGAGGCCAATGCTTAATGTGGTAGAATTACTCCTAAATTCCACATCTGTTTCCTTCTGCCACTCAACATATCTTAGGTTGCATCCACACTGGAGAAATAACCCTGGTTTGGCATCGCTTTAAGTTCCCTGGCTGAAGGCTATGGGATTCTGGGAGTTGGAGTTTGTTGTGGGGTCCAGAGCGGAGCTCCGCTCCGCTCTGGGCCCACAACAAACTCCAACTCCCAGAATCCCATAGCCTTCAGCCAGGGAACTTAAAGCGATGCCAAACCGGGTTATTCTGTATATCGAATGGGAAAGAGGCATCATTTTGTTATTCACTTAAAGCAACAAGGCGTCTTAGCCTGGGCCTGGCCAATGGGAACAAATTGGCACCTGTTGCACTGAAATAAAGGACCGATCCCCGTAAATATTGCCTTCTACCGAGTCAGATAATTTGTTCGTCTATCTCTGATTGCTTTCCATGGTAATGAATGGCGGGTGGTGATCGGCTAGGAAACTTTCAGGCCACCTAATCCTTCATTAATTGGATAGATCAGGCACTGCATGGAGGATCTTTTATATGCAAAGCATATGCTTTCTGTCACAGAGTTTTGGGGGGTAAATTGGTTTCAGTTTTCGGAATTCCACCATCAGCATAGCCACTGTCCAGGATGGCAGGAGATTCTAGAAATTGTGACTAAAAACAAGAACTAAGTTCTGCTTTGCCCCCCGAGCAATGGTCCCTTCCCTTTAAGCCACTGAAGGGATGTGGCACCCACCCTTGGGCCCAGGGCCTCGTTCTTTGAGCTGCTGGGTCTGCACAACGGATTCTCGAATCAGATCATTAGCCCCAAAGACTTCAGTGGGGATTATATTGGCTTAAACCCAAATACTCAATTTAATGGGTTTGCCAATCATGCCGATCACCAGTTCCCATGGGAACCCCCCCCCCCCATTTCCCACGTGCGAGTTGATTTTGTTTCTCCAGCCAAGAGACCTGGCCTTGATGCGAGCAAAAGAAAGAAAACAAGAAAAGAAAGGGGATGGGGAAGAAAGGAAGGCAAGGTAAACAAGAAAATAATAGTAGTATCCTTGTTCCAGTGTTTATGTTCAGCCTCCAGAGCTGAGTAATATTAAAGAGTCTTCATACGTCAATTTTCTTTAATTTTTGTTTACCCGGATTATGTTTTCTAAGGCACTGAGAGAACTCCCACACAGGAAACAGCCCTTAGAAGAGTAAATATCTCTGCTGAGTGCTCCACAAAGGCTCTGTTGTGTAGTCTCTCTATACAGCCAATGATACTAACAACAGTAATAGAAACAGTCTAGTCAGGAGAATTGGCGTCCAGTACACCCCAGCTATGTGTGTAGTCAAATACTGTATTTCAACCAATACCTGGGGATGGATTAAGCTTGCAAACTAAATACCTGTGTAGAATGAAGTATAATGTCACCAGAGGGGTAGCCATGTTAGTCTGTCGCAGGGAAAACAACAGCCTTGTGACATAATTTCCCATAGTGTAAGCTTTTGTGGACCAGCAGCCACTTTGTTAGAGGTATAAAGTGTTTCCTACCCCTGCACAGTTTGGAGATTACTTACATCTATATTTATATATATGCACACATACAAGTGCGCCTTGTAGAAGCATTTAGAATCCTTAGATGCATCAGAGGAGTTTATCATACGACGGAATTTGGGGTATAATGCCATGGCAATCCGAACGCAATCATGGGGTTCCACATAATTGCATATTAGGGTATCTCATCCAATTTTGGGCAATGGGGGGTCATTTTCGGGAAATGAGAAGTCATTCTGAACGCATTCCGAATGCAATCAGATTTCACATAAATTCGCTAAACTAGCGAATTCACGTAATTTCGAATTGGCTCCATTTGCAATTGAGAGAAATTCCTCCCATGTGATAAACTCCATTTTCATCATGATGGGGCTAGAAAGGAGCTACAGGCTAGTCCTTCTTCTCTGGTGCCTGGCTGCTGCATGTTACTTCAATCTGAACCTGAAGAGATTCATATACGTATATGAAAGTTATATGGATGAGCAGAGCCCATAACTTCACTTTTCTAGTTATAAAAGAGTTTGGATATATGTTCTTTAATTCTGGCTGTAGAAAGTATATATGATTGTGTTTCTATACGTACTTCCACTTATTTGCAGCACATTTCCAGGGAAGACTGAGAAATATCAATCTGTATAGTTTAATAATCAATTCATTGGGTTGGATCAGCTGGCTCAGCCTTTCTCAAAAGGACAAAAAGTCTTATGGGCATACAGTCAGTCATTCTGGGAGAATAAAGCTGGTTTTTGGTATAAATAGAATATAAATTTCTTCTCCTTTTTCTTCTTCTTCTTCTTGTCAGACCAGAGGGTGTTAAAAGAAACACAAGAGAACAACAGATGAAGGTGGGTGCAGGATGAATGGAGGGGAAACAGAGGAAGAATCCAGAGGATACAGACACTTTGGACACCTACCATTTGTCTAATCATAGTGGGTTGGGATGACGAATATACGTCCCAGGGACAACATATACGTTTTGGTCTAATTTCATGTAGGGTAGGAGAAAAGGGGAAGAAAAGAGGGATGGGTAGGCATGGAGTGGGGTGAGTGGCATAGAAAGAAAAGCAGGGTAGGCAATTCTTTAACCCCAGAACTTTGGGTTCTACCCGTTATTTGTTGTGGTCCTCAACTGACTTTCCACATCAGTTAATGGCCCTTCAAAGGAGGAGGTTTCCCTGTTCCTGCAGGAACTCATTGCAATCCAGGGCTTATGGAAATGATGAATTGTGGGGAGTCAGTAGTGGCTGGGTGGACTGTCATATACGGAGGGCATTGAATCAACTCCAATTTTCAACCTGAAAGGAGTTACCCATGGTGTTGAACCCTATCAAAAAAAAGTTCCAGCACCTTGGATAGTGTCATAAGTAACCTCTTGGACATGAAGGGGAGGAGGAGGAAGATCACCAAGAATCTGCAGTTCCTGATAATGGAGCTCTCTCAAAGTCGGAGGAGATGGGGGCTGAGGCAGAGGGGACCCTTCTCTCCAGCAGCAGATGACAGAGGCCAATGACACTGAAGGCGACACATCTCCATCCTTTGTTGAGCAATGATATCTGCTCCTTGCCATGGCTTGTTTGTGAGTACAGCAGTGGCTGGCCTCAGGACCATGGTGTCTGGTCCCTGAGGTCCCACAGCGATTGGAGCAGGAGCAGCCTCTGGCCGCTCCTTTTGCCCTGTCTGCTTGAGGCCTCAGATGCGACAACTCTGTTTATTCCTTGTTGGCCTCATGTGTATGTACCACTGACCTGCTGCAATGGTTTCTGGACTGGCTGATGACCATCCTTGTCCTTCTCCCTTCATCTTGTTCTGATAACCTGCGATTGACCTGTACTGGACTAACTCCTTGACAACCCTTGCACTCTGACCACCTGCTTTCTTGGGCACTTGCTGACTGGTTTATAGGAGAGATAATTCCTTTAATGATTGGATTAAAAATCAGATTAGCTTCACTGTCCCATTAAAAGGGAAGCCACCAGCTGTCATTGTGACAGAAGTAAGAGAAGTGGCTTTACAGAGACATTCTAGGAGACAGTTCTGGACAGAAAGAGCATTGAGGAAGAAAGTGTGGAGATGTAGTGTTCAAATTCTAGATGTACGAGACCTGTCTAAAGAAGAGTCCTACGCATGTCAAAAATTTAAACAAGAGATGCACCAAAGCACATATTCTACCACAGAGAATCACTAAACAGTTGGGAGAAATGAAATGGGTACACAGTTTATTTACTATTTATCTATTATATTTATTTGTATGCCACTCTAGTCTCAGGAGTGGGACTCAGAGCAGCTTCACAGCATGAAGAACAGTACAATTAAAACATTTAAAAAGGTTCAACATCCCAGCCTGTCCCCATAACAATTCCTTAAACGCCTGTGTGAACAGGTAGGTCTTAAGCTTCCGGCAGAAGGCCATCAAGGAGGAAGTCATTTTGATCCATTTCCTGGGCAGGGAGTTCCAGAGTCTAGGGGCAGCCACCGAGAGGTCTCTCTCTCTCTCTCTTGTGTTCCCACCAACCATGTTTATGATGATGTTGGGACAGAGAGAAGGGCTTCTCCAGAGGATCTCAGATTCCGGGCCGGTTCATACCAGGAGAAATGGTCTGCCAAATAGTGTGGACCTGAGCCACATAGGGCTTCATAGGTGACAGCTAGCAGCTTGAATTGTATCCAGAAACAAACTGGCAGCCAATGAAGCTCTTTCAACAGGGGCGTTGTATGATCTCTGTAATATGCCCCTCTTAACAGCCTGGCAGCAGCTCTTAGAACCAGCTGAATTTTCCGAACACGTTTCATAGGCAGCCTCATGTACAGCCCATTACAGTAGTCCAAACGGGATGTAACCAAGGCATGTACCACCATGGCCAGATCTGGCTTCTCAAGGAATGGGCGCAGTTGGTGCACAAGTTTTAAATGTGTGAAAGCACTCCTGGTCACAGCAGAGACCTGGGCCTCCAAGTTCAAAGCTGAGTCCAAGAGTACTCCCAAACTGCAAACCTGTGTCTTCAGGGGGAGTGTGACCCCATCTAACACAGGCTGGATCCCTATTCCCCGATCGACCTTCCGACTGACCAGGAGCACCTCTGTCTTGTCTGGATTAAGTTTCAACTTGTTTGCCTGCATCTAGTCCATTACTGAAGACAGACACTGGTTTAGTACCAGGACAACCTCCTTGGATTGAGGTGGGAAGGAGTAGTAGAGTTGAGTGTCATCTGCATATTGATGGCACCACACCCCAAAACTCTGGACAACCTCCCCTAGTGGTTTCAATGTATATGTTAAACAGCATAGGAGACAACACAGAACCCTGCGGGACCCCACAGGTCAATGGCCAGGGGGTTGAACAGGAGTCCCCCAGTACCACCTTCTGGTATCAAAAGCTGCTGAGAGGTCCAGAAGAAACAACAAGGACACACACCCCTGTCCAGTTTCCTCTGCAGGTCATCCACCAAGGCGATCGAGGCTGTCTCTGTCCCATAGCCAGGCCTGAAAGCAGATGGAAATGGATCTAGATAATCCGTTTCATCCAGAAATCCCTGGAGTTGGGAAGCCACCACACGTTCCAAAACCTTGCCCAGAAATGGTAGGTTAGACATTGGCTGATAGTTATTCATTATTGTGGGATCCAAGGATGACTTTTTTAGCAGAGGCCTCACAAAAGCCTCCTTTAGGCAGGATGGAATTTTGCCTTCCTGTAAAGAGGCATTGATTACTTCCTTTACCCTCTCAGCCAGTCCCCCTCTGGCCTGTTTAATAAGCCAAGAAGGACAAGGGTCCAAGATACATGTGGTGGCTTTTACCTCTCCAAGGATCCTGTCCACATCATCAGGCTGCACAAGATGAAAAGTATCCATTAACACTGGACCGACAGGAGTCAAGCTTACATCTATTGACACTGTATCAACTGTAGCATCCAAGTCGGAGCAGATTTGAATGATTTTATTTGCAAAATGCTGTGCAAATTCTTCACTGCGAGCCTCCGCGTGGTCTGCATTCTCCACTTGAGGGTGAGTATGTAAAAGACCCCTGACCACCTGGAACAGCTCTGCTGGCAAGCTTCTTGCAGTTGAATGGGAAGTGGGATTATAATGGATTCAGCATTATGACACAGACTAATTGCAAGAGAATTTGTATGAGCAGGTGAAGCCCACCTCCAAAGCAACCACATACCTTGGTTTAGACATTGTGTTGATAAACCCCATAAATACAGATCCAAAATCCACAATTGGGCAGAATCTTTATTGGACCTCATCCAAGCCAGCCATGGTGCTCCCAAAGCCAATATTTTGGCACACAAGGAAGAAAACACTCAAAGTACCCCTCCTACTTCTGTCTCATTTTAGGGCTGTAGTAGTCCAATCTGAGGAACCTCAGTGCTGGATGCATCCAGGGGATGAGTCAAAGCCAATTCAAGATCAAGCACAGGGAATCATGAGGCCCCGGCAGTTCAAGGAGCAAGCACAGGGAATTGTCTAGTCCAAACACAAAGAACAGCTCAACCAGTTTCAGAAACAATCAAGGAACCGGAGTGAGAGGAATCCAAAGAGCATGTTAGGGTCAAGAAGTCAAGAAGTTCACGAGTCAGGAGCAAGACAACACAGATGCGAAGCATGATTTTGAAACCAACAGTCTCATGCCTTCAGTGTGGGTGTTTTATGCCCAACCATCTGGGAGAAGACAGTTGATGCTAATTGGGCGGGCTTCTCCCTCGTTAGACTCTCTTGAATCCTGGCATCCTTTTGTGTTTTATTGATTGATTGAATTTCTATCCTGCCTGGGATGAGATCCATGGTGTCCTCTTTCCAGCTGTTATTTGTGCAGGCATCTTTCACAAGTGTGGAGGTGGGTCGGTGTCTGGGTTTTCTTCTGTCTTCTGTGTGTGGGAGATGGATCTCTCTTGGTGGTTCTGTTTCTGCCTCTGGTTCCAAAGGCCTCAGAGGAGGCTCACTGATGAAGCCTCCATCTGTCCCTCCAGTTCCTCCTGCTGGGACCCATCCTTCTTATCTGAGGAGGACTCCTCAAGGAAAAACATGACACTCCCTGCTAGTAACTATACAACAACACTGAATTAAATAGCTAACAATTTGTTGCCCTTTCATGACACCCCAAATCTCCTTCCTGTGGTAGCTGTTTCATTATTCCTAACGGTAGCATTGGCCCTTGAAATTCCATATCAGGAGTGAATGTAACACCTCACAGTTTCTGTTCCTTGTTTGTAACACAGAAGAGGGCAAAATGAGATCTACTCCATGCTAATGTTGGGAACTGCAGCCCAGCAACATCTGGAAGGCTGGACTTTCCCTGAACCTGATTTAATGACAGAAAAATCCAACCTTGCCTATAGTGAATGAAACAAAGCTTTGCTGAGGATAAAGTTAGTAGGGTAGGGGTAGTGAACAAACACATCTTATAGAAAAGACAAATGCATCAAGTCTACTGTTGAAAGTACAAAATAAGCTAACATTGTTGGCATACCAAGCTTTTAGAAGCTGGTCAGTCCTTTGTGCCTGTCCAGGTCAGGAGCCTATAGAGACCAAAGCTTCAGGTTTATTTTTCAAATGTAATATCCTATGGGTTGTTCTTTCATAAGCCTCTTTTTATTCTTTAATAGGGGAAATGACCAGTGGCTTCATGTAACTTTGACCTTGATAGGCTTTCTTCAGTCTATTGTCTCTATCACAAGGATGGAGAACATGTGTTCTTCCAGATAGTAATTGCTTACGGTTAGTCATGTGCTGGCTAGGGCTGGTGGGAACTGGAAATAGAAACATTTGGAGGCCACATGTTCCCCACTTTGGCATACAGTTTCTGGCACAGTTTCTGCCAATATGGTTGGGTGTTTATGTTATGCCATATCTATCATGAAATATACCCACTAATAAAGTCTGGCCACCAGATTCTAGGGTTCATAGCTTATGGTGTCAGACAAAATGAGGGCATTGCCCTTCTCCAATAGCCTCAAATGAAAATTTCCTTCATTCCTTAAATTACTGGTGTTGCAGGATCATGACACTTCAGTTGAGCATTTAAAAATGGAGTTAATGCATCGAAAGAAAAGGGGAAGGGGAAGTTACCAAGGGAATGCCAACACAGCAAATGTGAGAGTTCTAGGTATGAATGATTTTCAGTGTCACACTCTGCAATGCCACAGATTTGGAACTGATGGAAAATTTCATTAGAGGAGAATTCTTATGGCAGGCAGTGCCCTCATCCTGCCCCAATAGTTATAACCCTGCCAGAACCCACTAGATTTCCCTCTCTGTTAATCTTTAATATTGTGCAATTTTCACAGATATAACTATAAATAAACACCGACAGAGTTTCAGCATTATTACTGTATAACATTATGTTTTGTTCTTGGCAGAAAAAGATGGTATATACTAGCAGGATGTTGTATGTAAATGAAGAAAGGTGGTGTACAAATGATCTAAAACTTCACAAACAAGAGAGAGGGTATTTCTGGTTTAGCCTTTTCATTTATTAACATAGTCTAATTTACGGGGGAATAGAAACCATGCATACCAGAGTAGGTTTTTTTTTCCTTTTGGCAGATTCATAATGCTGTTTTAGCATCCTGCAGAGGGCTTTGACTGGCTTGATTAGTTTTTAATTTTTAAAAGCTGAAACAGAGATTGGAATACTTCAGAGATAGTGTGTGGCTTTGAAAAAAAGTCCAGCAAAAATTTGAAATGCATGAACTAAATCATCTCACCACTCCATGTTAGCATATTTCAGTCTGAAGGAATATCATTTTGATTCAATTGTAAGTCATAGAATTCTTGGAACACTGTCTGTAACAGGGGCACAGATTAATTTGGGAGTTTATTTCCATGACCACATTGTACATAATAGTAGTGTAAGTAAAGAAAATGTCAGATTTAAAATAATATGTAAGGCATTTTCTGCAGTGTCTTTAAGAATATAGGTGTAGGAAAGGATGTACAACCATGGCCTAGAGGTGTCACTATATTTCAGTTAATTAGCTCCTCATCTGTTTCTCTTGATCATCACTTTGAACATGAGCCAGCAGTGTGATGTTGCAACAAAGAAGACAAATGCTATTTTAACCTGCATTAATAGAACCATAGCTACCAAATCAAGGATAGTAATAGTCCAACTTTATTCTGCGTTGGTCAGACCTCATCTGGGGTGGAGTGTTCAGTTCTGGGTGTGTCATTTTAAGAAGGATATAGACAAGCTGGAGTGAATTCAGAGAAGGGCAATGATGATGACAAGAGGTTTGAAGAACAAAACATATGAAGAGAGGTTGAAGGAGCTGGACATGTTCATGCACTCTTTAAATACCTCAAGGGCTGCCACAGAGAAAAGTGCCGGCATGTTCTCTACTGCCTCAGAGGGTAAAACTAATCCTAAAGGTTTAATGTTACAGGAGAGTAGATTTCGATTCAATATTAGAAGGAACTCCTTGACAATGAGAGTGATTCAGCAATGGAACCAATTGTCTAGAGAAGTGATGAGGTCTCTTTCTCTCTAGACAGATATCTGCTGGGGATGTTCTAGCTGGATATCCTGCACTGAACAGGGGATTGGACCTGATGGGCCACAGGGCCCCTTCCAACTTTATGGAGACTATCACACGCCTCCGTCACCCAAACGTCATCAAAATGGGATGGAAGCGTCACCAGTGTGATCATGCCTGGTGCTTCGAAAGTGAAACATTATCGTTAGAACCATGGACTCGTCAGCGGAGAAGCCCTTTTCGTATTATTAACAGATTAATCCGTTAATAAGAAAAGGGCTGCTTCCCTGACAATTCCATGCCGATTCCATGCCGACAACACTTCCATTTCACTTTAGAAGTGCCAGCAGCATGATCACACTGGTGACACTTCTGCCCATTTTGATGATGTTTGGGCGATGGAAATGCTGCGTGTGATAATCTCCTATGATTCTATGAAGACTTTTTAAATCATTTATTCCTTGGTTGGAAAAGTAGCAGAGCAGTCCAATGCATGTCTTACCATCCCTAACTCAGGACAAATGAACCACACTGGAGGTTTCTTTTGCTCTGCAGTTAAACTAACAGACAGAATTGAGGTCAGGAAAGAGTCAGGTCATGACCCAGTTTAGAGAGCATCTGTGGTTGAATGGACAGAGACAAGAGTACTCCAATGTGAACTTGGGACTATTTAGACAAGAGCCAGCTATAGCCAGTGAGAGACTGAAAGAAGAGTCTCATAGTTTGGTCCCAACATTTTTGCAATCTAAACCTTTTTACAAAGTCCCAGACGGTTCTCTGTAAAACAGTGAGAATGCTAATTTGGAAAAGTAGCCATATGAACCTGTAAGAACAAAAAATCCAAAGTGGCATTGTAGAGAAGGACTGGCTTCTCTAACCAAAACTGACACTGGCAACAGTTTCTTTTCAAAAAACGCTTTGGGTTGGTGATGGATTGTAGGTGTATGTCAAGAAGTAAATTCATACTCAGTGTCTGTCTTAAAAATTTGCTGCAGCATAAATGTTATGAAGAATTTCTAATCGACTGAATAATTTAACTTAATAAACTTGTAACAATTTCAGTAATTAAGCAACACTTAAATTTGTATATAAACAAAACTCAGCATATGTTCCTTTTTGAGAGACTAAAGGAAATGAGAAATAACAGAGGGGCTGTGTAAACCACACCTGAAGGGGCAGCCTGCAGCAGCCTCTATCTTCTCCAGATCAGGGCTGAGACAACTGTATGCCATGGCCCACGATCTGGCCTTTCCAGTGTGCAAAAGGAGCCACAATCTCCTTTTTGCACCTTGAAAAGGGCACAGTAATGCAGGCCCCACGGCTTTATGGCGTTCCTTTGGTGCTGCTTCATGTGGATGCAGTGCCAGAGGAGTGCCATGAAGCCAGCACTGTGTGGTGTGTTGCGGGTCAGAGTCAAGGTGTCTGTTGTGTGGATGCCATGCCCCGACTCTGCCCCCATGCCGGCCTTAATGGCCGGTCTGCACAACCCCTTAATGGCCAAAAAGTATAACTGATTATTTGAAAGAAAGACCCTCTTTTGTAAAACATTGGCTGTTAGTTGGTAACTTACACGTGAGCATCAATGGCAGTTGTGGTTACCAAGACCAAGATTCAAAGAGGGTATTTATTTTGGGTTACGAGGGAATTTGGTTGGTGTTAATCATGATTATATTGCAAAACCATTCTCAAGGAGGAGTTTTATGGGGGAAAGATGGGAGTGGGTTTACTTTTGCCAGTGTGCTCTGGGCTACCCACAGAGTATTCTGACCCCAAATTCTCCCTGAATTTGCCTTTTACCTCCTCTCTTTTGCTACAGGTTTTTGGCTCTTACAGCAAATGGGTGGCTGCCTCCCACCCAGCCTCTGTTCATTGCTGAGTGCTGGCGCTGAGGACAAAACAAGGTGCCCAGCCATGCTATCAACATTGGGCACCTCATTCTGACCTCAGAATGACTTGCACCTGAAATGCAGTTCTGGGTAGCTCTCAAGGACTGTGAGTGAAAGGACAGCCATGATCAACACTGGAAAAAGAGCCAAAACTTGCAGCAGCAAAAGGTGAGTTATTTAACTGTGGGTTAGGGGGAGGAAGCCACCCATGTAGCTAAGCCCTGATTCACAAACGTCAAGCATTACAGTCTGCACGGAGAACTGCACTATACACCTTACATTTGACTGGTTACTATTACTATTTCAAAAAGATAAACATGAGACAGCAATACTTCAGAGATTCTAGGGCTTAGGATGATAAAAGCTTGGTTAGAAAATGTTTACGTCAAACTTGTGTCATTTATAAAGAGCCCGAACTATGTTGATATATTTCCACTATCATGTTCCTGAATACTCCTGCTGTCATAACTTGTAATTCCAAACTGTATTGTCAGCTGCAGTCGTCTCACATAGTATTTCAGTCTGGTCCCTGAGGTGCTGGACTTGAGGCATGTTTTATTAAAATTCTAGAGTTGTCTCTTCTTGACTAACCAGCCATTAGCTGGCTCACTGATCCTTAACTGCAGATCACTCTCTTATTTAGACTGCATTTCCCTTAGGTTCCAAAATAATTAGTCTCATGGCAATGGATGGGATTTCCTGTCAAGTGATGTGAATATAGATGGAGCACCTCAGACACTGCTAGTAAGTAACTGTATTGGTGCTGAATATTTCTTAGTTTTAGCATTTACACAATTGTGGGCAACTACAGAGAACCAAAAGCCAGAATTTTTTTTAGATTTTTGCCCTTGTCCAGCACAATTTCTCACAAAGTAATGCAAGAACTACACATTCACATCCCTTTTTCTCCGTAACTGCTCAGGTTCTCTTCCCTCACATTATTCTGCCTCTGCTTCCCACACTCCTTTCCAGACAGAAGTGTAAAATTAAGGTGCCAGTATTGGTCAATGAAGGAAAAATTGATCAATTATCTATGCCCTTGCTTTTTTCTTTTTGTTTGGATCTTGATACTGTGCTTCAATGAATTAATGCACTGGGTCTCGGACTTTTTACTTTTGTGATCTCATTTACATCTACATCCAGATATTCTGCCTGCTTAACATAGTGCATGATTAAAAACTTTTATTTGTTTAGTGTGTGTATTTTTGTTCACATGTTCATGTATATTCACATTTTAGCTTCTTGTCAGGCAGAGGCTCTTGGCTTTCTCTCCCCTTCCAGAACAGAAAAGATTTGGAAAGAAGAGGAAGAGGAGGAGTAGGATCAGGGCCTCCGTCTTACATCCCCTGCCGTGAACAACTCCTGCATCCCCACGGTGTGAGAACCACTGAATTAATGTAATGATTGGATGGTTTTAACACGGCCTGCTCAAGATGTTTTTCCACTTGAGGCAAAGGATAAGGTGGCATCCATATCCCATTCTGTGTTGAGAAGCCATAGGATGAGTGGTTCAGTTTTATTTATTTAGTGACAAGCCACTTGAGGGAAGGAGGCTAATTCATAGGTTGCAAAGCTGGCTACATGGCACACTACCCCTCTGCCTTCCAGTACCTTGCTACTGCCTTGTACTCCCAGCATCAGCTTCCCATGGCAGGTGTCTCACTCTCCCTAATGGTAGGGCCAGCTCTAGGTTTTGGAGCATAAGGTACCAATTATATACAGATATATAGTCAGCCCTCTGTATCCACAGATTCATGTGGCTTCAACACACACACACACACACACACACCAAAAGCAAACCTTGATTTTGCAGTTTTATATAAGGGACACCATTGTACTATGTCATTGTATTTAATGTGACTTGAGAATCCACGGATTTTGGTTATCCACAGGGGTCCGAGAACAAAACCCCAGTAGATACCAAGGGCCCATCATTGCATTCCCAAATGATGAAAGAGGCTGCCATCAATTGGAATATACCTTTTTTATGTAAGTGGGGAAGGTACATTTCGACTGTGGTAGCTGCTGCTCACTCTTCTTCCTCCAAGCTGCGTGAGTGGATCAGGCATGGACCATAGCTAGGGGAGGGGGAGAGGTAAAATGTGGGCATTAGCCCCCAATAAAAATTCTGCCCAAACAAAAATTCCTTCAATCCCAACATTTCAACCTTTGTCAAGAGGGAGACCCTGAAAATAGTTCATACCTAAAGATATTTTTGCTGTGTTTGCATTTCCTTGGTAACATTGCCTGCCCCTTTTTGTTGAGATATCTAACCTATATTTATCAACTGAAATACGCGTATGGTCATTGGCACTGGAGCAGCACCTTTTCATATTTTGAATTTAAAATGTGACACACTTCCCATGAAGGTTGGCCATGACTGTTCTGAAAATATGTTCAAACATGACATTTGCAAGATTCAAAACAGATGCTTTGTCTCACTTCAACCACTTAGCTATTGTTGCTGGATAACCCTCCTTTTCAGCTTTTTCGTAATTTCAATCAATAGCAGTTTTCTGAAATGGTGATTTCTTTCAGATTTCCTGACATTTGAATGTAGATATTCTTTGATACAGCAGTTCAATCTACTCTTTTTACCAGCTTTTAAAAAAATACCTGACAATATCGTATTGATTTCCATTGTTCTGGCAGGTGTCTGATATGTTTATATCTACATTCTCTTTTAATAGCAGGCATTTTGATCCACTCATCTTGGCTCTAGGCTTCCAGCATTTGCATATAAAACTGTGTACGCTGTCACCCCTTGAATGTCCTTTTTTGTGCATGTGTCTTTCATCTGACACTTTAATTGCTTATACTGCTTTTCAGTAGTTTCATGTGCATATTGTCAGTTTCTAGGAAATTCTTGTTTTGACCATCAGAGCTTTAAATAAAGATGATTGATGCAGCTCAACTATACTCAGTATTTTAATATTTTGTTTCTAAAACATCTTTGATAAACTGGGTCCCTGATGTCAAATAGATGGGATTTGGAATTCCCAAGATGAGACAAAGCCTGGAAGCATCATGGCCAAGCATTAAGAGATACTCCATGGTATGAAAGAGTTAACTTGCATCAATAACCTTGTTGGCTACTATTTTACATTTACTTCCCAGGTTGAGGCTGGGAAAAGATTTGAAGCAGTTTGAGGAGGTATAGTAGCACAGTTCTACTGAATGCTTTTACATGGCATCCCGTTCATGCAATTGTGCACTTGAAATAATATCACAATGGTGTTTCACACACATCCACAAATGAACAGTTAGTATATTGCAATTGATCATTTTGTGCATATGTGGCATATCCGTGCAACTGTGCATGCCCGCTAATCATGTTCCCTGACCCAAAGAATAAAGACAGAAAAATAAAATTGAACGGTGGTCCCGTAGCAGAGGATTTATTGGCTCAAGGTCATTTTTTTTTAAAAAAACCATGATACCTGTTAAGTGGCCTAATATTATATCAATAGCAATAGCAAGTACATTTCTTTACTGCTTATCAGTGCACAAGCACTCCCTAAGCGGTTTACAATGTGTAAGCTAATTGCCCCCAACAAGCTAGGTACTCATTTTAGCAGCCTATGGAAGGATGCCAGGCTGAGCTGACTTTGAGCCCCTGGCTGGTATTGAACTCACAACCTTGTGGTTTGTGAGTGATGGCTACAGCCTGTGAGTAGTTTGAGTTATCTCCAAATGTCCACAAAAAGGACTTGAATGAACCAACTCCAGCAACTTGTTCCTTATTTCTTAAGCCCAATTAGCTGCTTATTTCTGAAGCACAATTAGCTGCTGGTGTTTCTTCCACACTTTTTTATATCTACATTTCAGGGATTCTCAATATAATTTTCCCCTGTACATGCACAAAACTGGAGGGGTTCCATTTAGACAGCTCAGAGGGATTTGCCTCTTCCAGTTCTCTAACTGGCTTTAAGCTCTTATCTAGATGTTGTTCCTTAATGAATTCAGAGGAACCTTGTTTTCCTGGGGAACTTAGATTGATCAGCTTCTGTTAGGTTAAATCCTTTATTTCCTCCCCTTTAGTGTTGTCAACTGATCTAAGATCACCTGGTTAAGCCTGATTCCCACTTTCTTTTCCCATCTAGTAGTTGGTAGTTTCACAGATCCCAGTGCTAGTAGCCAGAGTAAATATGAGATATAAAGATTGTGCATTCAGACATTCTGGTCCCATATGTGATTAGGGGAAAAATTAGCCAAATGTAGTGCAGATCTGTGAAACTACCAACTACTAGATGGGAAAAGAAAGTGGGAAATCAGACTTAACCAGGTGATCTTAGATCAGTTGACAACACTAAAGGGAGGAAATAAAGGATTTAACCTAGCAGAAGCTGATCAATCTAAGTTCCTTACCTAGAATAATAAGGAGGGGAAACAAATACCTTCTTTCTTTAGTTGATTATGCTATTACCTACCCAGAAGTGTAAATCTGGAAATGACTGATGTTGCAGATGGGCTGGTAACCCCCTTTTGCAGACTAGGGTTTCCTAGTGAATTCATTTAGATTTTGGGACCTGATTTATGTCCAAAGTGATGTAAAGACACTGGGCAGTGTGTGGAATCCAACAAGTAACCTCTACATCCTACCATTCTGAAACCAATGCACTGACAGACATATTTAATGGGATTCTCAACAACATATTGAAGGCATATTTGTTTGCCTATTGAGAGGTTCCACAAGAAAGAGTTGATTTCAGTCCCTTTGAGCTGCTATAGGGAAGAAAAGTATGAGGACCACTGAACTTAGTGAAACAAGGATAGGAAAGATGAAAGATGGAAAAACCACTCAAAGCCATTGTAACCTATACAGAGAACCTGTAGACATCATTGAGAGTAACTATGCAGTTGGCTGGAGAGACCCTTAGGAAAGCTCCGACTGGACAGAAGAAATGGTATGACCAGAAGGCCAGAGATTCCATCTACAGACCTGGAGACGAAATCTTGATGCTATGATACAAAAAGGGGAAACAAACTGCAATTTGGCTAGACTGGACCAGCTAAAATCCAGGCCAGATTTAATGATGTGAACTATCTGGTGAATTTGGGGGAGGAAGAAAATACTACAAAAGGTAGTACATGTAAATATGCTATAACCCCACTATAGAAAGGAAAATTTGATATTGTATGCCTGTTCTGAAAGAAGAGGGGAAGGAATTTTTTAATCTTACACAAAAACAAAGTTAGTCAAGTTGATGGAGCACATGTTGATGAATCCTTCTTTAGAGAACAAGTAAAGAAAGTACAAAGTGTGCTAAAAATATAAGAGAAATTATTTTCTGACCTCTCATGGAGAATGCAAGTTATCTAGCATTGTATAAGAACAGGAGTTGCTGCATCTATATCTGCCTCACCCTAGAGAGTAACAAGAAAACATCTAGACAGTATGGCCCAGAAGATGGAGACAACCCTGGGGTGAGGAGTGATCAAATGAATCTTGGTGAATAGAAAACAAGTATATACCATGTTTCCCCGAAAATAAGACAGTGTCTTATATCAATTTTTGCTCCCAAAGATGCGCTAGGTCTTATTTTCAGGGGATGTCTTATTTTTTCATGAAAAAGAATTCACTTTTATTGTTTAACAAAAAAAAATTAAAATAAATAAAAAATGAACATTTATTATATACTGTATATATATTTATATATAAAAACTTTGCAAGGTCTTACTTTCGGGGGAGGCCTTATATTTAGCAATTCAGCAAAACTTCTATCAGGTCTTATTTTCAGGGGATGTTTTATTTTCGGGGAAACAGGGTACAAATGCTAGCACTTACAGACATGGGGAAAAGAACCCCAAAATATAATGAAATGTTAAGTATGCTAACAGAAGAACTACTGTTATGTTTAAGATGTGTTACTATGAAATCAAATGTATTACATAGGAATGTGTAAATAAGTCAAATGTTTTGGAATGGTTTTAGAATGTTTTATATAAGTCAAGGTGCTAGATCTCATTGCTCTTCATTGAGATCTGTTGAGGCTTCAACAGAGCAAGGACTTCTGAAGGAGCGTGAAAGGAGTGTGAAGGAAGACTTAGCATTGGAGTTTAATCATACGATGGAATTTGGGGGTAAAATGCAATGACAATCTGGACGCAATCATGGGGTTGCCCGTTATTGCGTATGAGTGTATCTCACACAATTTTGGGCAATGGGAAGTCATTCCGAACGCAATCATGGGGTTTCACGTAATTGCGTATTAAAGTATCTCACACAATTTTGGGCAATGGGGGGTCATTTTCGGGCAACGGGAAGTCATTCTGAACACATTCTGAATACAATTAGAATTCACGTAAATTCACTAAACTAGCGAATTTACGTGAATTCGAATTGGCTCCATTCGAAATAGGGAGAAATTCCTCCCACGTGATAAACTTCCTTGAGACAACCAATTCCAGAACAGAGAACTCTGTGGTGGGAGGGAAATGTTTCTGGGAGGAGCAGTGATATCACCAGGCCTGCTGACAGCCGGTACAAGGGGGCTGTCACAGGCTGTTAGTGGTCTGCCCTGTCTTCCCTTCTCACTGCCTTGCTCGCCTTGTCCTTGGCACCACCTCGTCTCCCTCCCTGTGAGGGGAAAGGCTGGTGAAGAAGTCATGAGGGGTACACTCACCCCACCAAGTATCACCCCTCCTCTGGTGTGTCACCTGGTTAGGTCTGCACCCCCTGCACCCACTCAATGATGCCACGGAGCAGTGGGGGAGATGTCTGTTGAGAGCTTATTTGAGAGTTGGGAGTTAACATTTGGATGAGTCAGTGGGGAATGAACGTGTACTGGTTGCCTAAATTGACTTAGGGGCAAGATCTGACATAACTCAGGTTGAATATCATTAGATGGTTGGAACCAAGTACTGGAACTTTAAAAGCATATACTGCTGTGCATGATATATTAAACTAGGTTAATTCTCTTGTTTCGTTAACACTGTCTTCTTTCACCCTGAATCAAGGGAAGGTCATGCTTACCATAAAGAACATAAAGCTAACACACAAATTTATCCACATGGAGGTCACCTGGATGCCTCAGAAACCCAATCCAAGAAATAGGAGAATTAGGGGAACCAGGGCAGGGTGAATGGCAGAATTCCTAAGGGCTGGATTGGTAAAGGGGTCTGTCACATGTATGTTTAAATGGACTTATTTTGCTAGGATCTTGTGCTGAGCCAAACAATTAAATAGAACTAGGATTTACTACTATTACCAGAAACAAATTAGAAGATGAAAGAATATTCTTCTCTTGTTCCTCTCTCTCTTTGGGTACGTATCCCTAGTCTTTGTTTCTTTTTCTTGGTACAGTGGGGGCATATGCAGCAAAAGAGTCTTTTCATCTCTCTAGGTGGGTAGGTGAGGGGAAGTTGAAACAATTTTCATATTTACTTTTTTATTAAATTGCATCTACCTTGATAATTAATTATAAATATACCAGTTTCAAACATGTGCTTTGATCTGGTTCCCTGGTAATTAAATTGCTTCCCTTTAAATTCCCAGCATTTAAAATGATCCTTATTAATACAGTTTTGCCCCTAAACTTCAAATATTGGTTTTTTAAAAATATCTAGTGTGAAGAAAATACTTTATGATTATAAGTACATTTGCTTAAACACAGCCTGGTTTCTCCAAAATAGGAAATTGATTTTCTTGCCTCTCAAATTAACTGATGGTTAAACCCAGAAATTTTTATTAAAAAAAGAAAACTACACAGGCTTACATTAATTTGTAGGCCTGTTAGCTGAACCAGGTGATGTCTCTAGGCAGCTTTTACTTTGGGAAATAGCCATGGTAGTTCATTTCATCCCTTTGGTCCAAAAACAGTTGGAGGTTAGCCTGTATTGGCTCACTTTGACCCGGGAGGTTATTTCTGTTATTTATTTCATTTTTATCCTATCTTTACTCCAAGAAGCCCAGTGAGGTGAATATGGTTGCTTTCCTGCCTTCTTTATCCTCATATAATAAGTCTATGAAGTAAATTTATTTTATTTTATTTACTTTATTTATATGCCGCCTTTCACCCAGGACAGGACCCAAAATTAAATTAGTGTGGCAGTGACTCACTCAAGGCCAAACAGTGAGTTTCAGGGTTAAGGAAGAATTTGTACCTGGGTCTTCCTATTTTAATCTGACCCCTTTTACTACCTGATCATTTTTGGCTTGCAGGATATTGAATTCAGCTGAGAGCACTATGGAAAAGTAGGAGGGGGAGAGAGAAGTAGGGGCATTTTAGAAGCAGATGAAAACGTGGGATTACACAGGATGAACTGGGACTGTCTCTGACAAATCAGGACAATTGAAGAGTATTCTCCATGGTTAACTCCATAGTAAATTTAGAAAGCTGGCTGGGGGATGTTAAGTGTTGTAGTCCCCAGCAGATAATTTCCACATGCTCTGCTGCAATGCTCAAATGGGGACATAGGAAGCTTTATCTGAGTCATGCCCAGAAGCAGTGAAGCATGCCCCTTCATGGGTCATGATTTTTCAAACCAAACAATTCTGTTATACAATGAATTTTCAGAGCATAGTCTACGCTTGACATTAATGTTGGTTAGGAGCTCCTGTCAGTGAACAGCTGCAGTTATAGCAGAAGTCTTTTAGACCATAGGCTTCATGGTTTTACAGTGGTGGAAGCCTGAGACAGCAATGAAGAGCATACAATTCAATTTTATCACCTCCATGTGTACACTTGGCCAGCCACTATAATTTCACACCTCACAATGGGTTTTACATTATTGAGCAAAAAGCAAAAAGGAAAAAAAAACCTGCTTGTGAATCCAAAATATCCTGAACCCACTCAGTTTCACTATTATTTGACTTGAATAAAAGCATAATGACAGCTATGAGAATAACATGTGGTCTGGTTATGTTGCCCTGTTGCTGCACACATTTAACTTGGGAACAAGGGGCCCTTTTGTTGCAGAAAAGATAATAATTATTTATTTAACCATTCATTCATTCATTCAATTAATTAATTAATTAATTAATTATATTCTGCTTTTCGCCCAGTATGGGACTCTAGATGGCTTATATTGTAGAACTAAAATAAAATACAATTAAAGCAATATATGGTACAATTTTTAAAGACCTATTAAACAGACGCATTTAAAAGTTTAAAAATGCTGATAATAACTATGGTATGTAAACACATACATACCCAACTAGTCAACCCCAACTATAAGATGTTTTTAAAAATACTGTTAGCCCGCCATATCCATAGATTCTTTATCCACAGATTCAACCATCCATGGCTTAAAGAAATATAAAAAATATATACATTCCTAAAAGCAAACCATGATTTTGCCATTTTGCCATAAGGGGCACCATTTTACTACTCCGCTGTATAGAATGGGACTTGGGCATTCATGGATTTTGGTACCTTTTGGTATTTATTATTATCCACCAAGGTACGTGTGTGTGTGTGTGTGTCTTGGAACCAAATCTGAGGAGATGACTGTAAAAAGAAAGGATGTAGTGGGGAGGCTAGCAGGTCCATACCAGCCTAGGGCCTGTTTCCAGTTGCTCCTAGTATCTGCCTACTGTTGTTTGGTAGCCATTAGAAAGCCTCTTGAGCTGTGAGGCCCTAGACTTTGGTTTTAAAATTCTAACAATTCAGACCGAAAGAGAAACCACAAGGCTATAATTCATAAGTTGTGTGTTGTGAAACATGATGAGATCTTTGGTGGAAGCAATCATTTTGCACCTCTAGGAATTTGTGGTGAGACAAAGGACAACTCCTATTGGAAATATGAACATGAAAGAGGCTGGGAGTAGTTTTCAAAGAAATAAAATATATATAGAACAATATGTACATTTTAAAAGGTAAATGATAAAAACCACTGAAAAATTAACACAGGTGCACCACTTTAGTCAGTAGGAAAAAAGTTTAACGTGTACATTAAGGAATATACGTTAAAAAATGTTATAAACTTTGGACAAAGAAGAAAAAATCAACAAAACTCTCATAATCTAACATGAATAAGAGATGGGATGCAAACAGAAGTGTAAGAGAATAGACAAATGTAAGAAAATATTTCCTATTCCTACTAAAGGAAATAACTGAATAGGGCCCATAGTTGCAAAATTGGATCTTTTTTTTTTTATAGGAAAACATATTGAGCATTTATTTTCTCGTATAATAACTTAGCTTAGTGAAACCAAAATATAGTTTGACAGCTTTTCTGTATGAAGCAGTCTGGACTTTGCACAAAGTAAGTATGCACTTGGTGCAAGGGCATGTGAATCTCTGTGCCCAGCTCCATGAGTGGCATTCCCACCCCCAGTCCCTCTGGTTTGTAGCCCTTTGTAGTCTAAAGCTCTTTCCTGTAATGCAATATAAAGAGCTTTCTGCATTTTATTACACATTACACAAGCGACACTTTAAAATGTCAATTCCTGCCTTTACTTGTATACACATTTGTATCTGTGTTAATTGTTTAAATGATGAACAGTCTTTTTAAGGAAGGGGGGGGAAATACCCTTACTTTACCGTACAATTAAAAACCGACAGATTAACAGGCTTTTTGATGAGCTGGAAATATGGAAAATGCTATGTTGTTTAAGTGGGATTTTATAGTCATCTACTGAAGTGAAGAAGGAGCTTTTGTAAAGAAAACCTTTCATCTTAAACATGCAGTGCTCCATCACAACATAATTACCCTAATTTGTATTCTGCTGTAGAAATGGGCTTTTTCTGCTTAAACAAATTAAATAACTATCACCAAGACTACATGCCAAGCATTTTTCAGGTATGCTATTATCAGTCTAGTGACAGCTTAGGCTCCATTTTAAAACTTGTTTTTTTCACATTTCTTTGGTTTGGGTGACTTTGGGAAATGAGACCTGGATATTTATATATCCATCATTTATGCTATTGTAATAGTTTTCACCATTACTTTCTAAATATTTTTTGCTCTTTATACCTAGAAAACATGAGGCACATTGTATTATTTTATTTTAGTGTTTGCTTGTTTATTAATTTTTCTTGGTTATACATTTCTATTAAAATACCTAAAGGAGCTCATTTAGTAAAACCAATACTTAACATACAAACAACTTTTAAATGGCTAGCGTTGGTTTAATAATTGCTTGTGCTGGGTCTAATTCAGTGGGGGGGGGGGGGGGAATACAGCCCACCCACCCCAACTGCGGGCTTGACATCTGCAGATTTGACCATCTGTGGATAGCAAGTGCCATTGGCCCTAATGGCTGTGCGTGCATGCAGCCATGGCAGTGCAGTCACATGTATGTGTGCTGCCATTAAAAACCACGGTACTTGAGGTCCCATCCTTTTTTGCATCCACGGAGGTGTGGGTGTCTGTAAAGGTCCCCCACAGATACTAAGGGCTGAGTGCACAGTGTATGCATGATCATATAGAACAATGCTGCCCAGGAGTCCATGATCAAACAATGACCAGGATCCAACTCACATTTCCTCAAGTTAGCAGAATATTATTGTCACATGAGCCACAATATGATATGAAATATAAGAACATTAATTAGCAGCCATAAAAACAACCAAGATGTTAATGGCCAATGGGCAGAATTAATTGTTATACACATGCAAATATCATAGTCTTACAGGTTTTAGCAGTGGAGAAGAAGAACATAGCCATTTGTTCCATTATGCTTTTCTTTTTATGCTATGGAATCCCCTAGTAAGTGCACCAGATACCAACTGTAGATGCAGCCTCAAGACAATATCAGAAATGTCAGCTCCAACAAGTTTCATGAATCCCATTCCGGAGAAAAGTGAAATATAAATAAAATATTTTTTTTAAAAAAAATGGTTCAATACCGGCAATTGCAAAGCGGTGTGCAAGACATCATGTACATAGAGTATTATCATGTCTGTGATAAGTTTGATGTTTTCTGGAGAGTGGCATCTTGGGGTAATTGCTTGAATCCTGAAACAAAAGAAGTGATTGGATGAGATGGGATCTATTCATGGCCCAAAACAGACAGGCACCAAGAGGCGCCCTCATCATGTGCTAGGGTTGCCTTGGGGCGGAGCTTACACACGCCCCACAACCTAGCATGTGACGGGGGGCGTTGTCACTGCGCAGCACCATTTATACAGCATATGCAGTGATGACATCACAGCTGTGCAGCGTTTATATGGTGTTGCGCAGCTGCGACATTGCAAAGGCACCCTACAGTGCCTTTTATCTCTTTTTGCGTTGCAACTGCAACGCAAAAAGGAACTGGGTTTCCACACTCTTTTTTTTTATTGCACACCTTCGCTGCTCTGTATACTTGCTGTGGCAATGATGCACAGTAAAAAGAGGTGGTGCCATATCGCCCTTTTTGGGTGGTCTGTAAGGCCCCCATGCTACATATTTATAACACTATTATCCCACTTTAACTACCTTGGTTGCATCCTATGGAAGCTTGAGGTTTGTAGTCTGGTGAGGGATTGGAGAGGTCTGGCTGAGAATTCTAAGTGCCCCTCTCTAAATCACAATCCCTAGGATTCCATAGTAGGGAACCATGGCAGTTAAAGTGGAATAATAGTGCTATAATTGTATAGTGTGAATGGGCCCATGGTCTAAAGAATTTGCAAAATCTTCTCCCCAAAAGGTACCCCCCCCACACACAAATGCTTTCACCCTTGTTTCTAAAACATCCTCGTCTTCCTCTGTTCATTTAGTAATTCATTTAGTAATTCATATCCAACTTTTTCCACAGTCAAGTTAAATCAGAAATATTAAAATAGTGTTAAAAGCATTTCCAAAAACATAGGTAGAAACATATGAAAATGTATTGTTAAAAGAAAATTAATTCAATTAATTCAACATCTGTGAAACAAAATTAAAAGAAAAGGGATCAAAATCAGCAGAACAGCAGACCACTAAAACAGAACACCATGAAAAGCCCCTGTAGCCATTTCCTAAAAAGCTTGTTTTCCCTTGCTGATAGAAGGACAACAAGGAGGGAGCATCTCTAGGGAGAGAATTCCAAGCCTTAGTGCACACACTGAGAGGCTTTCTCCTCTGTTCCCACCAAACAAATATGGTAAAGTGGTAAGACTGAGACAAGGACCTCCTGCAAAGATCTTAGAGCCAAATCAGCTTTCTAGAGAGAGAGATCGTTAGCCTGGGCCCAAGCTGTATAGGGCTGTATAGCTCATAAACAGTGCTTACCATTGTGCTTGGAAATGGTTTGGCAGTCAGTGGAGCTGTTGCACCAATGGAGTGGTATCCACACCCCCCCACCACGCCTTGTTAACACTCTGTCAACAACTCTTTGGATCAGCTAAATTTTCCAAACACTCTTCAAAGGTAGTCTCATGCAGAGTTCATTACAGTAATCTAAATGAGATATAACTAAGGCATAGTCAGAGGTGATTCTCTGACCATAGGCACAGGGGTCACACTTGCTTTGACTATGCAAATATACATCTGGCTGCTGCAGAAATCAAGGCCCAGGTTTGAGTCCAAGAGTATATCCAAACTATGAAACTATATCTTCAGGGGGAGTGTAACTGCATCCAAGACAGGCTAAATTCCCTGATTTACCTTTGGAACGAACAGGAAGATCTCTGTCATGTATAGATTAAACTTTCATATGCTTTCCCTCTTCCAGTCTATTAGAACCAAAACAGCTTCCTTGGAGTTTGGTGAAAGGAACAATAAAGTTGGATGTCAAAAGCATGCAGTAGCATTAGACCCTATAGTATAAGGCTGGCCTGTGGGTGGAGCTGGGGTGCAGCGTCCTGTTGACACATGCCCTGACTCCGTTTCAGTGTGCCATGATGCTGCATGCCACTCCAGATTGCGTGCGGCATCATGGCATGCCTCCGGCACTGCATCCAGATGACACGGTGAGGAAGGGGTGCCATTTAGCCATGCCACAGCAGCTATAGTGCCCTTTGGAGGGCACAAAAAGGAGCTGCTTTTTGCAATCTCCAAAGGCCAGATCAGGACCGCAGTGTGAGATTGCTGTGGCCCCAATCCAGCCAAGAAAGGGGCATCATCATGCCGTCCCTTAGGGGCGGTCTATAGAGAACCTCTCCCAGTGGTCTCTTGAAAATGTTAAATTGTGGGTACCAAAACCAAACCCTGACAGACTCCACAGATCAGTAACCATGGGGTTAAATAGGAATAACACCACATTTGGGACTTGCACCTCCAGGAAGGAAATAGGAAGTCCGACTATACCAAGACAGATCAGAAAAATACTATGGTTGATGGTAGTGTAAGTTGCAAAGAAGTCAGACAGAGATATACTCTCTCCGTCCAGAGAACCGTTACCGTCCACCAAGGTAACCAAAACTGTTTCCAGACTGAAGCCAGACTGAAACAGATCCAGATAATCCATCTCATCCAGGAACATCTGGAGCTGGGAAGCCACTACAGACTCTAGTACCTTGTCCAAAAATAGAATATTGGAGTCTGGCTGAGAGCTATCCAATAGAGAGCGGGGTTCAGGGAAGAGTCCCCCACCTCAATTGAGATTTTACAAAAAAACATCCCTGAGACATGTTGAGTCCCTGCCTTGCTATCATGAGATATTATTAGTCATTCCCTTTACCTACTCAGCCAGTCCCAGCCCCGCTTGCTGGCCAGTATAATAAGCTATGGGGTGCATGGGTGTAGGACACAGGTGGTGGTTCTCACCTCTCCAAGGAGGATGGCAACATTAGTTAGAGCTGAATCACAAAATATTCAATTCAATATATGAGAAATGATTTTAAAACATTCAGTTTCATAGAAATGTAACTGGAATGTAACTGGAAGGACAACAACCTGTTCTCTCCACTGCATCCCCCCTTCATTTAGACCCACTCTGGAAAGTTGGAAAGCCATCCATAACTGGTTTTAGGAGGCATGCAGGGCTGCAAGGGGAGAAGAGAAATACAGCTTCCAAAAGATGTATCAGTATGATTGTTATATTTAGCCTCATTATAGGAAGCAATAATATATATTGAAAGTAAAAAAGAATAACGAATATCTGTGATCATGTTAATAGAGATCCAGTGTGGTGTAATGGATTCTGGAGACCAGGGTTCAGATGCCTGCTTGGCCATGGAAATCCACTGGGTGACTTTAGGCAAGTCACATTCTCTCAGCTTCATCGGAATACAATGGCAAAATTGTCTCTAATTTTTTTTTTTTTTTGTCAAGAAAACATCATGTTAGGTTTGCCTTCATGTCTCCATAAGTCAGAAATTGCTTGAAGGTGCACAACAACAAAAACAACCATGTTCATGACTAGTGAGTTATCACTGAAAATAAAGTAATATTTTAAAAATATAGGAAATGGTGAAAACAAATAAATCCTTTCCTAACTAAAAGTACAAACAAACAAACAAGAATGAGAAGAAGAAAAAGAAGACTTATTGGAGGGAAATAAAAAATGCCATGCTTGCTGAGTGAAACTAAAAGGAACATAGAAAGTAATCAGAATAGCAGAAAGTCCACTAGCCAACCCAGGGATGAACAAAGAATCACAATGAAATATTATCAAGAGAGAAATGCAAGCGGGGAAAAATTGATTTTTTACAATGCTTTAAAAGAGGACAAGAGGCAAGTCTAATAATTATCCTGACATAAGGAGCCATGGGAAAGAAAACATTAATATGAGAAATGGGTCAAGGAAGTGTAAATTTAGTAAGAATAGGGCTGTTGCCAAGCTTTTGCCATCTCTGGGCAAGAAGCATGTCCTGAAGATTATCTCCAGTTAGTGGCAGACCCCCTGTAGGACTGTGAGCCTTGGAAGTTGCCTGACCCTATTGACCTTTGACTCCAGACCTGAGTAGGTCAGTATTTGAAGAGGAAGAATGACAATTGGTAGAACGTTGGAAAGGACAAGTCAATGGGAGATTAACATGTTAGAAATTTCATTATCAAGTTGACTGTTTCCTGTATTATATAATTAATCACAGGTTTTTTAAAAGAAAACATTGCTTAACAAATGGTTACTCACAAACATTTAATTAAAAAAACCCTTGGAACCCAGTTATGTATGAAGTGTACAACTTGTTGAGGTATAACACTAGCATAACAATAATTGTGCAAGTTATTACACTTTGCCAGAGATTGTACAGTTGGCCCTTGGTATCCATGGGGGATCCGTTCTGGACCCCCTGCAGATACCAAAATCCGCGGATATTCAAGCCTACATTGTCACCAAAGATGGTGTGTGCACATCGACCAGCTGGCCAGTCTAAAGTAACCCACTGGCAGCCCCCTTTGTGGTGTTCAGATCTGCTGCTGGCTGAATTATTTTTTAAACCAGGCCCAAACATACCAGACATTATTGTATGTTTTTCTCCTTAATGAATTCTCTGGAAAAAATTTTTTAAAGGAGGATAAATTAGTTCTATTGGAAAGACATGACAAAAGTGTGAAAAGGGCACAACAATATCATCCTGTAGCCACTGTGATGATACAATAAAAGTTTTATCTGGAACTCCTCTCAATTTGATCAATGGAATGAATCAGCACAACTGGTTTGGCTTAGCTAGGCTGAAAAGTTTGGAATTCCACCAATCTTCTGCAATATTTGATCAAACTGTCCCACACAGGAACTGGCTTATTTACTTTTCCTCATTTCCACAACTATCACAATTCTTTTTACAGCCAGAGCTTAGAATTCGTTGTGTGAGTGAGTAAGTATGCAGAGTTGAGGACAATGACCGGGAAATCAGTGGAACTCATGCTCTGGGGCATTTTGATCTGATCCAGAATGTACTATCCAGTGCTCTGGGAAACATGGTATGTCAACAAACTTGCTCGTAGCGTCTAAAGACAGTGGATTTTTCTGGATGATCATTTCAGCATAATCTGCAGTTACTACTCATCTTATTCAGGTTACATATCTTTTTTCTCAGCATAGTGCTTCTCTTTGTGAAAGATGGCGACAAACCCTGAAATGTGCTGCATCTGAATCATGAGATGTCAAGGGGATCATTCACATTTATGTTTTTATACTGAGGAGTTCTGGGGAGATTTGATGGATGCAATACCGAGTGGAAGTTCCCACTACATTTACCACAATCAAATCTCTCTGTGGCATTTTAATCCTATCGATGCTCACATTACCACAGTATCAATTTAAAATTTAGCATCCATTTTGAACACGTTCAATCATTCTCAGTTTTTTAAAAAAAATGTCAGTCAAATAATGTGAATCTTCATCATACTGCTTACATCAGTATTTAAAGGTACTTTCACACTGATAGAGAAACTGTGTGAATAAGTGTCAATTTTTTTTTAAAGTCTGCCATCTCTTCATGTTTCTAAGAGAACCCCCTTCAAAGCTTTTGTGAGCTCTGGAAATCAGCCATTGGTACAGATACGGGGACTTGGGCCCTGTTCAGACTGTCGTGTCCAGATGGCACATGCACCGAGTCTGCCCCCCAGGACTCCATGACACTGTGTGCCACTTCACATGGTGTGCGGCATCATGGCGCTCCTTTGGTGCTGCGTCCATATGATGCAGTGCCAAAGAAGCGCTGTATAGCTGTGGCAACGCAGCTACGGCGCCCTTTCCAGGGTGCGTAAAGGATCCATTTTTTGTGGCTCCTTTTCACGACCTGGAAAGGCCATATCAGGGCTGTGGCATGAGGTTGCCATGGCCCTGATCCGGCTGAAGAAGGGGTGGCTGGTGTTTGTACAGCCCCTGCTTCACCAGCAGAAAAGAAAAAAAGCCAGGCGGCACTTTAAAGGGACCCCTTTCTGAAGCGCAGGAGGTTTGAATCCACTGCATTTATGGAGCCGGTTTCTTCACCTGCGTAACTGAGTGCTGAGAGGGAAATAACAATGGCGCTTTGCTAGGAGGGCAAGACCAATGGGACGTGTATGTTCCACCACTCTGCAGATAACCTCTCCCTTCCTGAATGCTCTGAATGGAGCTGCCAGTGTGTTCCCATCTGTGGCTCTTTTAAAAAAAGATTGGTCCTTTCTAAAAGCCCCCGATTCAAAAGTTCTGGGTTAAGTGGGGTTTTTGCTAGCTCCCCTGGGAATATGAACGACTCGGAAATAACTTGGTGTCCACACCAGGTTATTTCGTAGTGTGAATGAGCCCTAGATTTGTCAGTGAAACAGTAACCTGTTGTATCACCATTAGTTATGAGTAACACAACTGTTCCTTTAGCATATGTCTATCATTTTGTGTTCTTTTAAGTTTGTTTTGGTTCAAACATTCTTATAGACTGAGTACTACAGAGAGAGCTCATTTTGTGGCAGGGTGAATCTAGATACCAGATTCTAGTCCTTTAAGAGAAATAAAAAATGATTGTCAACAAAGTAAGCCCTTTTTTCCTAGAGCAACAACTGGTTGTTTCAGGGATCATTTTTCTTTCTTTTAAAACAACTTTAAAGCCATGTACTCTCTCCTCCCTGAAAGTTCTCACTTCAACATAGAAACATAAAATTAGATCTAAATGCCTGTTAAATTTCTGTGTTTCTCCATAGTACCACCAATACAAAACCTTGCAGCTTTTGCCAAGGTGAATGCACTCTTTTGTTGTTGCTGAGTGCCTTCCAGTTGTTTTGTCTTATGGCATCCCTAATATGAACCTATCAGAGGGTTTTCTTGGCTGAATTTTTTCAGATGGGAGGCAGTCCTGTGACTTTCCCATGGCCACCCACTGGTTTCCATGGCCGAGCAGGGATTTGAACCTAGCCTCCAGTCGTACTGTACCACCATGCAGACTCTCTAAATGCACCCTTTTATGCTGCCATCAGAGTTTGATTCCACACTCTCAGCCCCAGAAAACCCTATGATAGGTTCACCTTAGGGTCACCGTAAGTCAGAAACAACTTGAAGACATACCATTGTGTGATATAATGTTAATGTTGAGATCACTTGCTTCTTGTTAAGCCTTCTTAAATTCTGTTGAATTCAATGGGAGTAGGAGCCCAGACCCGTGAGTAAGGAACTATGCGGACTGCAGTTGTTGGAAAAGAGTGGGTGTCATATTTTTCCGCCTCCTTTCAGCAATAACGAGCTTCTTCCATGCGTAAAGTGCTTCTGTTCCTTTGCAAGGGAAGAGAAATGACTTGGGTCAGGCAGTTTCCTTCTGCATTAAGCTCTTTCCTCTCCAATCCAGCTGGTTGCAGCCTTCTTTCTCTGCCTCTGTAATCCTAGCCAGTTTCCCGTGGCCATGGTGGGGTGCCTCCTTTGATGTCACCCTGCAGGAGGTTGCCTGTGTATAATATGAGGGCCTGCTAACAGAAACCCTTCTGAGGAGCAAATGAAAACACAGAGAAGATGCCATTGTGCCTTTGCGCCTTATATACATGGGAGGAACTGACGTCAGCACCTAAGGATTTTGTTGTGTAATGCAATAATGCCTTACAGAGGGGGCAAAATGTCTAATGCGGATGTTATCTGCTTTTCTTTGACAAAAGATAGGCTATATTAATGTTTAGAAGGAAGAAGAAAAGTGAGATTTAGAAAAACATGCAGAATCCTTCCTCAGTTGATTGATTTGGGCATGAATGAGTTACTGAATATGTTGACTTTAGAGGACAGGACAGATATTTCTTTTGGCTTGTGTCACTTTTACTTGCACAGGCTACTGCAGCTGGGACATGATTGTGTTTGTGTGTGTTTTAAAATGCTGCATGAAAAAAATGTAATTTGCGTATCACATTTTTTACAATTTTATTACATTTATCGGTTTGTACAAAGTTTTAAATACATTTTAGTATTTTAAATGTGTCATGTTTTTAACTTTTTAAATTGTTTGTTTTTAAGCTTTATATTTACATTTTAATGCCTTTGTGTTGTTTTAAATTTGTAATGTTTTCAAATTTGTTGGTAGCCACCTTGAGTTCCAATATCGGGAGAGAGGCAGGATACAAATAAATAAAATAATAATAATAAAATAATAATACATATTGTGCATTTAAAAAAGTGATTTAAAATAAACACTATGAAAAACTGGCTTCATAAATTCAGGGGCTGAACCATATCTTGAGATTACACAGTACAGTATTTGATTTACAATAATAACCACAGAATGGTTTTCAATTGGCAAGGGGCTCTATCTATTCAACTTGTATGCCAAAAATATCATACACAAGGCAGGATTAGACTCGGAGGAAGGAAGTATGAAAATTGAAAGAAGGAACACCAACAATTTAAGATATGCAGATTACACCATATTACTAGGCAGGTTTGTTGCTGAATATTAAGGAAAAAAATGAACACAGATGATTTACATAAATTTGATCTAGATTATGAGGAATTTGTAATAGTTAAAGATTTTTCATATCTTGGCTCAGTGTAGAATAGTGATTGCAGACAAGAATTCAGAAGTTTAATAGGACTTGGAAAGGTACTTTGGATAGTTCTTTTAAAGTTCAAACTAAAACTCAGAGCGGATTTATCACTTTACCAAAGGAATAAAAATGTATTTATCTATTACAGAGAAATCCAGGATTTGGAGAGATTTATTGATTGCATATCCTATAAGAGTCTTGTTAACAGGTGCTGTGGGTTGGATGGAAAGAGAGTCCTTTGATTGCTGGTGTGTAGAGTATGGTATATTACCAGTGCAATCCTATGCATGTCCTCATTGAGTCCCAGTCCCCCATATACAGGATTGCAGCCTAACTGAGACATCATAAAAGGCCACTGTAATGCAATGGTTGCTGCAAGGCATCTACATTTTTTCTAACTTTATCTATTTATACTTTAATTTCATTCCATTTATCTGCTGGAGCTAATGTTACTGTAGATGATTTCCCCTATCACACATGCATTTTTATCCTCACAACAATCCTGTGGTTAGGTTAGATCAGATTAGGTTGAAAGGCTATGATTGGCTCGAGATGACTGCATAAACTTTATGGGGAAGCTGGGATTTAAACATGATGTATGCATTGGACAGCAAGGGTGAAATGGGAGTAGGGGACACGACGGTTGATGAAGTGAACCTTGGTCTGAAAGAAAGTTGTTAAATTTTTGGTAGGGTCTGGTAAAGGCATATTAATTTTTGGCTTCAAAAATGAGTATTACAGTAATACTATTATTAAAGTGGCCAATAAGCACAAAAATGTGAGCAGGCTTTTGTGCTCTCCAGATAACTTTATCACAGAAGATGTAAGGTAGTCTAGGTTAGAGATATATATAGAGAGATGTATAATATTGCACAGGATCATTTTGGGTAAGGCTGTATTCATTTTTTTAAAAAAAAAATACAAAGTTGTCCTAACACGACAGACTTTTAGGATTAGCAGTTCTGTCACTAGGGAATAAATTAGTAAATCAGTCAGAGTTTCCAAATGTCCTGGATGCATTCAGTCTTCACAGAATAACAAGGAAACATTTACTTTTCAAAACTGAATTTGAGTGGATTTTTTTCATGAGTGTTGCATAGAATTGCCAGGTTTTGAAAGTAGTAATAAAAGACAGTCAAACTTCATGACACACAGGGCTGACAATCAGAAAGTGCTATTTAAAAAGTTGCATTCTACCTAAATACCAAATAAAACTATTGATTTCAGTTAACTTATTATAAAATTTACATGTTGTCTACAATATCCAAATGAATATTACATAATGCACAAACTTCTTCATGGAAATGGGTTGCTTTGCTGGCACACATTAACAGTTCTGAACCTGGTTTAATCATAAAAACAAACAAACCTGACAACTATTAATGTATTAAAATTCAGTCACCTGAATCTCAGATTTGGTTAGATTTACAAAACATGTTTTCTTCTTATTATTCCTATTTTTTTGGAAACTGAAACTTTTTTTCCTGTTAAAACATTTGAGCCTAGAATGTACAACAGATACTAAGCTCCAACAACAATTATATTCAAATTCACTTGACTTCAGCAGGCTAACCAAGGCAATTACAGAAGCCCCAGACATTTCAATTTTTCCTTATAAAGAAAGTATTTCAACCTAGCTAAGAAGCTAAACAGTGTACACTCACACATGTCAAAGAGGCACTTTAGGAGGCAGTGTGGTGTAGTGGTTTGAGTGCTGGACTGTGACTCTGGGAGACTCTGGACCTCACTACAAGGTCATTATCTTCTAATGGAAGAGCAGTGGGGTTTGCCATGGGAAGTGGGTCTTTCCTTCCCATCTCAGGTGATGGGAGAACTAGAACCACCCCTGCCCAGTATGTAATTCGGAAACATATTCACATTTGTTGGTTGTGTCAACCTCTCTCTTCCATTTTGAAAGCCAGGCAGGGTTGTGCCTGGTTAGAACTTGAGCATAAGATCACCACGGATTACCAGGGATCTCTCAGTAGGACTAGGAAAGAATCCTGCCTGACTGTTGTCAATCAGAGTTGACAATATTGGGGTAGATGAACCAGTGAACAGGCACTTTCAGATGTTGGGATTTTAAGATTTCCCTTTTTTAGGTTCTGGTATTAACCCTACTTCAGCAATGCTGCTGTATTAGCTCCCTTCACAGCACTGGGACCAAATGGTAAAAAGTTCAGGAAGATAATAACCCATCTGATCTGTATCAGGACATTTTTTTTTGAGGTGGGAGAATAAATCCAATGCCACACCAGTGGACTTCCATTCAGGCAAAAGACTTTGGCTTTCTCTCCTGCACCCATATGCCTTTCCAAATCTGTTTTGGAGTACACCCCCCAGAAGATTTGGGGGCATAGGAAGAGAAAATTTATTCCACCACCCGTGTCTGTTTCACCGGTAGTTTCAATGGTGGTGATTAACAGAGGAACAGACAGCACTGCCTAAAACCCTTTGGGAAAAAAAGGGAAGAAGGGTAGGGTGTCTGTAGCAGAAACATCTTCTTGGCAGAAGTTGCACAAATGTAATCATATTCATGCTTTATTTGGAATAATTTCACACCTGTTGTTTATATACTTCACATAAACCACCTGTACATGTAGACCTTTATATATTAAAAAATACAGAAAGGTATTTGACAATGGGATGGGAGTATAATTTAGCTGAGTATAGGGAGTATATCTCAAAGCATGTCCCATTCAGAATTAAATCTGAAATGTGAGTACAATCAAGAAAATTATATCCCTAACTTTGAAGGTCTTTTTCTTTGAGCCCTGCTCTCACCTTCCTATCATTTTGTTCTTGACTGCTCTGATAGCAGGCTAACTGGCCTGCAGTTCCACAGGGTCAGTCTGTTTGCCCTTTTAAAAATATTGACACAACATCAACTCAGGATACCACGTGCTGAGAAAGTGGCTTACCGCTTGAATGCTGTTTGCGTTGCAGGCATTAACCTTTAAGGACTGAATGACTCTGAAATCTATTTACTAGGGAAAAAAAGCACTTTGCTTTCCGTGTAAAATAAAGATCAGAGCTTGGGCAGACATAATATATTTTGCTTGTTATTTTTCTCTAGTAGATTACCCACTGCTTTCCCATTTAATGCATGGATATTCAGATCTACTATGACTTGCAAGGAAATGTTCTGGCAGGTGGTAAAATTTCATCAAGGGCAACCATGTGAGACATTTTGAGTTTCTACATTTTATCCACAAGGTTGCTAAAGGAGAACTGTAATGCCTACATCTTATTGGTTATTCTTTTGGATTTTAATGGAATTAGGCATTCATTCCAATCTACATTACAGTGCATGCAGAGATACATGAGTTATTTCTGTTTATTTTCATAAAGATGTACTTCTGCATACAATGTAATGTATGGATTAGGGATGGGCAACTACTGTGGAATAAGGGGCTACTTTTACATTGGCCAAGTGTTTGATGGCTCCACTTTTTGTTTGTTTTTGTTTTTTACCTTTCAAGATTTTTAGCTAAAAATACATAGAAGTTAGTTACATCTGAAAAAAATAAAATTAACTGAAATTCATTAAACCAGTCTGTATTTTGTGCTATTCATAGAATCATAGAGTTGGAAGAGACCACAAGGCCCATTCAGTCAAACTCTCTGCCATGCAGGAACACAGAATCAAAGCACCTTCGACAGATGGTCATCCAGCTTCTGTTTAAAAACCTCCAAAGAAGGAGACTTCACCACTCTTCAAGGCAGTTTGTTCCATGGTTGAACAGCTTTTATCATCAGGAAGTTCATCCTTACATTCAGTTCATTAAAATATACTTAAACTGACTCTAATTAATATGATATGATTACTGATGCTGAGCCAGCATGGTTTTGTCATTTCTGTGTTAGATGATGGCTCTGGAGATCAGGCTTTGATTCCCTGCTAGGCCATGGAAACCCACTGGGTGATCTTGGGCAAGTCACACACTCTCAGCTCCAGAAAACCCCATGACTGGGTTTTCTTAATTTCGCCATAAGTCAGAAATGACTTGAAAGCACACAAAAACAACAAACTGATGCTGAACTAAAAGTAACTGAATTTACTGTAGTCCAGATAGATCCTTTTCTCATTAATTATAATACATTTGTCAAGTTTGTCACTGAATCTTGGTGACAAACAGCAATGTCTGGTTGTTGTTGTTGTTTAACTGGAATTGGGAGTTAGGAATAGGACACTAAGGAGCTGCTTAAAAAAGGCTTGTCCAACCGTGGCATAGATGGTTCTCTAACAGAAATATAGACCCTGCCTTCTCCCATTGCTGGGCCTTGTGGTAACAAGGAAAGGTAATTTTTACATATTTTTCTTTATTATCATGAATCAATTAGGGGACTTTGACTTTACAAACAGGTGTGTGTGTGTGTGTGTGTGTGTGTGATAGAAGTGGGGGAATAAAGCCTCTGAGCAGGTTCTAGGTACTCAATGCATTTTTAGTGGTAGTACAAAGTGAGCACTATATGAATCCTAAGGTAATTCTATTTAGAGGACTTTTTTGCCCATTTTATGAATGCATGAAGAGTCTGATGTTCTTTCGCTTGCATATTTCACTTGTGGCTAAGGATGACTTGATTCTTCCCTCTAAAATGCCCTTTGCCTCCTCTGGTTCTATCCCTCTCCATTAATGAGGTAATATAATCTGAAAAACAACAACAGACAAACAAACAAAAGCAAGGTATACCAAAATAGCACATATCTGTAGGGAGACCTGGGCAGTGTGCCAATGGGCAGAGGGTGGGGATTCTAGATATTTAGTATTGCAGTCCTGTACAGTCGGAATAGGGAGCAGGTTTGGATTGCTGGGCCAGATCTTTCCCACCCCTTGCAGACCAATAACATCAGGGTACATGGTCAAGCAACAGCTCACCTGCTGAAGCACTGGTTTCTCCAACTAGCACTTCGGCCTGAGATTCACCTCTGTTCCCCTCTTCCAGCTTCACCAGAGTTTTGAGGCAAATTTGATCCTAGGCTACATCAGTAGGAGTGTAACCCTGGTGGCGCAGTGGTTAAATGCCTGTATTGCAGCCACTCACTCAAAACCATAAGGTTGCGAGTTCAATACCAGCAAGAGGGCTCAAGCTCGACTCAGGCTTGCATCCTTCTGAGGTCGTTAAAATGAGTACCCAGATTGTTGGGGGCAAGTAGCTTACAGTTGTAAACCGCCTAGACATTCCTTAGGTGGTATGAAGCGGTACATAAATGAAGCTGTTTGTTTGTTTGTTTATTGCCTAGATTAAGGGAAATAATGGAATCACTCTATTACGCTTTGGTCAGGTCCCATCTGGAATATTGTGTCCAGTTCTGGGCACCACAATTCAAAAAGGATATTGACAAGCTGGAATGTGTCCAGAGAAGGGCAACCAAAATGGTGAAAGATCTGGAAATCATGCCCTATGACGAGCAGTTTAGGGAGCTGGGTATATTTAGTCTGAGGAAGAGGAGGTTAACAGGTGACATAATAGCCATGTTTAAATATTTGAAGAAATGTCATGTTGATGGTGGAACAAACTTGTTTTTAGCTGCTCCAGAGTCTAGGGCAAGGGGCAAAGGGTTCAAACTACAGGAAAAGGGATTCTGCTCAAACATTAGGAAGAACTTTCTGATGGTAAGACAGTTTGACAGTGGAATACATTGCCTGGGAGTATGGAAGAGTCGCCTTCTTTGGAGGTTTTTAAACAGAGGCTGAATGGCCATCTGTCAGGAGTGCTTTGACTATGTCTCGCTGCATGGCAGGAGGCTGGACTGGATGGACCTTCTGGTCTCTTCCAGCTCTATGATTCTATGAATTAGCCAGATCCTGAAGTGCCAAGTGAGTCCATGGATCTTATTGCACCAACAAAAAGCCCGACTGCTCCCCAACAGTATACAGTCACCTTTCAGTTTGCTACTGGGAATTATTGCACATAATTTGCCACTGGGCAACTGCAACCTGGCTGCATCCTGGGTCCCAGGGGTGTTTCGGAGGCCACTTTTCAAAGCTGGGAGCTTCCCAGCTTGGAAAAGCTGCCTCCAAAGTGCAGCCGGGATGCAGCTGCCTGGCAGCAGCTGTGCTAAATTACATGCAATAATTCCTAGTAGCAACCTGAAAGACAACTGTATCCCTATGGGGAGCAGTTGGGTTTTTTGTCAGTGCAGTAAGGTCTCATGTCAGTTCTCCCTCACCTTCCCCCAGGACTCAGCCAGCTCTTGAAGTACTGTCTGGCTGTGTTTTGCTTCCCTTCCCCTTTCCCATGGAAGGAACACTGGCTTACTATGGAGAAACCTATAGCTGTATGTACTTGGCCTTGGCCATGCCCTTTTCTGCCTTGCCTCTCTTCTGTGGTGGCCAAAGTCTGCAGGTTGAGGGTACTGCTCTCCTGTCATAAACACTTATTTAGGAATAGAATGCCACTTGGAATTCAAGAAAATATACTTCTCTGTAAATGTGACTCCCTGGAAATTATCCACAAGCATTCCTGTTTGTCAGTCAGATTAATATGGACACATCCACATTCAAGCTGAGAAGCAGGCCAACTGGTTATGAGGGTCAGTTTAATTCCTAGTGAGTTAGCCATAAGGTTCTTTTGAAGAGGAATGAGATGGGATAGCAGTGTTATAAAACTAAATTTGGCAGAGTCACAGTGGATGGGGACTGACCTTCTTGGGATAAAATATAACAAGTGCATGTTTTATTAACCAGATATTGCCAGTTAGCAGGTTTTGATAATAATTAATAGCTGTGCTTCTGTCGCATGGGGGTGTTGAAAATGTCAGAGCTAGACAGATATCTTCATTCTTCCCTTTCTGAGAGCCTTTTCTGTGAACTGAGTGTTATACATAGCCTTGGTAAAGCAGGTTTTGAAGCTCTCAGGAAATACTGACAATAGAGGTTATCAGACAGGGGACGAAATATCTTTTTCCTGTCCTTTTCCCGTTCTTATTGTATGACCATGAAAAGATTTTCATACAATGTCTTGCTTATCCGGACATTATCCCATCCAGAAAGTGCGATTGACCGCGATCGTGTGAAAGACTTTGAAATGATGTCACACAGATCCCATCATTGAAGCGGCATTAGTTCACATTAACGCAATGCTGCTTTAACGACGGGACAATAGCGCTGCAATCAGAAATCCTTTCATGAGATCGCAAAGATGAGATAAGGATGGGGAATGATCTCGTCTTTATCCCGTCCCCAGGAGATCATGTCCAGTATTGATGTAGCCCCATCTAAAGTATCTTTTGTTGGATAGTAGAAAATATGTTGCAATGTGGGAAGGAAGACTTAGCTTGCCCTTATTTTTGTCTTTTATGCAGTAGAGGTTGCATGATAGAGTGGAAGTAAATAAATTTTGGGATGTAGTCTGAACTAAAGGAGCCATCTGAGAGTTTAACAGCTTACATCATTCCTTTCAAGTTCATCTTAAAGTGGATTCAGTGCTCCACTAACTCAGATGCCTCCAGCTGGTCACTGCTTTTGGGTATGGATGTCGAATAACGTCACTGACTGCAGTCACCGTGAACCTCTGAAGCCAACAGAAAGCTGATACCAGAAATCTCTTTTACCACCCTTTTAGCATTCTGGCTGAGAACTGTATGTGACTTAGTTCACCTTAGTTTACCCAAGTGAGGTGACTGTCTTGCAAGCTTAATCATTAATTTTGGGGTCATTCGAGAGCAATCTTGAATGGCCGTGAAGACCAGCTAAAACATTTACCTTAACTTCAGTTGTATTGGATGAGAGATGTTCTGTGCCAATGGTGAATAGGTAGTGGGAAGTAAGGCATCAGAAACAAAGCATGCTTGGAGCTGGCAAATTTTATCTGCCTTTCTTTGGTGCAACTAAATGGCCTTGTGAAAAGTGGAACTGCTAGTGTTCTCCACGAAGAGGACTGCAGCCCATATATTTAAAATTAGAGTATTAATGTGAAATGTGCCATAATTCCTCTTTCCACAATCTAAAATGACACACAAAATATCCACTGGAGGAATGAACATCACCATACCTCCTTTTTCCTGTGCCTATTGTCTTTATATTCTTCTTTAGAGTCCCTGCATTGTTTTCCCTTATTAAAGGACCTTTCCTGCAGTGGCAGCAAAATTCTGGAATTCTCTCCAGATAATTTCCTGGTAGCACCTAAGACTATTGTATTTCAGGGGCTGTTGGATCCCCTTTGAGCTATTGTGTAGAACACGACTGTTTCTTGCTTCTGCCTGTGTGTTGTTTCTGCTTGCCTATGAAGTTTATTTTATGGTTTTAATTAGTATGCTGCCAACTGCCTTTTAGTACTTCAGTGCAAAATGCAGCCTGTGGGTGGCCTGAAAAAATAAAATACAACTTCCTTGGTGTAACTGTGAAGGCTTAGTCCCTTGCTTCTTTTAAAATGTGGTACTACCAATGTATTCAGTTCTCATAATTTTATTTGTTTATTTATTTAGTGTCTCATCTTCTTCCCATGCTGTGACCCAAGGTTGCTTGCAACGTAATTAAAAAATAGATAATGACTAAAGACACAAGTTATACTAAAACACAGTTAAACAAAGTCTAACTAAACAATAACTGAATAGGAAAAAAATTGTTAATGCACATGGGGGGAACCTAAATTTCTTCCCTAGAAGCCAGTCAGTTATGAGAACCTGCTTGAATTTTTGGTCGCAAGCAAAATGAGGAAGAATCCAGACTGCCTTTGATAATCCTTTATTTTGTGTTAAGAATGTGGCATTTCCTAGAACTGGAAAGGCTGCATTCCATCAGCAATGAGTTTTGTAAAAAGCATATTGTTGAACTATCAGAGGTTCTAATTTGGTCAGGCTTCTATCTAAGAAATGCTTCAGCTTCCAAACTTTCTCATATGTGAGAGCATTGGTAATGGAATATATGTAATAAGATCTGAGCATGTACAAAGCACATTTCCTCATCAGTATATAGGCATCATGTATGTGTGTATGGACGTTATCAGACAGGAGGAATTTCTCTCAATTGTGAATGGAGCCAGTTTACAATTACTTGAATTTGCTAGTTTAGCGAATTTATGTGAATTCTAATTGCGTTCGGAATACATTCAGAATGACTTCCCATTTCCCGAAAATGACTTCCCATTGCCCAAAATTGCATGAGATACACTCATACGCAATAACATGAAACCCCATGAATGCGTTCGGATTGCCATTGGATTATACTTCCAATTTCCGTCGTCTGATAACGTCCTATGTAAGGATGAAGATGAGCCCAGTCTTTTATATGCAGGAAAGGAAGTGGGCATTCAAAGGTTTTGAATATATTTACTGAAAAGCATAAGGAAAGCAGGGAGCAAGTGTGGCTTAGTGGTTTTAGTTTTGGACTAGGACTCTGGAGACCAGGGATTGATTCCCAGCTCCGTCATGAAACCCGCTGGGTGACCGTGGACAAGTCACACTCTCTCAGCCTCAGAGGAAGGCCATGGCAAAACCCCTCTGACCAAATCTTGCCAATAAAATCCCACGACCCTTATGATCTCAGGGTCGCCGTATATCAGAAATGACTTGCCCTGAACAACAAATATACCAGCAGATTCCAGGAGTCCTGCATTTAGGCTGCGTGTTTACTTTACTTTTCCGACTTATTGCTGAACCAGGATTCGAACCCTAGTCTCCAGAGTCACGGCCCAGTGTTGGCTCCTGTTAAACCCCTTTGCTCCACCTTAACTGTTCCAGGGATTGCAGAGCCCTTGTGCCAAGGATTACAGTAATTTGATCACAAAAATATATAAATGGGTGAGATTTGAAACTCTCAACAAGTGAAGAACTGTATGGTGTAATTAGCACAATATATTGGTCCCCCAATTTATTTATTTAAGGGGGGGATGTCAATTTATTTATGAAAAGTATGTATTATTCCAATATATTTTAGCCACGTAAGCCACCTTGATTGCTGCAGCAGAATAAAGCGGGTTAGAAGAATAAAATTTATTATTTATTTTACTATTTATGTTATTTATTTCAAGGATTTGTAGCCCACCTTTCTCACCCGCGATGGGACTCAAGGCAGGTTACCACAATTTTAAAAGGCAGAATAATATAAGGTTGTATGTACAGCGCTGTGTAAATTTACAGCGCTATATAAATAAAGGTTAATAATAATAATGATGATGATGATGTATAGGTGATGTTTGACACTTGATAAATCTGAGAGAATAAAGTATAGTGCAAAAATGGGCATTCAAAGGCCTTGAGTCTGTAATATAAATAAATAGTCTGTGTCTATATAAGCAAAGGTTAATAATAATATTAGAGTATCTTTATTGGAAAAGTGTGGCTCAGTGACTTGAGTGTTGGACTATGACTCAGGGGACCAGGGTTCAAATCCTGGCCCAGCCAGGGTCACACTCTCTCAGCCTCAGGGCAAGGCAACAATGGCAAACCCTCTCTGAGGGAACCTGCCAAGAAAAACCCACAATAGGCTCAATTGCATTTTAAAATGGGGCTAGGTCACTTTAACCGCTGTGTGGCTGCCTCCTCCTGTTGCCTTTTGGGCTTTGTAGTTTAGAAAGGGGCATTTAGACTCTCCAGCCAGAGAGAGCTCTTAAGCCTCCCTGAACGACAACCCCCAAAATGCACCGGGGCTGGAGGCAGTCAGCCAGAGTAGCGTTAGTAGCGGCAGCCATGACTTCATAGCAGTGTTTCTCTCGACCTATCGACGGCTTGGACTTCAACTCCCAGAAGCCCAAGCAAAGATAGCTTAATGGGAAGGGGTTCTGGGAGACCGAGTCCAAAGGTCGAGAACGTTAGGAGGAGGAGGAGTGGGGCCACGCCCACCTGTAGCCACGCCCACTTGGAGCCACGAGACCCAAACGGTCGCAAGTGGAGTGGAAGGGGGAAAGGGGGGCGGGCTTAGAACGCGCCTGTCAGTCGTCGTCACTGCCCTGGAGCGGCCTGTGATTGGTCGAGAGGGGGAGGCGAGGTGAAAGGCTGAAGAAGAAGAAGAAGAGACTGAGAGACTAGAAAGGCAAAGAAGCCGGGAATGATGGCGGCGGTGGCTGCTGCAGCAACAACGACGAAGACAGCTCTGAGGACGGTGAGGCTGGGGCCCCAAGGGGAGGGATGGGAGGCCTCTTCGTCCCAGGCTGCGCCTACACTGGAGAGATAACCCGGTTTCATACCGCTTTAACTCTTAATTCTGGCTCTTTGCTGTGGAATTCTGGGAGTTGGAGTTTGTTGTGGGGCCCTCATGGAAGTATTACAGGCTGAGTGCTCCAAAATTGTCTGCACGGGTGGCTGAATTATAGCATAATTATATAATTAATATATATATATATATATATATAATATTATATATAATTAACATATTTTATATATATATATATATGTATAATAATAATAATATATATTATAATAATATAATAATATATCTATTATGTTATATATAATATATATATATATTATATTATATTATTATATATAATATATATATATATATATTATATAATTATACTATAATTTAGCCACCTGTGAGGACAATTTTGGAGCATTTTATATATATATTATATATATAGTATTATATATAGTATTATAGTATTATATATTATAGTATAATATATAGTATAGTGTAATTATTATAGTGACGCCTTTGCTTTCTGACAGTTCAGTGTACAGTGTAAAGGAGCAAGGCAGCATGAAGCATGCTGTCTAATCATAATAACAACAATAAATAATAAATAGCAAATCATTCCTCCCTTCCTAGGGTCATATAGGATATATATACAGTATCTCCAATCCTTTTTCCATGCTATCATTCTCTAAAGATGCCAGCTAGAGATATATAATGAATCTATTGTATGATGAGCTATAATATGTTTTACGATGGTTTATATAATCAATAAATAATATATATTATATATATATATATAAAATGAATCTAATACAATGCAATACATCGATGATAATAACTTCAGATTAAAAACTAATAGCAATAACGGTGACGATTTCTCTGAAGATGCCAGCCACAGATGCAGGCGAAACGTCAGGAATGAACTCTTCTAGAACGTGGCCCCCAAAACCCACAAAAAACTATGGATGCCATGAAAGCCTTCGACTTCAATAATGATGATGCTGACAATAATAATAGTAACAGTAGACCAACACAAGTGGCTGGTGCTGGTTGTGTGTGAGGGTAGGCCTTCCTGAAGTGCGTTTTGTGGGGCGTGTGGCACCTGTCAGTCTTTGAAAGGTGGCTATGCGTTGCATTTAAGAGACAAGAAACACACTGAAGCCCAGGTATATCTGGGAGCTCCCTCCACTAATAGACCCCTTGTGATGATTTTACTTATTGATGAATGGCAGTCAAGGTATGGAAAAAGGCTGGGGAGTAACCTTGTGTATGTGTGCATGTGCAAATTGGGTTTCTCTGTGTGTCCGAATTTCCACCTTGGCGCATATTTGCATAACCCTTTTGGTTTGTATTTTCCACACTTTATCTGCTGTTACAGCTTGCTTCAACGTCTTACTCCACGAATCCATCTATATTTACAAAGACTTCTTCTGAACTTGTTCAGCTGCTGTGACTGACTTGTTTATGGAAGCATTCTCAAAGGCTCTGTTAAAATTAAACTTTAAACTGCAGGCAATAAGTACAGTTTTAAGGTAAGAGGTAAGGGCTTTGTTAGAAAGAGAGGGAGAGCATACCTTTGTCCTCCTGAACTCTCTAATTGTCTGGTTTGCACACATTTGCTTTCAGACTTGAAGCTGCTGTTGTTTGACACACTTGTCCGGGCACACTTTATACTGTAAAGTGGTGCTAGAGATCTAAGAGGATGGTGCAGCTCCTGGCTGTATGAAAGGAGTGCAGTTGGATATTAGCGGCTTGGTAATTGCCAGGGTAGTAATTATGAGGGAAAAGACAAATGTACTCTAGTGCAGGGATGAATGGGTCTGCTTTGTAGAGCGGTCTACGCTTCATCACGGATTACCATGCCAAAGTGCCAAATGACCAAGCCAGACGAAAAGCTGAGAGGTCTGTGATCAGATACCCTGAATTTAGTCTGCAGCAACCAAAGCTGCATCTACACTGGAGAAATAGCCTGGTTTGGCACCTCTTTAACTGCCCTGGCTCAAGGCTATGAAATTCTGGGAGTTGGAGTTTGTTGTGGGCCCAGAGCGGAGCAGAGCTCCGCTCTGGGCCCCACAACAAACTCCAACTCCCAGAATTCCATAGCCTTGAGCCAGGGCAGTTAAAGCGGTGCCAAACCAGGTTAGTTCTGCTGTGTAGATGCAGCCCAAGAGGATGGTCCAAATCAGTCAATGTGGTTGATCCATGGACTGGTGCTGGCCCCCCAAAGACTTTCCAGGAAAGAAAGAAAGAGTGCTAGCCAGTGGGTAAAGTGATTCCTGCCACTCTGGAAGAAATGGTCCTTCCATCAGATAGCTTGGGATGCACTGCTCTTCACTGTGTCCATTGCAGGCATATTGGAGTACAGCTGTCATACCCAGCCACCATGGGCAAACTGGGTAGGATGATAGAAATTACAGTACCACACATGTGGAAGGCATCCTTCATCCTGTAGCTGTTTCTTTTTTTTTTCTTTTTGGAAGAAACAATGCTATTTGCATGTCTTTGCATGCTGTACCCCAGAGGGAAAATCAGGGAGAGCAATGGGATAAATTCCCATAATCCAACTCTGCTCCCTCATTCTCATTTGTTACCCTCCTTTTATGTGTCTCCCCTCCCAAGGTTTGGTGCATTTTGTCCTTATCTTTAAGATTTAAAGCTTCATGAAGCTGCCAAATAAAATCTGCTTAGAAGAAAGGCTGTTTTGTTTATGTCATTAGCTCAGCGAATAGTCTGGGCATGCTCAATGTTACAGTAGAATTTTTATAGTTTTCAACAGTCTATGGTAAAATTGTTTTCATTAAAATTGTCCCCCCCCCCCATACGAGAAAGATCAATGCATTATGCAAGACAAGAAAAAAGAGAAAATAAAATCTAAAAAATAGCAATAGTTAGAATATAGTGATCGGCAGAAAATTAAATCAGGTAGATTTTAAAGTAAAGTGGACTATCCCAAAGTGTCCTTTGATAAGTTGGCAAGTTTATTTATTTATTAACCTTTATTTATATAGCGCTGTAAATGTACACAGCGGTGAACATGCAATCTTTTAATTAGACAGTTCCCTACCCTCAGGCTTACAGTCTGGTGGAGGAAAACTGTTCTAAGTATTCCATGGAAGATTATATTTTATAATTATTAAATAAGTCTCTTTCATCAAGACGTGTTGTTGCATTTTGGAATATAATGTGCACAGTGTTTATCATAAAATGACAGCTTCAGTATGGTAATACATCAAATCATGTCTGTATTGTATAGTGTAATGTCACCATTTCTATGGCTTGACAAGAAATTGTCATCATGCTGTGATCTCATTAAGGGACATCAGGTCTCCTTTAAGTACTCCTTCAGTTTTTACTTGTGTGTAACAATTTGAGATCCCCCCTCCCCCGGTTTTTCAGGAATCAGATTTCTTAAAACGGAAAAAAAGGAAACCAGAAGAGGACAAACTTTATATTTGCAGGATCTCTTCCTCCTCCTCTTTTTTTTCTTTTCACTCAAACAGTTCAGCTGGAGCCAACTGTAGAGTAATTGTAAGTGGCATAGCTAGGTGCAGAATTATGGCTCAGAAGACTGAATCCATCGCCTGGTGTGTCCCATGAGTAATTCAGTGGGGTGACCAGAATATACTGTTTTAAGTTCAAATTTGCACAAAAAGTGCACACATCAGAGATTCTAACACACAACTCTAAAATCAGTCAGCAGAAGTGGACAAAGACCTAGTCACAGGCCACTAATTGACACTCATATTTTAAAAGTGAAGAACACTGACTCAGAGATGTGATTAAAAAAACAACCTTATAATTTTACAAAACTGCAAGTTGTGGCTGCATTCAAACTGAGTTTTATTTTATAAACTGGCCAGTTCTGGGACCCAGAGATATGAAACTTACTAATGGACCAGATGACTACCGTAGCTTTTAACTGTCCTAGTTTATCAAGGTCTTGGTTAATCCCTCCCCACATTTTCAAATGGTTTTTAAAAAGCCCAGCTTTTCTCCCTACTTTCAGCCTTTGCTGTCTGCTTGCTTCAGGTTCTGTAAACTAAGTTCAAAGTTGTAAAAGTATCTTGCAGCCTGTTAACCCAGCAGGGAGGAGAGGAGAGAAAGGGGCAGATTCTTGCCCTTCCCAGTAGGCTCAGCAAAAGCAAACCGCGTTTTCATATGTGAAATGTCAGAGGGTATGGAGTACCTATAGTTTTTTGTGGAGCTTTCGGGCTATGTGGCCATGTTCTGGAAGAGTTCCGTTCTGACATTTCACCAGCATCTGTGGCTGGCATCTTCAGAGAATGAGAGCCTGGAAAAGGATGGAGATATATATCCTGTGTGACCCTGGGAAGGAAGGAGTAATTTGCAAATGTATTGTTCTGCTGCTAATGGCAGTCCTCAGGGTGGGAGGATATGCAAACAAGGATTAATGTCTGCTAATTGGTGCTCATTGTCTGCTGGGAATCCTGGGGCCTTAGGCTGTTGTTCATTTGCATAGGTTGAGTCTTGACCTTGCTGTCCTTCAGGACTGGGAGCCAAGCCGTGTTTACTCTCAGGGTTTCCTCTTTCCTGTTGAAATTGTCCAGGTGTTTATGGATTTCAGTGGCCTCCCTGTGCATTCTGACATGGTAGTTGTTGGCATGGTCCAGAATTTCAGTGCTTTCAAACAGCATTTTGTGCCCAGGATGGTTTATAGCATGTTCTGCTACTGCTGATTTTGACCCAGTCTGCAGTGTCTCTCATGTTCTTTGATTCTTGTTTGCACACTGCATTTGGTGGTCCCTATGTAGACCTGTCCGCAGCTGCATGGAATGCGGTAGACTCCTGCGGTCGTGAGAGGGTCTCTCTTGTCCTTGGCTGAGCGAAGCATTTGCTGGATCTTCTTCATCGGTTTGTAAACCATTTGAAGGTTGTGTTTCTTCACCACTTTCCCTATTCTGTCTGTGACTCCTTTGATGTATGGTAAAAATATCTTCCCTTTGGGTGGTTGCTTGTCTTGAGTCTTCTGGGTTTTTCTGGGCCTGGCAGCCCTTCTTATGTCTGCGCTGGAGTAACCATTTGCCTGTAGAGCCCGGTCCAGGTGTTTCAGTTCATCTTCCAAGAAGTGGGGTTCACAGATACGTTTTGCCTGGTGTACTAGTGTTTTTATAGTGCTTCTTTTTTGTCCTGGGTGATGGTTGGAGTTCTTGTGCATAGGTTTTCTGTATCCTGTGTGGCCCAAACGTTGGTTTGGTTTGCGAATGACAAGGACATCCAAGAATGGTAGTGTCCCATCCTTTTCTTTTTCCATTGTGAATAGGATGTTAGGATGTTGTTCAAATGGCTCAGAAATACAGCCAGATCTTCTTCTCCATGGCTCCAAATGATGACAGTGTCATCCACATATCGGAACCATGTTGTGGGCTTTTTCGGTTGTTTTTCAAAGTGCTCCATGTAAAAGTTTGCTATCACAGGGCTCAGAGGGCTCCCCATTGCTGCCCCATCTCTCTGCTCATAGAGTCCATTGTCCCACTGGAAATAGCTTGTGGTGAGGCAATGTTCGAACAGGGCTGTGATGTCTACCTTTCATAGGTCTGCACCTTGCTGTAATTGTTTTTACACAGCCATAGTCAGATACCTTTGCTGATCTAGTAGAGATTGCCTATAACTTTACCAGATGGTCCTGATCGACTTTCTGCTTGATCTGTCTTGGATTATAATCAATTTCTGTAGATTCTGTATGTCTCCAGTTAATTTCTTAGATGAGGAATAAGATAGGGTTTTTTTGCTGTTCAGGTGGTGTTGGTTATGTAGGTCATAATGGTAATACCTAAGCACAGGACACATGTATCAGGTAGGCTTGAGGATACCCGAAAGTTTGTAGAAAATGTGTATAACAATTTTTATGCGTGAAAGGGCCCTACAAATAGCTCAGTCTAGACTCAGTAGGCTCCGTATGCAGGGAGCGTTGGGTGAGATATACCTGTCCTGCATTCCTGTTCCTAGATTAGTTGCTGCCTTCAGGTGCAGGTGTACCTCAAATAGCAAAATGTTGGGAGCCATCCCTACTTTGTGGGGCGATAAGGGATTGGAAAACTAAAACCAGTTTTAGTTTTTAGTTTTGGTACAAGACAGCCCTTGTGGTCTCTTCCAACTCTATGATTCTGTGTATGATTCTGTGTATATCAGAGATTCTAACACACAACTCTAATATCGGTCAGCAGAAGTAGATAAAAACCTAGTCACAGGGTTTTTTTTGGAAAAGACTATGTTGAAAGTGAATGTGCAGATCCATCTTGAAAGTTTTCTTGTTTATAATACAGTATCGTGGAATATATCAGAGGCTGGGGGAAGGATGAGAATTTCTGGATAACTAAAACTACCAACTGCCTGAACAGATCTGGAGAAAAGATTTGGAGAACTGCTTTCGTTATTTGAGCTGTTTATATTACAGTGAGAGAAGTCACTGTAGGGTCATTAGAATGTCGGTAAGATTCTTTCATATACTGACATACTTTTTGGAAGAAGAAAAAAATCTCAAATTACCAAATATTTAAGTTTTCAGGTTAACCCAAATCCTGTACAGATGTATGGGCCTGTTAATATAAACAACCACTGAAATTTGAGAGTTAAATATTTTTAAATTGTATAAACCAAACCGCTTACATCAAGTCCCAGATTTGTTAAGAACAGCTCTTCTTCCTGATTCTTATGTAGCCTTTTGACGAAAGAAAAGTAAGCAGTAAAGGGCAAAACAACATTTAGTGGCAAGTCTTTCCTCTTGACAGGTGGGTGGGAAGGAAAGTAAAATAAATTGAAAGCAAGTCATGCAGTATCCAGTAACAATGAAACACTTAATTTCTTCTTTTTTCTTCTTGGTTACATGTCCTGATGGCCATTGTTATATAGGTTGTATCTCCCTTATCCAAAGTGCAAGGAGCCAGAAGTGTTTGGGATTTTGAAATATTTGCATATACATAATAAGACGTCTTGAAAGTTTAAACATGAAATGATTTTATGTTTTGTATACACCTTATACACATAGCCTGAAGATAATTTTATACATATTTTTTTGCATGAAACAAAGTTTGTGTACACTGAAGCATCAGAAAGCAAAGATGTCACTATCTCAGCAACTACAGGATTGTAGATGTTACAATAACAGAAAGATTTTTTCACTTGAAATACTGTGAAATATTCCTTCAGGAATGATCTATGCAACAACTGGTTGGCTTATGCAATACAAGGGCCTCATTGTCCCTCATTTGATTTACCATTTCATATGCTCCAGTCCAGATTAGAAACCATGTAGTTGAGGCCAAAAGTTACATCCGAAGAGCTGATCTGAATGTCAGTTGTATCTGCAAACAATGACAGATTTCAACATTACCTCTTGAGGAAATTTGGGCCCCAAAGAAAATTTCTGCAGTGACAGAAGAAAAAAACTAAATTATTCAAGAGATGAAGAGCAGAAAGCTGTTTTGGAGTGGAAGATTGGGGATGTTACTGTTTAGAGTTTGTATACTTCCAAATTATGATGAGCTAGCCAGAATGGAAAAAAGATGCTTAGTGCTGTGTATGAGAGCCAGCATGGTGTAGTGGTTTGAGCGTTGGAGGAGACCAGGGTTTGAATCCTCTCTCAGCCATGGAAATCCACTGGGTGATGCAAGCCACACTTTCTCAGCCTTAGAGGAAGGCAAATGCAAAGGCAGCCATCTTCTGAACAAATCTTGCCAAAGAAATCCTGTGACAGGTTCTTCCTAGGGTCACCATACTTGAAGGCATACAACAACAAAATACAGGTTGAGTCTCCCTTATCTGAAATGCTTGGGACCAGAGGTGCTTTGGATTTTTGATTAGCCATATTTGCATATATACAGAATGAGATATCTTGGAAATGGGTCCCAAGTCCAAACACAAAACTCATTTGTGTTTCATATATGCTTTACATACATAGCTTGAAAGTAATTTTATACATCATATTTTAAAGTAATTTTGTGCATGAAATAAAGTTTGTGTACATTGATCCATCAGAAAGCAAAGGTATCATTATCTCAGCTATGCATGAAAAATGTTTTGTTTTTTGGAATACTTTGGATTTCAAAATTCTGGATAAGGGAGACCCAACCTGTATTGTGTCTGGTAGGAATATAAAAATTACAAAGGCAGATTAGTAGCTAGTAGCGTTAAGCACAATGGCAAAATTGATAAAACACGCAACTAGTTTTTGATGTCTTGGGACACGGTTAGGTTTTCAATTTGTTTTCCCTGATCCACTTTTTTAACTGAGAGGAATTTAAACATGCCTTTAAAAAATTTGAAACATTATTTTAAAAAGTGGTAATAGTAAACTTAGGCTGCATCTGTACTGCAAATCTAATCCTTGTTGTTACCTGCCTCGATCCAACACAGGGAGAGGTGGGACACTTATTATTAGAATTCCATTACATTGAGCAGTGACTCAATGAATTAGCCATTAACTGGATAATCTAGTAACTGGATTATTTCTGCAGTGTGGATGCAGCCCTAGAGAGTAAGTGGGGTGTAGTGATTTGAGTATTGGAGTAGAACTCTGGGAGACCAGACTCATCATGGAAATACACTGGGCATTTTGAGCAAGTCACACTATCTCCGCCTTAGAGGAAGGCAAACCCACTCTCAACACATCTTGCCAAGAAAATCTATGATAGATTTGCTTTAGGGTTGCCATGATTTGGAAACAACAAGAATAGCATAATTAAACCGATTCCATTAAGACCCATCTATAATCTCGGTCATTTCATTTTATAATATGTTAGGCAGTTACCTTGACAGGTTGGCGATTTCAACAGTTTTATGGGTATTGTATTGGCTTGTATAAGGAAAAAAAACTTCTTTGCTTACAGTTTCTTCTATAGACGTGGTTTTTAATCTATATTGGGTAACAAATTCCTTTTAGAGTTGGAAGGAAGCTATAGAATCCCTCCCCAGAAAAAAGCACATAAACACATATGTGTTCATGCAGTTTAATTTATTATATTGGAAACTGATCTCCTTCACAAAATCTGTCAATTAACATAACTTGTACCATAGCCAAATTAGTTTGTCATACAAATCTATAATGTTTGTTTTCTTTTATTATATTTTTAATTCAATATATGAACTTTTGCGATAAGTGCCTTTTTAAAAGGTGGTCTTTATCAAATATAGTGATTAATTTGTCTTAGCTATGTAGTGAGATTTTTCTGGTATTGTAAAATAGTGTGCTTTATCAGTACATTACTCTGAAATTCACCCCCTATAATGTTCAATACAGCTGTGAATATTACTATAGGTGATTTCTGTATAAGTGCAGAAAATTGTTAGCATTACATGTCTGCTTACAAGCAGGCTCAACTGATTTCAAAGAAGACTTACTCCCACTAAAGTGTGTACTGTATATGCTTGCAGCTTATTCTTATTTACCATGTGAATCTCAGCTTTTTCTTAAAGATTCTAGTCTTATGGTTGTGAATAAAATATGTGGAGAGAGCCAGCGTGGGGTAGTGATTTGAGTGTTGGACTATGACTGTGGAGACCAGGGTTTGATTCCCAGTTTGGCCATGAAACCCACTGGGTGACCTTGGGCAAGTCACACTCTTTAGCTTCAGAGGAAGGCAAAAAGAAACCATCTCTGAACAAATCTTGCCAAGAAAACTCCATGATGTATATCTTTATTACAGTCATGGTAGTTTTGCCTTAGGGTTGCCATAATCGAAAATTACTTGAAGGCACCAGCAGCAAAAACCACTACAAAAATAACTGGATAGCAGTTGGTGAATCCTCAGCATCTGAAGTAGTATTTCCAGTGGTCAGGGAAGGATTTAATTGGTCTCTCTAGTTCATCGCTCTTCTCCACATCTAGCAGTAGCAGAATTAAGTTGTGCAAACAAAAGAAATATACACTAATTTGCAAATTTTATAGCGATTGTGGAATTTGACTGCAAAATTCTAATTTTGAGTTGTTTGAAAAATACACAGCTATTGTATTTGCATTCTGTAAAGCAGTGCCAGTCAGAAATATTGCCTGAGCTGCATCCCATATGATGTTCTTTCACTTAGACCAGTGCTTCAAAACATATTGCTGCACCATTGAGATGCCAATGAATCTACTGCACTGTAAGCATCCCCCTACCCCAGTGTTGCTGCTTTTTGTATAAAGGAAAAAGTAATAATGTACCTTTACATCTTGTAATTTAGTGAATGCATTTATTGTTTGTATTTCTTTGCTAATCCACCCAAAATAGGTATAGTATGAAGTTGAAGGACTACAGATGAATTATAAACTTGAAATGTGTTGTACCTTTAAGTAAGAAGTTTTTATTGTCCATGATGGAGAGTTTCCGTCTTATTTATTTAGATTATTTGTACCCCAGTCTTTAGCCACAAAGGCTGTCAGAGTGTCTTATAAATTGTTAGTTTGAAGGTTCCCTGCTCTCAGGCTTTGTTGTTGTTGTTCTGTCCCTTCAAGTCATTTCCAACTTATGGGGGCCCTAAGGCAAACCTATCACAGGGTTTTCTTGTCAAGTTTCTTCAGATGGGGTTTGCCATTCCTTTCCCCTTAGGTTTAGAGCGTGTGACATGTCCAGAATCACCCAAACCAGTGTGTTTTATGGCTGAGCTGGGAATTGAATCCTGGTCTCCAGAGTCATAGTGCAATACTCAAATCACTACACCATGCTGCCCTCAGGCTCACACTTTAACTAAGACATAGTGATGGTGGTAGTATATGCTTTGCCCGACATGACACACAAGGAAAGGGGATGGGAGTAGAAGAAGGGATTAAGTCCAGCAGATACTACAGGTTCTTCTCTTACTGTTTCATTGACTGCATTTATTTACAGGCCACTTGATGTAAACTATCAGCCAGGACTATTCTGGCTTCTAAATTAAATATTAACCAAGTGAACAGCAAGATGGAAAGCATTTCATTCTTTCAAAGTAAAGCTGTACATTTGTATTAGTTTGTTATGCTTTCAGTGTTCATCTCTCATATTTTATCGGAAAATGTTTTTGTGTTACAAGCTGTCAAAATGCTGCTCAGTAATAATCAATGACTTGGATGACAGAATTGGGGGCATGCTTATAAAATTTGCAGATGACACCAAATTAGGAGGACTATCTAAAATCCCAGAGGACAGGACCAAAATTCAAAATGACCTTAATAGATTAGAAAGCTGGGCCAAAACTAATGAAATGAACTTCAACAGGAAGAAATGTAAAACTGGTTAAATCTGGATAACCTTTAGAGATGAGTTCAGTGTTGTAAGAATTGGGGAGTGGGTGGGCTTATTATATTATATTCATTCTAACTAGTTGGAACGTTGCCTGTCTTTTTCTTTAAGCAAACTGAAATAGAAATTCATGCAATTTCTACACTAAATTGTGGTGCCAGCCCTCATATCTAGCAGAAAAAACAGTGCCCTGCAGTGGCCTGCATCAAAGAAGCTTATTTTCTTTCATTCTTCCAGCAATCTTGTGTCATTCAAAAGGTTACTCCTTTTTACCTGTATGTGTAAGCTATCCTTTGGTCTTCTTTGTTTTGTTGCATGATAAATTCATTTTAACTTTTCACATGATAAGCAAATGGTTTTATGTTTTCCTCTGAAGAATTTTAAAGAAGGCGAAACATGAGAGTTGAAAACAAAATTCAAAGGGGAATGCCTAATAGGGTTCTGTGTATATGGCATTTATATGCTCATCTGATTGAAATGCCAGGATTTTATTTCTCATATTTCTTTTAGTTATAGTAGCAGATTAATAGATAAATGTCTCATTAATTGGACTTTAGTCCAGAAAAGTTTATGCCACAATAATTTTCTGCCACAAGATTCTTCGTTCTTGCTGGTGGCTGCCCATCAGGAAGTTTAGGATGATGGTTTCCCTTAATTCAGAGGAGTTTGCCTTTGCCTTCCCCAGAGGCTGAGAGAGAGTGGCTTGGTTACCAAGGTTACCTAGTGCGTTTCCATGGCTGAGCAGGGATTTTAACCCTGGTCTCCAGAGTCGCAGTCTGGTGCTTAAATCACTACACCATGTTGAGGCTAACGGTGTGAAAGAAGCTGCAGCATAATCTTTCATAGGCTTAGTCTATTTCTCAGATGTATCTGGGGACGTTGACCAAGTCTATGAAAGATTACGCTACAGCTTCTTTCACACAGTCTCAGCGGTGCTACAACATCCCTTTCCATACTGATATTGCAGGCTAACACAACTGTTCCTCTGAATTCCACACCACGCTGGCTAATGCTGAGGAAAAGTTTCCTACTGTGGAAATTGTCTTCCTTTTCTAAATCTAGCTTCTGGCATTTCTCAGTCTGTAAACAGTAAAAGTCTTTGTTATAAAATTTTGAGCCTCACATTACAAGCAGGGAAAATTAATACAATGATCTAGTGGTTGCTGCAACCCTTGGTGTCTTCTTTCTTGAGATTGGAATGTATTTTCAGTTCTTCCACTTTGTGGGCCATTGTTTTGTTTGCCATATTTGATGGTAGACTTTTTTTAGAATTTCAGTAAATTCTGGGCCTGAGCAGACAAGCAGGATACCACAGGCCAAGCTCATGGTATCCTGCCCCTGGTTCTGGATGTGGTCTGTTCTCAGGCTGGCACAGTGATGGGCGGACGTTCACACACCTGCCTGCGGCTGTGCCATGGACCCAGTACTGCTGCATGTCCTGAACCTGCTGCCACCATTTTGCCCTTCCTGAAGGCCATCATTGTGGCCCATAAGGCCAGAAATAGGAGAGAGAGCCTGTATGGTGATGAAGCCACAAGGAGCATGTTCGCCCCTCTGCTGCCCTCACCACCCTGGGGAGAGTGCTAGGCTGGCAATGAAGCCAGGAGGGGAATATTCATCCCTCTGTTGCAGTGGGAGGAGGGCTCCACTGAGCATCACCCCTCCTTTGGGATGTCACCTGGTGCGATCTGAACCCCCCACATCCACCTAATGATGTCAGTGGGTCCTTGTCATGCCCAGCCTGGCTGAGAATTCAGGAGAGGAATCTGACTCTGAGCCTGGCCCAAAGACTGCTGCCCAGGAAGATTGTCAGGAGCCCAGAATCTAGGCAGCAGAACCCCCTGACAATGCTGGCATGGAGGAGGAGGAGGAGACAGAGGCCTATTTACCTGTGCCTTCCTATAACCAGAGGAGATCTGAAAGGGTGGGGCTGTGGTGGTCTCAGAGGCTTTGTATGAGATGCCAGACAATTAGGGATCAGCTGCATCAGTGAGGGGTGTTGATAAAAGCCAGGAAGAAATGCCAGAACCTTTGCCAGAAGTTTACTGATTCCTCTGGCGAAAGCACCTTGTTAGTGAACTCTCTTCTTAACTTTTGGCTTGGACCTGTTGATCTTGTACTGATTATTCTGTTTTGCTGGAACCCTTGACCCTTTTTGGACTTCTTGACTATGCTGATTATTTGACTCTTTGGTACTTGAAATGATATACTTGATTTTTAGGAACAAGGGTATTGATCTCTTGAGCAAATAGCGAGTGGACAGTTATTACTGCTGTCAGTTTTCTTAGGTGTTAATGAGTGCTGTTGCACATAGAATTGTCAAATGTTGACAGCTGCCAGGATGGAAGTAATACCACATTGTAAAGCTCTAGAACTGGAGTTTACAGCTGTGAAAGGTGAGGGGGCCACATTATCCCTTTAGGAGACCTTGGAAGGACACTCCCCCTGCACCTGGGATCTGTAGTTTTGTGAGACACCAGCATTCTTTGACAGAAAAGGCTAAAGACCTTCTAAAATCACAAATCCCAGGACTCCACAGGATGGAGCTACAGCTCTTAAAGTGGTGTCAAGCTGCATTATCCCTACAGGTAGATGCACCCATCATCTTGAGGGAGAAGAGAGGGAGGAGGCCACAGATGCAGCTGAATGGTTCTCTGGTCACATGGGTCTGACTATTTAGATGCATGGACACATTGAGGACCACACTTTACAATCAGTTGATGGAGCAAGTGAGGAAAGTTCCAGAGAATGTAGAGGTATGTAGGAGATGTTTACTGTGTAAAGCTCCTACACTAAATGGTACAAGACGGTGTAAAAAAATGCTTTATTGAGCAGTATTTTCCAACAATTTGAAATCTGGTTATTTGTTAGATTTTACTAACATGTATATGGTATCTAGTTGTTTGTATTTCTGTGCATATCTGGCATTTGAAACTTTGTTTCTGAATATAATGATTCCAGAGAGTTTGGCAAAACAGTGCTGATTGATTGCGTGTGCTGACTGTTTGGGCATAACTCTTTGTCGTTTGTTGTTGTGTGCCTTCAAGTTGTTTCTGACTTATGGAGTTTTCTTGGCAAGGTTTGTTCATAGGTGGTTTGCTATGGCCTTCCTGTGAAACTGAGAGAGTGTGATTTGCCCAGTGGGTTTCATGGTAGAGCCCATCACTCAAACCACTATGCCATGAGTGGAGTGATATATTATTGTTGAACACTGTGCGTGTATCAAGAAATCTTGTATCATCTTCTTTTGCTGGACAAGCCAAGAGCCTTAACACTAAGACTCCAAGCAAAACTTGGTTCCTGGGAGTGTGCCTCATTGAACTCCGATTTTCTTTTCATGATACGGGCAGAAGTTTTTATAAAACATACAAACTAAGAATGTATCATTTTAAGGTACTGGTTCTCATACTGGGAGGCAGGACCTGGGGGAGGGGGAAGAGTGAGCCCTGATCCCCCTGTTTTGGAGGGGAAAAGAAAGGCAAGGAAGATACTAGGAGCCTCTGCCTGAAGGAGGAGGAAAAAGAGAAGGAGAGCTACTTCCTTATAAAACATATGAATATACATGAATGTGTGAATGAAAATATGAACACTAAACAATTTTTTAAAATCAATATACGGTGTCAAGTGGGGTAGGGGTGGGGCGATGTCTGCCTGTAGATGTAAAGGGGGTCAGAATGGTAAAAAGTCTGAGAACCTTTGCTTTAAGGAATTTTATAGTAAATTTGAAAGTACTTTATGATTCTGTAGAAAGTCTTTAGATTTAATGCAGTGCTGGCAACTTAAAAAGTAAAAATAGAGTGCTGTTCCTGTTACATAATATTTATTCACTATTCTCTGCTTGGACATAATTTATAACAAGTTACATAAAACAAACAAACAACAATATCTTTGAAGTGTTTGCTATGAATGATTTAATCATGCATATTTGTCTTTTTTCTGTCACAGCATATTGCTGAGATTTCAAGATGGAGATGGTGCCTTATCACTTCTCGTACTTTCCAATCAGCGGTGTATGATCCAAATGAAAAGGTAATTATATGGGTGCCAATTTGTTGCTTTCTAATATAGGCTTACACATGACTTCCAGCATTCAAGAGTTTCAGTTATTAGTTGCTATCAAAACTTGAGTCAGAATCCCAGTTGTATGTAATAACATTCTATGAATTCTAGTTATTGGCTTTTGGGACTAAGCTGTCGTGTTCTCTTGCTGACAAAACTAAGTTGGATTTTCTCTTGTGTCAGTATATTATAGTATATTAACTTGTGTTTGGTTCCTAACAATCACAAGCTTTCTCTTGTCTACAAATTGTCTTCTGGGCCACTCCAAGGGGATTTGTAGTATGGATGTACATTGGGATGTTGATTACTTGATATCCCTGGGCTGGTTCTAGAATTATTGTACTCTTCACAGAGAACACAGTTGTGAAATCAGGCAGCTTTATTGTTCTGCTTACATATAGTAGTGAATCTTAGTTTACAGCTAGACATTTGTCTTTGTGAATATGTACACAAAGAAAAATGAATTTTTTATTGCACTGGAATGTTTCTTTGAATTATTCTATTGCGACTTAGGCAGTAGCATGTGTAATAATGCTGGAATTTAGAAAGTTGGGACAAGGTGGGGACATAAAGTGTGCTTTTTCCATTGAGTAAATTCCCATTAACTTCATTGGTGGTAGGAAGATAACATTTTTCACCAACCTTAACTGGGAGCCATGCGTACTAGAGTTTGAAGTTGGGTTAAAAGCCTAGTGAAATTGGAACCTAGGTGTTGGAAGTAAAGATTAATAGTTTAATATTCTTTAAGGCTGGAGTGACTCCAGGGAAGGAGAACATCAGCCGTGTTTAAGAAGTCAGCTGTGTTAAATATGCAGAAACCCTTCATATGTATATGAGCAAAAACAATTCAAATAAAATTGGCTATTGCTGCATGACACTATAAACCAGGGCTCTGTGGTAACCATAGCTTATTGGCTCTGAGCAGTGTGCTAGTATATGTAGTGCACAAGTGTACAGTTTCTCTTGCTTGCAACAGAAATGATGAATCACAAATCATCTGAGGAAGTAAAGTCTGTGAAAGATTATGCTATCAACTTCTTTCTCTCTCTCAGTCAGTATCAGATGTGTGACAAGATCACTTTGTGTACTAATCACAAATCAGAAAGTTTGCTCCTTGGTTTGTTTAGTGTGTTATCCAAATGTGGGCATAGATCCTTGGGTTTATTGTATTGTGCACCTGTGGCTGATGTGTACCAGTATGTTAACTCCTTTGCCAAGCCTTTTTTTTTTTAATAAATGTATTTGAATTGAATGTATAGGTCTCTAAATACCTATACACACACATCATATAACTTTTCTTTAATATTTTCTTCTTTCCTTCTTCAGACCTTTGAGAAGCTTCTTATTGCCAACAGAGGGGAAATTGCCTGTAGAGTAAGTACAGCATACAATATGGTAATCTTTTTTCCTGTTTTTTTGTCATCACTATAAAACAATTTTTCCTGCTCTCTCTCTCCATCGCTAGGTGATTAAAACATGCAAGAAGATGGGAATTAAAACTGTTGCTATACACAGTGATGTTGATTCCAATGCGGTAAGTAACTGTTGTAAAATCTAATACCTGATGATCTGGCAGGTGAAATCTAAACATTTATGTAACAAAGTTTTTTGTTTTTTTTACCATTATACCCAGTCATTTTTTAACACTTTGTTCATAAATGAAACAAAAATATTACTTGGTAATGCTTCCTTGTTTTAAAAAGTGTGTTTGATCAAAAATTTGGTGGGTACAATAGAAGAATTGCTGATAAAAAGATCAATACTGTCTTTTTAATTCTCCCATTAAAACTTTGATTGAACTTGCTTCTCAGAAAAATAGTGCCATAGTTGCATTATTTTTTTCATGGACTCTGTGCAGTCTTATACATGGAATTTGTTCCTATATAGAGATTGATTTCTGCTGGTTGCAATAATATGCTGTTTTATCCAAGTAAACATTAAAGAAAACATCAGTTTCGCAATACATTTGTTTGGAAGCATGTGATACAGTTAGTAAACTGTGGCTCAGCATCCAGAATTTCATGCTGCAAGAAACAAGGTTTGTGTTTAAGAAATGCATAGGAATATTCCATATAATTTACCTACATACTGGGTGAGAAGTAAATCAACCATTGATCTAAGTTGGGTATGGTATTTTCTTACATGCTTAACAGACTATGAAATGCATTTTAATTCTTGATGAATTATTTCTACTAGAAAACTACACATATAAAGTAATGTTAAATGATTTGATAGTTTGCCAAGTTACATGGATTAAGTTTTTAAACAAGCAAAGTTAGCAAAAATCTTTGAATGTGTGCCAGTATATTTCTGGCATCCTGTTAGTGACATATGCATGAGTAAGTTAACACTATGCATGCATGATAAATTATTCAGCATTATGCAACAGACCCATTTTGCTGACAGTGCCAGAAGCGGAGCTGAGCATACAGCAGTGTTGTGCATTATAGCTGCAAATTGTGCATTGTACTTGTACCATATGGATGTGCATTGCACATTTTGATTGTGCATTGCAGTTGCATAATACATTTTGCAGTTGTGCTTTGCATCCTGACACCCAGTCACTGAAGTGTTACACAGTGTTGCTGTTGTCCATGTGGGCATTGCTTATCTTCACATATGGATATTTATGCTGTGCTGAGGAGATATTGGATTGCAGCCATTGTGATCAATGACCTGCTGACTATTTGATATGTTATATTCCATTACTAATTATTTGTTGTACAGTCTCAGAAAAACCGTTAGAAATGGAGAGAGGGCATAGATGGAGATGGGGAAGATACACTTGAAGTGTTCTGCTGGTTTTGGGTTTAAGTATACCATCCATTTTTTCTCATATAGTCATTAATTTCATTGATAATATTTATTCTGTTTTCTATTTAATCTTAGCTGTATTTGAACTGAGAATTGTTTCTTTCTTTGGCTCGAATTGCATGCTAGTGGAACAGTGTTGCTCAGTGTGATTTGGATATTGCTGTGGTCATAACTACGTGAGGCAGACACATGGGATGATCAGATCATGTGATACTGTCTATCTATGATTTGTTTATTTGTTGTTTTTAATAGTTATGTTTTAACATGTTTTCATTTATGTCTAGTTCAGGTTTTGGGGCCAAAGTATGGATTTTGATATGATAAGTTGAGGGTAAAACATGGAGGCATGAAACGAAGGATGAAGCAGAGGAAAATAATGCCAAAGAACTTATAAAATTCCAGCAGGCATAACAGTTTGTGCTCACCATAAAGGCTGGATGTATGGATGGAGGGAACTTACAGTAAACGGTGGCTGTGCAGTGTGTGTGCACAGTTCTGTTTTATAAAAGGTTTATAAAGTTTATAACTTTTCTGCTATAAGTTCTGCTTTATAAAAGGATAGGTTTCATCCTGTAATAGCCATACTTTTTGTCCTGTAATAGCCATACTATTCACTTAACTCCTTTAAAAAGGTGGAGTTTCCTCCCCTCTTTTGAAGGGGAATGGTAGAGAGCAGCGAGGTAGCGATAAGTTTTGAAGTGGAGATAATTATGACTATTGCCATTGCCACATCCAAAAATAATTTAAAAAATACAAGCATCTATGTTGTTGATGCATAAGTGTGCGGGTGTGTGTGTGTGTGTATCTGAAGCAGCAGTACATAGTCTGTTGTCCAGTTTTTAAGGTAAAATCATAGTATAGTGAGCAGGCAAAGAGCAGTGTTGTAGTGAGTGTCTTGGAGTTCAACTGGAGAAACCTGTATTTGAATGAGGAATGTAAAATGTCTCCACATAGCACCAGAGTGTTAGTGAGGCAGCTGCTTCAGTCGGTGGAGCATCAAGAGTAGCAGCTTGCACACTTTCCACTATCTCAGAACGATTCTCCTGCTGCTGCCTTCCCTACTTCTTTCTCTCTCACCACTTTCACTACGTCTTCTGCACCTTATTCCATCTTTCCCTGTGGCTCTACAGTTGTCGTATGTCTCATCCTCGCTTCTCCTTTGCTTGAGTTTGCATTATTGCTGGTGTACCTCTTCGTACCTTTCTCCTTGATTCACTGATGACACATATCTCTCCTTGCCCTCAATCCTACTTGCTCACCTCACACCTGACTGCTGTCTGTCGTGACACATCACTTTTGCTTTGTTCTTTCCATCATTGGGAGCAACTAAACAAAGTGGGAACTCACTACACTACCAAGGAAAACTTACACCTGAACGTGGCTCCTTGCTTGCACTCCCAACAGGCCAGCATATGAAAACCAACTATAAATTTGGCTGCAGAGTTTGACTTCTTAGGGGAGTGAAGAAACAGTTCAGTTGCAACACCAAATTGTTGCCTTCGTATGAATGTCTGGTTTTTAAGGTGTTTCCATTGTCAAAAGCAGCTACTTTGGAACAGATGATCACCATACCGAAGCATGCTGCTTGTGAATGATGATGTTTCTTTGGAATTCTTGCTTATTTTTATGTGCAAATGTGCCTAACCTATTAGTAATGTAGTAGAAATGAAGGCTCAAATAGATTTTTTCAAAAATTGTATTTAAAGGTTAGCAAAATGGTCTTAAGCATTAATCATTTAAAAGGTGCAGTACATTTTTACTTCTTAGTGGGCTACAAAGAAACAGATGCTTCAGTCTTTAGTTATGCGTTCTGTAAAAATACCATCTTAAGGATCGAAGTGCTTCCTCGACCATGATACAGTGTTGGTAGTGTGACTATGTATTATAGACCCTTAACATTTATTTAATGCCTTACGCACATGTAGTTAAATTTTTATGATAAATAAAGAACTGGCTAACACTAATTGGATGGGAACAAAAGAAGTTATAGCATAAAGCAGTGAATGAGGGATAATTTTATTTGGCATTTTTAACACAGCAGGGACTCTGTAGCCTTAGAATGTAATGAACTATAAATGACTAGAAAAGTCCCATGGGAAAGTAATTACAAGAATCTGGTTGAGTAAAAGATTATTAGTGTATATCCCAGTGAAGTTGTGTTCTTACTATATATGCCATCCTAGTGGGGACATCGTGTGTTACATACTTTTTAAACAAATCAAAATCTATGTATATTTTACAGAGCAGCTCTGCTTATCACATAGTAATACTAGAAGCTGCTTTACTGCTTAGTTTTTGGCACTGAAATCAGAAAGATTTAATCAGTGTTTGTCTTTGGCTGGATTATAAACATGCACAACTGAATAGTGTCTAAGTAGTGAAAATTTGCAGATAATGTTATATGGCTTTTCTGTATCTGGAGATAGTTACATAGTTTAGGAGAAAAATAGTGTGGAATGAAGGTGTGTGTGTTTAATTCCATTTGAAAACAGTTTCCCATAAATATCAGTGGGAATATAATCTGATGTGATTAGCCATTTTTGTGGTATTTCTTGCATATGCATCTGTCTGTAATTTGTGGTGGTTGAGGAACACACTTGCTTTAGGGAAAGTGTAAAGATTAAAAAGTTATATCCATGCCATATTATTACCACTTTCTATGTATGGTTGTCAAAGCTGAATAATAAAGAGAATTCATAGGAAGAAAACCAACTCATTTGAAATGTGGACCTGGAAGAAAGTTCAATGGATACCATAGATCGCCATAAAAATAAAAATATTTTTTAAAAAGATGGGAGGGTATCTGAGAACTAGTTAAGCTTGACCCAGAAGCCAAATTACTAGGCTATCATACTGCGGACACATGACATGACCCATTGGAAAAGACAATGCTTGATAAAGGAGGACTGCATTATAACTGTGTAGGCTTAATCAAGGAAGCAACGAGTTTGCAAGACTTGAGCAGGACAGTTGGTGACAGGACGACTCGGAGGTCACTCATTTATAGAGTCGCTATAGGTTGAAGTCCACTTGATGGTAAATAACAACAGCAGCAACAAATCACATAGAACAGTGGTTCTCAACCTTCCTAATGCTGTGACCCTTTAATACAGTTCCTCATATTGTGACCCCCCAACCATAAAATTGCAGTGTCTTGGTTCCTAAGACCATCGGAAATATTGTTTTCTGATGGTCTTAGGTGACCCCTGTGAAAGGGTCATTTGACCTCCAAAGGGGCCGCAACCCACAGGTTGAGAATCACTGACCCAGAACTATCGATGTAGAGATGTTTGTTCTTATTAACTGAAATGGTATCTATGTACTGAGAAATTATTTAACTAAGTTTGAAACAGGAGACCATCTCTTTTTTGTGAGTAACACTTCATTGGGTGTGTGGTTCAAATAGAATTAGGCTTCTGAACAGACTACAGGTATAGGAATTTCTAAGAAGTTAAGTTCAAGACTTGAAGAGAGAGGTGGGAAAGAAACATTTATTATTATTATTAATCATTTTGTAAGTAAAAATCTTTATTTAGTTCTGGAAGCAAAAGAGATAAGATTGGTCACAAGCTGTTGATACTACTTAAAGGGGGTGGGGCTTTTTTTGGTCTTTTAAAGATTTTATTTTTTAAAAATGCAACATACGATGTCTTGAAACAAAGCATAACAATCAGAATCTAACAAACAAAATACAGGTCATAAAGGAATAAGTATATAATGTCATCAGTTATTCAAAAGACAGTCCAGAGCTATACCTCACAAGAGAACATTATTAAAAAGTGATCTCTAAAACTAGGTTTTGTTATAAATTTCTATGGCAATTATAGACCTTGTATTAGTGGGAAGCAAGGTCTTAAGTGGAAAAGTCAGGCCTAGGGGAGAGAAGGTCAGCAGATGGTCTACAGTCAGAAGATACCATATATTCTCATGTATAAGTCGACCTCATGTATAAGTCGAGAGAAGGTTTCAGGGTCAAAATCCTGGATTTTGATATGACCCGTGGATAAGTCGAGGGTAAAACTTCTATAAGGAAGGATGGGAAGGGGGAAATACCACTTATGTCCTTCCTTCTCTGGACCTCTCCCAACCGATTTAACATTAGATTGAGAAAGGAAGCAAGTGGATTTTTTCCTGGGGAAGGCAGGTCTTGCAAAAAAACAAGTGGATTTAAATGGAGAGGCTTTTCTTGGGGAAGTCAGGTCTTGCAAATAATAATAATAATAATAATAATAATAATAATAATAATGTGGATTTAAATGGAGAGGCTTTTCCTGGGGAAGTCAGGTCTTGCAAAAACAAGTGGATTTAAATGGAGAGGCTTTTCCTGGGGATGTCAGGTCTTGCAAATAACAATAATAATCAAGTGGATTTAAATGGAGAGGCTTTTTCTGGGGAAGCCAGATCTTGGAAAAAGCAAGTGGATTTGAATGGAGAGGTTTTTCTGGGGAAGCCAGATCTTGGAAAAAGCAAGTGGATTTGAACAGAGAGGTTTTTCTGGGGAAGCCAGATCTTGGAAAAAGCAAGTGGATTTGAATGGAGAGGTTTTTCTGGGGAAGGCAGATCTTGCAAAAGAAAGAAATAAAAAAAGAAATAAGCAGTGTAATTTGAATTTTTAAAACTTGTAGTTTGGTGGTTTATGTTGAAATGTAGAGAAATTAAAATTGATCTGAATTTTCTGAATTTGCCCTGAGCTTCAGAAAATGATATTTGTTGTTCCATTTACATGGGAACATGTTGGTATATTGTGAAGAGATCTACATGGCTCCAAGTACCTGTTACCTAAACCTTCAAGTTTAATTTTTGAAAATGTTGATTCCTGATATCTGTTTTCTGCAAGACAGTGCCCAGTGAAGATCATGAAAGGGGGCTGGCTCACCCCAAGTGACGAGGCAGTGTGCATGTTTTGCTGTTTTGTTGTCATGCTGTTTCTTTTGAGTTCTGAACAGAAATAAACTCTTCCGGTACTACCATAGTGATGTAAATGATAACCAGAGGAAGTTGTATGACAAAGTGAGGAGCAACAAGGCCAATTCTAGTCGTTGTCAGAATGATTAGCAAGGGAAGGAACTTGCATATGTTCTTTGTGGAAAAAGACCCATTGGGAATGTTTTTGATAATGCTTTATATTCAATGAAAGAGAGGTGGTGTAAAATATTATGAAGCCTGTTTGATGCTGCTCTGTTTTTTAGAAAGCAAAAATTGCTGTTCTGGTAATCACATTGAATCTTAGAGCAAGATGATAGTGGCTTGTTACTTACTACTGTAAAGTTTATCAGTGAATAGATTCAGGACCTGAACTGCTATCTGGAAACTGTTTTGGAGTAAATGGCTAGAGAGAGATTGTACGTACATTGCATGTCATGGTAAAGTCAGAATGAGCCTTTGGTGTGTGCCAAGAAGGTATTAAATACATTCTTCATCTGTCATTCATCATTTTCAAAATGTGCGAAGTGCTTGGCACCATGGAATCATTGTAGACAAAACACCTGATGTATATACTGAGACTTGGTATTTATACCGTGTTTCCCTGAAAATAAGACAGTGTCTTATATTAATTTTCGCTCCCAAAGATGCACTAGGTCTTATTTTTAGGGGATGTTTTATTTTATCCCTGAAGAAGAATTCACATTTATTGTTGAACGAAAAAAATGAACATTTATTATATGCTGTATATATTGATATACAAAAACTTTGCTAGGTCTTACTTTCTGGGGATGCCTTATATTTAGCAATTCAGCAAAACCTCTACTAGGTCTTATTTTATGGGGATGTCTTCTTTTTGGGAAACAGGGTAAGATAATACATGAAAAAGATGGAAATACAATGTATTGGAATGATTTTTAGAAATGGTGTTAGAATGTGATTCAGGTAGGGATCATAAATTAGAAATACTGGTAACATGTAGAACTGTACAGGACAAGGATATGAAAGTGCTTGCATTCCATTTCCCCCCAAAAGCCTTTTCCCCCTGAAAAAATTGGGGAAAAAACCCACACACACAGTTATCGAATGTTTTCTGTTAGAATGATGAATTCTTCCTCATACTAGTTTTGAAAATTTTGTAGCAGATAGGCTTTATGTAAGACTATTTACAGTATTTTATGTTCTTGCTTGCTCCTAATAAAGAGGCAAAATCAAAGAGCTTCCTTATATTGCAAGTGTTCCTTGTAGTTCAGGGTTTAGTACTGTATCTCCATTTGAAACAAAACAAAACAAAACAAAAAAAAATAATAATAAAAGCCTTGTGGTTATCAGCTTCAACATTCAGTTTCATGTGACAGTTGAGGAGCTTCCAATTGCCAAAAGTCTAGCTAAGTTTTTTTTTTAAAAAACTAGTTAAGTTGCCCAATTTTATTAGGAAATTAGTGGGTTGGGATAAGGCCCAAGGCTTTTGTGCTGTCCGAACTGTCCTTAGGTCAGGTGAACTTTTTTTCTGGTGGCATAACCTCCTTGTGCCAGCTGATCTCAGAGATCGGATGGCTGAGAGATCACCTGGTAGAAGAGCCACGAGAGCAGAGAAAAGGTGGCGAAGGGGAGGAGCTGAGTATGTTGCATTCAAACCTTGTACATCAGGGACACAATCACTCTGCTGGCACAAGGTTAGGCCAGGGTCAGGGTAGTCTCAAGTGATTCTTAGCACATGGAAACAGTGGAAACTCTCATCAAATCAAATCCCTGAATCCCAATCTGCCTGCTGAGGCCATCTGAGAGGATGGAACCCATATTCCCAGCTAGTTGCAGCACATTTTTGCAATGATATAAACCCCTTCCAGGTAGATTTTCACTCAGGTATGCAGTATGGGGTATGCAGTATGGGGCTATGTGTGTCTGGCTTTAGGGCATGACACTTAGCACTTTTACAGGTACAATTTAGTGGTGGCACAAAATGGGACATGGTACTAATACAATACTGGCTACCACAAGACAACCAAGGGAGGCTTTGCACCAACAAACAAAAGTAATCTAAAAGAAATGATAATGCTAGATGATCTTCTAATACTTCTCTTTCCAGAATCCATACAGGTTGAACTCTTAACAGGAATGCAGCTGTAAGAATCAAACACTCACCTGGAAAAACCTAGGGCTTGTAGCCTCCAACAGACCACTCAGGTGAGTCAAATGGCAGAAAATGCTGAAACTTCAGTATTGAAGATACCTGATGGGTCTCCCTTGTGCCTTTTCTTCATGTTTCTGTAATGGCTATATGATTGTGCACAGGGCCTCTTATCTCCCGTGTACTGCCTTTACAGGGGCAGGTAGAGCAAAAGCACTCAGAAGGAAGCAGGAAAAGGGGAGAACAGGGCAGAGTACAGTGGTCCCCCGGGTTACGAAGGTAATCCGTTCTGGATTACCTTTCGTAACCCGGAAATCTTCTTTTCCCGGGGGACCGCTTTAGGAGACGGACCGCGCGGCAAATTTAAAGGGGCCGCGTGGTTTTTCGTCTTCGGATCCCGGGGTTTTTTTCGGATCCCGGGGGCTGTTTTGCTGTCCCGGCGGTTTCGGGTCCTGGGGATTTCGTTCCCCGGGGGGTTCGTAACCCGGGGGACCACTGTATTCACTTTGGTGTTTCACTGGGAGGTAACAGTCATCCTTTCTCAGTAGTATCCTCACTGAACAAAACACTGGGCTGCTTACCAAAACACACATTCCCATTTCTGTCTTATAGGAATGCAGAAAATTTGCTTTGATAAAGATGAGCCCTGCACAGAGGACCCCATAACAACTGTGAGGAGAAGGGAACAGGTTAGTCCACATCTTCCTTGGATGCTCTCTTATCCCCTCTGCAACACCTTTGATTATACTGCTTCCTTAATGAAGCAAAGTCTTGGCTCCTCCTCCTTCATATACTGTGATAAGACTATTTACCAATTTTTAAAAATCAATAATGTAACTATTTCCTCTCTCTCTTTCTCTCTCTGTTCTTCATAGGCACATGATCCTTTGGTGCAGCTTCCACAGACCAGAAGGCTGCTTCCTGTTAGCTGTACTTTTGTCAAAGGTCATGCTGTCCTCATGCTCCTGTATCCTTGCAGTGTCCTGGTTGGACAGCTAAGGGTTAGATGCAGCACTTACTCATAGAGTTTGGCTACATAAACACACTGCATATGCCAGGAGCACTATTGTTGGGAGATGCTAACAACCATGTATTCTGTTCTGACTGTAGAACCATTCACTGTTTGCTTGCTCAATAAAAGATCATACAAAACAAGGGGATATTATGTTTATTTATTTCAGCTGATATATAGAGAAACCCTGGTCTTTTGAGGGAGGACTGCAGCATCCAGCCGAGAGGCAGGGATTCCGGGAAAAAACTGAAACTCTGCTTCCAGTTATACACTGAGGGAAAGAGGGACTTCAGTATGATCCGCTATCATGAGGGAGATGAACTTCTGCATAGCTTCAACCATGGGACTTCAGCATAATCCCCAGACACAGTGTGGAGTGGCAATCACTTCCACACACACTTTGGAGGGAGAATGTTCTGAAGGAAGAGAGTAGGAAGGACCCTCTCCCAGTCCCAAACGTGCTGTTGAGGAGAAGTAAAGTGGGAAGGGACAAGCTTCGCCCTTCTTTCACACTGCTGAGGTAGAGTGGGAGAAGCCAAGTCACACACAAGCAAATAAGCTTAAGAGGGGGAGCAAAAGAGGGAGCTGTGAAACCTGGATCTCAATCATGGTCCAGTGAGGGAAGAAGGAAGATGAACAGAACTGACACCACTTTCTGGAACTATATGAGAAGGTGGGAACACTGTGTAAATGTTTATGTTTAGGATCAGAGCTCGGGAATGATATTGTTTGCTTTACATCTTCCAGAATACTTCACACATCAGGATAGTCTTCCTAAGCTCTGTCCAAAGCAAGATGGCTATGTGATCCAAAGTGTGGGGAGGCTATAATTACAACCACCTATATGGCTATCATGGCAGGTTAACAGGCTGTGTGGTCCTGTATGAATAGCCCATAACCATCCTGGTGTGGCTTCACTGCCCCCTCTCAAATCCACGTGACATGGTGAGTGGCCCTCAAGGATGATAGCTCCCATATTAAAGAGAACTGTATACTCCAATGCTCTATTGTGCAGCACCGCACACAAAACAAGCTTTGTCATCTCCTTCTGTATGGGGAAGGGGTTTTCATGGCAGGCAGGGCAATGTACCTTTTCCTGCACTTGTTTCCATCCTCTCTCAGCCTTCCAGGAGGTATTCCTTTCCATGAAACTTTCAGCTATATGGCAAGTTACAAATACAGGACTGAATGAAATACATGCAGCTGCAGGTATGAAGCCATGCCATCCCTTTTTCTCAGCCATTTCATTCCCTTAGATATACTTCAGCCAGGAAAAACAAAAACAACCTTGTTCAGAAGACAGCAGCACTGAAACAAGGTTAGATCATATGATGCCAGACTCATATGATTGTAGGAAATCTTGGGGAGGTCCAGATTAAAAATACCATAAAGCAGTTTTTGAAGTGAATTGCAAGACTATTAGGCCATCACTTTAGAGCCTCTTGATAAAAAAAATCAATAGCCTCAACAACTAAAGTGAAAAAATTTAGAGAGCTAATGAAACACTACTGTTGAGCAGTTCCCATGATGCCAAGACACAGGGACTCCCAAGACCATATGTAGTATTAAACTGAACACTTAGTAGAAATTGCTGAGTGAATGCTAGATTTTGAACTATCCTAGAGAATGAGGAACAAGGAGACTTTATCACTGCTGATACCCTCAATGACTATGCTCCAGGTCTTCAGTTTCCTTCAGTTTGGGAGACAATTTGGCATTGTCCTCCAAAGAAGACTGCTTCAGAGATATTTGCCATATCTCTCCTTCTCCCCCCAAGGTCATGCAGTCTTTTAGTAGCCTACCTCATTTTAAACATGCATACATTGTGCTCATATTTCAAGGTATCTCCCAGGGAACCATACCAGGAGAAAGGATTTCAAACCATTTACTTAACTCTTGAGAGAAGTGCAAATCTTACTTGTGGGATTTCTTGCTTAAATTGGTGGTCTACCATGATTGCAACTATCATGGTAAAGTGTTTATAGATCTGTGGAAGTGATAAGATACTGACATGCACACACTGACACGCCTGAGGCTTTGGGTGACAAAGGGATAGGTATGCAGATAGCTGAGGAAGAGGAAGGAGTTGGCTAAAGAGCATGAAGCTTGAGAGAATAAGAGTACAGAATCTGGGTGGAAGAAGTGATGATGCTGAGTTTTGGGGTCTAGGATGTGAAGATCTGCTACAGAGAGTTAATGCTTCAGTTGCTATTTTGCTTCTTGCCTTTGCATTGTTGAAAGGTATAATAAAGCCAAATTAGGGGCTTTGTTAATATAATAATTTCTTGATGATTTCTAACTGGTTCCATTGAAGCAGAGGGAAGTAACCATTTGGAAATATGAAGGGTTTTTTAAAATCTGCCTTATAGAATTATACCTCACACACAAAAAATGGGGAAATGCTTACACTTGGGACACATATCTTTTAGTTTTATATTGGGGGCTGTATTTGTTGATGTTAGGATTCATGTTATGATTTTGTTTGCTATTCTGAATGTTAAATGGATAAGGCAAATAAAATATTATATTCTGTCTATAAATGGGGATGGCTTAGTGTGAAGGAGGTGCTAGGCAGATGGGTTTCATCCACACTGCAGAAGTAAACCAGTTTGGCACCACTTCAGCTACCATGGCTCAATGCTGTGGAATTTTGGGAGCTGTAGTTTGTTGCAGCACCACAGTGGAGACTGTGAAGGGCGGCTGTGGAGGAAGAGAAACAGGGTTGCCAGTTGAGAGTTGACACCTGGAATAGTTGGTAGTGATTGTGTATTGGGTGTCTGAATTGTTGGAAGGAAGAGGTATGACATAACTTAATATGAATATTGTTATGTGTTTGGAACTAAGAATTAGAACTTGTTAAAGTATTTATTATACTACAGGATATAATAAAGCACATTAATTCTCCTGTTAATTTGTTAACTCTGACTCTGACCGGTTTCTTTAACTCTAAATCAAGAGTGGGTCATGCTTACCATAAAGAACACAAATCTAACACGCGTGAGTCCACAAGTGAGGTTACCTGGAGACCCAGTCACCCCAAACCCAAGGAAGCATTCTGAGGGGAAACCTTGGGCTAGGGTGAGTGTAACAAGCATCGAAGACTAGGAACTGCAGGGCCAGTTTTGGGAAGGCCAGTGTCATACTTGGGTTCTGTAAAAACAAAAACAAGACAACCCCCTCCCCCCCCCAAAAAAAAACACAACCCGAGGGACTGGATATTGAAAACAATGATCCCCTTTGACATTTTATTTCCACAGGAGACCCATCAGTTCAATTTTTTAAAAGGTCTCTTTTACCCTATATTTGGTGAGCATTACAGTGGGCCCTTGTTATCTGCTGGGATTTGGTTCCAGAACCCCCCGTGGACAACAACATCTGTGGATGCTGAAGTCCCATTTAATACAATGGCATAGCAAAATGGTGTCCCTTATATAAAATGACAAAATCAAGGTTTGCTATTTGGAATGTATACTTTTTGGAATATTTTCAAGCCATGTATGCTTGAATCCATGTATAAAAAATCAGTGGATAAGGAAAGCCAACTGTATTAGGCTAGTGAGTGATCAAGAGCAAGCAGTGGGATCATACTCTCACAAAAATGTTCAATAGAGGCTGAAGATTTACTTGCAGGTCCTGAGGGTAGGTGTATTCTAATCACGGATTGTGCCATTGATTAAAATATATATAATGTGTCTTTAAAGGCTATTTATGAAGAAATTATTAACTAAAATGGTAACTGTTTTTCAGGAATTGTATTAAATGGGGGAGGACACAAATGACATTACAGTACAGCTAGCACCCAGGTCGATTATCAGGAGACCTAGACTTAAAAGGGGGAGGTGTTCATGCATTGTTTTTAACTTTCAAACCTCATGGCTTGGTGGGTGCTTGGCAATATAATTATCTAAGATGCAAGGAGTTCATGCATTGTTCTGGGATGTATGGCACTTGTTAAGAATAGAGGATATTTGAATTTCTGGGGATATCAACTGGGAAAAATTTAATTTTTGCCAGCTCTGCTTTCAGACCATTATTTCACTCATGGCATTTTCCAGTAGTGCTTAACATATGTATATGGTGTCTGATTAGATACTGTGAGTAATTTGAGGAGTATATAAAAATTATTCAAAGGCATTGTAACTCCTAGGACGTCTAATAAAGATTTTTCTCAGAGAAAATTATGAACCAAAAAAGATTAGGAATCATAAAAAGGCCATGTTAATGAACAGAATTATGGTCCTGACTTGGTCAAATATTGTGTATAACAAAGAATATTCTGGAAGAGCTTAAATTAAAGAATGCAAAACTTGCTACATTATGGTTGTAGGTGATACAAATGCCAGTTTTTTAAAAAAAGGTTATGAATGGGATAAAAAATTGCACCTGTTGTTCAGGTAATTTAAGAAGCATAATTATAAAGACAATTTTTTATAAAGACATAATTATAAAGATTATTTTGCCTTTAATGAAATTCTCAGTAAGTAGGTTTATAGCATCCTCAAATGAACTTATGAATTTTTGTACTGATAATTGATCATGTTTTCCATAGAATTGCTTATTCAGCAATACTTTAAGAATAAGATTGTTTTCCTACCAGGTTATTATTTGAAACCTCTTGTTCTCTCTTTAGTTTCACATTTCTTGAAGGGAGTGGTTTTCTCCCTTCCTTGAATCGTAGTGGTGAACTTACCTAAAACTCTTTGGGGCTTTTGTTCTATAATGGCCTTCTATGTGGACATAATTGCTACTTTTTCAAATTGCTCTTTGTTATTTATTCAGGGGTAGCTGTGTTGGGTGCTACTAAATATAACAAAATACAAAATCCACCAAGTACTTTTATTGGGCCAGCTCCAAAGCATAAAACACACTATGCAAGTTTTAAAAGGTTTAATGACTTTTTTATCAGGCAAAGATGTTAAAAGTCACACAGGGGGTATGTCTCAGATTGTACGCTTTTGTCATTTAAGATGGTTTTGAGGGATTTCAATACAGGGCACTCTCCTTCTTGGCCATGTGAGGACTTTATTGGAGGCAATGATCTCAAAGAGTTACCATATATATTCAATTTTAAGTTGACCTCATGTATAAGTCAAGGGCAGGTTTTGGGGCCAAAATTATGGATATTGATATGACCTGTGAATAAGCCAAGGGTAAAACTTAGGGGCATGTAACAAAGGATGTACAGGATGAATTTAAAGAAAATGATACCAAAGAGTGTTGACAATTCTGACAGGCATAACTATTTGTTCAGACCCTAAAGGCTAGCTGGATGAGGAGGGAACTACAATAAATGCTGGTTGTGTGATGTGTGGGGGAGACAACCAGTCACCGTTGGGGCTTGGAATATGTACCCATGTCAAAAAGATGAAAGGGCAATGCAAAGCAAATGGTGTCTACATTGGCAGTGATTATAATCTTTAACTTTAATGAGATCATTTGCTAGATTTTAACCCAGAAAAGTTGACAAGCTTACATAGGTGTCTTATTCAAGTCCTTCAAAGTCTGATTCCTCTCAGAGCTCCTTTGAGGGAAGTGCCGAAGAGCTGCCACTGCTGCCAGACACTCAAAAAGGTCAGAAGTGGGAAAGTGTAGAAGGGGTCACTGCTTCTTATAAGTCCTCCCGGGATAGACTAAGCTCTCGCCTTTCACCACTCTACTCAGAGAAGAGGATGCTTTTTGCTAAGAGTTAAAGCACGGTACTTACATTGTTCTGTGATAAGTCAACCCAGATTTTTGAGACAATTTTTTTTTTACTAAAATGTCTCGATTTACATATATACAGTAAGACTGAATCATTTCACTCCCTCTTGTAACTTCCCCATTGCAGCTAAATGAGATATCTTCAAATCCAGGAAAGATATTCAGAAATTGTCTGAATATGAATATGAATTTTCTTATACTTTGCTGCGTGTACCAACATGCTTACTATTGAATATGTGTAACCAACTGGTCCATGTGCTCAGTGTTTAACCATCAACAGGGCTATGTTTTATAAACATAATATGAAATTAGCCTCAGTAGAGCTGTTTTAAGTGCTGCTTTTAGTTGACCATTCTTCCTCAGGGCAAACATCCTTAGGCTTGAAATCTTTATTACTTGGTCACAAAATTCAACAGGAGTATTATTATTATTATTATTATTATTATTATTATTAGACCACCTACGACTCTCACCTTAACTTAATTTCAGTTCCATTGGTAGAGTGGGAAAATTCTGATGAATGTCATTCTGAGCTCCTTGAAAGAGAGCTGGGATATGTATGTGATAAATAAAATCAACATGGGTTTTCTTAATTTGTAGTGGTGTTTTGGAATATTCGTGCTTATCAATTTGTCCTTCATAGCAGATGTTGGTGGAAACTCTTTCAGTGCCTTCCAAGTCCTGTTTGTTGGCGCCTGGTGTAGTTTTTAAAGAGGAAGTTTAAATAGCTAATGTTTTGACAACCAGCTCTGGCAAGAGCTAGAGCACAAAAGTGGGAGCAGAATGTACTGTCTGGACTAAAATGAGGCATGCCATCTTATTTGCACATATTTGAAATAATCAACAATTTTTCCTTGGGGAAGTGAGGTCTTTTTTTTTTTCCCCCATATATCCAGTTTTTAATTTATTGAGAGCCAGTGTTATCGGGTGTAGCTGTTGGGAGGGCAAAATGAGAGCATTTCTCCCAATCTTATTACTACCCTAGATGCTTTTAAAAAAGCACTTAAGACGGATCTCTTCCGGTGAGCCCGGCCCCCAGATCTTCTCTGACCGCCGAGCTGTTATGTTTGGACTGATCAGACAATGGATAGTCTGATTAACAGCAACAGCTTAGATAAGGAATCGAATGGTATTTTAATTGTGTTGTATTGTATGTTTAGTATTTTAAATGTATTGTATTTTTACATTGTTGGAATCCTGCCTCAATCCGTGGGGAGAGGCGGGAAATACAAATACAAATTATTATTATTATTATTATTATTATTAATATGTATTCTGCCTCCAATGATTTTTTTCTTAACATTTCAAATATCTACATTGCTGTAATTTAAAGGTAAGCATTTTAAAATACAATTTATGCATTCAAAGAAAAAGGAAAGTTACCAATCAAATGTGAACAAAGTAGTTATAAGAGTTCTACATGTGATTAGTTTTCAGTGTCTCACTTTTTAAAGCTAGGGATTTTGGGACTGAAGGAAAATTTCATTGTGGGGGGCAAAATTCTTATTGAAAGACAGTATTTTCATCTTGCCCCTCTTCATTTTGTATCCTACTGCAATTTAATATACCCTTCACAAGCCGGAAAAAGGTACAGCAAGCTTGAAGCTCACTTGCAACAACCCTGCCCTCCTGCCATATAGCATAGAAGATTAGTTTATACATTTTCATTCTGTTCTGAATTTATCTGCAGTTTCCCCTTTCTGGACCCAGAACTGTAGCTAACACTAACTACTACTAGCTTCAATAAGGCAGTTTTGGAGACCATACTTTGAAGATGGCTTCTTTGTTTGAAACTGACTATAATTAACCTGAATCATACCTCAGTGGTATTTGCACATGCTGGTTTTTGAACTACCTGAGTGGTGCACGCTGCCCAGTTTTTCCTAACCTTATGAAAATGGGAAAGTGTTATTGTAACCCTGGGACTGACATCTGCTGTTCTGCAAATGACATCTCTCCACTGCACTATGTCATCCAACTCAGAATGATTAATGTACTTAATACCAAGCTCTGTATGTGCCAGCATTAAAATCTTCTATAGACTACCTTCTCTGGGTATGCCCATAGTTTCAGGTGAGCAGTGTGGAGAGGGTAGGTGCTACTGGTGGTGTCCAGTTATGGAGTAATTGTTCAGTGAGGTCTTGTTTTGCACATACTTCATTGTTCCTTTATTTCCACAGAGAGAACCTCCTGTTATCCCAAAATTTTTGATACATTTAGGGCTGTTAGTTAATCTTATGTAACTTGTAAGATTATTCTCCTTTTTAGGTTTTGTGTCTTATTATTTTCAATTGAACTGTTCAGATTTTAATCTGTTTTTCTTTTCATGTAAATTGAAAATTGGAAGCATTGCTGGAATGCTGCAAACTGTCTTAAAATATAAAGAGTATTTGTGTATATCAAGAGCTAAAGTGAACATTCAACTTTTTCATGAAAGAGCCAGCCGGCATGTCTTCAGGTGGGGATGGAATATGTTGAGCTTGTTGAACTTGACACTAGCTTGTTAGCAGGCAGATTATTACGTCTGTGTATATTCTGCCTTTTAATAGTGTAATGTCTTCCTATCATGAAATGTCACTGATGAAGGTGATTACCATATTTTTCAATGTTAGTACAGAATATGTTCCACTATTGTACAAGGATGTGTGAAAGCAGATTTAATGGCAGGCAGCCTACAAAGCAAGTGAGCATTGCCAGTAACCTGGGAGTGATCTTGCTATATTTTTATCTTCTGAAAACTTTTGTTCTACAAAGACCAAAGACATTTGGAGCATCAATATGAGGTGGATTCTGTAGCTTCTGGGCTGAAATTCAGGGTTTACTGTATGCAGATCATAGGTTGAAAATATCCAGGAGGAATTTAAGTATTCATTGATGTAAATGAGAATTTCCTTTGTTGAAGCTTTGCTTACGCAATAAAGTTTAGAAACAAACTGATGATATTACTGCGGAGTAAGGAGTGACACAGTCTTGATTCAGAAAATCTAAGAGAGACACTGTGGATGCGTTCTGCCTATATTGTTTATACCCTGGGTATTAAATTAGTATAATTATATAATAACAGGACCAATGGCTGTTCTTCTCTACTCTCTCCCTCCCTCCCCCCCCCCCCACTAATGATGCAGGTCGATGGTTTTCAAGCTGTTCTCCAGGGATGCCTGTGGGGGGTTCCTTAATGAAAAGATTAATAATGGTGGAAAAGCATTCTTGAAAGGCAGTTTGCCCACCACTTCTGTTGCCCTGCAGTGTGCTTTTCCCAGAAACCTCCAGGTAGCATGACCAGTAGCTGGGGATTCTGATAGTTGTAGTCCAAAAGGTAACATTTTCAATTTCTGGCTTGTATATCACATTTCTTAGTTCACATAGGATGGTGTTGAAGCAAAACAGAAGTGAACAGGGTTTTGCCTAGTGGTTCCCAAACTTTGTTCCTCCAGATATTTTGGACTTCAGCTCCCAGAATTCCTGACTGTTGGCCAAGCTAACTGGGTCTTCTGGGATTTGAAGTACAAAACTCCTGGAGGACCAAAGTTTGGGAATCACTGGGAATGTTTATACTGTAGAATCTTTTGCATCAAATAATTGTGTAGGGGTTCTTGGCAGGTGAATCAAGTGGTTTCCAGTAATACGGGAAGTTTAAAGCCTGGGACTGAAGTTGTTTTGTGGGTCAGGGGAGTGTAAGAAACTCACTTCTGGTTGTGATAATGTTAAGCACTGGTGTCTGTCTTTGAGAATTGTTGTTTTTCTATTATAAGCTTTTTTGAGATTTGGGAAGACGCTTTTATACTTATTTGCAAAATATTATGTATTTGTTTGAGCAATAATCTTTGGCTTTCACCATGTCCTTTCTCCCTCCTTTTCTGTATAATTCTAAGAAGTATAAGCATTTGACAGTTATGTTAAAAAGCCAGTGGGAATTTATCAACCATCTACTGAATTGTATCTTATCATGGTGGCCTGCTGTTTGAAATCTGACTCCTGGTGTGTATTGTCTTCCTAGCCCTAGGATTCAATAATGAGATTGAGTGGTATCTTGTGTGAGCCCTCTTGGATGATTGACAGAGAGGTGATGTGACTCATCACTTATCATGATATTATCATGCCTACCCTTTATAATTTATCCCTGCTGTCTAGGGAGCTAGTGAGGACAGCTATGACTTTGTGATGTCAAAGTAATTAGTGTTTGTTTTTGGTTTCCAGCTGAACAAACTGGAAGCTAATGATCAGGTAAATTAAGATGGAATGCATTAGTGTAGACAAAGGTGAGAGGACCTCTGGGAGAGCTTATCAAAATTTCATAGGTTTTTTTTCTTCAAGGTTGCGCTTTCTAATTCTTTGCTTGTACACATTTGCCATTAATAAACTGTTCAGACAGCTATATTACGTTGTATACATTTATTCAACAAACAACAAAACCATGCATCATTAGCTATTTTCTGTTTGACTATGATTCTATGATTCTATGAATCACGAAATTAGAAAGACTCTTAGAAGGGTACCTAGGTGTAACATGTGGCATACCAGTATACATCATTAAAACATTTTTGGTGCTTGCATATGTTACACATTGGTATCCAGATTCTGTTCAGGCCAGGGCAGTTTTAGAAAAGAGACAGACAACTCTTTATAGTACCATTACTGTGGGAGAAGCTGTCTGTGGCTGCCAGAAATCTTGTTTACAGCTATAAAAGCCTCCCTCCCATCCCACAAGACTATCATTACATGGATTGCTTGACGTTGCTCTTATTTCATTATTATTAGTGGGAAAAGCAACAAAATGATGTACCGTATTCTTGGCCTAAGTAGGCCACGTCATATGGACACATACTTCCTTAGCTTTCTGCTTTTATTTTCTTAATGACAATCATTATTCTGTGGTTAATGTATCTCTTCAGTCTACACTGGGCTGTTGATTTGTTTTATAATGGGGAGGGGAATTTTTTACTCTTATGGTTTGCCATAAAACTTCAAGCATGTTTATAACATCTTTTTTTCCTAATCTTCCCAGACAACAGTATTTATTTAAATTTAACAAACAATAGTAGTTAGAACAAAAATAGTAGCATAGACAAAATCTCAAAGACATTCCTAAACTGATCCCCCCCCCACTTCCTCCCATATGCCAGTGGAAGTCTGTGTCCGTTGCCTTATATACATTCAGTCCAAGAATACAACTGGTGAATTGATGTTGCTTGCTTGAAAAAACTGAGAGTGCTGCAGTATATCCTAGTCTAGTGAAAAGCAGACAACGGACTGACAATTCATCCAGAAATTTAGAATGTTGCAGTAGTTTCTAATGTTGCAGTAGTTTCTAATGCAAACAGTAGTTTCTCAGAACTTTCCATCTGGCTTGAGTAGAGTTTTATGCTTCAGAGCACTTCGTTGCCACATGAAGCATGTGGCTCTTTCTATTCCAGATAGTAATGAAAATTGAAGACCAATAAAAGTTAGGTACTGTACAGTACTTATTTGAGACACATTATAGTTTGGATTAGAGGTGATGTAACTCCATTTGTGATCCAAGCATTCCAGGCAGCATTTCAGAAGTTTAGCTTGGACAGGATAGCCCTACCTTCTAACTGTGTTTAGATTTATATTAAAAAGACCTAGCTACTGTAGTTTAGACCAAATAAGATATTAAATTCAAAGTGGATAGGATAACAAAGTGGATAGGATATTAAAGCTAAGCACATTTGTTTCCCAGAAGAGATGCAACTTCCAGGTAACTTAAGATGGAATGCATTAGTGTAGACAAAAATGAGAAGACACCTAGATGACCCTGTACAATACAAGTTGAGTATACCTTATCTGAAATGCTTGTGATCAGAAGTATTTTGGAGTTTAGATTTATTCCACAATTTGGAATATTTCCATATGCATAATGAGATCTCTTGGAGATGGGACCGAAGTCTGAACATGAAATTCATTTATGTTTCATATATACCTTATATACATAGCCTGAAAGAAATTTTATACCCAATGTTTTTAATAATTTTGTGCCTGAAACAAAGTTTGTGTACATTGAACCATCAGAAAGCAAAGGTGTCATTGTCTTAGCCAGGTGGATACTTTTGGATTTAGGAGTATTTCAGATTTAACTTTTTATAAGCGTGTGTGATTTTAAAAAATGGTTTAAGTTTTACCATTACTTTTTTGGTTCTGTTCAATTTTAGTATAAAATAAATCCTACTTTGAAACATCTGCAACAACTTTGTTATTGTGTGCCTTCAGTAGATTCTGACTTATGACTAATTCTGACTAATGTGAATCTATCACAGGGTTTTCTTGGCAAGGTTTGTTCAGAGGGACCCTGCTTTGCCTTCCTCTGAGACTGAGAGAGTGACACTTTGATAAGGTTAGGAGTAGATTCCCATGGCAGCACAGGGCTAGATTTAAAAAAAAAACTTTCCTTTTGAATGTGGAGAATTGAATCTTGGGAATTCTAATATTGTTTAAAAAGTCACAGTAGTATTTAGTTATGATTGTAAGTGATTTACAGTCTGCAAATTATATTAAAGTGTGTGCTGACATACATGCTCACTGTGGCATAGCAGAGTTAACCTTTATCGGAAGGAAGAGCTTATTATAGGGTTGGCTGACTGTTGAATCACTGTGATTTAAGAAATTCACTTGGTCTTACCTGCTCCAGGAAGCAGCAGCTAAAGAAGGGAGGAACCTTAGCACCACACATTTCTACTTGGAAGTAAGAACTATTGAGCCTGTTGAGGCTTAGCTGCCCCAAAAGGAGAATAGGAGTGTAGCCTTATTGTAGAAGAATGACAGAATGGCATGAACAGCAAAGGTGAGAGGTCAGCAATTCAAGATTTTAAAAATATTGACAGTACTGCTTCAATCAAGCTTCATTTGTAAATATGCACATGAGTTTTCTCTGAGAAAGGATAATAATCATTTGATTTTTGTACATTTCTGTTTGATTTTAAAAATCTGGTATGACTGGAAACCATCCACTGTATTCATACATGTTTTATTGACGGAGTTGCTGGGATGGCACTAAATGTCAGTTTCTAATTATTTAGGAAGAATGATCATTTAGGGACTATTCATTATTACAGTTTTTTGAAAGTAGCATAAGATATGTTGGCATGATACTTAGGAATCATGTACTGGGCTTTGGTTATAGGGGTTAAGGAAAGAAAACGGATAACATTATCTTGCTGTAATGTATGAGATGTTTAGTTGTTGTTTCATAATGCCCTGTTGGAGATGTAATTACCCAGTCCCTTGTTGTTATTGTTGTTGCTTTTGTTGTTGTGTGCCTTTAGCTAATTTCCAACTGTTGGCACCTCTACAGTAAACCTATCATGGGAGTTTCTTGGCAAGATTTATTCAAAGTGTTTGCCTTCCTCTGAGACTGAGAGAGTGTAACTTAATTGGTCACTTGGTGGGTTTCCATAGTTGAGCAGGGATTCGAATCCTGGTCTCCAGAGTTGTAGTCCAGTGCTCAAACCACTACACCGTGCTGGTTCATCCAGTCTCTTAAACAGTATTAAACATCTGGAAATAATCTCTGGAATTGCTTGTTTCTTCTTCATGAATTCTCTTTTCCTGTAAATTCCTCTACTGTTTACTAGTCACACTTAAGTGTGCTTAGTAATTAGTGTAGACTTACGGTAATGGCATGGCTAGCAATAAGCAGGTTTAGTTCTTAACCCAGAATCTGATTCTGATATGCTTTAAGAGTAAACTCTGGTTCATGTTGATCACGGTCAATATTGGTGCAGCTATGTTGATAAATATAAATAAGAAAGTACATGGAAGAAATTAGTGTATGCAGGGAGTCATTTGAGAAGCAAATTATACCATTGTGGGTTAGGCAGTGTTATGCACACCATATACCTGTCCAGTATATTAAAATTATTATCAGATTTTTAAATGTGGGGTTGGATTTAAAAATATATGGTGACTCAAGCAGAAATTAAACTTTTAAAGGAGTCAGTGTGGTTTCTTCAAATGCTATAGTATCATTATTACATTTCAAATTTCCTTACAAGGCTTTTTATTTTAAATAAACCACTCTGTCATATTTTGATAGTTACCTTGTATAGGCTGGCTTTCTTTCTTTCTTTCTTTCTTTCTTTCTTTCTTTCTTTCCTTCCTTCCTTCCTCCTTTTCCTGCTCTTGCTCCTCCTCCTCCTTCTTTTGGTGCAAACAACTAGAACAGAATCCCTGGTAGAAATTTGTCCAGACTAATATGGCTAATCAGCAACATTATGTTTAATTGGGGAGCCTGCGGTATAGTAGCAGGAGGCTGAAGGGAATTATTTAGCATTAGCAATGGCTCGTCTGGGAGTTGTGCACTAATCAACGAGCTTGTGTTGAGCTGTGGGGATGATGGGAATTATGACGATTATGACATGTTAGTACATGTCTGTGAGAGAAGTGGACAGGCAATGAGTTAATCAAGAAATACATCAAATAGCTCCCATGCTGCCCTTTGTCACAGTTTTAGATTTAAGAGGGAGGGATGCCTTCCATATTCAGTTTTGTGTTTACATTTTGTAGGTAATATATAAAATCTTAAATGAAAAATAGCATTTTTCCCGATACACAGCATTTTCTGCAATTACATTACTAAAAGCCAAATGGGACAGTGGAAAATCCTGTTGTAAAATTTACTTTGATAAACCTAGCTTAACAATGGTGGCTGCCTTACCTAGCAGTTTCCTATTACACCTCATAAAATGTAACTATATATTCTTTCTGTAAAAGGAAGATAGTTAATGCGTTTTTAAAATCAGTTCTCTATTATTACTTGTCATCTAAATTCTAGTCTAAGTATTGATCTTTTGTACTTTCAGATACTCTGAACCTTGAGCATGAATGCACATATCCTTGGTACTGTGGGCCAGGTAACCATTCTGTGCTCAGCATGGGCAGAACCATGCATTTCATTTCTTTCATGAAACTGTTCAAAATGTGCAAGTTTTATGAACGCAAACTAATAAACCAAGTTCACTTAAAAAAGAGAGAAAGAAATTGAAACATTTCATAAAATCCACAAGGAGACTGGATTATATCTGTAAGTAAATTTATCTTACAGTTACTGTATGGATAAACACACGATAATAATAAAAAATGTAAGCACTGCCAAATTTATTAAAAACTTCCTACCAAACTGTGACCTTCATGTATTAACTCAATTAAAGGAGTATCATGGATGCTACCTGAAAGTGTTAACCTGTAGGAGGTTGTTATTGAAATCCATTATCTATAGAGTCAGTATTAGTGGTCAGCAGCATCAGAAGTAAAACTGCAAGTAAGGCCCTCCCAAGGGTGCTGTGAGCCCAGCAGGTTAAACTGTCAAAGCTTCTTAAAGGGACTGATAGCTAAGCTCCCTGGAGTTATAGGTAAACCAATCATTTGCCATCAGCAGGGAATATGACTTTATTTAGCAGGCAGGAAAAAAGTTAATTGCTAACAGGAAAGAGGATTTAGTTAGAACTGTCATGGATATGACTAAATACATACTCATATCTAATAGACACACATATATCTTTTGGTGTACAGAAGTTTGGAAGTTTTTCGTCAGATTTTATGCTCTTTTTTTTGCTAGTTTTATAGGAGATAGATTCATACAACTTGTATTTTAGTCCATCGTCTTTTGGAGTTGTACTTCACTGAAGGAATAGGTTCACGGTTCAGGCATCCTCCTTAACTCAGGTCCTTTCACACTGCACTATTTTAATTCCACTTTAACTACCCAGGCAACATCCAGTGGAAATCCTGAATGTTATGGTTTGGTGAGACGCTAGAGCCCTCTGGTTGAGAATTCTAACCAACTTCCTAAACTGCAAACCCAAGAATGGAACCATGGCATTTAAAGTGGAATCATACTGATGTAACTGTATAGTCTGAAAGAGTCTCCATTTTTATCTTTAGAGGAACACGGTACTCTGTAGTACAAGAGTCCTTTCATCAACATTGGCTGGTATACCATCTGAGAAGTCTCCTGGATACATTTGGTATGGCCATGGTTGTTAATGCTGTGTTAACATCCCTTCTAGATATCTGCAAATATATGACTGTCTCTGAAAGCATTTCAGATCCTTCAGAGAAATGTAACTTGTACTGTTCACATGGATCCTTTGTCATTGTTATTAAAAGAGGCTTACTAGCTGCCTTTTAACTTTGGACCCATTTGAGAGTTCTTAAGAGTCCTAAGGTACTTGGGACTCAAGTGCAGGTGTACTTCTGTTAAGGAAACCTTTGAGAAAGAAGCTCCTTCATACAAAGGTTTTTATGTTCATCCAGACCCTCTTTTCTTCTTATTCTCTTTCCAGCTGGAAGTTTTTTAAAAATGGCATCAGCATTGGGAGGTTAGTTAAGGAAAGCTGGAGAAGCACAGCTCTTCAACATCAGATTGTAATAGTGTGCTTGCAGTAAACAATGTAATAAAAAGTGTAATAAACAAAGCTGATCCTACTGTAGGTGTGCGTGCCTGCTTACAACAGACAAGGGAAATAACAGCTGCCTCCACGATCACTTAAAGAAGATGTATGAACAGCAAAGAGAAAAAGGGACCACAGATTAGTCTGCCTCACCAGCTGCCCCTAGCATGTGGAAAAACAGGTCTGTAAATGCAACAAAATGGAAATCATAAGAAAAGCTGAGGCTAGTGAAATAAGAAGGCATCCAGCCTGAGGGCAAGGAACTGTCTAATTAAAAATAATGATTGTAAGCTGCTATGATAGCCTTTAGGGCTGAAGAGCGGGGTATAAATAAATAAATATTATAAATATTATTATTATTTGGAAACAAAACTTGAAGTGATTTCTAGAAGTTCAAAATGTTTTTGTTTTATTATGCATGGCTGTTTCATAGAATCATAGAATCATAGGGGCTTTTTACATTGGCAAGAAAGTGTGACATGAAGTTGCACTTTCCTTAATGCTTAGCAGCTAGACAGCAAGCCCCAGGTGTGCATTTAAAAAGTACAGGGCAGCTAGACTGAGGTTTTTTCTGTGGCTCAGCAACTACATGGGAAGCTGTCAAAACGCTACAAACACAGGTGGAGCAGCTACATGGGCGGCAAGGAACGTGGCTTTTAGCCGCGCTTTAAACATTTTTTTCCCTTGCCGGCTGCGAATTGCGCAATTGCGCAGGTACACCATACAGTCGGAGCTTATCACATGGGGGAGTACAGGACCATTCCGAAAGAGGGAGAAAGTGAGGTCAGTTCGGAAACGCACGTGATTACGCACAAGCTCATCACACACAAAACAAGAGAGCATCTACACAAAAAGAAAATGCAGAGTCAATACGAAAGAATTCATCACATGTGAACATACTGGTCGGCTTTCTGTTGCAAATTAAGGCATCTTGGGAAATGGTAGCAAAGGCTCATGGGAGTTGTAGTCTGTGTTCTGTCAGAGCATTATATTGAGTTGTCTTGAGGTTTCAGCCCTCTGTCCAGGAGGGATTCCCATATGTCCTCCATTCTTGAGCAGAGGCCCCCCTTTTCCAAGTTGACCAGGCACGTCCTCCTTTGCCAGGACACGTCCTACTTTTCCAGCCTTCTTTTTGAAGAGGAAGCAGGAGGGCCAGGCGTGCTCTGGCCAGGCTCTGGGGGTCTCTTCCTGGCTCCTTCCCTCCCTCCCTCCTTCCCCGCTGCCTTCCTCCTCCCTTTGGCTGAGAGAGTGTGACTTGCAGGGAAGCAGGGCAGCGGAGGTGCTCCAGGTCCCTCCCCTTCTCCTCCTCCTCTTGCCAGCTTGCCCTGGTCTGGCTGAGCGCCTCCAGTGCCCTGCTGTCTCCCTAGAAGTCACACTCTCTCAACCAAAGGGAGGAGGTGAAGGAAGGTGCAGGCGCACTCTGGCCGGGCTCTGAAGGTCTCTTCTTGTCTTGGCACCTTCCCTCCCTCCGCACTTGTATCGCTGCCTTTAAATGGGTGCTTTAAAGATACAGAGCCCCATTTAACCGTTCAACTACACCTTAGCCTTTAGATGCAATAGGGGTGCTTTTTACATTGGCTAAAAGGGGCGGTCCAAACTCGCCCCTTCTAGCGGCGAGATGAGGCCTAGGCTGCCACACGGGCAGCCCCAGAGGCCTCATCCCGCCGCAACGACCCGCCACAAAAAAGAGCTCCGGGATCGAGCTCTTTTTTTGCGGCACGGGAAGGGCGCGATTGGCGCCCTCCCGCGCCACCAGAGCGCCAAAACGTGCGCAGCGCGTCAAAACGCTGCGCACGTGATGACGCTTGTACGGCGCCACCGTGTAGACGCCGCCATCTTTAAATGGCGGCGTCCATGCGTTTTAGGCTTAGGGAGGGTGTAAAGGCTACGCCCTCCCTAACCCTAAATGCAGGCTTTTTAGCCCTTAAAGCGCCTTTTTTTGCCCATGTAAAATGGGCCAGCAATGCTGCACCCCTTTTAAAAAAGTAGTGGGGAAATCAAACTACTTTTTAAAGGCACTTCTTCTCCCTTAAAACTCCAAAATAGTGTTTTCATGGCACACTTTCCATTTTTCTCATCTAAAGGCTGGGCTTTCATGCAGACTTCAACACACCTCTTTTTGCCAATGTAAAATGGGCCAGCTCCTTTTTAAAGCACTTCTTCTCCCTTAAAACTCCAAAATAGTGTTTTCATGGCACACTTTCCCTTTTTCTCATCTAAAGGCTGGGCTTTCATGCAGCCTTCAACACACCTCTTTTTGCCAATGTAAAACGGACCCTAGAGTTGGAAGAGACCACAAGGGCCATCCAGTCCAACCCCCTGCCATGCAGGAACTCCAAATCAAAGCATCCCTGACAGATGGCCATCCAGCCTCTGCTTAAAGACCCCTAAGGACGGAGACTCCACCACACTCTGAGGGAGTGTGTTCCACTGTCGAATAGCCCTTACTGTCAGGAAGTTCCTCCTAATGTTGAGGTGGAATCTCTTTTCCTGCAGCTTGCATCCATTGTTCCGCGTTCTAGTCTCTGCAGCAGCAGAAAACAAGCTTGCTCCCTCCTCAATATGACATCCCTTCAAATATTTAAACAGGGCTATCATATCACCTCTTAACCTTCTCTTCTCCAGGCTAAACATTCCCAGTTCCCTAAGGCGTTCCTCATAGGGCATGGATTCCAGACCCTTCACCATCTTAGTTGCCCTCCTTTGGACATGCTCCAGTTTCTCCACATCCTTTTTGAATTGGGGTGCCCAGAACTGGACACAGTATTCCAGGTGGGGCCTGACCAAAGCAGAATAGAGTGGCACTATAACTTCCCTTGATCTAGAAACTATACTTCTATTGATGCAGCCTAAAATTGCATTGGCTTTTTTAGCTGCCGCATCACACTGTTGACTCATGTTCAGCTTATGGTCTACTTGGACTCCTAGATCCCTTTCACATGTGGTCTCATTCAGCCAGGTGTCCCCCATCCTATATCTCTGCATTTCATTTTTCCGCCCTAAGTGCAGAACCTTACATTTCTCTGCATTGAATTTCATCTTGTTAGCATCGGCCCAGCTATCTAGTTTATTCAGGTCATTTTGAATTTTGATCCTGTCCTCTGGGGTATTAGCTACTCCTCCCAGTTTAGTGTCATCTGCAACTGGGAGGAGTTTCATTTCACATGTGTATATTTGCTAGTTCTTAATTTAAAAAATCTGAAACATGTTGAACTGCTCTTTGCTAACTGCACCCCTTCCTTGAACTGGAGGGCCTAAAGATGGTAGTGCACATGCTGGTAACCTTAAGGCTGGACTTCTGTGATGCACTCTACATTGGGCTACTTTTGTACCAAGTCCAAAAACTCCAACTGATTCAGAATATGGCAGCTAGATTGATGATGAGTAGTAATCAAAATGACTCCATGCTGCGAATTAGTTACCAGCAAAGTACAAACTGTTGGTTATTACTTTTCAAGCCCTACATGGTTTGGGTCCAGGTTACCTACAGGATCACCTTCGTACAATCTGCCCTATCCACTCAGGTTCTCTGGGAAATGTTTGCTCCAATCAGCCAGGACTAGACTGGCAACAGCCTCCCAGAGGGCTTTTTCGTATGTTGCCCCCAGACTGTGGAACGACCTGGACCTGAAAGAGTTACGTCAGGTGAAAACACAGCATTTAAGATGACATTAAAGATGCATCTCTTTTGGCCTAGTAAATTTTAAATCAGTACTTTTAATTGGTATATTTTAAATAATGTATTATATGAGAGTATTTTAAACCATTTACAATCATATGTGGGCATACCATACGTGGCTTTCAGCTTATGCTGAAAGCCTCTCTCCGCTAGTGGCAGTGACGCCTGTGGCACCCACCCTGTGCCACATGCACGAGCCCCATTGTTTTCATTGGGGCATGAGCATTCATGGTATTTTCCTTATGCGAGGGGTGGGGTGGAGTGGAATGGATCCCCCACATAAGGGAAGGGCCCACTGTATTGTGTTTTACCTGTTGGTTGTATGTGTTTTCTTTTTTAATTGTGTTTTGTATTTTAGCATGTTGCACCCCTCCTCAAGCCTTGAGGAGAGATGGGAAAGAAGTAAGACATTATTATTATTTGTAGTGTAGGAACCAATTACTATTATTTCCATGTAATTCTGCATATACTGTAGTAACAAATTTTCTGTTAAAAGAAGTAATGCCCAGGAACATATCCACTTTGTTAATTGAGGTATACCTGTACCTGAATGAATGCTTCTTCCCACACTGAGTTGCCCACACACCAGAGATGTCAGCTGATACTCTCTTTAGATACCATATCTACCTTTTGAAGACTCCATCAAGGGAGATGGCTTTTTAAATTTTGATGCTCAAGTTATAGCACATCTCAGGGAGCCATGCTTTGTATCAGCTTTTCAGTCCATTGCCTAAAAGAGACTTTTTAAAACTCTACTTGGTTTACACTATTTTAAGCCTTCTACTAGACACTTATAACTCTTGTACTGAAAGATGTACAAAGGGCATGTCCTTTATCAGGACTTGGGGCTGTAGTGTAAGGTCAGAAGCCTGGCACCAAGTGTGCCTTTGGAGCGCCACTGAACCGGTGGGCACCTTGGAAGCACAGTTGGTGGTATCATAGGCTGATGTGATTTGTTGGCCCCACCCCAGTGGCACATGCCTCTGACCGGAGAACCAAAGCGAGGGGCTTTTTGACATCTGATAGGTCCCTGAGCAGAGGGAACATACTTTCCATGATGTGTTGAACATATGCTCACAAGCAAGCTGAATAATTGGCAACCTTGACAAGATCGAGGCTGCATAAAACAACTTGGTCTGACTGTCTAAATTCTTGCCTTCCTAATCAACTGGAGAAGTAGAAGTAGAGGTCTTAAGCATGAATGCCAGTTGAGAGCTCTCTACTATACCTGAGTTCGGTTTGGGATGTTCAGACAACCACGAAGAAAGCGATGGAGAGATCTGATATAGCTTTCCAATCTTTCTCAAAAGGTCAGGAAGAAACTAGGAAATGAACATTTTTATGGGTGGGCTACAGTTCTTCCTCTTCCTAATGGATGGTGTGGGGGTAAAGCTTCTCTTTTTTTTCTTTTCTTGTTTTAAAGTTAATGGAGATGGCTGCGGCTGTTGTCTCTTACTAGATGCCGGGGGTGGGCTGTGGCCTTGGAGCTGGATCAAGGAGAGGGCAGCACTGGTGAGGAGCTGCAGTAAGAACTTCTGACATTTGGCTAGTTCTGATCTGGCATCAGTAATAATGTTTCAGTACTGTTTCAAGGTATAATTACCTTTAACAAACATAAAAAGCAATATTGGACAGACATTTACGGTTTGATCAGTGATTGGGGGGGGGGGAAGGTTCTATCTTTTTATCCAGATAATGTTTTATTTAAATCTATTTTATTCTATGTAAGCTGCCTTGATTGCCCAGGCAGAAAGGCAAGCTACAAAAACAATTAATTAATAATTATGTACATTGGCTCCCAATTAGTAAGCAAAGTTAAAGGTATTAATGTAGGTTTATAAGGCCCTATATGGCTTAGGGAACACTAGCATATTGTAGTGGTTTGAGTGTTGGACTAGGACTCTGGAGACCAGAGTTCAAATCCCCATTTGGCTGTGGAAACCCACTAAATGACCTTGGACAAATCATACACTCCAAGCCTCAGAGGAAGCCAGGGTTTTCCATGGAATTTCTTGGAAACTCCACAGGTAAATTACCTTGGGGTATTGTTTACACCGGGGGTCAGGCGGGATCCTCTTAATCCGTATCTGGTTTGGCAAGATTGGGTCTGATCTTGCCCCTGGAGTTTTGATTTGCATCATCTGAATTAGATGACACAAGGCTGGGGAGAGCCATGGCCTTTTGGCCCATATAAACAACCCCATACAGTGCTGTATAATTCATATTAAAATAGACAGTGGTTTCACTGGTCCACTGACATGGTGGAAACTGTGTGAATAATCTTAAATGCTGGATTATATGCTGGCCTTATTTCTTTGATAACTAAACTGAGTGTTATATTTAGGGCATACCAAGAGGTGATATCACACATTAGAAAAGAGAATAATGCTTGGTAAATTGGAGGACAATAGGAACAAAGGAAGACAAGTAGATATATTTAGTCAAGAAAGGCACAGAACTTGAGCAGGGTGGTTGATAATCAGGTATTTTCAAGGTCTCTTGTTCATAGGGCTGCTATTAGTGAAAGTTAATTTGATAGCAAATAACAACTCGTTTATTGCTTATTGATTATTTCCCTTATTGTTATAATCTATGCTTCATTTTTGAATTATTGTATATACTCATGTATAAGTGTAGAAATATTAGTAAAAAATTAACACAAAAAAACCTAAGTCGACTTAACCACTGGTCAGTGTAAGTCCTGTACTGTAACTCTTATTGAAAAAGGAACCATTCCCTGGTGAAAGGCAAAAGCGTACTTTGTCTTGGAAGCACTGAGCCCCGCACTGCTGTCGCATGCATCCAGCTTTATTGTGAACACAAACAGTTATGCTTGCGGGAAGTTTATAAGTTCTTTGGCATCATTTTCCTTTCCTTTGTCCTTTACATCTTTGTTATATGCCCCTATGTACTACTCTTGACATATCCACAGGTCATATGAAAATCCATAATTTTGTCCCTAAAACTTGCCCTTGACTTATATATGAAGTCGACTTATAGTCGAGTATGTATGGTAACTGTTTTTAACGGATTATTTCTTTTATTGTTAATAATAATTTATTTATTTATTTATTTATTTGTCTCCCGCCTCTCCCTGTGTTGGATCGAGGCGGTAACAGCAAATGGGGAATAGTTAAAAGCAAAGAAAGGATAGATGTTGTTGCTTTAATATTTTTACCAAATTGTGTTACGTGATCTGTTTTTATCAAACTGCATTTAAAAATGGTAAATTAAATTAAATGCAACTTAGACATATATTGAAAGACTACATAAATTTGAGTGTAAAAGATTATACCATTTTGGTAGGTATTTTGAACATTCATTATAGGTGAAATACCATATTCTTGTAGCTTAAGCATGTTTGAAGGTTTGCTGGGAGTCTTTCTTCTTTTTTCCAAATTGTTTCTTGAAGTTGGTGCTTCAAAGTGTAATTTTTTAATGAACATTTTAAGTTTAAAGATAAGTGTTATAACATGTTTTATTTCGTCTCAGTACACCCCCTTGGATCTTGTAATATTTATGTTTCTAAGATTTTGTAGTACCATATATACTTGACTATAAGTTGACCTCATCTATAAGTTGAGGGCAGGCTTAGGGGCTGAAATTATGGATTTTGATATGACCAGAGGATAAGTCAAGGGTAAAACTTAGGCGAATGTAACAAAGGATCTAAAGGATGAAGCAAAGGAAAACAATGCCATAGAACTTGCAAAATTCCAGCAGGCATAACTGGTTGTGATCATGTTAAAGGCTAGATGGATGAGAGAATAGATGGGTGTCAGTACTTCCATGACAGATTACGGTTTTGTCTTTCACCAGGGGATGGTTCCTTTTTAAAATAAGAGTTAAAGTACAGAACTTATATTAACCCATAGATAAGTCAACCCAAATTTTTGGGGTCAATTTTTAGACTACATGATTATATACAGTATTTGCAGTTATTCAGGCAAATCGCTAATGTACTTGAAGTAACAAATATAGGAGTGAGAGAGTGTGACTTGGCCAAGATCGGTGGGTTTCCATGGCTGAGTGGGGATTCAAACCCTTGTCTCCTAAAGCCCGAGTCTAGCACTCAAGCCACTACACAACAGTGTGTTAAGACCAACCAAAAGGTTGGCCAGCTGTTTAGTTCCCAGAGCCTTTCAAAAGCATGAAATGAAAAAAGCAACATGCATGTCCAAAATTTAGCCCAAATGTTGCAACCATGCTAGGTTCCATCTTTTTCTGAAGAGTGTAGATTTGGTGACTAAGATCCTACATCATGTCCGTGAATATCTAGATTAAAGAATTTACTTACTGTATATACTCAACTATAAGTCGACCTCATGTATAAGTTGAGGGCAAGTTTTGAGGCCAAAATTATGGATTTTGCTATTACCCGTGAATAAGTTGAGGGTAAAATTTAGGGGCATATAGGAAAGGATCTAAAGGATGAAGCAAAGCAAAACAATGTCATATAACTTCCAAAAGTCCATCAGACATAGCTCAAGACTGGATGGATGAGAGAGTAAAGGGGGTCAGTCCTTCCAGGATAGATTTTACTCTTGCTTTTCATCAGGGGATGGTTCCTTCTTTTAAATAAGAGTTAAGATGCAATACTTACATGGATAAGTCGACTCAGGTTTTTTGGGTCAATTTTTTGACCTAAATTTCTAGACTTATACATGAGTACAGTGGTCCTCCGGGATACGAATCCCTCGGGATCCGAAATCCCCGGAACCCGAAACCGCCGGGGGCGAAAAAAAGCCCCCGGGATCCGAAGAAAACCTCGGGTTGCGAAAAAAATTCACAACCCGGACGCTTTAAAACAGCGCGCTTCTGGCGCGCTGTACATTGGTTAAAGAGGTCCCCCGGGTAACAAATGACTTCCGGGTTATGAAGGTAATCCCGGAACGGATTACCTTCGTAACCCGGGGGACCACTGTATATACAGTACTTCTTTCATGCCCTGTCTTGAGATCTCAGGACTGCATAAAATAAAACCGGCTTAACCCATTCAAAACAGTGTAAATAATAAAAATGATTGCAAAAGGCTGAAAGATATTAACCAGTTTAAATAGTTAAAAACAGGCTAAAAACAGTCAAATTAATTTAAAACATTTTAAAGCCACGCACATATGAAGGTTTGTGTAAAACCAGTTTTGGTGTTAGAGTGACAGCAATTTTGGTACCAATTGGGCCTCCAAGGTGTGTGTGTGTTTTCTAGAACTGGGGTGCCACAGCAGAGAAGGTCCTGTCCCATGTCTTCCCATATTCATATTGGTAGCGTATTGGCAGTCAGTGCAGTTCTGTCAAAACTAGTATGATACAGTGGTCCCCCGGGTTACAAATCCCCCGGGGAACGAAAATCCCGGGATACGAAAGAGCCGGGGCCGGAAAAATGGCCCCGGCTTACGAACGTATCCCCGGGTTATGAAAAAAAAGGTGTACTTACTGTAAGTACTGTAGTTAGGCAGGAGCGACCGGGAGGGCTCCGAGGAGGAAGCCGGCCCCGTGGAAGCCACGTCTGGCCTCCCTTTCAGGCAAGGCCGGCGCGTCCCGAAAGGCCTCTTCCGCTGCTTAGGCCTCGAGCCTTCGGGAGGAGGCCTGCGCCGGGCGGGACGAGCCTGGCGGAGGGGAAAGGACGGCCTCGCGTGGACCCACCGGAAGCCGGATTGAGGTCTGGCCGCCAGTGGAGGGGAAGGGACGGCTTGATCCAGCTTCCGGCGGGTCCGTGCGGGGCCTTCCCTTCCCCTCCGCCGGCGGCCAGACCTCGATCCGGCTTCCGGCGGGTCCGCACGGGGCCTTCCCTTGCCCTCCGCCAGGCTTGTCCCGGCCGGCGCAGGCCTCCTCCCGAAGGCTTGAGGCCTAAGCAGCAGAGGAGGCCTTTCGGGACGCGCCGGCCTTGCCTGAAAGGGAGGCCGGACGTGGCTTCCACGGGGCCGGCTTCCTCCCTGGAGCCCTCCCGGTCCCTCCTGCCTAACTACTTACAGTAAGTACACCTTTTTTTTTTCTCTTTCCCCTGGGTTACGAAAATTTTCGGGTTACGAAAGGTAATCCGGAACGGATTACTTTCGTAACCCGGGGGACCACTGTATTTTTTTTTAATGTGATCTGGTCAGCAGTCTAGTTGCTTTTTGTACTAGCTACAGTTTCTGAGGGCAGCCCCACATAGAGTGTAATTAGGAGGTTACCAGTGCATGGACTGCTGTGCCTAAGTTATCCCTATCCAGGAAGAGCTGTGGCTGGTGGAACAGTTGAAATTGGCCCTAAGCACTCTGAGCCATGGCCTCTATCTGAGCCTCCAGTTGAAAGATGGATCAGAGAGTACACCCAAGCTATATATCTGCTCCCTCGGAGGGGGAGTGCCGCTCCCTGCAATGTCATTTGTTGGGGATGGGGTAACTTTGAAAAATGTTCTAAAACAGTGGTCCCCAAACTGTGTCATTTAAGAGATTTTGGACTTCAGCTCCCAGAAGCCTCAGCCATGTTGGCCAATAGTATGGGATTCTGGGAACTGAAGTCCCAAATTCCCTTAAAGAGCATTGTTTGGGGACCACTGTTCTAAAATGTCAAATTCTGCAGTTGTAGTTGAAGTTGGAGCAGGCATGATGTTGGTTGGCATCTGCTTCCTGGAGTACATTAATCTGTTATTTGAGCCCGCACTTCAGAAAGTATTCAAGCAGAAATTGAGTTGTTGGTTATTACCATAAAGCCCTGAATGGTCTGAGGCATACCTGTTTCAAGATTTATCTTCTCCCACATAAGGCTGGCTGCTTCTTTTAGGTTGCTCATCAGAGAGTTGCTCTACTGTCTGTTGCCTTTGGCTAGCTGGGACAGAAGATAAGGCCTTTATGGTTCTGATATCAAATAGTGGTTCTCTCTCTTTGGTGAATATTGAAAGTCTGTGTTTGACCAGATCTTTGGATTCTCTTAATAATTTTTCCCTTCCCTAGCTGTGGATCCTTTTAGTTTAGGGATAAGATCAGTGTGGCATGTAAACAACTTGCAGTCATAGGCTATTTTTGTGGCAAGGTCCCTTATGCTTCCCCATGCTGATTTTTTTTTCTGGAATGGGGATGGGAGACCTCCAAAAGTAGCAGTCTTGTGCTGGAACAAAGGCTAACCCAAACTACTAGATTTCCAAACATCAGAATGCCAAGTGAACCATCCTGGACCTGTCTGGTCTCAATTTTGTTTTGTTTTGTTTTGCATTTTCCCATATTTTCTAGCATTTCTGGAACTGATCTGACCCATGGTTCCCAGACTCTCTGATTTGAATGTCATTTTTTATTTGTATTTTATGATATAGGTTCATTTTATTATATATAATACTTTTATCTTGTGGGCTGCCTTTGACACTTCTGTAATCAAAAGGAGGAATAACATCTTAGAATTGGCTCTGTGGAGTGAGAACAAATAATGAAGTCCTGTGTTTCAGGGTTTTGGGCTTCAGATCCCAGAAGCCCCACCCATTTTGACCAACAGTTAGGAATTTTGGGAGCTGACATCCAAAATATCTAGAGGGCCAAACTTTGGGAAACACTGATTTATAGTAATCACACCAGTCAGAGTCAACCAATATACAATGAACAGTAATTTTTATTGGGAAATGTACATAAATAAAGTAACTTCAAGCTTAGTTTGGTTATAGAATCATAGAATCATGGAGTTGGAAGAGACCAAAAGGCCCATGCAGTCCAACGCCCTGATATGGAGGAACTCACAGCCAAAGCACAGATGGCCATCCAGCCTCTGTTTAAAGACCTTCAAAGAGGGAAACTTCACCACTCTCTGAGGAAGTGTGCCCCGCTGTTGAACAGCTCTTATTGTCAGGAAGTTCCTCCTATGATTGAGGTGGAATCTGTTTTCCTGAAACTTGAATCTATTGTTCTGGGTCCTGTTCTCTGAACCTGCAAAAAACCAAGCTAGCACCAACCTCAATGTGACACCCCTTCAAATAGTTAAAGAAAGCAGTCATATCACCCCTTAACCCTCTTTTCTCCAGGCTAAATATACCTGGCTCCCTAAGTGACTCCTCACAGGGCATGGTTTCCAGACCTTTCACCATTTTGGTCGCCCTCCTCTGGACACGCTTCTTAAGATCCGTTTTGAACTGTGGTGCCCAGAACTGGACACAGTATTCCAGGTGAGGTCTGACCAAATCAGAATATGTTGGGATTTTCTTTCATGAGATTTGTTAGAAAACTCAGGAAAGTAGGAGAGATTGTTCAATCTCACCAGCAGCGCAAACACAGCGGAATATGGGTGAGCAGGAAAAACTAGGTCCATTTTATCTCCCAGCTCATGTGTCCCCAAATTAAAACAAAGTCTCTCAGTAGTTTATCACATGATGGGAATTGGAAGTATAATCCAATGGCAATCTGAATGCAATCATGGGATTTCGTGTTATTGCATGAAAGCTGATCACACACATTTTCGGGCAAAGGGAAGCCCTTCTGAACGCAATCATGGGGTTTCATGTTATTGCGTGAGAAATTATCACATGTAATTTTGGGAACTGGAATGCAATTTTGGGCAGTTCCGAACACAATGCGGCATCAATATGCAATCACGTAAATTCGCTGAACTAGCAAATTCACTCAATTCCGAACTGGCCCCACTTTCATTTCTTTCGAAATTGAGAGAAATTCCTCTTGTGTGATAATGTCCTTAGTTAAAGTGGAATAAGCAAATTTACTTACAAAATCATGTGTATGCAGAAATACACAGGTCTAACTTCATGTTGCAAAGAAGATGAGTTAGAAAGGTAGACTACATGCTTCTTAAGAAAGTTTCCTTTAGCATGCAAAGAAAGGGCATGCTGCTCCAGACAAGACAAAGAGAAGGACAAGTCTCTCAAGGTACAAAAGGTGAGGTGTGCTCTTAGTAAACAGAAAATGAGGAAGGGCTATTTAGTAAGCAATAAAGCTACCATAAACATTTGTAGAAGGTCTCAGCATGCAAAGTTGCTATATATCCCAACAAAATAGAGTGGCACTATTACTTCCCTTGATCTAGACACTATACCTCTGATGCAGTCTAGAATCACATTGGCCTTCTTAGCTGCTGCATCACACTGTTGACTCATGTTCAATTTGTGGTCTACTTGGACTCCTAGATCTCTTTCACATATAGTCTCCTTAAGCCAGGTGTCCCCCATCCTATATCTTAGCATTTGCCTTAACATCAAACCCTTTGCAGGCTTTTAAGTACTCTTTATCTTATTCCTTCTTTCTAAATAAAACCACCAGCTGGGTTAGGTTTCCTCCTCCGGTGCTGTCCCTTGCCTGACAACCAGCTATCAAGCTGCCCTTCACCCCAAACTAGCCAGCATCAATAGACACTCCTGTACAACCCCTTTTATAGATAGTTTGAAAGTTGGTGGCCATACTGGCAGTCTAGATCAAGTTACTTTCTCTTGACCAGTGAATCTGGTCTGGTTTTTAGTCTGATTGTTAAAGGATCTGTCTGAGGTTCTGAACCCAGCCCACAAAATGGGGCCCAGCACCATGGATAGATCCTTTTAAAAATGCATGTTAAGAGTGTATATGTTGACCTGGGCTGCATCTGCATTGCAGAAATAATCCAGTTTGACACCACTTTAACTGCAGTGGATCAGTGCTATGGAATTCTGGGAATTGTAGTTCATTGTGGCACCAAAGTTCTCTGAGAGAGAAGGATCAATATTGCACAAATCTATAAATCCATGAATTCCATAGTATTGAACGTTAAAGTGGTTCAAACTGGATTATTTGTGCAGTGCGGGCACAGCCCCACTGATGGGGAAGTCAGGTGTTGGTAGATGATCTCAGAATGAAGGACCATAACCATGGCTATTTGTACTGGGAGCCAGAGTGATTGTAGTGGTTTGAGCATAGGACTAGGACTCCAGGTGTCGAATCCCAACTCTGCCATGAAACTCACTGGGGGATCTAGGACACATCTCAGCCTCTGGGGAACGCACTGGCAAACCCACTCTGAAGACTCTTGCCAAGAAAACCCTATGATAGGGTTGCCTTTAGGGTCACCATAAGTCAGAAATGACTTGAAGGCACACAACGACAACAAACTGCCACCTTTCCAGAGGCTTCATAAGTGAAGCACACAGATGGCAATTTGAGAACCTCTAGTCTAGAGCTTCAGAAATGTTTTAGTCCAGTCTCATCTCCCTTTATCCATAGCTCCTTAACCAAAAAAAAAAAAAAAAAGAAAAAAAAAAAAAAAAAAGGAGGTTTCTGCACCTTATCAGATAGCATATCTGTTTGGGAAAGTCTTTCCCTAAGTTATTCTGTGTACAGCTGGGTTTTGTAATATTAATCTCTGTCTGCATGGCTTGAATTTCCTCATGTTAGGATTGGTCTTCAGGTCAGATACCTATTTTGGTATGCACATTAGCAACTCTGATTTCTGAGTTTACACTTCTAGCTAGGTCTGTTGATCTCCATAGTCTATAGTACTGTACTTTGTCTGCTTAAACGTATTTAAATTTGCCTGCTTGTACAAGGCTTGGCACGTACCTCCTTCCTCACTTAACAGCTGAAACAGTGGATTCAAAGATAATTTGCATTCAATTGATTTTTAATTCAGGACTTTGCCATGCCTTTGTGTGTGAGAGAGTGAGAAGCAACCTTACAAAGGATTTACTCATTACCCTCATTTTATGGGACAAGCTAATTGTGGTTTGTCTTGCTGAGCTGTATTATGCTGTTTGGGTCAATTGAGTGAATCCACTTTATACTGAAAAACCATTCATTGCTCTGCTATAGTGATGTGAGCTTAAAAAAGGGGAATGGCTAGTTTGATTAGATTGTCTTGTGGAAATGTACAAGATCCCAGCTAATACTAAGAACTGGGTGTCTATCTAATTCATACAGCAGTGATATACTTGATTTGGGAAGATAAACTGGGGGAAAGAAGGAGGCAGATAGTTGTGCGATTGTGTTCTACAGCAACATCAGAATTTGTGCCTTAATACCTCAAAATGCAAGGGTTGACCTGTTCTGCAAAACTAAGACAAAGAATGATTCTAGACTTTAATTTCTACTGAGGGACCTGTGAACTATGTTGTGCATTTGCTTTTAATTAGAAATTATTTGCAGGTAAGTAGTACCTGCTAAAGGGAAAACTTTTAATATACAGAAAGGACTCTATAAAAACAGTGCAGGTAGGTGGGTCTGACAACGTGATGTAATCATCTGATCAGATTTTTGTTTCATTTGTCTTCTGTGGTGGCAAGGTAGGAAAAAAATAAGAATTATCTGGGGGTTGCAAAACATTTGTTGTATTTTCCAGAGACTATTTTAGAAATGTTTTGGAAGGTATTTGTTGGATTTGCAGAATGTATATGTTTCACTGTTTTGAAAGATGTCTTTATTTTATTTCCTCCACTATTCCTTTGCAAACATCAAGACAGTTAATAACTTTAAAAATCAAGATATCCTAGGTTGGCTTACCTTGACAACCATGTATGACAGTGGTTATACCAATTTCCTTAAACTCTACTATGGTAGAGTTAACAGGTTTTTGTGGGTCTCTTAACATGGGACTGGCAATTGCAGTCACCCATCTGTTTTAGGACTGCAAAAATGTCATAATCTCTCACTGTCTCCACCCACACTGCAGAAATAATCCAGTTTGACAACACTTTAATTGCCATAGCTCAATACTATGGAATTCTGGGAACTGTAATTTGTTGTGGCACCAGAAGGCTAAATGTTTCACAAAATTACAATTCCCAGAATTCCATAGCATTCAGCTACAGCAGTTGTGGTGTCAGATTATTTCTGCAGTGTAGCCCGTGTTGAATGGGTTTTCTGCTTATTTAGTTGATACATTTAAATTCTGCCTTTCGTTCAGTAAAGTCAAAATGGGTATATAGTTTTCATCTTCCCAATGTTATCTATAACAATAACTGTATTGTTGAGTTGAGAGACTGGTCTATGGTCACCCAATGAGTTTCATCATCCTGGGTTTCTCAAGGCCCATTCCAGCACTAAACCACACTGGCTAGGGCTGAGAACTATTAGGTCAAAATCATCTGAAGGGCCATAATTTCCCTCTTCTGTCCTAAACAGTTTGGATCCCCAAAGGGATGTTTCTTGTCTAGAACCAAACTGCTGCCTGCTCGGAATAACAGCAAAACCATTCTAAGACACGTAAAGCTACATAAGAACTATAGCATCCTGTGTCATATTTGGACTTGACAAGTATGCCAAATGGCAAAAATGTTGTCTATCAATGTCTTATTATTCTCCCATCCCCTCTTTCCAGCTGTAGATCTAAAATCAGTGTACCCTGTATCACGTAATATTGTTTTGGCTTTTAGTCTTCTTTAAATAACAGATTAAAATAGTGAGAATTTGTAGCACCATTGAGACTAAACTGGAAGAAAGAAATTAAAGAAAGAGATTAAAAAGTAGATCGGTCCCTACATTGAATTGTCTTTTGTCATATGGCTTAAATTTGAGTTTACCAAGATTTTAATTGATTTGGCTGGTGTTGTTCTTACTGATTTGTATTAACATAATTGTCTTTTTAATTGGAAAGTTTGTTCTCTGGATAAGGTTGAATTTTGAAACAGAAATTTGCCAATGCTTTAAAACAGATTTAATAACCGATTTTGATATGTTCTTTGACTTTTTGTTTAGTAATGTATACTGTGTTAATTTTGTGTGCCAAATAAATTCTCAGTGTTTTCTCTTATAGCCAACTAAAGTTTTATTGGGGGAAGGGAGTGCACTTAATCTGATTTCAAACAATCATAGCTTTAATTTGGGTACTTTCAGTCTATTAGATGGAATAATTATTTTAATTTCATTCAAATCCAGGAACTATTTTTGAAGGAATGAGGATGACAGGACTGTAACATATAATGCAGATAAGATAGAAGTGCTGTTGACATGGGAAGGTTGTGATAATCTTGGATAGAGTACAGTATTTAATTTGATCTGGATGGAGTTACATTACTCTTGCATAGATTTGGAGAATTCTTGGATACTCATTAGAAAAGGAGTGCTTTGATTCAGCTATATGTTATGGCAACTGCCCCTCATCTGTAATGGAACCAGATCTGGACATGGCTCATATTAACACAATTTTAAAATCAGTTTTACTGAATGCTTCTTTGTTTCCAAAGTCAAGATGTTGGCTTCAGCATTTCATGCCCTTAAATGCTCTGGAGGTGATGTATATGAAGAATTCCTATATGAACTTGCTTGAATGTCTTTCAGATTCTGAAGCTTTCTTGCTGTCCTAATGATGGAAAACCAATCATTGGGTGTGAGGGATATTGCGTGATCATGGCAGAATCCAGTTTATGCATTGAGGCACCCAGACTCCTTCAGTGCCTCTTTAAAGCATGATCTAAATAGAATGCTAGTTCTACATGCTAACTTGATTTTAATTTTAGCTTAATCTGCCTTCGATGTGCCTTATGTACAAAACTGGAACAAAAAAATTCAGCATGTTTGTCTGTGTGTGTGTGTGTGTGTGTGTGTGTAAAATAAAAGACCTCCATCCAGATATAAATGATATTTTGCTTTTGGGGGAACTAACCAACCAGCTACATGTGCTCATGGAGCTGTGAATATGAATATGATGCTGACAGAGAGTTTAATAATTTTGAAAGGTAGCTGCAAGACAGAAATTGAGAAGCTAATAGTAAACACACAAGTTGTGGTAGATTGAAAGCATGATGGAAAAATATGGATTGTGGTTCTTGGTTGGCTTAAATGTAACAACATCCCAATTTATTCTTTTGTGAGACATGGTGATTACAAAGTACTACTTTTGGCAACTTAGACTGCTTAGTGTTCCGTTGATTTTCTGTTGCTTTTTTATTTGGCAATTCCATCAGTAGGATGGATTCATTAGCTAATAGGAAAACTGATGGCATTTGTATATGCTAGAGTAAAAAAAAACCTTTGGAGTTGCCTGTTTTGGCTGAAGTGACGTTTCTTATATATACTGTAACTGCGGTATTAAAATAATTCTTATAAGAACTATGAAGTGTGTGGCAGAAATGCCATTCTAGCATTTCTTGTATCTGAGAGGACAATTACAGAATTGTTGTTTGAGTTTAGAATGGTGTGTGCACATGTACACATGCACAATACCTGTATAACACTCACAATAGGTCAACTCACACTCATTTTCAAGGGAGCCAGAAGAGATTAGCTTGTGGTATTTTTCATATCTCTGAGCTTGCTACTTTCTACATTTGAGGTTAGACGATCCACTTGACCCATGCATATTATTTCAAGTTTGGTGGATTCAAGCTTCTTGCATGTGCATTAATAATTACACTTGATGTGTTAATGGTTTTAGAATTGTTTCTTATATGTTGTATGTTGGAAGGATATATTTCTAAATTGTCTTTGACAGCTAGAACGGAGAGAAAAGTAGGCTTAAACATTCTATAATCTAAATTTAATGGCTACATTTTGACTGATTTTTTTAAAGCTCAAAGCTTACTGCTTCAGAGCTTAATTCTCCCCCCTTTCCCTAGTTATTAAATGCTTCCCTGATCTTGTGAAAATTGAATTTATTTCTACCTGAGAATGCCATAGATATTTTTAGTCTTATAAGAAGTTAGTGGTAATAATAATAATAATAATAATAATAATAATAATAATAAGTAGTTTAATTTATGTCCCGCCTCCCTGAAAGGGTCAAGGCATGTTACAACATAAGATGCATAAATAAAAGTGTTAACTATTTTTTCTGCTATTATTTTATTTGATTAGTTAATCTTTGAGTACTGGTGTAAGAAAAGAAAATAACTGTGTTGCAGATGCCCGATTGTAAATGCCCATAACAAATATTATTAAATAGTATGCCTTTAATAAAATATAAGGCTTCCTTCCATTCCTAATTATTAAAATGACAGATGCTTCCAAAGCAGTTTTGTGTGTGTGCATCCTTTTTTTTTGCTAAGCATCCTTAAACTATGCCAAAGACTAGCTCTTATAGCTGCCTGCTCTAGAAGGTGTCTCCTTCAGAATTCTAAATTGTGGGCAGCCTTTCCTGGCTATCGCTTCTAGCTCAGACTTGCTATAAAAAGTATTTTTGATAATTGTCCATGTGAATAAGGATAAGACTGGTTTGGGGAACCTAAGCTTGCTTAAATAATTCTCAAGATTTTCTGGTTCACGTGTAGTGATATTGAACTCTTTAGTCATAGGCTTTAATTTGTGCATGGTGCTGACCTGATGCTGTGCAGGGACACTCACTGCATCCCTTCATTCAATTCACTCTAATTATCACCAACTTCCTGGGGAGCCTGCTTAGATGGAACTGGCTGTGAATGTTTGTTGTTAAGTAGCAAGATATTAGGCGGGCCCGTTAAATTTAACAAAGTAGTTTTAGGTTCTGAATTTCCATACAGATGATCAGTGTGCCATGCTCAAATTTGTATTTCTTTGTATTATTTGTGTAAATATATACCACACCTGGTATAACATGAAATTTGATATCACAGACCCTTGTATGCACCAGTGTGTATCTGTTCATTACACATATTGCTTCTTCTCTCTTCTGTCTTTTATTGTGAGTATAGATGTGTCTTTCTCTGTCTGCTTATGTTTTTGTGTATTTTCTGTATCTACACAATAGAGTATTAATATGTACTTTAAATCTTATGTCATTTTTTGGGTTTTTTTTGTTGTTGTTAAGGGAGGTAGGAGTAAGTTATTTGCTAGTGCATGTGTGTTAAAATGCAGACATTTTGTCTTTTCAGGTCCACGTGAAAATGGCGGATGAAGCAGTCTGTGTTGGCCCAGCTCCCACTAGTAAAAGCTACCTCAACATGGATGCTATCATGGAAGCCATTAAAAAAACCCGGGCCCAAGCTGTGAGTCTGAATGAGTCTCTCCTCTGCAGCTGTTTCATATATAGAAAGCAAAGAAGCTAGAGTTTGTATTTAAAGATGAAAAAAAAAGCAAGGGGGAGAATGATTGAATATGCTATTCCAGTTTAGTTCATGTCACATGAGTTAAATGTGGCCGAAATCGCTACTGGAAATCAAAGGCTTTTGTAGCATCTGGCAGTGCCGGTCGCTGATCCTGCAGGTGGCTGCTGGATTCAGCTTTCACACCAGGGAGCAGCTTCAGTTCATTTCCAAATTTGCTGGGGGGAAAAAAATCCCAATTAGTTTAGAACACTAACCCTTTCTGTGCCATACTGTCTCTTTCTGCATGTCTTTTATAATATAGTGGCGATTTTGTTTTAATTTTGAAGTTGGCATGTGTGAAAATTTGCACACAGTTAATACATGCATGAAGGTAAACACATCCAGACACATCCAGTATCTGTTTTTTTAAGTGTTTCATGTTGCTGACAAAATACATGAAGACAAGATGACTGTGTGCAAGCTGTTTCCTTCCCTTGCCCCTCTTTTCTTGGTTTAGACCAGAGATTCAAAGTTCAACAAGAATTATCGATATTTTAAAAATGACAGAAAGGATACTTTTTATTGCATCACTGAATGCAAATGTGGTCTTCAGATCTGCTGAATGAAAAAAAAACCCTTTACATAAAATTCGATGGATGGGAGTCGGTCATCGTCAGCAATTACCCTGGAGTGTCTCAATTAGCATTATCATTTCTTTTGAAATAAATGTTTCAGTATGGTGCATTTAGAAAGTGGGGGAAGGGGAAAGAAAAATGGCAAACAACATTAATTAGCTAACAGGCACTGCAGATGTTTACATTGTTAGTTAAGAAGACATAATGGGAATAGAAATAGCTTGGGCTTTCTTCTTTACTTTGCCATGTATATTTGCTTAGTTGTGAGTTATATGCTATTATAAATTATGAAACTGATGCTTTTCCACATTACTATGTGCTATAATTATATGCCATCCTGTTTGTAGTGAAGGGAATGTCATTATTTTGGTTTTGGGGCGTATGGATTTGTGTCCCCTGGTCTTTTGATATTATATTCTGTATAATATTCTGTCTAATTCGATATTATATTGAAGTGGGATTTGTAGCAATTCTTTTATTTGGGGTCATGAAAATGGTTACTAACTCAGGATATCAGCAATGTGTTTTGGCAAGAAGAGTATGTTGTTTGGAAAAAAAGTTAGATTTGGAAGAGTGTAGGGAAAAGAGGCTAATGCTGAAAGAAATGCAAGAACAGCTTCCACAGTCCTTTGGTGTGAATAGAAGAAAAACTGCAGGAGACATAGAAAAGAAATCAGATGCCCATCTCTTTGTATCTCCCAGGCTGGGCTTCTTACCCTAGTTAGTCTGTTTGCAATGTGTTAATTCCAGAGAGTACAAGCTAGGTCTTGTTCATGTATAAGCTCGAGTCTTGGCATTTGTATACAGAATATTAACATGACAGACATTTTTGGTCTGGCAGAATGTGATACTAGTTTGGTAATGTTGATGGGTGTCAGCGACTGGCTTATGTGTAACTTTTAGTGTGTAGAACCTTTAAAATAGTAAGCGTTGGTTTTTTAAAAAGAAACAAACAAGCTACACATTTAAACTACACCGAAGAAATGGAAAATAGGTGAGGGTTTTTTATGTTGATACTGTAAACATTTTAGATACACAGAATTCATTATAAAATAGAGGCTGCAAAGAAAATTTATTCTCACTCAAAATTTGCATATTGTTTGTCAGAGCTTGAAAGTAACCAGTCAGAAAATGTTATTTATAATTAGTTTCTTTCTCCACTAACACAGGTATATCTGAGTTACATTAAGGCTGTAACTTAATAAGGGATAATGACACTTCTATTGTAGTGTATCTGTAGCATTTTAGTTGTTTATATTGTTATAAAATATGGCCTTGCTAAATAGTAGTGAAGAATATCACACGATCAAGTTCTGGCTCATGCTCTGCTTCATGCTCTGCATTTAATTTTTTTTTTTTAAAAGGGACTAAAAGTAATTAATTTTCATTATGTCAGAGCACCAGGAAAGTAAAAAGTTATTTTAATTTTTTTAACCATAACATTCATGTGAATAAGTAATTAAACTTATTTTTTTAAGTAATTAAAAATAGCTCTCTCTGTTTCTACTTTAGTGAATGTTGATTTAGTAACACACGATCACTTTGACTAGGGCAGTGAGTGATTCAGTAGGATCTACATATGAAATGAAGTACTACTGAACATCTTACCTTATATATTAATTGCTAAGGGGATGTAATATCATGCTCACAGATGTCTTAACTCATGAAAACCATTCTTTACGTTTTGTTTAAAGGTCCACCCAGGATATGGATTTCTTTCAGAAAATAAAGAATTTTCCAAGCGTCTGGTAAGGATTTCTTTTCTTTTTTCTTTTTTTGCAGGAGGACGATGATTTCTTCTAACCAAATATAGGTATTTTGTTGTGGTATGTAGGTGAAATTGGTGCAAATTTCAGTGCATTAGTCATGCTAGTAAATTGTTTAATTGTAGGATAAAATTATTCTGTACTTAGTTTGTAGGGGTGGGGAAAAAAGCAAATTCTCCAATAATTAAGTCTTTTGGAGGCTCCTAAATCACTCTGTTCAAAGAACACAATTTTCCTTTTCCATTAGGTGAAAAAGAAGTTCAAGATTCCTCTTCCACCTCCCAGTGTGTTTCTCAAACAGTGCCCATCCAAGCTGTATTGGTTAACTTGTAATATGGGGTGGAACTACTGTGACTGCTCTCTGAATAGGATACCATAGGCAACATCATCAGTGCTCCTCTTGGCTAAAATAATCCCTTAATATTGTAATGTTATCTTTATGTCAAATGATTTTAATTATTCTCACCTGCCATGAAGAATTGTATTCAGATGAAGCCTATAAATATTACACTGGACCCTTGGTATCGGTTGAGGTTTGGTTCCAGGATACCAAAATCCATTGGATGCTCAGGTCCCATGGTGGTGGCCTTATATAAAATAGAAAAATTAAGGTTTGCTTTTTAGAATTTATATAGATTTTTGAATATTTTCAACCCGTGGATGCTTGAGTCCATAGATAAAGAATCAATGGATACTGCAAATAAAAATTGTATTATGTAGACTTATCCAAGAGAGAGCCAACATGGTATATTGGTTTGAATGTTTGACTAGGGCTGTCAGCAAGTTACACTCTCTCAGCTTTAGAGGAAGACAGTGGCAAACTCTCCCTGAATAAATCTTGCCAAGAAAACCCTAGGATAAGGTTGCCATAAGTTGGAATTGATTTGAAGGTATATACAACAACAAGAATTATCTAAATTTAAATGAGCAAATGGTTTATGGGCCTACATTAGTTAACTATTTAAATATTTGACATACTATGGCTGAATAACTAAGGTTGCTCATATTGAAACATAGTGGATTGACTTCTGAGTACACCTGTATAGACTAGGACTACATAGAGCAATAACACTATATTTTGCCTAAAGATCACACTGTAGTTTATGCTGGGTAAGGAGCTGCCCTTTTTAAAGGAGCCTTTTCTTTGTCTTTGCCCCATGGACTGCCATTAAGTAAAAATAAATAATTATGGATATATATCAACCAGAGAGCTAGCATGGTGTAGTGATTTAAATGTTGGACTAGGACTCTAGGAGACCAGGATGTAAAGAGATCTTGTAGCACTTTTGAGACTAACTGAAATAAAGAAGTTGGGACGTCAGGGTTTGAACATCTCTCAACTTTGGAAACCCATTAGGTAATCTCAGGGAAGGCATATTTTGTCAGCTTACAAAATAAGCATTGGTCAGTCTCCTCTGAATAAATCTTACAAGCAGTGGTCACTTTCTTCTGAATAAATCTTGCTTGTCAAGATTTATTGGCAATAAATGATAAGTTTGTCTTGGGTTCACAAGTCGAAACTACTTGAAAGCACCAAAACCAATAACAACAATAATGACAAGTGTATAGTCCACGACTGACTTTGAAAAGCTTTATTTATTACATTATTATTATTATTATTATTATTATTATTATTATTATTATTTTATTTATATAGCGCTGTAAATTTGCACAGCACTGTACATACAATCTTGTTATTCAGATAGTTCCCTGCCCTCAGGCTTACAATCTAAAAAGACATGACACAGAAGGAGAAGGGAGTGGTGGAGGGGAAGGGGATCAGGTCCAGCATTTCTTTTCTCCCTTGGAGGCCTGGACCAAGGCAGATGGATTGGAGGGAGGGCTCTTCATCTTAATCATGGCCTTGTCTCTCTTCCTCAAGATGATGGAGGATTGAGGAAGGGGGGCTCTACTTACAGGCAGGGCTGGATGGCGGATACTACCTTCTCTCTCTCTCTCAAAATGATGGTGGATTGAGGAAGGAGAGCTCTTGCTGAATAGTGTAGGGGGCTCTGCTATCTATTTAAAATGTGAGTTGTTGGCTTCCAAGAGAAGAAATGCATTCCTTTTTTTTTAACATCCAGGAAAAGAGTGATCAAGAGTTGCAGAAATATCCCTGGAGTGCTGCCCACTCCTTTTAAAATGCAGATTAACAAGAATTGGTAGTGATTTCCAGGAGTGTGAATAAGCAAAATCTTTCTGGCATCTAAAGAGTTGAATGCTGTCCTCTGCACCTCCCCAATCTCAACCATTTTATCCCTTTTGGTCCTCTCTCCCATCTACTCCCAAGCTCTCCTTCCCAGAAATTTGCTCCTAAAATTCAGAGACCCTCTTGAGCAGGATTTGATGCGCTACTAAGGGCTTATTTTTTGTTGAGAATAAACTTTGGCCCATCACCCCACAAATGGAAGAGTTCTCAGGTCACGCATGGGCTGTTTGAGCTCCAGCTGAGAGTGCAAGTGTTGGAATGTGGTAGAAGGGAAAGTGCTCAAAATGAAGAGAGAGAGAGAGAGAGAGAGAGAAGTTTCTTCTTCATTTCACAGCAGAGAAATAAATATAGAGGAGAAACCAAAAGTTATACGCAAAAGATAGGATATAAAATCAAAGTATTGATACATTTTGGAAGAAGACCTTGTATACAATAAATTTGTTCCAATAGCACACAAACAAATTCTATTTTTGTGGGAGTTATTGCAAAGGACTGCACTTCTGAATGGACTAATTTTAAATCAAGGGGATTTCTATCATAATCTAAATCACGTATGGAATATGTGGCTTTCAAAGTTGCTAAGCCGCCATCACTAACCAATGGCCTTACTAGCTTGGGGTGATGAGAGTTGGGAGTTCAGCCTGCTAACTTTTGGAAGCAGGGGTTAGTAATTATCGAGCAAAACAGTGTTTTTCTGTGGGATAAAAAGTAAATATCCATGCTGTGTAATTTGTTTCATTAATAAATAGGATATGTGATCTAATGTATTAAATTTTTTTGCATATGGAATAAAATATTTTGGATTTTCTTTATGTAAAAAGGCACTGTGCACAATTCAGATTGATAGAAAGAGACCTGAGAGAAAAATTAAAAATGAGATATGTTCGTTCAGTGTTCATTTCAGGTTTAATGTTAAACCATTGTTTCAAAATTACACAGAGAATTTTTCTCTGACTAGGTCCATAATTGTTTAATTCTATTTTAATACTGGGAATGGGGGGGCGGGGGAGGTTTAGGGTTTGATTTTATTGTAACTTTGTGTATTTTATTGTTGTAACCCGCCCGGATTCTTCGTGATTGGGTGGGCTAGAAATAAATCGATGATGATGATGATGATTATTATTATATTCCAAACATCCTTTCAATATTTGATGCTTTTTCTAGTTTTTTTTTCCTGAAGGCTATCATTTCCAGCTGTACTGTTAAAATACTAATTCGGTATCATACGGCTTGACCTTATCAAACAAATAACTGGCTAGACCAGCTAGAATTGCATTAGACTCCATAAGGTATATATGTCCTGTAAATTAAGCAGTTAGTTTTACACCACTGTTTTTCTTAACAGTGGTGAAAGTTGCAAAAATAATAGTGTGGTAGGGACGGTTCTTCTGTAGCCTACTGTGATGTGACTTTTAACCAGACACATGCATGCTTCTGTGACATTTAGGCAGCTATAATGTCTTCGTGTGGAACACTCTTGTGAGGCAGACTACTTTATTCAGTCACTTTCCCTAAATTTCACCACCACAACTGCATTTATAATTTGGTCGATGAAGTGCCAAGGAGCTTTGTAGCTTCCTTGGTATAACTCCAGCTTTGTGGTGGTCTTTCTTTTTCTGTCCAAAGGTTATGCCCACTTCCACTTAGAGCTGTCCGTGCCTCATTTTTTTCAGGTATATGGCCATGAAAGAGGAAGGGAAAAAAAATCCAGATGGCAGGCAAGCTGCTTGCCCATCATAGCCATCAGTGAAGAGGACTAGAGAAGCTTAAGCTCTGTTGTGGATTCACTTAGTAGTCTTCTGTATGTCCCTATGAAATTACTTGGCAAATATCAAGTACCATTTAGTGGAGCTGTAACAAAAACCTCATCACTAGATGGCTGCTTTGGTTATGAGCAAACTGGGAATGGCCCATGCCATATCCTGCCTCTTTTTTGTTACAATGGTGGGTGTTTTACAGCTGGCAAGCAACAGAGCTCTCATGCAAAATGCCTGCCAAAGCAATTTTATATTGCCTTTCAAATAATTTCCCAAGGCAGCATATGAAAAGAATAAAACATATAATGAACCAAAAGCAAAGAGTTGAGCAACGGCATTGATTGAAATTGGGTGTTACAACTGTAGTACACCAAGATTGTGCCATCCTTACTGATTCCTGGTTCATTTAAAGGCTTAGTTCAAAGTGATGGCTTTAACTTGTCTAGTGGCTATAAGCAAAATATGCCACATGGAACCTCCACAAGTGCTCTCCAGAATTATTTTTTTTTAAAATAAAGAGATTGCAATTAGACACTGATAATCAGTTACAAACTGCTAAAGGTACTGTAGTCAAAGGGGAAAGTAATTAAATGCACTGTAGTTATTGTTTTCTTTTAGTTCAGTATCAGTAGTCCATAATTAAAGTTAATTTCAGGACATTTAAGATTAATTTATATATAAATAAAAATTATAATTTATCAGTGGTGAGTTGGGATTTTATTAATGATTAGGGAGGGGATATAAATAATTTAATAATATTAAATACCTAACTGTCTTTTATATAATTCAAAGTGTCATTTAAGTTTGGAAACCTTGAATAATCTTGAACACTTAATAAAAAATGTTTACAAGAACCAATTCCCCATACTTACACACAGAAATAGTTTTTTTTCAAGGAATCTGAAAAAGAACATGCAAATCATAAGCCCTGTGCAACTGCTGCATATTGTTTAGGAGATTTGAGGTGTGTGTATGGGGCGTCAGCTCCTCCTAGAATTTCAATGAAAAGGGTGCACATTCCAATCAGGGAGGGAGGGTTTGGTCTTCCAGATCTTTTTCTTCTTTCATACAATTGGACATATTTGTTCTCTTGTATTAAGATATTTTGGACATATCACTTAAAGTAAGTAATTCACCTTGGTCAGCCTTGGAGTCTTCATTTCTAGCACCTCTGTCTAAATGTACTTGGCTCTCATTTTATAAAAACAGGCAGTGTTTTGCCAACAGTTTCTATGGGTAGAACTGTGTGGCAAATATTGTCTCATCAATTGCAGTTTGACTCATAATCTCATGTCAAATCTCATGTCTGTTCAGGAATCCAGATTGGAAAACTGGTAAGAAATCATTTTTATGGAAGGTTTTTAGCCAATTATGGGATTGTTACCTCAAATCATGCACTTCATGTTGATGATGCAATAACAGTTTAAACTGTCTCAGTCATCTAAATGGCAATGTCTACAAATAAAACCTTTGTTATACTCCAGATTTGGTTCAGCAGCTTTAAGTGCATCTGAGGCTCCCTTAATATTACCGTAGAGTCATTAATTGAGGCCAACTAAGTATTCAAGCCAACAATTTATATATATATATGTTATCCATAAATAAGCAAGACACATGAAGTTTACAGCAAGAATAGAATAGAGAATTGGAATACTTAATTCTAACAGATCCATAACCACCAGTTTTAACATTAACTAGTAAGGCTATAGATTTCGAACTATATCCCAAAGCAGATGAGTCAAAAGTTGTGGCATCTGGCCACTTCCGGGGCACAGCGTCACGTGCAGATGAAGCACACCCCTGGGTTGGCTGAAAGCCACTCTGAAGTCGCCAGAAAAAGAGCAGCAAAAAAACTGCTCCTACCAGCGGATTGGGGACCAGCTGGCCAGAGGCTACTCCAAGCTGCCAATCTGCTTTGCTTGTGAGTCTTAGGGCTTATCTACATGAGTGATTTATCCCAAATTCCATCCTGGGTTTGCTGTGTCCTGTTTACATGATGCAAGGCCAAAACTCCTGATTGGGTAGAGACTGTTTTCATGACACCTGCATCCAATTCAGGGCTTCCTCTCCCTAAGCTGTATTTAAATAATTCACCTTTTATTACAGCTTTTTGGCACTCTTCACAGCGACAACAGCAGCTGCCTTCACTCACTGTCCCTGTGTCCAGCTCCACTTTTTCAGGTGCACTCTGAGGACAGAACTAGGTGCCCAACATCAATAGTATGGCTAGCATCTTGTTCTGATCTGAGCAGCAGTGTAGTACTAGGTGATGAGCAGGGCTGTGTGGGAAGGCAGTTGCCTGTCATTTGCTGTGAGAGCTGAAAACCCACAGCAAAAGAGAGCAGTTGAGGGGCAAATTCAGGGGGAATTTGGCGCTACAGTACTCTGGGAGAAGCCTGGAGTATTCTGGCAAGTGTAAACTTGCCCTTATATAGCAGAAATTGCTTTTTTGGATATCTAGGTTGTCATAATATCTATTCAAGAAAGCTTTCTTTTTAAAAAAAGAAGAAAAAGTTTTATTTATTAAAAACCATCAAATTCACAAACATCCACGGGCATAAAACAAACAAACAATACAATCAACAAATATACATGAAAAGCAGCTTCCTACTAAGTTTTTACATATTTCTACATATTTTGACTTTCAAAATTCAGAACTCGTGTACTTTTTTTATTCTGTCCTGTCAAAATCTTATCTCATTATTTACATTTTTTTTATTTTACAAATATTCTATCATGGCAATTTATTATCATATTTCTAATCTATAAACTTAATCTTAAATGTATGCTGTCATCAGCTCATTTTGAATTTCTTCTATTATATATGACCAATTGTCCTTAAATGTGTCCATTGATTTATTTCTGAGCAGGCATGTCAGTTTGTCCATTTCTATATAATCAAGTAGTTTCCATAGCCATTCCGATTTAGATGGTGGGTCTTGGGCTCTCCAGTTCCTTGCATAAACCACGCTAGCAGCCGTTGTCATATAAAATAAGGTTCTACCATATTTCCTTTCCCATATTTTATCTGTCATACCTAAAAGATACATTTCAGATCTTTCTTGATCTTAATTTTTAACAGCACTTTAATTTCCTCATGGATTGAGGACCAATAACCTTGAGCCTTTCTACATATCCACCACATGTGGAAGAAGGTGCCCGTCTCCTCCTTTCATTTGCAACACCTGCTATTCAAAGATTTGTCTATCTTTGATAGTCTAATAGGTGTTGAATACCATCTGAACTGAAGCTTATAGAAATTTTCTCTCATATCCCAGTTCAGAGTGTATTTTAATGTCTTGAATTATATAACTTATATCCTGAGCCCACCTTATCATAACTTCTTCAATTTATCCTTCTTTCCTCTCCCATTTTAATAATACTTTATACATTTTTGATACCAGGTGGTCCGATTCATTCCATAGTATATTTTCGAGTTCTGTTTTTTTCTGATGTTATTCCATAAAGTTTCTGATCAACTCTAAACCTTTCTTTCATCTGCCTGTACCAAAACCAGTTACATTTAATTCTATCTCAGATTTCATTATCTGTTTACCATTCTCCGTTTTCAAAATATCCTCGTATGTCAACCCTCTGTTTTTCAACGTATCATTATTTCTGTGGAAGGCTTCGTTAACAGACCTTTTCTGCGAGTTTTCTATTTATTCTGTATATATATTTTCTTCATACTCTCAGCAAAGTTCTTCTTATGGTTTAAAATTTTGGTTTACTTTTACCTTCTCATAATATAGGTAAATGTACCACCTGTAGATGTTATCAACTCCTTCCAGATGTAAAAGGCTTCTGCCTTCTGTTCTTAACCACACTTTAACTTACTCCACAGAGCATGCATGAAAGTATAGCCTTAAATTCGGTAATCCTAGGCCCCCTCTCAATACATCATCTTGGAAGGATTTAACTCTAATTCTAGGTTTTTTTACCTGCCCATATAAAATCTGTAATGTCCCTCTGCCTTTCTTTAAAGGGAGTATCGTTCATAATTACTGGAATGGTATGGAATAAAAATATCATCTTTGATAAAACATACATCTTCACCACAAATATTCTTCCCAGTAAAGATAACTGCAAATTTTCCATTTACATACGTCTGCCCTTATTCCCTGCCATTCCACACTGTAATTGTTCTTAAAGAGATCTGTATTTTTAGTAGAGATAGTGACTTTTTTCTATTTGAAAACCTAACATAAATCCATCCTTGTCCTTATTTGACATATTAATTACTAATGTCTTTGTTTTTTCATTGATTCTGAAACCAGAAACTTTACCATACTCTTTAAGCTCTTGTATTACTGATAGAGAACCATATCATCAGCATAGAGGTTTAGTTTAAATTCATAATCCCTATCTTCTCTAATTGCATTTGGTAGAATTTCTAGTGCTAGAATAAAGAGTAAAGGCGAAAGTGGACATACCTGATGGGTACCTCTACAGATCTCAGTTCTTCTAGTTCTCTCTCTGTTAACTATCACCTGAGCTTGTTGTACAGTAGGCCCTCCTTATCCACCGATTTTTTTATCCACGGATTTGAGCATACATGGCTTGAAAATATTCCCCGAATTATAAATTTCAAATAGCAAACCTTGATTTTCCATTTTATATATGGGACACCATTTTCTTGTGCCATTATATTTAATGGGACTTGAACATACACGGATTTTGTTATCCACAGAGGGTCCTGGAACCAAACCCCAGTGTATAACAAGGGCCCACTGTACTTCATATAGAGCCCTTATCCATTTACAGTAGTTGCCTTCTTTTGCTATCCTGTTGATAATTTCTGTCATAAATTTCCAGTTTAAGTTAGCGAATGCTTTCAAAGAAAGCTTTTTAAGGGGCTTGACAGACCGCCCCAAGGGGCGGCCTGCAGCCACCCCTTTTAGCGCCCAATCGGGGCCGTGGCAACCACATGCCGTGGTGCCGATTTCTCCTTTCCACAGTGCAGAAAGGAGCCCCCCCAAAAGTGTCCCCTTTTTGTGCTTTGGAAAGGGTGCCACAGCCACTGGCGTGTGGCTTTTTCACGCTCCTTTGGTGCTGCGTCATGTAGGCACATTGCCAGAGGAGCGCCATGATGCTGCGTGCCATTTGGAGTGGCATGCGGCATCATGCCTGCCTGGGGGCAGAGTCATGTGGACACCATGCCCTGACTTCACCCACAGGCCAGCTTTAAGGGCCGGTCTGTTGAATCTGTTAAATCATCAAATTGTTGGAAACATAATACTTCTAATGCTTCATATATAGGAATTTCCCCACAGTAGCTGTATTTTGGGAGGAGGTAATCACATGAGTATTGGAAAGTTCCTTGATGTACAGGGATGTGCATGTCCTTTTGAATTACAGTGGTCCCCCAGGTTACGAAAGTAATCCGTTCCGGAATCACTTTCATAACCCGGAAATCTTCGTAACCTGGGGGACCGCTTTCTTTGTAGCGCCGCGCGGCAGATTTAAAGGGCTGGCGCTTTTTTTTTCTTTGAAACCCGGGGTTTTTTTTGCAAGCCGGGGCCGATTTTCCGGCCCCGGCTCTTTCGTACCTCGGGGTTTTCATACCCCAGGGGATTCGTAACCCGAGGGGCCACTGTATTTATCTGTTTCTTGGAAATTAACAAATGGCCAATGGAACTGGATCATTTTTACTACCAAAAGTAGTTTGTTACTGGAAATAATTCCCCCCCCCCCACCTATGATTCAATGGATAGAAGGTTTAACAATGCTGGCAACATTTGAAAGAATGATGTATAAGATGAAATTTTCAAATGGATTTGTCGTATATTTGGACATTTGATCAACTTCTATAGAAACATAAAACTATTGTGGTTGTTTTTCCTCCATTTGTGTTCTTATTTTCCTGCTTTTGTTATACTAGAATATTCTTGTATGTAATTGAGAACCTTTCTGAATGTAAATAAAAAAAATTAAAAAGAGTTTGTGGTGGCTAACAGATGTCTAACAGGCTTGAAGGTACTCTTTCTTCTTATATGCTGCTTCTTTTGAATGAAAAGTTTTCTTAGCTCTGTTCCCATTCATTTTGGTGTCATAGCTAGCCACACACTTTTTAAGGCAAATGATTATTCTATATGAGATGGTGAGATTATACCTCGGTCTATGGCAGAAACTGGTAAAAGCATGGCATGTTTTGTAATGTAAACAGGCTGCATGCCTTATTGAAAGGAGCAGAAAAGATGTTTCAGAAAAATGAAAAAAAAAAAGAATATTGATACATCAATTACATTAGTACTATATATTTATATGCATACATATAGCCTGTCATTTCCCCAGTTTGGTGCTCAAGGTGGTTTATAACAGTTAAGAGAGATATAGCTAAAAATTTATGTTTTTATTGTACCTTAAAGTCGTTTCTGATTTATAGTGACCCTATCACAAGTTTTTTTGGGGGGATTGAGAGTGTGTGGTGTCACCCAGTGGGTTTCTATGGCTGAGGCGAGAATTGAATCCTGATCTTCAGAGTCATAGCCCAACACTCAAGTCATTATACCATGCTGTCAAATATGTATGTATATCAAATACAAAATACAGAAATATCATTAAGCTAAAAATGCAGCTCAAGGTTGAGATTCTTAGGTTAGTATTGGATGTATCCAGATATTCTTGCCTTTAAGTATATTTATTAAACATACTGTTGTCTTCTGCTTGATGTTGAGAATACAAATGTAGTAATCATACATAGAGTAACAATTTCTCAGATTACAGTTGTTTAGCTTTATTCGTGCCATCTGATTTATATGCCCCTTGTTCACATTTCTAAATGCAGAATGTATGTCTCTGATTGCCTTGACAACTCCTAATTAATGCTGCCTTCTATTCAAATAAGAAAACACTACATGTTAATAAAAGGAATAAACCTTATGTTGGAAAACTTAACCAAATGGCAACCTAATACTGGTAGACTGAGTTCTGTTTGCATAGTACTGAGCTTACTTCTTAAGTGGGTAGAAATAACTGGTATATCGATACATGGGGAGAGGCGGGAAATATACATAAATGTTTATTATTTATTATTACATCTAATTGGCTTCTTAGCAATAGCAATAGCTTGTCATTTTAATGTATTGTGTAGTATGATTTGTTATATTAAAAAGTGAATCTCCTTTTTGAAAGAAAGGCGGTGTGAAGTCAAGGGCTTTGATCTTTAATAAAAGGTATATTTTACTCTCAAAGCAAATGATTTTCCTAACTAGATGGCATTCATTGACACATTCCTGAAATATAAAACAATGAAATAAAAGCATTTGTTCGTGTTGTTTGAAGCTATTATGTTGCTGTGTGGCTGCCAAACTTGGCAATTTTGCAATCATTATTCCACTCTGGGCTCACTTCCTAGCAATCTGGTGGGTTTTCAGAGTTTGGATTACAATATTGGACAATATCCTTGGCCAAATTTATAGTAATGCAGACAGAATTAGTTTTATTCTTGTATATTCATTTGTATGTCATAAAGGGCATATTACAACAAATAACATTATATACTAATAGGATTTTTCATTTCTATGTAAATGGAAAAAAATCATAGCTCCTATACACTTAATTTATGTCTTTTAATGTATGGGCTACCACACATAAAAATAATTGCTTGTACTCAAGTAACTTCTAGGTGAGCCAAGTGTATATGAAGATCATGGACTCAAGAGATATGTGTTTGATTACTGTTTGTGTAAAGCCGCTTTAATAGAAATCTAATTTAGAGCAAATGCTGACATTACAAAACTATTTCCATGGAAGAAATGGCCATCAGTATCTATAAACATCTGCTTGGTATTCTGGAAACCAGTTGTTGGTTGTCATGAGCACTAGAGCATTCACAGAATTCCACAGCATTGAGCCATGAGAGTTAAAGTGGTGTCAAAGTGGATTATTTCTGCAGTGTGAAAACATCCTTCGATAAATATTCTAATTGTTGGAAAATACCCTATAAAGCAATAAAGTAAGTTCAGTTAATACAGTGGGCCCACGATATCCATGCCGGACCTCCTCCTCCCCCCCCCCCGCAGATACCAAAATTGGCAGATGCTCAAGTCGTATTGTCCCCAGTGGTGTGACCATGCAGCTGCACCATCATTGGCGACAATAGAACTTCACCAGCCCTCAAGCAGGGATGCCTCAAGCAGCGGGAGGGTGGCAGGGGGCCAAAGCTGCTGCTTCCTCCTCCTCTTCCTCCCACATCTTCTTCCTCCCTTCTGGCTCTCACCAGCAGCGGGCACTTCTTTTTCCTCCTCCTGCCTCCTCCTCTGTCTCTTCCTCTCATTTCCCTTCCCTCTCTGCTCTCACTGGCGGCAGGTGGTGGGTGGCATGGGACAGCCGCTGCTGCCACCAGTTTGTCTTCTTCCTCCCGCCTCTTCCACTTCCTCCTCCTCCTTCCTCCTGTCTTTTTCTCCTCCTGTTCCTCCTCTTGCTCTTCCTCCTGTTTTTCCTCCTGCCTTCTCCTCCTCTTCGTCTTCTGCCGCCGCCAGTTCAGCGCGGGCTTGCTATCTGCAGATGGTCAAATTCACAGATGGCAAATCCAGGGATACTGAGGGCAGACTGTACACCAAGGGTTACTTCTTCATTTTATAGATGAAAGTATGTTGGGTTTCTTTTTTGTCATTATTACATGTGCCTGAGTTTGGGCATCTGAAAGAAACCAATTGAGAAGCCCAATTGTTAATCAATCAATCGATCAATCAATCAATCACTTAAATATAATATGATAGTTAAAACAGAGAGACAGAAGATTTAAATAAAAAATAAAGATATACTTTAGTTATTTTTATATACCCAATGTGTATGTACAAGTATTTATATTTCAGAATATTTATTTCAACTAGATATCTGCTCCACCACCATTCCATCCCACCTTTCCAAGTCTTTCAAACCTCTTTCCAGTGATCTTCTGCCTCTAATCCCCCTTTAAATTTCCACTCTCTTCTTCTTTTCCTCTTTGAATTTTAACTTTTTCGGTTCCAGCCCAACCTGTCCATTAGTGTATAATTAGGTAATTGTCCTCTTAAATAAAGTTTTGTTTTAAATGCCTCTTCTGTTAATGTTAATCACACAAAAATGTCTTTTGAGTTTGTCTTATTTTGTGCTCTGTTTGTTAACCGTCTTTTCAGTCTTAAGAGTTTAATTTAGCATTAAGAGTTCTTTTCTTTCCTTTCTTATTTTTTATATCTGTTCAATAGAGTCTTACTTGTTAAAAGTCCTCTGTAATGGTTTCACTAGAAATTGTAGATATTTTGAAAGGAAAAAAGAGCCTGTCAGTTTAAATGTATATTCTTTAAAAAGTTGGTGGCATTTTGTTAAGCTGTCTTCAAGGCTGTTCTCTAATGTGGCTGTGTCTTGTTCCGGTCCCCTCTGCTACTCTGTGGATGGTCCATTGTTGTTATATTAACAAGTCCTGAACACTCCCGAACTGGGCTTCCTTTGAACACCCCACAACTCCCTGTGCCAAAAGGGTGTCTTTGGCTGTCAGAGAATCTCCAGACAGCCCAATTTCAACATTAAGTGGACGTCACTTGACTATGATGTTAAGTGTTCAGTTCAGCCAGTCTGGTGCCATAGCCAACCGGAAGTCTCATGCTGGGTTTGGTTTTTTTCATTATTATGTGTGCATGAGTTTGGGGGTCTGGAAGACACTACAAGAAGGGCACAGTTTGATGGCTTCCTCAATCAGAGGCCAGATTTGATCGGCCTGGCATGAGGGGCATCAGGTTATGGCTTGTGAGGGGCAGAGACAGAGGTTTCTTAGTTCCCCTTCACAAGTCCTCTTTGGAGATTTGCGTGGACCCACCCTCTCCCACCTTCTGTGCAGTGTGAGCTCTGCTAGTGCCTTCAGGGCTGGGTAGGAATTTTCTCTCCTTTTACATTTTTTGGGCCTACTCTACTCAATATTAGTGGGACATTGTCAATTAGCTCAGGTGGTGTTTATAAAAAGGTTGTCATTGGCAAGTTATGTGGGGTGGGGGGGGGAGATATCAGACTTCAGTGAAGGGTTGGGCTATGGAACTGTCTCCACAGCCTGGGGGACTTGGGAGGTGGAGAAATAGCCTCCCCTTGGGGCTGACTGTAGGGTTGCTCTCTTCTGTAAAGTCTGCAGACTTGGGAGGGGGAATGTTCTTAGTTTATCTTCCAGTAAATGGCCATCTGGAGAAGAATTCTTGATACTGGACTGCCCTCCAGGTCAGGGAAAGTCTGGGGACGTAGTCATGGGTTGACGCGCATCAAGTTGCTTCTTCTCTTTTGGGTGCTTATATCCAGATTCATCTTCAATATGTTTTAGGTCAAATAAAGTCATACTTCTGTAGCCCAGTGTCTTGTGGTTGGCCTTGTTTTTTTGTGGTTAATCATCAGAGGAGAGATTTGTAGAAAACACAGGGTAGAAACACTTCATGAATAAGCATATTAATTTTCAGTGATATTTATATACAGTTTGGATCCCAGTACTGACTTGTTGTGGGATGGAGAACATAAGCATTACTGACTTCCTCCTCACAAACCCCTCCACCTTGAATGGACCTTTACTAAGAAGATTTTATATCTGAAGACATAAAAGTGAAAGCCCTATTCAGACATCCTGTGTAGTCCACCAATTTTTCAGTGTTTTCTGCATTTCCATTTGAAGAACATGGGGAAATGTCTTAATGTTTTTGTTATTTTTTAAAATTAGAAATATGCTTGTGTGGAATATTACAGAAGGGTAATCTGAGTACACAGAAATCCAAGGATAATGTAATATAATAAGATCAGAGAAGGTGCTACCATGTGGCTATGAATCATGGAGTAGAGGATGGTGTATTGCTATTCCATCTTTTGCCTAGCCACTATTGGGAGACGGTATGCTCAGCTAGATGGACAGTTAATAGGACCCAGCATAGCTGATGCTGAATGGAAGCTTTCTTTTTAACTCCATAGCACTTAATTATGTGGTTTAAGTAAGTAGCGTCATTGGACCTGAACTTGCACTTCAATCAATGGCCAATAAGTTCTCTTATGCTTTTTAGTTAACCTTGAGTTGATAGTTAAAAAGCTGCTATGTAGCACTTCTATTGTAGATGCTTTTGATATAGTGCTGAATTGTGGCTTTCAGTACACAGAGGGTTAAGTGAAAAGGTTAGTGTGCATTTTCCCCCTTAAAAATGTGCTCATTAGCAGTTGCAAGTCCAAGTTTTAGCCCATGTCAGTAATTTACATTTCATTGCTAAGTGACTGCTGTTGTTCAAGGGCTCTTTCTAAGGCTGTTGAACATACTTGTATTGGGAATAAACAGAGTAGAAGAATGGAAAGCCAAATACCCTGCCAGGCTTTTCAGCTGGATCTGAAGTTTCCAGTAGATCACTGATTAGCAGTGTGTGAAGCTGTGTGAAAATAAAAAGATTAAAAAAAAACAACCCCTCAGGTAGCTTATCTTATTTCAAATCTACTTTTGTTGCTACCTTTGTAGCCATCCTCCTTAAATTTTTTCTCTCCTGCCAGGCCTTCTCTTAAAGTGCAGCATATTAAAGACAAAACAAGAGAACAATGCACTATGCACCAGGCTCCTTGGCCCCCCTTCCCCCTTTTCTTCCCTCCCCAACTATTAAGCAAAGTCTGATTGTTATGGGGACTAAGGACAAAGGACTTGATAGGCTTTGCCTCTCCCTGGAATCAAATTATAAGGCTTTGAGATCCTGTGAATTCTTGCTCTGGGACTCATTTCCCCCATTTTGCCTGATTGGTACCAGCCTGTTCTAGCACTCTTAATTTGAAGGCATGTATGGCATGAAGATGAGAAATGGCATGAACTGAGGGAATGTGGTGGCACCATGGTATGGTAAAGATGCTTGGAGTACTATTGTTACTGAGCCCTACAGAGGCATTGCCATCTGTGGAAAACATTTGCACAGCTTCATCTAGCATTAAACCTGCTATCGCTGTGAGCAGCAAATAACATTTCCTATGTCCTGTTCATTGGTAAATCAGAACAAAATTAATAATAATTAAAACAATGCAGGGCTTGATTATTTCTTCAGTCATATTTATTCTTTCTTCTTCTAATGTGGTCATAACTTTCCCTTAATTTTCTCCTCATTTTCAAATGTTAATAGAAGCCGGTTTACACTTTCTTCTTGCCCCACACCCCATCTTCATTGTAGGATTTGAAGATATTAACAGTCTGCTGCTGAAGTAGCATATTGTGTGCAAATAAGCTCATGGAAAATATCAAAACATGGGAACAAGATTCATTATTAAAGCAAGAGACTTGTAATTGACTCCCATCAACTCGACTTCAGCCTATGGTGACCCTATGAATGGGAGGCCTCCAAGTCACCCACCCCTGCTAAGGTCTTGGACTTCCAGGGAAGATGGTGGGCTTAAGCTTTCCTTTTTGTGGGTTTCTGCAGGGGAAGTAGTGATGGTGACTTTTAACCAACTGGAGGTAAGTTCTGTTGGGCAATTGATCTTCCTAGATCAAGGGAAGATCAAAGGGATTGCCCATTGGGCTCCATTACGCAGCAGGTGCTGTGAAAACTGCAAGACAAGGTGCATTGGGAGCGTGGGATACATCATCATAACCTACTGCTGTCTGCAAAGTCTGAAAGGCTGCAGAAGAGTTCTTTATGGACACTGGACCCTAAATCTTCACTTTTTTTATTTAACATCTGAGATGGGAATTTGCAAATGGAAAAATACCTAGAGCGTATGAGCTAAGAGTAGAAAAACATTAAACATAATAAATTATAAGGATGCAAACAGGTCTGTGTCCCTCTACGTACTTACTTGGAAGTGAGTCTGCTTGAATAAAATAGGTCTTAGTGCTGTGTAAACACACATAGGACTGAATTGTAAACATAAACTGAGGCAAAATTTGGGATTATCTCATATACATAAGATGTCTTTTCAAATTCTTGGCCTTTTCAGAGAAAATATTAAGAAATATTTTGCATGATAAATGTAAAATCTGGTATGAGATTTCATACCAGAATGCTCAAGCCCTATATTACTTGATGATAACTTGTTAAATGAAATGGGACAAACATTTCTTGCAGTGAGTAGGTTCTAGATTTTACTGAGGCTTGAATGTCACATTTCAAATACTAATACTGAGATTTGGTTTCTTGCATTTATGGTCATTCATCTTTAGACAGGCATCATTTTGGCTTTATTTTCTTACTTAGAGCTGCACAAAATTGTTCTTAATAGTTACTTCAATGCTTGATAAACTTCAGGGTTCATTGCTCCTGTACATTTTTCAAATTATTAGCTTCTTAATGCATATGGCTTTAATTTACCTCCTACTGACATTCTTAAATGGGTTTTCAAGAATTTTGAATGTGGGACTATGATAGTTATGCCTCCACTCTTGGCCCTGATTGCTGACACAGAATATCTTAAGTAGTCTTCACAATTAACAGGATGGAGGTTCAAACAGTTCTACTGCAAAAGCTCAAGATTCCCTTGAAAACAGATTTGTATTTGGTTTCCTGTAGTGTGTTTGCTCCATTTATTTCTAATGAGTTGCCAGAAGCTTTTGAGAGTGCTTCCTCTCTTGCAAAAAGACATTTGTGTTGTTATCTATTAATGTTGCATTTATTGATTCTTCAAGATTAATTTGTAAAATGTGAGAAATGTATGTAAATTGAAGGAAGATTTATACCAATATATTTATATCAATATTGTCTGTGACACAATTAGCCTAGGATTTCCCTGCCCTTCTCTCCGTGATTTTCCTGTAAAGACATATCAAACATTTTTAGTTTGGGATTTGTAAAAGGCAAAACATGGTTAGTATTTATTGGAAATATTCATTACATGTCTCAGAAATTTAAAGTAAAGTATTTTAAATTATGAAACTTTAAAAATAATGAACATTTGTTGTGCGAAAAACTGTTTTAAAGAGCACTAAAAGATTTGTTTTGCTAATTGGCCATTGAACTTAATCTGCTGTCTTTGAACTATATAGACTGAAATCTTCCAGGTAGGACATGAGAGTAAACCAGCCAAATTGTACTTCTTACATTTTTGATGTGTGGATTGTTGCAATAAACTGTTCTGCATTGCATCCAAAAGGACCTTGCGGCACCTTTGAAGCTAACTACAGTATGTTTAAGAAGTTGTAGCATGGCTTGGTCTCTTTGTGTTTGTGGTTGGGATGATAAACGTTGTTAGTCCTATTAATACTAAAGTGAAAATTGTGGAAAATAACAGGTTTTAAGGATTATGTGCTTTGGCATTTCCTTTTGGGGGGGGGGGGCAGTTCTGCTTACTTTAGAAGTCAAAAACTCAAGAGGACAAAACAAAGCTGTTCATTTTGGCACCGAAGGAGGCTCCTAAACCCTCTTCCAGGGCTCAAAAATATTATACAAAACTAGAGAAACAAGTGCAAAAAGAGAAATGTCTGCCCTCTTCAACTTCAGTGACGCCTAAGAAGAAGAATAAGGATCAACCTTCCAACTCCCAAAATGGGCTGCTTCCAAATGGGCCACTGGCAGGAACAGCTTTTTGCTGCCCCTTTTTGGGCTGGCTTCAGGCGCTTTAGCTGATCTTAGAGCGGCTTCCAGCTGCTTTGGGTTCATGCGTCATTTGAATGCCATGTCCCCAAAGTACCTGGAAGGCACTTTATTTGGCCAGCCTGCTTCAGGCTTTAGAATCATGGAGTTAGAAGAGACCACAAGGGCCATCAGTCCAGCCCCCTACAGGAGCACAGAATCCAACCCTCTGCCATGTAGGAACACAGAATTAAAGCATTCTTGACAGGTGGCTATCCAGCCTCTGTTTAAAGACTTACAAAAAGGAGACTCCACCACACTCCAAGGAATGTGTTCTACTGTTGAACAGCTCTTACTGTTAGGATCTTTTTCCTGATGTTGAGGTGACTCTCTTTTCCTCTACTTTGAATCCATTACCCTGGGTCCTGTTCTTTGGAGCAGCAGAAAACAAGCTAGCTTGTTCTGTATGACACCCTTTCAAATAGTTAAGCAGGGCTATTATATCACCTCTTAACCTTCTCTTCTCCAGGCTGAACATACACAGCTCCTTAACAGTCTCCTTATAAGGCATAGTTTCCAGACCTTTCACCATTCTGGTTGTTCTCCTCTGGACATACTCCAGCTTCTCAACATCCTTTTTTAATTGTGGTGCGAAGAACTGGACACAGTATTCCAGGTGAGGGCTGACCAAAGCAGAATACAGTGGCACATAATAATAATAATAATAATAATAATAATAATAATAATATATTTATACCCCACTCTTCAGCCAAAAGGCTATCAGAGCGCTTACAAATTGTTAATTAGACATTTCCCTGCCCCCAGGCTTACATTCTAAAAAGACAAGACACAAAAGGAAAAGGAAATAGCAGTAGGGAAGGGGGAAAGTCCAGCAGATCTTTCATGGCAGATGGACTGGAAGGAGGGCCCTTCTTCTTACTGTGGCTAGGCCCAATGGAGCTGGCCTGCCCTTCTCTCCCTCTGGATGATGGTGGATGGAGAGAGGTCTCTTCTTTTTTTCAAGCATGGCCCGATGGAGCTGGCCTGCCCTTCTCTCCCTCTGGATGATGGCGGATGGAGGGAGGGCTCTTCTTTTCAGGCAAGGCCTGATGGTGTTGGCCTGCCCTTCTCTCCCTCTGGATGATGGTACAGTGGTCCCCCGGGTTACGAAAGTAATCCATTCCGGATTACCTTTCGTAACCCGAAAATTTTCGTAACCCGGGGGAAAGAGAGAGAGAAAAAAAGAGACCTCTGGAGGCCTCGGAGAGAAAGGGACGGCCCGATCCGCTGGATCGGGCCGTCCCTTTCTCTCAGCCAGCGGAGGCCTCCTCGGAGAGGAAGGGACGGCCCGATCCGGCGGATCGGGCGTCCCTTCCTCTCAGCCGGCGGAGGCTTTCGTAACCCGGGGATACGTTCGTAAGCCGGGGCCATTTTTCCGGCCCCGGCTCTTTCGTATCCCGGGATTTTCGTTCCCCGGGGGATTCGTAACCCGGGGGACCACTGTAGATGGAGGGAGGGCTCTTCTTCTTTTCAGGCAAGGTCTGAGGGTTACTTCCCTTGATTTAGATACTACTCTTGATGCAGCCTAGAATTGCATTGGCCTTTTTAGCTGCTGCATCACACTGTTGACTCATGTTCTACTTGTGGTCTATTAAGACTCCTAGATCCCTTTCACATATAGTCTTGTTACACTACGTGTCCCCCATCCTATATCTATGCATTTCATTTTTTCTGCCTAAGTGCAGTACCTTAAATTTTTCTGTGTTGAAATTCATTTTGTTAATTTTTGGGGTTTTAGTTGTTGGGTTTCAGCAGGAGCACACAGCTTTTATGTATCTGGGTGGGGTTACTACCAAAACACATCTCTAAAAGCTTCCAAAAGATCTCCACACACCTGCAGAATGACCTTCCTTCCATATGTATGAGTTCACAGATGACTATTCAGAGAACCACAGTTATGGGTAGGCAAATTATTTCTGTGTGTAAGTATTTTCTTACCAACTTCAGTCTTTCTGAAGAGTTTAAAGGGCCAACATGGCCAACATAGATAGCTTTTGTCAAGTTAGACCAGTGGCTTTACACAGTATAAGGCCATTAGTCCTGAGGCCGTACCTTTGCAAGATATTTTCTTGGAGTTTGGTTTTCTTTTCTTGTCTGAACTTTGTTCATTTTGTTGGGAATCCAGTCACCTGTCTGTGAAAGTCATGAGAAAATCCCATGTGGTGTAGCTACTCTAGGGATGCTGGGTGTTGATCAATGTGAAAAAGCATATGTAATTCTAAATTACATAAAAACACAAGTGGTGTATGAGGGAATGTCAGTTGATTGGAACCTGCATCCATCAAAAAGGCCTCATATGTGCATTGCCAAGAGGGTAACTGTGTTGTACTGAGTAAATACTGTATTCTCCTTAAGGATTATTATGAGCAAGTGGCCAGCTGTTCAGCCACCAACATCTGCCTCTTCGTTCTCCTCTTTTTGTATTGATCAGTGGTACTAAGACAGAGAGAAGTTAATGTAAAACTAAGTAGACTCTTTAATCTCCCCTATCCTCTTCTGGAAATGTAGATGCAATAACATTTGCAGTTGAAAAGGTTCATTCTCAGTTTCTAATGTTTAAGGATGCAAATGAAGCATTTTGTCTTCACTGTCGCCTGGAGGTGTTAATACACAGAAAGAGGTTTCTAGGATTAGTTCCACGGATCTCTTTTATCATGTAAAGCCTATGACTGATTTCATGCCAAGTACTGAAGAAATGCTGTATGGAAACCATCTCTAGAAAATTCTTAACATGTTTCACTTTGTTTCTACCTAAACTATGAGGAGACTTATATGGAATTTGATGTCTTTCATACTTATTTAAATGGGCTTGTCCAGCATTTAAAAAGCTGTCTTGGGAAAGAACAGTGTTTATAATGGTTACATAAAATTTACTGTATCTGACTGGAATCCTCTTGGAGCACATTACAGTAGCATAAACATAGTTGTCCAAGCAATCCTTTTCAGCACGACCTTCTCATAGGTTGTGTTAAATGTGGTCCCCTGTGCCACTGATTACATTTTCACACCTATCTGCTGATTATCCAGTTTTGAAAGTAAAGGAACTGTGCTTTGTTCTTTGTAATGTTTAGCTTAAATCTCTTTTCCTGTTTGAAGCCTTTGCTCTGTGTTCCTAGTCTCTGGAGCAGCATAAAACAATCTTGCTTTATCCTCAATATGATATTCCTTTCAGATATTTAAACATGGCTATTGTGTCACCTCTTAACCTTCCAGCACAATACAAAGTGTTGGTTATACCTTTAAAGCCCTATATGGCTTGGGCCTGAGTTACTTGAGGGAACTCCTCTCCCTACACAATCCACCCCACACTCTCAGAACATCAGGGAAGAATTTGTTGGATTATACTCACACTAGACTGATCACAACTTCCCACAAGGCATTTTCAGCTGTGGCCCCTAAACTATGGAACAACTTGCCGGAAGAGATCCGTCTTATCATCACCTTAGAGGCCTTTAAGAAGGCACTCAAGATGGCCCGCCGGACCTGTTATAAGTGATCTCAATTAATACTCTCACTCCTGTTTATGTTGATATAGGATGATATATGATGTTGGTCGCCCAATGGTTGGTAGCTTGTTGTTGTTTGCAATGTCTTAGATTATATTGTAATTATATTGTAATTTTAGTAGATACTGTTTTGTATTGTTGTTTTAATCTTGTTGGAATCCCTCTTCGATCCATAGGGAGAGGCGGGAAATACAAATAAATTTATTATTATTATTATTATTATTATTATTATTCTCTTTTCCATGATAAACATACCCAGCTCTCTAAGCTGCTCCTCATCGGGATTGGTTTCCAGATCTTTCACTATTTTGGTGACCCTCCTCTGGACATGCTCCAGCTTCTCCACATCCTTGTTGAACTGTGATGCCCAGAACTGGACATAGTGTTCTAGGTGAGGTCTGGCCAAAGTAGAGTAGAGTGGTATTATTATTTCTGTTGCTCTAGATACTATACTTCTGTTGATACAGCCTGGAATTGCTTTGGCTTTCTTACCTGCTGTATCACCTTGTGACACCTCACTAGTACTTCTCCCCTGCATGAGAAGGAGCTGTTGTTGAGTACCTTTGGCTTTGGTTGGTCAGTCAACCAGTTACAAATCCACTGAATAGCTGCATTGTCTAGCCCATAATTTTACTAGCTTTTTAAAAAGAATATCATGAGGGACCTTATCAAAGGCCTCACTCAAATCAAAATATGCTACATCCACAGCATTCCCTTCATCTACCAGTCTCTCTAACTATAGCTGACTTTGTTGGAAAATCTGCAGAACCGTTTCTCTCACGCTCTTACTGAGAGGTGGTGTTAGGCCTGTGTCAGAAATCTAGAGGGCTTCCAGAGTGCAGAGTGCAGAAATTTATTGGCCTTCCAGAGTGCAGCAATATATTGTATGAAAGAGAAGATATGCAAGACATTTCTATAATGTCTGTTACAAACTCGTCTTACTACAAACAAGCCTATTTAGCACCTGTTGGGAAATCACTGTGTACCCAGAAACACTTTACAGAAACTTTTGCAAATGCGCATAGATTCCTTGGCAGGAAAGTTGTATGGGAAGTGTTCCTCTGAAGCTGGAAGTCTTGAAATCTTGATAGGATAGGATTCAGTATAGTGCCATCTGAGTATGTGAAGCAGTATTCACAGATCTGTATCTTGAGAGGCCTGTTATCTACAATCTGTAATCTGCAGGGAATGTGAAAGGTGATATAAACAGGATTAATCAGGGAAGAAAATGTGATGGTTTCAATTATATTATTTTGCCTTATAAATTCTCCTGAAAGGGAGTTTGTTTGAAAGCTTTCTCTGAAAGATTTAGTTTGAGGAGGAATTAACAGAAATGAGGTACAGTAGGTGGCTGCACAAAGATTTTCTGAAAGGCAGTTTCAGACATAAGAAGCAGCAAAGGAAAAAGGATAGAGTCATTCCGAGAAGCAGGAAACCTTCAGATGGCTAAGGTTTGTGGATTTAGAGGAAGAAAAGGAATGTTGACAAGATTATATAGGATCTGAAGGATGAGCATCTTATGCTGGATCAAAGTATGGACTAGAAACCAAGGTAGGAATTTGAGGAAAAGCCTTACAATTTTAGGGAGACGATTAAAGAAATTGATAATTCTGGCAGCAGGATGCTGAATGGACACGATGAAGGTGAAACCTCAAAAAGAGAGTAGAAGATGGCAGTAGATTGCAATAGTATAGCATCCCTAGGGACCCCTCTTTCACTTAAGTTTTTAAAAGATGAAATATGGGAATACACTTCATCTGTTGACAATACTGTACTACACTGTTGTAGCAGTATTATTCCACATTTACTGCTCTATCCTGTGGAATACTGGTATTTGCAGTTTGGAAAAGGACACTTAGAATTCTCAGCTAGAAACCTCTTAGGCCTCACTAAACTACAAACCCCAGAATTCCACAGTAAACAGTCATAGCAGTAAAAGTGGAATAATAGTGACATAACAGTGTACAGTAGTGCAGTATTATCTTGTCTCTTGTCAAGATTTACTGGGGCATTACACTCATGCATCGCATACTTATGCAACTAGTTGGGCCTTTTCAAGCGTCACACAAAGTGACATCACACACCTTCTTGTACAGGTATAAGTGCACCAGTGGCCTGTTCTTCCTGCTGTCACACCAGTCTCAACTGACAGGCCTTGCCTGAACCAACAACCCCTCCTCTGCACTTGGGTCACATTTGCAGTTACTCTTTTTTCCTAAGGTTGATTGACGGGGAATGTGAAGGGGCAGCAGAGGAATGACCTTGTTAGTTGGAGGCCACCTTGTTGTTCAAACAAGGACATGAGAGGTCTGTTTGGGGAGTGTTGCTTGGGACTTAGTGGAGGTTATGGATACTGCTGCTGCTCCTGATGCCACAAATACTGACATGTAGTGGAAGAGTCCTATGAGCCCTACCAGGTTTTGCACCTAAAGCAGAGACTGTCCTTTGTGGCATGTTTTTTTTTTTTTTTTGCTTCCTCAGTGATAGGACACTACCACATGTGGCTTTTAAACAGCAATTCCCCTAGGAAGGAAGTGGTATCAATGACAGGGACAGGGCAGCACGACAGCACTTCCCTCCCATAGCTACCCTGTCCCTGACTCATCGATTTTCATCCATGGAGGAAACCCATGAATGAACTGCCAATTGCACAATGCCTCGGGTGTGAAAAGCTATTCCCAGGGCACTTACTTCATTGGCAGTCATGTGATGTCACTGTTCCTTCCTCCTCCCCCTTTACCCCCCCCCTCCCCTCGTTATTTAAAAAATATTTTCCTAGTTTTCACGTAATTCCTGAGCTCTGGAGCTCCGAAGTCTTAAAAAATATTTTAAAAAGGTTAATGTGGGGCTGTATATTTTTGAAATATTCATCTTTGAGTTAAAGAAAAGTGTTGTAAATCATTGAAATGAAGGCTAAGGATGAGTAAATGAAATGCAACATTCAATAGAATAGACATTTCTCCACTGTATGTAGGTTTTCACTGAGACTACTGGAATCTTTACTGTAAGGCTAGGAGTGTAACCTGTATTTCCCTATTTTTCATTGAAAATTCTGTTGGTTTGGCTATGATATATTTCTAGCTGACCTTAATGACATTGCCATGTTGTGGATTTTTAGATTAATATTAATTGTGCATGCTGTGTTTTCACCAGTCCCTCTTTGCTGGTGATAAACCACAAGCAAACCATGCTGCAACATGATACATATTAAATGTCCACACCTCCTTCATGTGTTTTATTTCCCAATGCCATTAAGGTGGTTGAAGAGTGATATAAATATGGAAATATATTGCTAGATGGAAGACTGTAGCATTAAGTGTTGATTTAAATATGTAAATGTATTATCAGAATTGCATGGATAGGTAAACCTTAATTATTTGAAACAGTGCTTTTCATTGATGAGAGATCAGATTTTAATGCTAACTAATATCAAGAATTTTTTAAAAAATGTCTGTAAGTAATTAATGTTTTGTCTTATGTATTGATATGCTACTTCATGAATGTTTGGTCTACCATAAAACAAACCAGTAAACAGGATTTTTGAGAACACGTGGTTAGAGATTTTGTTGTCTAAGGTCAGATTTACAAAAAGTCCCACAGTTCAAATAATTTGATAGGAAAAACCATGGAAACAAGCATGAATTCCCTCATCACACTTTACCTTCTGTCTAAGATTTGAAGTATTTATTGTTTATTATTATTTATGCACAGAATAAACTCCAAAACAGAGATGAGAAATATCTGATCTTTTAAATGTTGCACTGCATTTTCCATCAGCTCTAGCCAGCATAGCAAGTGGTGATGTATTATAGGAGCTGCAGTTGTATATATTATGTTTATGGAAAGGAGAAAACAGGTTGGCTGGGGGTTACACTGAAATAGAAATAGCTATAATACAAATACATTATAAGAATAGTTGGTGAATTGGGATACAGTACTGGGACATTGTTGTTGTTGTTGTTGTTGTTGTTGTTGTGTGCTTTCAATTTGTTTCTGACTTATGACAACCCTAAGATGAATCTATCACTCAGGTTTTCTTGGTAAGATTTGTTAGATGGAAACAAATAAGGTCTTTTTAAAAGCTTCATTAGGATGTTAGCTTAAAGTGGACCTGAAGTGGAGTGAGTAAAATCAAGTTATAATACTTGTCTCGAGTGTAAGCTGATATCTAGTTAAACCTTTGAGTATACGTGCGGGACCTAAATATTTTAAAACTCTATCTGGTATGTCTTGCACACGTAGAGGAGGAATTTCATTTCCGTTTTCTGTGAGGCTTATGTTTTAAAGAATACAAAATGAAATCTTAAACTGTATTAGTGAACATATCTTTGTAAGCCACTTGTGGCTCCTTGAATCATGAATTAACTGCTTTTCCCCCCTCACCCAAGGGATCCTGCAAATGTTCAGGCTGGAATACTTTACAATTTTTCCTTAGTCTGGCTTTGATTTACACAAAGAGTAATTATAGGAGCGTTGAGCCTGTGTTCCTTATAGGCTTAACAAGCTCATATACATTTTAATGTAGTGGCTCAAGTTATGTCACATAAATTTGGGACATTTCTGCTAAAAATGTCATCACAGTCGATTTTTTCTATGAATTCCCATAATAGATTTTTTTTTTTAATGAATAAATGTTGTTGTGTTCATTTTCTCCTCAGGAAACTGAAGATATCACTTTCATTGGACCAGATATGCATGCTATTCAGGCAATGGGGGACAAGATAGAAAGCAAACTCCTAGCGAAGAATGCAAAGGTCAACACGATACCTGGTTATGATGGGGTAGTTAAGGTAAAAAAACTTTTTAAAAATAGTGACTGCATTTCCCCATTTTATTTTTTTATTTAAAATGTTTTATCAGTCTTATTCTAAACTAGCCTAATGGCAGGTTGGGTTTTGTATGGTCGAAGTGCATGGGATGACACCTCTGTTTTGCTGATAAAGGTACACCTCCTGCACCAGGGGGAGGCAAATTGTCTCCCATAATATAAAAGCATAATATCTTCAAGTGCCTGAAGGCATTCTGCTGTGTTAAAGCTCTTAGTTAAGAGCTAGTTTTTGATGAAAGTAAAAGAAAAATACCAACTTATTTTCTATCCCATTTATATTATTTGTCATTTGTCATTAAGCCAGTGTTCCCATTAGAAGAGCGCTTCTGTTGAAGAGGCTTCTTGTATTAGTTCCTTACAAGATTTTCAAGTAAAAGTTAAGAATTTGTCTCTACTAGAAATGTACTTTTATTTGGCGCACTATTAGTTTTCCACATTTTGATAATGAGGTAATAAGTGTGTAGTCCTCTAATGCTAATGCCAGCATAACAATTGGATGAATTACTGTTAGCCGCCCGATTGCTCTCAAACGAGTGGGATATTATTATTATTACAGTGGTCCCCCGGGATATGAAGCCCCCGGGGAACGAAATCCCCGGGAGCCGAAACCGCCGGGACCGCTAAAATTCCCCTGGGATCCGAAGGAAACCCCAGGGAACGAAAGGGGAAAAACCGCGCGGCCCCTTTAAATCGGCCGCGCGGTCCGTCCCTTAAAGCGGTCCCCCGGGAAACAAACATTACCTTCGTAACCCGGGGGACCACATTATTATTATTATTATTATTATTATTATTATTATTATTATTTATTCTTTTCAGTCTTGGGCCAGTCACAACCTTTCATCTTAAGCAGTGTTAGATAATTGTTGTAAAAATACACTATCCAGGGCTCCTTTTTAAAATAAGACTCAAAAATCCTTTTGAGAAAGGATGTGATTTGAATGTAGTGAATACTGGACTTAAACATTTGAAGGAAAAATCTTTATGGTTTTTGGTTTTATAGACACATGCTCAAATGCAACATGAATTTAATTTGCCATTTTATGGTATGAGAGAACAATATTTGGCTTTGAGAGTAGTATACTAGCTATTCATATGTTTTACTAACATTATGTAGATTTGGTGTACCAAATTATTGAAATGTAAATTAATGATTGAGGTAGGATCCACAGAACCACAAACATACTTTGGAATTCTGTTTTTTGAATAACAGCCATCCATGCTGCATATCAAATCAACTTCAGGAACTAAAGACAGTTTCTGAAACAATTTGGGCTTATCACATCACAAATGATCTAGTTATTTGGGGTGGGATAACATGGGTAGACAACTTACACAGTTACACTCAACTACTTGCATATGTGCCCTGAGGAAAGGCCTAGGGCAGGCCTGAGTTCCACAGGGCACCATGAATAGCACTAGTATATAAATTCAAACAAAAATCCACCAAACAATGATACCTTTATTGGCCAACTGAAATGCACAATATACTTGTTGCAAGCTTTCGAAGCTCCACTGGCTTCTTCACCAGGCAAGATGTTACATACCACCCAGGAGAAAAATTAGAGATGTTAGTAAGATGTCTACATTTTCTCGTTTCTCTCCTCCTTAGTTAAAATGGTATGGGGAGGGTATCTTTAGCAGCCTGGCCCCTCCACTTTTGGCCATGCGCAATTGGGCAAAGTCCAGGAAGTTTAAAGTCCATTTGCATATCAACAAGGACTGCTTTTTTGCATCCCAATACGTCTCCATTCCTGTGAGGCCACAGGCCTCTTTGTATGCAGAGGACACTGGATTCCTCAAGAAGTCTTCATGCTTTTGCATCAGGAACATTTGATAGATGTTGAGATAAAACATGCCAATCAGGTCCAAATTTGAGAAGAAATTTTTTTTACCTCGATCGAAGACTAACATCTCTTAACTTTTGTTCTGTTTGGTTTGTAATGTCTTGACTGATGAAGAAGCCAGTAGAGCTTCAAAAATTTGCAACAAGTATATTGTGCGTTTTGGTTGGCCAATAAAGGTATCATTGTTTGGTGAATTTTTGTTTGAATTTGCTAAATGGCCAACACAGCTTACCCGTACATGTTTACTAGTATGTAGAGAGATTTTGTAGATTTCTCTTTGAGACTAACTGAAATAAAGAAACTGGCAGCATGAGCTTTCGTAGACTTCAGTCTGACTCTACAGACTAACATGGCTATATCTATGAATAGCACTAGTTGAATATGTGTAGAAGATTTATGTTGGTGTTTAAAAAAAGATTATTGAAATATGATTAACCCCACTTAATAAATTCTCCTGTATAACATAGAAGGGCAACTACACCAGGCCTAGTGACCTGCTTCTAGGATCAGGGATGGGGGAGAAGATGAACTGCCAGAGATCCCTCTACCCAAAATTGGAAGTATTTGGAAGTCCACTTCTGGTTTTGGAAAAACTGTTAGATTTTTAATGTTAATTGATATGGAGGAGGGAGTCCAACAAAAAGGTATATTTCCACTCTTGAGATTTGCATGAGGGAAATTTCATCTTTATTTTTGGCCAGAAAAAGGGTAGTCTGGCGTTTTTGGACTGGTTGAGGGCTACAAAAAAGCCTGGGGAGGGCATGTGCAGCTCATGGCTGTATTGCCCACTGTGCTTTAGTGCATCAGAAATATGTTAATAAATGTTCTTTTTATGGTCTCTGTATCTCACACAAATGGGTCTGTGCGGGCATAAACCCATATGTGTGAAAGCTCAGGTGACCACTGGAAGAACCACAGTTTCAGGTAAGCAGTCTCTTCATACAAGTGGTGATCTTTATTTACTTTTAGTAATAATAATGATAATGAAGATGATGATGATGATAATAATATTATTTGTATCCCGCTCTTTTCCCAGAACTGGGACTCAGAGTGGCTAATATAATCTATGTCAATGGATTTATTTGGAATTTAACAAAGACATGATTGATGGCTTGAGCTCTTTCTACTGATGGTGTATAAGAGGTCAAGAGACAGTGTCCTATGAAGGCTTCTTATAAAGTCACAGAAGTCAGTTGTATTGCTCAGTGTTGCATATATGTGCATGATAGGTAATACTTATAATGCGTCTACAGATACATAGATTCATGTAGTGTCTAAGTAAGAGAGCCAGCATGGTGTAGTAGTCTACGTATTGGGTTAGGACTCAGGGAGATCAGGGTTTGAATCCCCGCTTGGCCGTGGAAACCTTTTGGAGAGCCTTGGGCAAGTTGTACTCTCTCAGCCACGGAGGAGGGCAATGGCAAATGTCATCAGAATAAATTTTGCCAAGAAAATTCATGATAGTTCACATTGGGGTTGCCGTAAATCAGAAGAGCTTTGAAGACACACAACGGGAACAAAGTGCCTAAATATCAGCTGGAGTTCACCAATGACTCTTCAGTTTTATGAAGGCTTCACAACTGTAGATTGTGTATTTTAACATTTCAGTTTCGGTGAGCATATATACAAATAGCACAGGTCTATCAATTTCCTTGAGATAAAAAGCAGATTGCCTTCGTATGGGCTGGAACAGTGTACCAGCTCCCCACTTGTTTATAGGAAACTAAATGGAGTGGGGAAGGGGATGGCTTTTATTTTAACATTCTGTTGAGCAAATATGTGTCTAAATTTGCAAGAGAAAAGAAACGTACAAGTTTCCTCCTTGGCTCTAATCGAGGCTCTTCATCAGTCATCACTCTTCCTGCATTTTATTCAAGAGGCTCTAATTGTCTGCATTTGGCAGGTTTAACACTTCCTGACAGAGAGGCTATTAAGGGGAAGTATTCTCGCATAACTGTCACAGACAGGAACAAAGAACCTTCAGACTCAAATGTGTGGAAACCACTACATTCTTAAATGACCCTTTTCATGCATTTTAAAAAATCCTTCTAAAACGAAAACTTGAAGCGTGTGGAGGTTGCAAGGTTGTAGAAGGCAACAAGGTGTAACAGTAAACCTTGGTTTTATTCATTTCTAGTAGACTTATCTTTGGCTTAAAAACAATTGTTGTTTGGCAAATCTCATTAACAGATGTGCCTGCTTGAAGTTAAAAAAGAAAGAAAGACTTAAAGCTGATGTTGCTTTCAGGGTTGCTTTGAACTTAACAAGCACCGATTTGTGGAGCAGACTAGCTAATGAAAGGAAATTAAATTTTCTGACAACTTCCTGTACCAGTTTCCTTATTCTTCATCAGACTCTTAGTCAGTACTAAGAAAATTTTGTTTTATTGTTTGGGGGGAAAAAAGAGGCAGGTATGAAATCCTCCAGAGTGTTTTAAAAACTTTGTGCAGGAGGAGTGCTTATTGGGTTCTTTTAAAAAAAAAAAAGGAAAAAAAGTCTTTCAAATGTTCAAAATGTCAGTTTTCATTTTAATGTTCAAAAGTCACCACCACAGACCAGGCATAGAGAACAATTAGGAGTTTCCAGACATAAGGTTCACTTAAATCTCTTGGTGTATTCAAATATGGATGGATTTCTGAGACTTGACACTAATGCAGCGACAATGGCAAAGGATGATGATGTTCTGTGCTTTCCAGTTGTTCCTGACTTAGGGTGATCCTAAGGCAGCCCTATCATAGGGGTTTCTTGGCAAGATTTATTCAGAGAGATTTGCCCTTGCCTTTCTCTGAGGCTGAGAGAGCGGACCTGCCCAAGGTCACCTAGTGGATTTCCATAGCTGAGTGGGGATTTGAACCTTGGTCTCCAGAGTCATACTCCAGCGCTCAAACAATTACACCGTGGTGGCTGTCTTCATTTATAATGCATAAAAGAAATATATTTTGACGGTTAAGGGAAAGTTAACTTACCTATGAGAACAATTTTATGTCAGTCTTCTGTGCACTAACCACTGAGAAATTATGAATTAAATTTGGCTGTATATTTTTAATTCTCTCCTCCCTACTATTCACTTGATACTCTTGAATGAGTGAGTGAGTTAATGGTTTCAGTTAGAGGACTGTATTGCACTGTACATGGACCAGCTTATTTCAGCCATGCTTACTGTCTATATTGTTAGGTAATTTTTTTTCCATCTGTGTATCAAATTAAATGTTTTAATTGTAAAGTTTAATGTTGTAAATTACCATTTCTAATTGGCAGAAAATCTACTGATTTGTTTTCTGTCCAAAAAAAATCAATTGTCTTTAATGTTATTGATAGTTTATTTACATTTTAGTATTAAATTATTTTTTGTTTTTCCTGTATTGTATATGTCTTAATTTGTAAGTTGCTTTGAGTCTCAGTTTTTTTTTTTTTTGAAAAGCTGGGATATAAAATAACATTAATAATAATAAAATACCAAATTCATTAATATCTATAATTTTGAATCTGTGAGTCAATTCTGCGTCAAAGTCATTTTCGGGTCAAAAAAAGTTGACACAAGTGGACAGTAGTTTCCTATGAATACTACATTTGAATCTTTCGGTGAATTTTTTAAGACTTGTTTTGATGTACAGTAGATGCTTAGCTAAACAATAGAGAATCAACTCCCCCTGCTGACTGTATCCAGGAAAACACACGTGTCTGTACCTGAGAGGACAGGAATAAGCTGACAGTTGACATGTTCCAATGCCCTGATATTTACTTCTCAGTGAAACCATCTAAATTCTATAATTCTAGCAACTTTGAGAAATCCTTCTGTAGTCCTGCTGGTTTTTCCTGTCAACCGATTCTTCATTGCTTAGAACCTGAATGTTATTCAGTGATGAGGTAAAATTTACATTCCACTTATGGTATTAATTTTACTTTCCTCTGAATGAAGCGGGTCAGAAGGTTGTAAAATCAAACATTAAATGAATCAGAGGAGACAGTAGTGCAATATACAACTGCCCTAGAGACACAGTGCAGTAGCTGATGGGATTAATGTTGGGTCTAATTTCCTGCTTTTACAGGATGCAGATGAAGCTGTCAGAATTGCAAGGGAAATTGGTAAGTTCTTAAATTGGCTATTGTGAGGTTTGTATGCCTTTCAGAAGATGCTGTTGACTAAATTAACTGTGTAATAAGTAGTCCCTATGGAACAAGTGATGATTTAAATTTTTAAATTCTCAGTTACCATCAGAACTGGAAGAATCTGATCATTAAGTCTCTTTATACCTTAACATTTTAGCTATATAAATAGCATTTTAGAGACTTAAATTAGAGATGGGATGTAAACTGTATTAACCCTAATCTGCTCTAGAAAAGGAAGTGGTATTTCCTCTATTTCTGTAAACCCTGTGTGTGAAATGCTAAGACATGGTCAGTCTACTTTTCTCTGAGAGATGATATAAATGTGTTTATTCTGTTCATTCTAAAATCATTAGTTGGGATCTCTGTTATAATATAAGCTGTGGTGAGCAAATATGGAATAATGTAATTTGTACTATGTATTCAAAAAATCCCTGGATTTTTTAAAAGGGCGAACCTTCTCCTTGTGTTGTACATTAACCTTTCTTGAAACTGGAGGGGTCTAAAATGATTTTGGATGGGGTAGATAATGGAGCCATCCAGATTTATGAAGACAGATTTTTCTGTTTAGAGTTCTTAAATATGTTCTTTGAGAGCTAATATTTTAGAAAATTATGTAACTAATGTAAAGAATATTCTTCATTTTTTGAATTTGGGATATAGCTGGGTGTGTGTATTATCAACCCAAGCAAGCTTTGTCTTGGATGATCTTAGCCAGTGTTGGGTAGTGAAAAGTATAGCACCTCAGTTTCTAAAGCCTCCTGAATGACTTTTTATCAGCTGCTATTTCTTAGCCTAAAGTATCTATGATCCATGTTTATGGTGTGGGTAAAAGGGGATAATGCTAACATATGCTACTATGTGAGGAAGGGAGGCCATATATGTAATAAAGTATAAACTTATGTCGGCGAGAATACCCAATTGCTTCTTTTTAAATTAAAACATTGAAAGGTGTGCATTACAGAAGAAAATACTCTTCTTGTAGCTTTGTGGTATATCTTCCCTTGATCATTTTGTGGTTAAAGATCGATATTACAGGGGTGGGAAGGGGGATTTCTTTCCTTGCTATTGGACCCCCTTTTCACATCAGTTCCTACCAAAATAGTTAATGATTATAGGTGTATCTTTGATTAAACAGGTTAATCTGACTAATCATGGAGAAATCTGAGTCCTGTTGCTAAGGATCCCTCCCTTCTGCTCAGCTTTAGGGCAAAAATTAAGAGAAAGACGCTTTGGCTCCCCTCTCCCCCAGCCCAGAAAGAGAGAATTTAACAAAACCATGCAAAGAGTCCTAAGAACACAATGGGTAGCTTTTCAGTCAGCAGCCCTACACTAGAATTATGAAACAGCAGCCAGTTTTGACTTGGAAATCAAGTTAAAGATTGTACCGTATAAGGAAGGAAAATAGTATTGTAAGTATCTGTCCCTTTCATATGCAGGGAGTTATAGTGTTTTTTATTTCTTCATTTTTTCCATTATATATGTATGTAGAAAAGACAGTCACGGTTGCATTTGGAGGAAGGACAAGAGGAAAATAGGACAGAGGTAGGCAGCTTGTTTGAGTAGGACTCTTACCTCTGTTAGTTGCATTCTTCCAGTTCTCTCCTCACAAGTCATTGCACCCCCTTTTCTAGATATTTCATGTGAGATTTGTATGGGAGGGTTGCAAAAAATAGATATTTTATGCAAAACTTATAAAAAATTTAAAAGGCGTGGCCTTTGTCAGGAGCCACAGTGTGGAAGTAGGGGAGTAAAGAATTCTCCTTCAGTGAGTGCTAGTTTGGATCCAGACAAGTGTGTATGGTTGTTTTAATATACATTTGTCCCTCCGCTTTCGCGGCTTTCACTTTTGTGAATTTGATTATTCGCGAGTTTGTGCCCGGGAGGAAGGTGGGCAAGGTCTGCGTGAAGCTGCTCTACCCTCTTGCCCCTCCCAGATGGCTTCCATGAGTAGAGTGAAGCATGGGATGAAGGTGGGCAGGGCCTCAGTTATTTGTGGTTTTTCCACTTTTGTGGTGGTCTTCAGCCCCAACCCTTGCAAAAGTGGAGGGATGGCTGTATTAGTTGTAAGTTTCCAAAGCTCATTCACTGATGCAGGATACACACATTTTTCAGCATAACAGAGGATAATATTATTTGCCATCTATCTTAAAAACCTTTCCCTTAGAGATATCGTTTTGCAGATGAGCTTCTTAAATTGAGATTTCTTTGTTTTTTTTTTAAAATAAATTATGTATGATGTCTGCTCTTATTTGATGGTTCATTTGTTAAGCAGAATATCAATGGGGGTCACATTTTATTTTTCTCTGTAACCACTGGGGCTTATAGTAGATTCTGTAGAGTAGTATTCCATTCCCATGTTCAAGTCAGTCATCGGCATGCTCTCTTCCAGGAATTCTATTCTGTTTCTCTATATCATGACTATCCATCAGTATTCTGTGGCCAGTGAGTGCAACCCAATCCTAGGGCTCTCCAAAGAGTATTTTCCTAAAGATTGTTTTATACTTCTCTAAAATTTGGGTTTTCCCCAGTTCTACTCTGCCCCTGTTGTGCCTTGATTGTGCCATTTTGGCTACAAGAAGAACCACACTTCTAAAATAGAGAGAACAAGGCATGCTTCAGGAATGAGATAACAGAAGGAGCTGAGTATAGAATCTTTTTCCAGTTGGAGCTTAATCAATTTCCTTTTAAGTATGGAAAAAGCACGCTTAAATGTGACAGAGGGGGCATATAGAATCTTATTTTATATATAGACCTTCAGACTGCAATCCTTGTATAAACAGACTCCATGAGTAGGCACAGGGTTTGAGGTAATATGAAAATTCTGACTGTGGTGCATGAATTGTACTGTAGTCGTTGAATAATGCACATGTATCTGCACAGTATTTGAATTACAGGGAGGGAATAATTCAAGATCCTTCAATGGTATTCCTGCTTGGATCTCTCCATCTTTGCTTCCTATGGCCTTGTGACTGGATGAAGAGGGTGACTGGTTTCTACTGCTTTGTTTACTCAGAGTATCCATTCCTCAGACTATCCATGCTCAACCCTTAACATTTGAGGGGCAGGTAGGGTAGGGTACCTGACCGACCTTCCTGACTTTTTGCACAATAGCCACTATTACTTTTTTATGGCTGTGAAGGTGGCCATAATTTGAGCAAAACTGGCTGGGGCCAGAGGTAAGACTTGTGGTTTTCCTTAAGGACTCTTCCACCTGAGCTTTTCATATGTAGACTTATTTACAGTGTTGAAGCTGAACATTTTTATTTGTGTGTATTTAAACTATGCAGATTAAAGCTGGATATTATAGGATTCTTTAAATTTAATATTTCACAACCAGATTATATATAAGTAGTATATACAGTATATTGTGGGAGCCATCCTGGTGTAGTAGTTTGAGCATAGGACTACAACTCTGGAGATCAGTGCTTGATTCCCCATTCAAACATAAAAACCTAGTGGGTGACAGTCTCTCAGCTTCAGAATATGGCCATGGCAAACTCCTTCTCTGAAGAAACTTGCTAAGAAAACCCTATGATGGGTTTGCCTTAGGGTTGCCATAAGTAAAAAGTGGCAAACAACAAAAAATCTATATCATATCACATATATTATATATTATATGCTAAATCACACACAGAGAGAAGAGTATAAATATATGATCCTGTATATGATCCTGTATATCCTGGGAGAGATCATCCGGAGACATGGGGCGCGGGGTTATCAGTACGCTGATGACACCCAAATAGTCTTCTCTATGCCTCCGACTGACGCAGTGACCAGGGATGGCGTCGCTCCTCTCGTGGCCTGTCTGGAATTGGTAATGGACTGGATGAGGGAAAACAGACTCAGCCTGAATCCAGAGAAAATGGAAGTACTCGTGATAGGTTCCCCCGGTCCGGGTATGGAGGTGGTTCCACCTGTCCTGAACGGGGTCACGCTTCCCGTTAAGGACACTGTACGCAGTCTGGGGGTGCTCCTTGACTCGTCGCTCCATCTGACTTCTCAGGTGGATGCGACAGTCAGGAGCACCTGCTTTCAGCTTCGGCTGATACGCCAGCTGCGTCCCTATTTGGACCGGAGGGACCTTGAAACTGTAGTACATGCTCTGGTAACCTCTCAGTTGGATTTCTGTAACGCGCTCTACATGGGGCAGCCTTTGTATCACACTCGGAAGCTGCAATTAGTGCAAAATATGGCAGCGCGGGTGGTCACTGGTGTTCCCAGGGCCTCCCACATAACTCCGATTCTGAAAGATCTTCATTGGCTGCCTATTCGCTTCTGGGCTCAGTACAAAGTGCTGGTTATCACCTATAAAGCCCTATATGGCTTGGGCCCAGAGTACCTGAAGGACCGCCTCTCCCCACATAATCTGCCCCGCACACTTAGATCTTCTGGGCAACAATTGCTTAGAGTTCCAGTGGCTAAATTATCAACTACCACGAAGAGGGCCTTCTCCATCTCGGCCCCCAGCCTCTGGAACTCGTTGCCCGTCGAGCTCCGCCTGGCTGCCTCCCTTAATGTGTTTAAAAAGGGGTTGAAGACTTACTTGTTTGAACAAGCATACCCCTGATATCCTCCTCCCTCATTGTGACCTCCCCCCCCCCCCCCCCCCCGTATTGCATGCTGGCCGGCACACATCTGATATACCATCACATCACCACCAGTGCCAGATTGCTGCTTAATAACATTGTTTTATCTTGTGATTGTTTTTAATTATGTATTGCATTTGTTGGTTTGTTTTTAACTTTGTACTGTATATGTTGTACACCGCCCTGATTGCTGGAAGGGCGGTATAAAAATAAAGATTATTATTATTATTATTATTATTATTATATTGTATTTGTGTGTATAGTATGCAGTATATTGAATTATATGCTGTAGAGAATGTGTGATACATTTTTAGAATCTAGAACTGGATGTTTCGAACTGGATGTTTCGAACTAGAACTGGATATTTCAGATATGGGCTTTCAAATCCTGCCATTAAACTATAGAATGTTTAAATAGTTTGGGAGCCAGTTTCCTCGAGGGTCACTTTACTCATAACTGCCTGTCTGTACTTTAAGAGCTCCATCTGCATGTCTGCCTATGAAAATAATTATGTTGGCTGGCATAATGGAATGGAAGTTTTTTTTTCTTCCCATTTGCAGAATGCTATTCTCTTGTGGGTATATCAGGCCTCATGATTGCTAGTTTTTGAAAAGGCATTTGGTCCTGCTTATTTTATACTGTTCCCCCTCCCAATGATTTTATTGTGTTGCGCTATATATATATAATTATATATTACATATTAGTGCTTTTCTGGGCTAAATGCTTTCTGTTAGTGCTGTTGCTGATTTTTATTCATTAATTTTTGTATTTTTTCTAAATTTGAAGTTTGCATATAATGTTTGTATATAATAGATATTGTCTTGGGGAGTTTTTTAAACTCCAAAATGGTATTTGCAGTTCAGCAAATACACTTCCAGAAGGTGCAACATTTTGTTACATTTGAAAAAATGGAAGTCATTTGAATAAATGCTGCTGGACCCATGATTGTTAATAGGTTCTTCAGTGGCATGATTGTTTTGGGGGGGGGGGGGCAGATACAGTTTAAGGTCAGTTGCTTTCCACAAATTAAATGTTTTTTTCTTTATGGCTTCCTCTTCACTGCAGAAACAATCCAGTTTGACACCACTTTAACTGCCATTGGCATAGTGCTATGGAATGCTGGGAATGTTCATTTGTTTTGGTCTCAGAACTCTCTGACAGAGAAGGGTAAATATCTCACAAAATTACAATTCCCAGAATTCCATAGCATTGAGTCCCTTCTGGGAGAAAGGTAGCATACAAATGAAATAAATAAATAAATAAATAGAGCCATGACATTTAAAATGGTGTCAACCTGGATTACTTTGGCAATATGGATGCAGCCAAAATGTTAATATGTATGAACTTACTTTTACTTATTTTTCCAGGGGAATATTGGCTCAGTGACTAATATAGCAATATGTGAGCCCTCTTCTCCCCCCTCATTGGACATACTGTAGTTTATGCTCTGTGAATTCAGTACTCATAGAGCAAGATGAAAATGAGCAACTTGGATGACCACATCATATAAAATATACATAAACAATGGAACAATCAGCTGCCTCCAAGATTTTAAAATTTATGACTACTTAATTCTGAAAAAGATGTGCCTTCAGAAATTTTTAATTTACTCTTTTGTTTAAAATGAAGAACAACAGCAATAACAAAAATAGAAATGACAGATGATATCAGTATAGGCACAAATAGTACTCAGAAAGCGCACACAGCATATATGGACATACCAAATAAAACCCTAACCCAGATCCTATGCAATTTTAATAATTAAGCAGAGCCAGTCCATGTTGCTCCTTGGGGATTATTGCTCTGCCCTTGGTGGTTGTGCTGTGGCGTTGCAAAGGACTCCATTTTATCCCTCATGTAACTGTATTTTTACCCCTGCCCTGATGGCCACTCTGGCATGTTGGGGTGGAAGTCTGATTCTGAATGCAAGTGGTGGGAAAGATTAATTGGGGATTTGGTTTCAGGCGCCAATGTGTGAATGGCACACTACTCTACCACTTTTTCTTTTTTCTTTCTTTTCCTTTCTTTCTTTTTTCTTTTTTTGGACCAACTTCAAGAAATTATTCCCATTTACTTCTTTGGACCACAATCTCCTAGAGAGTTTATCAGATGACGGAAATTGGAAGTATAATCTAATGGCAATATGAATACAATCATGGGGTTTCACGTTATTGCGTATTGAAACTATCTCACGCAATTTCGGGCAAAAGGGAAGTCATTCCGAACGCAATCATGGATTTTACGTTATTTCGTATTAAAGCATCTCACACAATTTCGGGCAATGGGAAGTCGTTTTCGGATAATGGGAAGTCATTCTGAACTCATTGCAAATGCAGTTGGAATTCACGTAAATTTGCTAAACTAGCGAATTCACATGAATTCGAATTGGCTCCATTTGGCTCCATTTGAAATAAAGAGAAATTCCTTCCATCTGATAAACTCCTAGGAAGACTCTGGAAATAATAATAAAAATAGGTAGCTTTTCCAGGCCCTATGCTCAGGACATCTTTTATCACCATAGGCTGATACAAAAACTGTAGCCCTTACAACAATCACCTTTCAGTGCTCACCCTTTTGTAATTTCCCTTTTGGATTATTGCATGTGTTATATATGGGAGTGCCTTTTAAAATCGTCCAAAATAAGGCAGCTACTCATACTTTGCTACTTATTTGCCATCTACACTGGTTGCTAGTGTGTTTCTGGGCCAATCCAAGGTACTTGTTTTACAGTTTAAAATCCTAAATTACTTGGAATCAGGTTACATGAAAGAGCCTCTACCTCTTTCTATCCATTATGTCTGCCTGTCTGTTGTCTGTCCATCCATCTATCTATCCAGATCCAATGGTGATCATATGAGGCCCTTTTCCAGATACACTCACTAAAAGTGAGAGGGCTTTTTAGTGATGGCATTTCATCTGTAATGTGCTTTCACAGAGGGGCTTGCCTGACATTTACGTATGTTATGGTCTTTCAGGTGAAGACCTCACACACATTTAAAACTGATTTTAGTGCATTTATGCTAATACTCTTCTATCCCACTGCTGGTTCTACTTTAATTTTAGTTTTATGTGCTATAGAGCACTCTTCTGCTGCTTTCATCTTAATTTTTTATCGCCTTTATCTTTGTTTTATTCTGTCCTGCTTGTAGTTACTATTTTAATGCATGCATATAAATGTTTTGTACACTGTCTACATGAGCTTTGGTTGTTGGCTGTCTAAAAGCATGATAAACAAGTAATAGAATAAATCTGTTTAATTCTTTGTACGGTGGCTTCCAGCAAGCTGCACTTTCTTTTTGGCTGGGATGGGAAACTCCCTAGCCCTCTTCTGGATGCAACCCATAGCATCTTGCAACTGTTTCTGAAATAGCATCCTGCAACTCTGTTTCATTTGCTGGCTTTCTGTGACTATAGTTGCCCAATGATGGCTGGCTGCTTTCATGACAGTAAAATGGTGAATCTGTTTTTAGTATGAACCTTAATGAAGCGATTTAAATTGTTTTGTATGTAGGACACAATAGAATACATATAATACAAAAAGCAAGAGGAAACAGAAAGAACACACCATATTACTTACAGAAAATAACATTGACTTGGAACAGACTACTGATTGAAATTAAGGAAGAAAGTACAAAAGGAAGGTTATACCTGAGTATTGTTTTTGTTGTTAGCTGCCCTCAAGTCAGTTCCGACTCATGGCGACCCTGTAGATGAGACATCTCCAAGAATCTTTATCTTTCACTGCCTTGCCTAGATCCTGCAAGCCCTTGCCCAGAACCCCTCTGATTGAGTCTATCCGTTTGGTTTATGGTCTTCTCTTTCTTCTACCCGCCACCTTTCCTAGCATTATTATTTTTTCTAGTTATCTGTGCCTTCTCATTATGTGGCCAAAGTATGATAGTCTCAACTTAATAATCCAAGGAGAGCCCTGGTCTGATCCATTCAAGAACCCATTTGTTTGTCTCCTGGCTGTCCATGGTATCCTATGTACTCTTCTCCAGCATCACATTTCAAATGAACTGATTTTCTTTCTGTCTGCTTCCTTCACTGTCCAGCTTTCGCATCCATACATGGTAATTGGGAATACTATACAGTAGCCTGAACAATCCTGACTTTAGTGCTCAGTTTCCAGTTTTTTATAGCTGCCCTTCCCCTTCCTAGTCGTCTTCTTATTTCTTGACTGCAGTCTACATTCTAGTCAATGCTTGATCCCAGCTATGGGAATTCTTTAACTATTTCAATTTTCTCATTGTCTCAATTGTATTCCTTCTGTGGTCATTATTATTTTTTTCTTTATGTTCAGCATCAGACCTGCCTTTGCACTTTCATCTTTGACCTTCCTTATTAACTGTTCCAATTCCTGAATGTCTTCTGCTAATATTATGGTGCCTTCCACAGGTTGTTAATGTTGCTTCCACCTGTCTTCACTCCTCCTTTTTCTGATTCTAATTCTGCTTTTCTTATGATATTTTCAGCATATAAGTTAAACAAGTAAGGTGATAGGATGCAGCCTTGCCTGACCCCTTTGCCTGTTGTGAACCACTCTGTTTGCTGAATTCTGTTTCTGATGGTTTCTCCTATCTTTGGTACAGATTTCTGTTTCTCCTATCTTTGGTACAGATTTGTCTTCAGGACTATCAGATGTAGTGACATGCCCATGTCTGAGTGCATTCCATAGTTTTTTGTGATCTATGCAATTAAATGCTTTGCTATAGTCTATGAAACACATGCTGATTCTTTTTTGGAATTAGCCATTACAGAATTACAATTTTGGAGGGTAGAGTAATAAGAAGATACTAGCCTCTGGTGATGGGGAACATTTGGGGGAAGGGGGAAAAAAGAAGTGCAAAATGAATTAGTGATATAATTAACGGTATTATACCTTTGTGTAATTATGAAAAGTATATGGGAAAAAGAAGACAGTAAGAAGAATGAAGATTGTGTTTTGTTTTTAAATTACTGGTCTAATTAAAAGTAAATGGTTAAATATGAATTAGATTTTAGATAAGGTAGTAAAGATTGAGATGTAATGTGATATATCATATATACAGTATGTGGAATATTATGTGAAAGTTTTTATATATTATGGTATGTAGTTATTATACTAATAAAGGAATTACAGTGAGAATTAAATAAAAAACTTATTAAAATCATAATAATCTGGGCCATATTATTTCTGATTTTGATGTATTGTTGTTTAAGCTGGATAGGGAAGAAAGCTGACAGGAAGAGAATAATGTGAAATGTGGTGCTGGAGAAGAGTTCTATGGCAATGATGGACTGTAAAACAGGTAGATGGATTTTAGTCAAGGAAGCCACAGCTCTGAATTTGCAAGAATGAGGAGGGAGGTTGATAACTGGTGCTCTGGGAGGTTTCCCAATCATTGGTTTGCCATACGTCAGCTGGATATCAAATAACAACAGCAATGTATCACCTTGGGTAGCTCCTTTAAATTTTGGACTCAACCCAGAGCAGATTTATTTTGCACTGACATGGAAACTAGGAGCTGCCAGTCGAAATGTCTGGGCAACACTTTTCCTTTGTAGTCAAGATCTTCCCCTAGGCATGGGGCTCTTGACCAAGGTGGGTCTAACCAGAATGGAGTCTTAAGTAGAACTAGTGAGAGCGCTAGTATTGGGTATTTAGTGGGGATGCAGATAGATTGCAGGAATGGGCTTCCTTAGCAGAGCTTGGTTGTAGCTTGAGTGTACTGGTGTACCCTGATGGGCTTGGGATTGCTGGTATTAAATGCTTGATTTGGTCTGGAGAACTTTTGGATGTTGCACTCTATGGCTGGCATCTTGTTAGTGATGTACGTACCAATATGTATGTTTCCCTTACACCTACATATGCTCTTTTTTGGACATTGTCAAGTTGGCATTCCTTCCCTCCACAGCACGCAAAATCCTCCTGACTCCTGTCCCAAATATGACTGTTCTATCTGGCTACATCCCTGTAGCCAAATGTGGAATGATTATACCAGCACTAAAATCTCTGAAAAAAACCCCTGTGGATCTTAGTGCTCTTGTAATTTCATATCAAGGTACATAGCCAGATGCTTATCTGATAGTGCTCACTTCCCACCAGGCATAGAATGGACATTCAAGGGCATTTCAGATATGTATAATAAATCTATGGGAGAGGTATAAGTCTCAGCCTAGCATCCCCAGTTAACCAAGTAGATGTGTTCCTCAGTTAACCAAGTAGATGTGACATTTTGGTACCAGAGACAGAAATAACATGGAATAAATAGGGATATGTTCTAGTACCTCAAAAAAGAAGAGCAGGTTAACAAGTTTCAGAAAACTTTCTATTCAAAACTAACAGTATGCACAGGTGAAATAAAACAACCCAGTCGGGTAAGCCTTGCATAAATGAAATAAAACATTGTGAGCTGTCTAGAGACTACTTGAAAGCTGCTTCTAAAATGCATCCCATGATGATTTTTTTTTCTTTCACCAGCCTCCATTTTTCTTATGATTTTCATTTTAGTGGCCAAATGTATATATCTATATGAGTGGATAGTGGTGCAGGCTTATCTGCTCTCTCCTTCTCTCTATCTTTTCTTGTTCATGCATGCTCAGCAAGGGGTTCTGGAGGCAGCTGTTGTTTACCTTGCCTTTTGTAGACAGGGATGCACAACTGTAGTAGGATAGACTAGACTATAATCCCATTTTTTCCCAATGTCCTGCAGCCCAACACCAAAAGCCTGTGTTTCTGCAGCCCTCCTTCACGATCTTCCCACGGCTGATGATGCTAAAAAACTTACAGATAAACAAAGGACAAGAAACAAAAGTGGAGTGGCATAAAAAAAAACTTAGTAAAAAGGAGCTTCTTTGTCAGAGGTTTTATTAATGAAGGTATGCCTGTAGAGTCAGCTTTTCCTATCTGCAGGTTTGCCATCCTCAGATTGGAGCATCTGTGTTTAGCCCCAACCTGTTCTCTTCAATGGCAGCACATGCACGCAGCTGCACCAGTGCACACACATATTGCACCACCATTGAGAAGAACTGGACTTGAGCTCTCACAGAAATTGCTCAGTAAGGGGTTCTGGAGACAGCTGTTGGGGTTGGAGCAGGAATTGAACCCCTGTGGATATGAAGGATTGACTGTAGTGTGCTTTGTTGTGTGCTATAAGGCCGTCTTCATTCGGGATTTGTTCAGAGGAGGTTTGCCACTGCCTTCTCCTGAGGCTGAGAGCATATGGGTTTCATGGCTGAGCTGGGAATCAAAACCTGATCTCTCGAGTGGCAGTCCAGCACTCAAACCACTATACCATTCTGGGTCTGCTACTGTGAGTCATATGGAATTGAAGCCACTGACTGACTGAAAGTAGTAGGAACAGGGAGAGCCATAGTAAGTAGAGTCTCTGCCATATTACCTCTGATGTCTATGTTGTTGCAAGACAAGGATTGGCAAGTGAGAACTTCATGTGAAATCTGATAGAATCTAAATTGATAAAATTAGCAGTCTGTCATACTGCATGATACCTAAACCATTGTCAAATAGTGTTTTGCACTTTCCGGTAGCAGAGCATACACATATTTTGTCCTTAGACGTAAAGTAAGAATTGGCCCTGGAGGAGATTAGAATCTTTCACTTTGCATCCCATTCTACATGGCCAACACTGGATGAGATACAATAACAATGTTCGTATCCCTATGCTTAAATAAATAAATAAATAGAGAAGAACATGTAGTTTAAATCCAATTCCCTCTGATGCTGTCTATACACCACATTTTATTTAATTGACAGGCATTATTTTAAAAAGTTACCAAAAAAATAAATAAACCAGTCCCCTCCTCCTTTCCCAACCAAGTTCTGACTTGGAAGAACTGGAAAAGTAAACAATTATTTTTTAAAAATTGCAACAGCTATTAATGTGAGGCTGTTTGTGTATTTCATTTCATTTCATTTCTATGCTGCCTTTTCCCCAGAAAGAGACCCAATGTGACTTACAGACAAAATTGTTTAAAAGCTAAATCCTCCCCATTTTCTTCTGAAGTCGACTAGCTGGGAATGCAGAAGGCCTTTTCATTTGTAATACTGTACTATGGTACATCCTCTCCTTAGCAGCCTACCTGATTACCTTTGTATTTGCTTCCTCCCCCCCCCCCTCCCAAAACAAGCAGTGAGGATGTAATACTTGGCTTAGCTGAACTGGGTTTATTGAAACTGTGGTCCTGAACAGACAGGCAGGAAAAAGCGGCTTGATTCTGCTTTTTCCAAAAGCAGGTCGAAACCCTGTTGCCTGCACAGCTCACTCCCAAGATGGGCCCAATGCACAAGGCTGGACTGCACTGCATGACATCAAGCTGTGCCTCTGGGTAATTTTTTTGTTGCCTCCCCACCATACATGTGCACCGTCACATGAACACACTGCCTGTGGCTTCCAAGTAACTCCCATGTCCAACCAGATGCCATCCCATTGGCTAGTCGCCTCTTTGATCAGCCCCACAGTCGCATGTGTGATAGTCCACTGGGTATAGGGCATCAGTGCCTTGGTGTGCGAGTAATCCATTGACAGAGCACAATTATGGAGCCCTCTGTACATGCATCCTTTCTCCCCCCCTTCAGCCCATGCACCAATTGGACCATCTGGTTTGGGTATTTCATAATTAATTTACATCCATTGGAGTTGTCACGCTTTCATTACTTTGCTTTGCTGCAGCTCCATACTTGCATCCAAGCGTTTATATGCAGGTGCAAGGATGCACATTTTTTGCCTTGAATTGGACTAGCCTGGCTTCTTTTTGCTCTGATTTTTAGCCCTGGAGCACAGCTTTGGTCTGGTTTCCAGCTGGTTTTGATGCGTGCATCAACTCTGCCTTCAAAGCAGCTTGAAAACGCTTTATTTTGCCCATCTGTTTCACCCTTGTGCTTCTCCTTCTATGCATTTTCTTGGCTGATTGAGCTCTTGAATATATTTTCATAATTTTATATTGTGATTACTTTTTTAAAAAAAGTAGTTGTTTTGAGAATCTTGCAAGGGAAAGGAAGCATGTGAAATTTTTAATTCAACATATGTTGTGCCTTTGATTTTACAATATATATAAAATGTTATTAATTCATTTTGTTATACTGAAGTTCAGAAGGTGACTGGCATCAACAATATGCAGCCTTAAATCTTCCTCCCCAGGAAAAGGCCTTTTAATAAGCACGTGGTTGTCCACCATGCTGAATTCATAACATATTGGACATGGTCAGTTGTCATGTTTGTATGACTTACTGATCAAAGTCTGAACTTCTGTCTAATTGTTCCCTGCTGTTAGGCTACCCTGTCATGATCAAGGCGTCTGCAGGTGGTGGAGGGAAAGGCATGAGAATTGCGTGGGATGATGAAGAGACCAGGTGAGATGCTGTCCAAAATCCAGTGTTGTTGATGATGAAATGTCTGTTTCTAAAGTCCCATGAAACCACTGTGAACTGATAGTCAAATAGATGTCAAACAGAAGACTGAAACTGATCATTTTATGCCATCACATAATTGTGCAGTGTTTTAATATTGGGATTTTGTATGTATACATGTTTACTGCAAATTAGATTCAGATAATATTCTAGAATGTTATTAAATGTTCTATAATGGTATTAGCCGATAACAGATTTGATTTTTCTTCCTTTTCCTCTGACCCATACACACACAATGTATATTATTTGCCAGTGGAAAATAAAAATTGTTCCATGTGTTTTTCTAGCACTTAAGGATTTTCTATCCTCCACTGACTTACATAAAGAATTTTAAACTGAAGAAACTTGCCAAGAGAACCTATGATAAGTTAGTTTTAGGGTTGCCAAAATGACTTGGAGAACACAACAATTTCATTTTTCTGCTACACTTACTTTAGTATAAATATATTTGATTTCACAATATTATAACATTTAAATGTTTCTCTGGAAGGTTTTCTCATTTTTTCCTCTTATTATGGTGATGTGTGGATGGTCACAGTCTGTCCAGCTTTAGTGATGTCAGCAAGTACGAGGAATCTTTCTAGATTACACCAAAGTTTTGGTAAAGGAATTAAGTGGTTATAAATTAAAAAAACCCAGTATCTGAGGCTTAATGCAGTGGATGTGTTTTGGCACAATTAAAATACATGTATTTTTAACAGTCTCACTGCAGCACACCAACAATTTCTTTTTTAAAAAAATATTCTTTACTGTTTTTGAAATAAAAACATTTAAAAAGAAAAGATTCCTGATTACAAATTCCAATCAAGTAAACACAAAAAGAGCAATAAATGTGAATAATTCCGCTTGCACTATTAAAAATAAAATTTCATGTTTGTGAATACTTGAATAACATATCCATCTTCCTTCTTTCTTCTGAGTTTTGCTGTTCATATTTGATAATGTTATCTCCTGAAAAAACAAAACTACATAATTTAAACCATTTTATATTATGATAAATATACCTCATCCTAATAAGAGGTATTGATTGAAATCTACATGATTATTAAGACTTCCTATATATTGTTTATATTATTAATTCAGTTTATAATCATCATATTTCTTACTCAAGTCCAATAATTAAGTCTTTACCCCACTTTTTCTCTAGGTAGAAAATTAAAGGGTACCATTGTTTCCGAAAATCCGTCAAAGATTTTTTTTCTTAATCAAATATGTTTGTTTATCTGTTTCTATAATATCATATAACTTAGTTAACCAATCTTCTTCATTCAGGATTGTTTCCTTTTTCCATTTTTGCGCGTAGATCATCCTGGCAGTAGTAATCATATAAAATAGCAATTTCCCATATCTTTGTTCCAACTTTTCATCTACAATTATGTTTAACAAAAACATTTTGGGATCTTTTTCTATCTTTTCCTGTAATATATCTTGTATCAGTTTATGTATCATATTCCAAATTTTTTTTTGCTTTTTTACATCACCACCACATATGATAAAATGTACCTAAGCATTTTCCACACTTCCAACAGGTTTCTTTTGATTTTTAAAACATTTTCGACAGTTTGAGCGGGGTATGATACCAACGTAAATACATCTTATAGTAGTTTTCTCTATAATTAACACTCAGAGTGTATTTTAATCTCTTAGACCAGGTTTTTTCCCATTGGATGAGTTCGATATTTTGTCCAATTTCCTGTGCCCATTTTACCATATAAGTTTTAAGTTGTTCATCTTCCATTTCAATTCTAAGTAGTAGCTTATATAATTTACTTATTCTATGTCCATCTTCTGATTTGATAATGCTCTCCAACTCAGGTTCCACTTTCTCTATCTTATAAAACTTCATATCCAACTTAAATCTCTCTATTAACTGTCTGTACATGAACCATGTGCAGTTATATCCTTCATCTATCAATTGTTCTTGTGATTTAATTTTTAGTTCTCTAGATCTTGCATCTATAAATTCTTCATATGTTACCCGTTTTTCTTCGGCTAATCTGGCTCGATTATATAAAGCCTCATTGCTAGCTGCTCAGAAAGGTATCTTGGGGCAGCAGTTTGAGTTTTAACCAGACCCTTAATAAAGAGCGCCTGATGAAATGATTATTAAAGTCCTTATTGATCTTTACCTTATTATAAAACAGATATCCATGCCATCCATATCGTAAATCCGACAATTTCTTTTTAAGCTTGGAAGAAATTAAAAAGCAACCCAAGACAAAGTTGGGCACTGATCTGTGGCAAAAGAAGTCAAAACAGTGCTGTAATATACATCTCGGTTGATGTTATCTGAGTTAGGGTATCATGTCTTGAATACAGGTCTGCATTCAGAGAACTGAGTGAATAGTTGAAGGTGCTCAAACGAAGCTAGGAACATGTTTCTTGAACAGTGGTGCCTGTTTGCACCATGGTAGATCTTTTAAAAAACAAAGGCCAGTTCCTAAGTGGCTCATGATACAATGTGGCATGGATGAATGGGGGAGTGTGCTTTTTAAAAGGGAGAACAATTTGTGGTTGTTATTTTATTGACCACAGCTAATATGGATCTTTAGATTCCAGCCTTAATAGCATAAATATGTATGAAGTGACATGAGTGACTATATGTGGTCTCTGGCAATGTTGTTTTATAACAGTATTGACTTGTTTAAAATGCTTAAAACAAGCAACAATATTTATAGAGGAAAATCTGGTTAGTCCTTGGGCTGTACATGTGTTTGGCACATAGAATCTACCTCCAAGTTCATCTGTGCACAGAGTAAGGCTTCTAAAAGGGACAGAGGGTCGCCAGCAGAAAATGGAAGATCTGAACACAATAATTTTATAAAAGCAAGACTGTGAATTGGTTTTAAAATGGCTGAAAAAGAACAGCATTAGGAAGGTTTCTAATGAAGATAACTTTAAATTATAGTCAACAGATGTTAATTACACATGCTAATTTTTGTTGACCTAAAGGACTGGAGATTCATCAGAACAACAGCTACTGATGATTGCCCTGTTTGCAGAAACCCCCAGGAAACTGAGTCACTGTTTATTTCCATTTGGTGCCAGATGTGTTCTCACTGGTGTTACATTTGCACCTTTTCCTTATGTCACAGACTATGCAGCGTAGGGGAAAAGAGCAGTTTGACTTACTGAGGACAAAAAAAGGAATATCTGTATAATTCAGTGGAGATTTCTCATTTACAAAGGCATAATCTGATGGTCAAAGCTTGATGATGATGATGATGATGTGTGTGTGTGTGTGTGTGTGCATATTAAATTCAGAATTATGTGCATTGTACTTCACTTGCTGAGATACCTAGGTTTTTAATTGAGCTTCGGTCTATTGGAGAGACAGGATAAAAATATTTTCAATAAATTTGTGGAATTAAAAAAAATGTGAAGAAGTCTTGGTTCATCCACTTTTCCATTCAAACAAACCAGTTTCCTCATAGGATCAAGAATTTAATTCTACCTTCTCAAGATTTAGTTCTAAATTATAGTTTTAAATTGATGATTCCAATAAATTTTATGATTTTAAACATATTGTCCCAGAGACCTAATTTTGGCCCTCTTTACCAATAATGTAAGTGGTTGGTTCATGTTAGTTTGTGGTCTCTGTAACTTACACATATGGGTCCCTGTCTCTGGAGAGACTATCCTCTGAACATTCTAGTGCCTAGAGGATTTGGACAGGATCCCCACCACAAGTATATATACTCCTGCTCCTTTCCTCAGCAGTGACAGATGAGTAGGAGTGGCTTTAGGGTGCATTAGGACCTTGACATTAATAGAATCATAGAATCGTAGAGTTTGAAGAGACCACAAGGGACATCCAGTCCAACCCCCTGCCATGCAGAAACTCTCGATCAAAGCATACCCAACAGATGGCCATCCAGCCTCTGCTTAAAGTCCTCCAAGGAAGGAGACTCCACCACTCTCTGAGAGAATGTGTTCCACTGTCGAACAGCCCTTACTGTCAAGAAGTTCTTCCTAATTTTGAAGTGGAGTCTCTTTTCCTGTAGCTTGCATCCATTGTTCCAGGTCCTGTTCTCTGGAGCAGCAGAAAACAAGCCTGCTTCCTCCTCAATGTGACATCCCTTCAGATATTTAAACAGGGCTATCATATCCTCTTAACCTTCTCTTCTCCAGGCTAAACATTCCCAGCTCCCTAAGTCATTCCTCATTGGGCATGGTTTCCAGACCCTTCACCGTTTTAGTCGCCCTCCTTTGGACACGCTCCAGTTTCTCCACATCCTTTTTGAATTGTTGTGTGCAGAACTGGACACAGTATTCCAGGTGAGGCCTGACCAAAGCAGAATAGAGTGGCACTATTACTTCCCTTGATCTAGACACTATACTTCTATTGATGCAGCCTAAAATGGCATTGGCCTTTTTAGCTGCTGCATCGCACTGTTGACTCATGTTCAACTTGTGGTCTACTTGGACTCCTAGATCCCTTTCACATGTGGTCTCATTCAGCCAGGTGTCCCCCATCCTATATCTGTGCATTTCATGTTTCCTCCCTAAGTGCAGAACCTTACATTTCTCTGTGTTGAATTTCATTTTGTTAGCTGTGGCCCAGCTTTCTACTCTATTCAGGTCATTTTGAATTTTGATCCTGTCCTCTGGGGTATTAGCTACTCCTCCTAATTTGGTGTCATCTGCAAATTTGATAACTAGGCCCCCAATTCTGTCATCCAAGTCATTAATAAAGATATTGAATAGTACTGGGCCCAGGACAGAACCCAGGACAGAACAGTTATCACCAGAGTTCCAAGGCAAAGGATAATTTTGCTGTATCAGAATAAATTAACAGAAAATGGGCACAATCTATTTTGCTTTGTTTTAGCATGTATGCCCATCTTCATCTCTCCCCCCCTTTTCCCCCCCCCTTTTTCCTTTTCTCCTCCTTTTCCTGCCTTCTGTCTTCTACTCCAACCCTTCTCTCTTCCCTAAAATATAAATGTGAAATGAGTAATTATGTGATTGTTGCATCCACCATAGATCAGTGCATGACCTAATTTTGGGTCATGTTCTACCACTTGAAGACCCAACATCTTTGTGGAAATGTTAAACAGCTTGATCCTCTTGATTTGCTGTAGCAAGAGGCTTCTCCCACCATAGTTAACAGTGGTATGTAATCCTCATGGGCAGATGGAATAATCTGGCTGTCCTCACTATTTTTGAAAAACAGGGGCTAACATGGGCAAGCTTAAGTCTATTTGAAATTTAAAATGACAGAAAGATCATGCTGTAGGGCTTAATGTCTCCCTTTTCTTCATGGTACAGGTCAAGCTTATAGACACAAACAGACTTATAAATCAAATCTTAAAATGAATTTAAGTTTGAGCTAAGCACATCATTTCTGGGCTTCAAAGATTTATGGATGATATGATTAAGCATATTGATTTTAACAATACAAAAACAAACAAGGACTTCAGTCAATAGTTTTAATTAGCACGTGCATCACTTGCTTAAAACAGTTACACATATCAAGTAACAAAACACTTACAAAAGTTAAAAAATTAAGCTACTCTTGTTCTTACAGGGACATTAGCAGACATGCTTAATTGTTTCAAATATTTCTGTGTAGTTAGATTGAGAATATAACAAAATCATTCAGGTAATTGACATTTTGGCTATCTTGGTATATGTTGTCCTTATTTCTAATTTTCTATAGATCTTAATTTCTTTCTCTCTGTGATTGTAAAAATCAATGAAAAATATAAGTACATCTACACTGTGGAGACATGGTAGCTGTTACAGAATGTGACTGCTTTAATACATGACATTTAAGAATATTGATGTTCTTAATCTGAGAGAAAACTTAAAGGAAAGAACTCCCATTAATATAATGTCATAAAGCCTGAAGAGTTGTATCCAAGCAAGGTTGGACAACATGCAGTCTGTTGACTGTGCATGGCCTGCTCTTACTTTTTTGTCCTTTCCCCCCATTTGCATTTTACTGTAAAATTTGTCATGGTTGCAACAAGATGAACTTTCTACCACGAAAACAAGACAATTTTTATTTTATTTTTTTATTTTATTTTCAGAGTAAAAAAGAATTCTGGGATGCTTGTGAAATACTTACAAGCATTGTGTGCTCTGCATATCTTATTTTCATCGTGAAAAGCTCATTTCACAATGTTTCTCTGCTTGTTTCTCTTTCTTTGTTGAATGTTTTTAATGTTTTTAATGCTTTTAATGTTTTATATTATTACCTGTTAATTCCATTTTAGTACTGGGAATGGGAGGCAGGGGAGGTTTATAGTTTGAATTTATTGTAACTTCAGTGTATTTTATTGTTGTAACCCGCCCAGATTCTTTGTGATTGGGCGGGCTAGAAATAAATAAATAAATAAATAATATTAATTATTATTATTATTTTGCTGCCTTTGTAAGTAGTGGTGGAATATAGCACTGGTCGGCTCTGAGTAGGCATTTCTGAGCCTCAGAAACAGACAACTCCTGAACTAAAGGAGATAGTCTCCCATATATATTTACCAGACACTGGAGTTCAGTAGGACAGGCTGGACAGCTTTGAATCATAGAATCATAGAATCATAGAGTTGGAAGAGACCACAAGGGCCATCCAGTCCAACCCGCTGCCACCCCCCAATCAGATGAGTTGGGTGGCTATAAGAGAAACAAATCTTTAAATTGTGGTGCCTTCCTTATGGAACGTCCTCCCTGAACAAGCTTGTGTGGAATTCACATGGTTATCTTTTTGGCGAAATTATATTCCATTAACATTTTTGTTGTGTTTTACATCCTAAGGCTTTTAAAATGGTTTTTATGCTATTTTACTATGCTTTTTAATCTGATGTATTTTATGATTTTTAAATATAATGTGAATTGTTTACTGAGGTTTTTCAAATAGTGCAATAAATATAAGAAAATTAACTTCTTTTTCAGTTTCAGAAGAAATTGCTACTGATTTGTTCCTCCTTTTGCTTTTAAATTAGTGTTTTATTGTATGGCAGAGTGTTGCTAGTTGTTCAATAGAGCCATAATTTGATAGTGTGCAAATAAAATAAATCAAAAATTGACCATTGGAAGACCTATGTAGTCTTTTTGGGCAGTCATCATATACCTACAAAAAAAACCTTTACTTCACAACTGTGAAGGCAACAAACAAACAAACAAAAAAACAAACTTTTACCAAAATGCAAGCAAACAAACAACATAAAGCCTTCAGGATATCTATCTTAATTTTTCCCCCTTGGGGAGGTGATGAGAAGACACACACACAAACACAAACACACAAAACATATGTTTCTTTATTGCTGTGAATGTGCCAATTTACAGCTGCTTATTCTGTGATGAGCCTCTGGCAACCAATGACATCATTCCATGAAATTTTAAAGGGTAGGTTGTCTGGCAGTATAGACAGCTATTTTCAGAAATGAATGCCATGTAAAAAAGGAAACACTGAATATTTTATTAACAATAATAATAATATTGACTTCTGTGTTTGTAAATGATTCCTTTGGTTTGTCTTATAGGGAAGGTTTTAGATTTTCATCACAAGAAGCTGCTTCAAGTTTTGGTGATGATCGATTGTTAATAGAAAAGTTTATTGATAATCCTCGTCACATAGAAATTCAGGTGAGTTACCCGCTTCCACTTTCAGTTTTTGGGGGTTGCAAAGGATTACTCAATATTGCTTTCTCTTGTATTTTTCTTCAGTGCAGTAGACATGCTTTTGTATAATATAAAACAAAGCTTCCTTCTTTAAGATTGAAGAGGCTTACCCTCTGAATATTGGGTTCTCCTTGATGTTTGGAACTTAATCAGTAGAATACATGGACAGTGATGAGTTAATCTTTTCTGACAAGAAATCCATAATCTCTCTTTCTTTCTCTCTCTCTTCCCCCCTCCCCTCCTTGCCAAGTCCTTAAAGTTCTACTTTTTCCAGTCCAAAATGCAGAATTCTTGTAATTTCTGTCATAAGAATTTTGTTTTCAGTACTTGGAATATATTGTGACAGCAATTCAATAACTTCACGTAACAGCAATTGTTCTATATGTACGGAAAGCTAGATGATAAGAAGCAACTTAACCCACTCGCTGCTGATAAAGTTATACCATTATGGTCCACAGTTCCTTTGGATGAGTCTGGAACATGTTCTAATGTTCTAATTCTAAATGCAGGCGTTGGGTGTCTTATTGGCCAACCAAGAGACAGTGGGCGGACCCACTCCCCACTGCATTGCCTGCCAAAAAATATATGTCATTTTTTTTTTGGCCACAAAATGCCCAAATGCCCTGTAGAGGGCACAGAGGACATTTTTGGCATGTTTTGGTCCAGTTCCAGGACACTTCCTGTTTAAAAAAGGCCTCTCCTGAGCCTAAAATGGTGGGCAGGGGGGTGCATAAAAATGAGGGAAAACACTTTGTCTACTTGGTTCTAATTGAATTATTATTATTATTATTATTATTATTATTATTTTATTTGCATTTACCACCTCTCCCTGCCGATCGATTAATTAATCTCCAAAATGTTGGGCAGCTAGTTATGCACAGTAAACAGGGTTTTAGGACTGATGTTTCCTTGAACAGCAACTGCCCTTGTAACACGGAAAAACTTTTGAATCAAAAAGGAATAAAAATTGTATGTATAGCATGAAGTTCATTGGAAGTATCCAAAGCATAATTTTGGGTCCTGCATTCTGAGGAGCCCAGAACTTGTGCAAGCTTTTTTTAAAATGAAAGAACTGAATAGGATATGAGGCGTTCTGGCTACTGTATATTTATAAGTGATACTTGTTTAAAACCTTTGCATAATTTTACAAATAACTTGGAATATTTCTACTGATGTAAGCGGTATTAGATGGAGAGAGAAGCAATGCATTTGTTTATTAACAGTGACCCTCTACTAGGTATTGGCTGATAAACATGGCAATGCATTATGGCTGAATGAGAGAGAGTGTTCTATTCAGAGGAGAAATCAGAAGGTTATTGAAGAAGCACCAAGGTGAGTGTATTATTTGTTATGAACACAAATGACCCATAATCTTTAATTGTATGGAATGTTAAACATAGATATTGAATGGAAATGATTTTCAATTGATTGGCTGTAATCAAAAAGTTTTTTCCTATTTCTTATCACAGCAGCTGTTAAACAGGGTGAGCTAATAATTTTGAATTATTCTGATAGTAATTTGTGGCATGAAGTTATGTGTGATCCTACTGAAACAGATCTCTCAAGGAGTGTAGTTTGGCATTTCACAATTTGAAATAAGGCAACACCTTTAGAAATTAAACATGTAAGCTATATAAATGTGTAGGATGACTTGAGCATTTGTTGATACCAGATCAAAATTCCTGTGTGTTGATGAGTAACACTATATACATGCTGTATTTTATAAATGCTAAAACTCCAGCTTTCAATAAAATGTAGCCTCTGTTCCTATTCTGTAACCCCTTTGAACATGTTTGTGATTAGATTTCAGTCAGACTGTGAAATGGACAATCAATGAGATTCTTTGCTTAAATAAATGCAGTTTTATTTGCTTATTCTTTGTTAACTTTATAGCTCGTTATACTTCCAGTAAATTAAGGGTAGCATACGTGTCCAGGGACTTTCATGGTCAACCTCCTGTTTTTTAATCTTTACAGTAACCCTGTGAGGTAAGCCAGTCTGAGACCAAATGACTGTTTTCTCACTTAATTTCCTGGCTCTCCCAACTCCCAGTCTAACACTCTAAGTAGGATGTTGGCTTTTTTTGGAATCTGCTAATTTGGGATTATATTCTACTGGTCAGTTTCAGAGAAGCACAATATTGTGACCACTCTGACATGAACTTCCTCCTTTTAGCAGCTTTTCCTTGAAAAGCCTCCCTTCCCTTGCCTTCCACTGCAAGGTCTCATGTTGTACAAGAAGCTATAGATGGATAACAAAATTGGCTGCTCCCTCTATAAGGGATTTTCTCGATATAAGCTTTTGTGTATCCATGGAGAAAGCTGTGTGAGTCAGAGATTTATTTATTTATTTATTTATTTATTTATACCCCGCTCTTCAGCCTTAAGGCTATCAGAGCGGCTTACAATTATTATTTTTGAAGATGGTTCCCTGCCTTACAATCTAAAAGACACAACACAAAAGGAGAAGGGAATGGTGATGTGGAAGAGATCAGGTCCAGTACTTGTTCTCTCCCTCTGAGGCCTGGACCAAGGCAGATGGACTGGAGGGAGGGCTCGGCTTCTTAATCTAGGCCCGATGGAGTTTGGCCTCTCCTGTCACTCCCTCCTCGGCAACCAGATAGTGTTGTCATATCTTAGAGATACATATCTAACCTCAGTAGAAGTTCATCATGTATGTGAAGAATATTGGACTAGGCTCTCAGTTGTAGGATCTAACAGGTTGACCCCAAAAAAATTTTGTTTGATAGTTTCAAGGTGAACAATGCATATCTAGCAGCTGTATTTCAGAAATACAAAATATGTAATAATAATAATAATAATAATAATAAATTTTGTTTATAGCCTGCCCCTCTGAACGAGCAATCTGCTGATGCTTTTGAAATATATTCCTATTCCTTATCCCACTGCAATCTCCCCAACTTTTTCTACTGGCTGTTTTCTTAGATATTAAGCAGGCACACCAACTTTATTTATTTTTATTCCTGTACACTGCATAGCTCCTCTATAGGAGCTTAATAATAACAGATTAAAAGACATATTTTTGAAACACAGGAAGTGCCTTCTTTTTCACAGATATTCTCTATCTTCCTTGATATTGGGATTACTACATTTCTTTGATATACCACTCTAATAATAACATAAAAGCATAATAATTGCTGATCTTCACTTCAAAGTAAGGTGGATAAGAATAGAAACAGATTCGTCAAATTTTGTTTTTTAAAAATTCTTAATATATTTATGTACTTGGAGTTCAGTATGAAGGCAGGACCAACTTTCTCTATGATTCTATAGCTAAAAGTCGTTAAAGTTTACAAAGGTTAATAAAATTTTTTGAAATACCATCAGTATAGTGTGGAAAAGCATTGCAGAATTTTTTCCCCTGTGTTGGCAAGCCTCTGGCCTCTGGAAGATGATATATTTAGTGTCCTGTAGTGAGGGAACTTACTGGTTGGGGAGCAGTCTTGAGAGCAGATCCCAAGAGGGTTCCACAACTGCACTTTAGGGCAGAAGAAACAGCTGTGCCCAGGGAGGGGAGGAGGAAACCCTGCTGAGTGGAACAGATGAATCAAAGTAAGGAAAACAGAAAATTAAAACTTTCAGCTTTAGGGTAAAGTTGAAAGAATAATTTAAGATGCAAGCTGTTACTGTCATTGTATGTCAGATTCAGTGTTACAGGCTAAAGTTGAAATGGCAAGGCAGTATAGTTTGAAGCATTAAGGTTTCATTTCAAGTTTTTCACAAAAAAACATTTGCTACCTCTGATGTCTTAACTTATTCTCTACGAGAGAGGAGAAACACATGCAGGAATATTTAGCTACTGCAATGTGGAGATGTTACATAATTTCATGTGTTAAGTTAAAAAGTTTTTTTTAAAAAAAATCTTGTCAGTTGTTCCTTGAATTGAGAAGTTATTCTGAATGTTCAAGTATACAGATAATGATTTATGTTTTCCGCTTTCAAATTATGCATATTTGTTTAGGGCATTGTTGGATTAGAACATGTGTTCATTTATGACTTTGATAAGTTTTGGATTATAAGGAATTTGAGAAATGGGAACATATATTTCTCCAAATATTGCTGGACTGAAGCTCCCAGCACCCTTCTCCACTGGCTATGCTGACTAGGCCTGATGGGAGTTATAGTCCATCTATCTCTTGAGGCCTACCCATTCCCCAGCCCAGAATTAGGAAATACAATATCCAGAATATCTAAAAGTATTTCCTTGGGAGGATTTCAGACCATTGGTTCTGTCTAATATTTAATAATAATAATAATAATAATAATATAATAATAATTAAATACTTCTGTCTAATATTTGTGTGTGAAAGACTTATAGAGGGTGGGTAGCTTAATAATTTTGATTTGTTCTGTTGTGAACTCAGGAAATGTAAGTAAACCTCTGAGCCTACAGCGTATTTGAATCAACAACATCAAAATATTTGTTAGTGAATGCTATGTGATTTAACAATGTAAACAGCTATGAGAAGAAGGATGGGCTTATTACATTTGGAGGTGATATAGGTTGAGTTGCCTGTATCTGGGATTCCAAATTCTGCAATACTCTCAAAACGAAAACTTCTTTTGTGGGTGGTTGAACTAGTGACACCTTTGATTTTTGTTGGGTTAATGTATACAAGCTTTGTTTCATGCAAAAAATAAAATAAAATAAAATAAATAAAATTAAAATATTGTATAAAATTACCTTCAGACTGTGTATAAGGTCTATTTGAAATATAAATGAAATTTGTGTTTGGATTTTGTCCCATCTTCAAGATATCTCATTATGCAGGTTGGGTATATACAAATACAGGTATTTAAAAATCCCCCCCAAAATAAAAATACAGTTGTAAAAATACAGTCTGTGGTGGTTCCATTCTGGACCTCCTAGGTGACCAAAAATGCAGGATCTCAAGTCCCATTTTTCCCAATAGCGGTGGCCATGTGTGTGACTGTATTGCCATGTCCATGTCCGTGTCTGCCATTGGGGAGAATGGGGCTGGGCCATCCGCAGATACTGCAGTTTGCAGATGGGAAGCCGCAGTTGGGGAGGGCTTACTGTAAATCTGAAATCCAAAACACCTATGATCCTAGGCATTTTAGATATGGAATAGGCTGCCTTTATATTAATTTTCCTTGTACAGTTTCTAGAACAGTAACTCTTCTCCCTTGAGCTCAGTTACATTCCTTGGTTTTAAATTATCAACTTTTTAAAAAATGAATTAGTTTGTTTTGACACTGTACCAGTAATGAAGTTATATAAATATGATTCTTCTTCGTGATCTCTGTGCCTCACACAATTGGGTTTGCGCATGTGCAGAGACTGCATTCGGAAAGCTGAAAACTGAGAAGATTGGTGGGAAACCCCGCCTGCTCCTATGTACTGAACATGTCCAATCCCTCCAGTCTATCTGCCGCAAGAGAAACATTCCTCTTGGATTACTCTTCTTTGAGTCCTCTTGTGTACAGTAGAATTGCTTTTTCTTTCTCTTTTTTATCTTTTTCTTGTGAACATTGCCCTTATAGAGCTTGAGGCATGGCTTTTTGTTTTGTTTTTTTCCACCTGGCTAGATGCCTTGCTCTTGGGCCTCATATGGCCTCCAAATCGTTGTTCAAGCTCTGTGTGTCTTGTAACAGAAAGGTGCCACTTACTGATGGACATTTAAATGCCTTTTTTGTTTGGGTGAGGGCCATGTTGCTGGTTGCTGTACTATTTGCCATTCTTTCACCAATGCAATTCTTTGTAACAGGGCCCAATGGCTAAAACTTTTTGGTTGGCAGCACTCCCTTTCTATTGCAGAGGTCTTCTTCTCAAACTGATCCATTAGCTTAGGTGCCCATCTCCAAGCCCCCTAGGATTGTCTATAGCACCATCTTTTTCTTCTTCGACATCAACTTCTCCAACCCCGAAGATGCTGTCATCAACTTTGCCATTTTCAATATCGAGGCCCTCAATGTTGAGCCCTTTAGTGCCGGTCTCCTCGATGTCTGAGAACATTGTTCTGTCATCTGCTGGCCAGTCTCCTTTACTGCAGGAGGTGCCTTCTGCTTCTCAGGAGAAGCAACTTCATTAGACCAAAAGAAGGCCTTATGCCTCTGGCGACCATGATGCCAAGAAGGCCAAGCGGAAACACAAATCCGTTCCACTTTCCACTGTTGCTGAGCCTCCCTCAGTCTCGATTGCTTCTTTGACCCCAATGGCTGCTCGGGCCTCCACATTGGTCTTGACTGCAGTAAGTGCTTTGGAGACTACTATGGCCTTCTCGCTCCCGACATTGCAGCCAATGCTGGCTGTTCAGCCCCCCCATCACGGTCTCCTTTACAGACTCAACATTGGTTTTGATTTTAGCATCTCTGAGTGCCATGATACCACCAACCTCAGTGTCTGTTCCATCTTTATTGCTCTTGGTCTCTCTGCTGCCATCGATACCTGCCTCAGTGCTGTCACAGATCTTTGCCTCGCCAGCTGGGACATACCAGCTGTCATTTTGTCCTTGATGCTGTGAAGTGTCTCTGATGTTCACTCATCTCTCCTCCGATACCACCTCAGGATTGCACTAACCCCTCGACACTGTCCAAGACAGTTCTATAGAGATTTGCCACACATCTCAGCATCTTACGATGATCAGTATCGAAGCGAGTGTCCTGGGAAAGCTGCCAAGTATGCTGATATCAGCACACTCAGAGCTAAATAATGTTCCAGTCAAATGAAACAGCAAAGTTCTGTGCAAACAGACAGTTCTCAAGCAAGAGTCAAAATAACACAAACCAGAGGGCACAGCCAAAGAGAGAGATCAATGATCTAAAGTCCAGGGTCCCAGAGAGCGATGAGACGAGTAAGCAAATCTAAAGGTCAAGAAGTCCAGAGAGACATGACAACCAGCAATCCAAGCAGCAAGGTTTCCAGCCAGGAAAACAAAGGAGGGCAGGATCAAGTGTGCTTTCGCAGGGAAGCTTAGATAATTTCTGACACCGAGGCAGGCATTCTACACATGTTTAAAATCTCAAGCTGCAGGAATCTAGCTGATTACTTCAGCGTTTTTGATAAAGCCTCCTCAAACACCGGCTGGAGGTAGGTACTGTAGGTGGTGCTATCCTTTCTCCCTCAACCATGTCTTCGGGCTCTGTTGCTAGGAGGATTGCCTGCTGAGCCCCTTTGGAAACCACTCTGCTGGAGCTGGCAGGAGCAAACTAGGGCCAGGTTCAGGCTCAGGCTCAGTTTCCGGCACAGGACCAAGTTGAGGCTCTGGCTCAGCCTCCTCGTCCTCAGCCTGGCTGGACATGACACAAAGGAATATTGGGAAGAACGCTCAGCCTCTTACTGATCTTATTCTCCATCGTACAGAGATCGCTACCACCACAGAGAGCCATATTATGATTCTCCCTCTCAGTATTGGTCTTGAACTTCAACTCAATCTCCAAACGGGGCTCATTGGCCCTGGCTTGAATCCTGGATGGAGTATGCTACAACCAGGGTGCCCTTGCCTTGTTTTTGCATTACTGCTATGGTGTTTCAGCCACCACCATCTCTAGTCCCAGTGGTGATGCCAGCAGCCCAAATTCCATTGTCGAAATCGATTCTGGCTCTGATTCCTGCTGTGATTCCAATTGTGTCCACGATGTTAATGCCTCAAGCTGTGGCTGTCCCTGCCACCGTGCAGGCCCCTCAGCTTTTTACTCCTGCCATACTTCCGCAGTCAACTGAGAAGGTAGCATACAACACCGAATTGTCACCAAGCATTTTGCAGTAGATGGAGATCTCTTTCAATATACCGTCCTTCCCTTAGGCCTTTCCACAGCCCTTCGGGTTTTCACAAAGTGCATGTCAGTAGTCATCTCCCATCTCTGTGTTCAAGGGATCAATATTTTTCCTTAATTGGACAATTGGCTGCTGGTGTTGTCCTCCCACACACAATTTTCCAAGACATCCATACTACTCTCTCTCTCTGCTCACCAACTTGGGCCTCACAGTGAATCCCTCCAAGTCCATCTTGGAACCGGTCAGGGTGATAGAGTCCATAGTTACGTCTCTAGACTCTGTTAGGGCTTGGGCCTATGTACCTACCAGAAGGACAGAAGCCCTTTGGGCCCATCTTCGATCTGTTCTTCACGTGGACTATGCTACAGTGAGAGACATCCAATGTGTTCTAGGCCTATGGCCTCAACTATGACCATGACTTACTTGGCATGCCTCAGATTCTGCCCACTGCAAGAATGGTTTCTCTCTGTTTTTGACCACTTCAGCGACTGTCAGTCCAAGAGATTAACACTCCCTCAACATGTCCATGCCTCCCTTCAATGTTGGTTGATTCTCAGCAACGTCCTCAGGGGAATGCCCTTCCAACCTCCAGAACCCTCCAGGATGGGTCACCACAGACGCAACCCTGAAAAGTTTGTTCAAAGCTCTTCACCACCTCTGTCTACTGTTACCTCTACCAGTTCCATCTTCATTACTTTCGTTGGTGCTCATGCAGCTTAGTAGGCTGCCCTTTGAACCACTGGGCTCCACCTCCCTGAAACTGCTTACTCTCAAAGTGGCATTCCTTGTGGCCATCACCTCTGCCAGAAGGTCCTCTGAACTGACTGCAGTGCACTCGGATGAGCCATTTTTGATCTTTCACAAAGATAAGTGGTCTTGAGGACGGACATCTTATTTCTCCCTAAGGTGGTGTCCTCTTTCCACCTGTCTCAAGACATTGTGCTGTGCACATTTTATCCAGATCCTTCCATGCCTCTGGAAAAGACTATGCACACACTTGATGTTCGACGTGCTTTGGTGTTTAATGCTCAACGTTCTGTTGAGTTCAGGTTGACCAACAAGTTGTTTGTTTGTTTGTTTGTTTTGGTGGACCTAAGAAAGGCCACCCTGTTTCCTCTCAGAGGTTCTCTAAGTGGATTGCCCAGATGATTCTGCTGGCTTATGAACTTGCTAAATGCCCTCCTTCTGTTGGTGTGCACCCACACTAAACCAGAGCTGTCTCCTCTTCTACCACCTTCCTCAGAGGCATCCCTCTTCCTGATGTCTGCAAGGTAGCTACATGGTTTCAGTCTTCCACGTTTATCTGTCATCATCAGGCCTGGAAGGGAGTGAAAAGGCAGGCCCAACTCCATCAGGCCTAGCCTGAAGAAGAAGAGCCCTCTCTCCAGTTTTAATCTGTTGGAATCCCATCTCGATCCATGTGGAGAGGCAAGAAATACAAATAAATATTACTATCTGACATCATCCTGCCTGGGAGGAAGTGAAAGGGCAGGCCCAGCTCCATCAGGGCTACCCTGAAGAAGAAGAGCCCTCCTTCCATGCCATCTGTCATCATCTGGCCTGCGAGGGAGGGAAAAGACAGGCCCAACTCCATCAGAACTAGCCAGAGCAAGAAGAAGGGCCCTCCCTCCAGTGCATCTGTCATGATCCAGGCCTCAGAGGGAGAGAAGAACCACTGGACTTGACCCCCTTCCCCACCACCATTCCCTTCTCCTTTTGTGCCATGTCTTTTTTGAATTGTAAATCTGAGGGCAAGGAACTGTCTAATTAAAAATAATTATAGTTGTAAGCTGCTCTGAGAGCCTTTAGGCCTGAAGAGCAGCATATAAATACTGTAAATAAAATAAAAATTAAATTAAAATAAATAAATAAAATCCGGCATTACCGGCTTGATTCCAGGTCTCATTTGGATGCCAGTTTTGGTTGTGCTGTTCTCTCTTCTGTTCTGCAGTGACCTTCCCACCTGCCACAGGTAAGGTTTTTAGTCACCCAATTGTGTGAGGCAAAGAGACCACAAAGAAGAAGAACAGGTTGCTTACTTGTAGCTGTGGTTCTTCAAGTGGTCATCTGTGCCCTGCCCTCACACAAACCCACCTCACCTTTCCTCTGGTGGGATTGGGCATGCTCAGGACACGGGAGGGGGTGGGGCTTCCTGCCAATCTGCTCAGTTTGTCAGCTTTCCAAATGGAGTCTCTGCATAGGTGCAAACCCAATGGTCTGAGGGCACAGATGACCACTCGAAGAACCACAGTTACAGGTAAGCAACCTGTTCATCTGACTTGTTCTCTGAAGGGAGACCACTGGGAGTCGCCTTGCTGATTAGTGTGAGTTTTTGTAAACAAGGAGATCGATATGCATACAATTGTATGTATCAGGGCCACAGCTCTGTGTACTTGCTACATTTTATAAAATTCCATAACTTTATAACAAATATCATTGCAGTGTTATCACTATAAGTGAGAATTATGATCAACTTGTGTTGAAATATCTTTTCCCCTTGCAGTTTTTAAATTGTTGAATGTGTGAGCTTAGAATAATGACAATGTTGATTCTCTGAGGAAGTAGGCTTAAGTCTACAAAAGCTCATGGTACTAACTTCTTCCTTTAGTTAGTCTCAAAGGTGCTATAAGATCTCTGTACATGCTGATTCCTTGGAGTGACTATTATGCAAAACATAGCTTTTTAATCTTTACTAACGGTGGTACTTTAACTGTCTGATGTAAATTCAGAGACTTAGCTGTGCTAGTCTGGAATATCAGTATGCAAAGGAATCTTGTAGCACCTTTGAGACTCACAGTGCAGAAGAAGTTATAGCTTAAGTCTTGGTCTACTTCCTCAGATAAAAGAAGATGACCAGGTCTATGAAAGTTTGTGCTACAACTTCTTTTACACAGTTAGTCTCAAAAGTGCTACAAGCTGTCTGATGTGAGTTGCATCACTTGACATCATTTTGTCCTCCTGTATTTGGGCATGTAAAATGATTTTTAAAAGCCAAGCTTACTTTTGTTAAACTTTTTTTTTAAAAAAATATTCATCTTATTTCCACACATATAGCACTTTCTTGGATCCTGAGACACGCAGTGCGATGGGAGAACAAGCTGTAGCTCTTGCCAAAGCAGTAAAGTACTCATCTGCTGGGACAGTAGAATTCCTTGTGGACTCAAAAAAGAATTTCTACTTCTTGGAAATGAACACTCGACTTCAGGTACTGTGTTTAGGGAAAAGGAGGGAAATTGTATAGCTTTTCAGAGGCACATGGGGTGAAAAATATGTGTTAGCAAAATGCATAGCAAAGTAATACTAAGAGAACCTTTTATCCCTAATGGCAGATTAGCAACTCTAAATTTTTAGTTATGACTGACCATGCTAGAAAAAACATCCATTTTTTTTTAAAAAAAAAATGATATACCTTGAAAGGGGATCTAATTAATTCTTAGTATCTGGTGAAAGTGTGGTAAGGTCACTACTTAAATATTTAGTATTTGTTCTTTAGTAGAAAATTGGATATTTAATTGAACAAGTATAATGCAAACTTGAATGATATTGCAGAAAAGCAAGAAATTACAGTGACGGAAGTGAATATTAAAAAAAACAGTCATATCACATTAGTAAACCTGGTCTTACATATCCTTGCCTGTACCTCAAGCATAAGCATTCTGCACAGGACTAGTAAACAACATAGCAATATAGAACTATATATTTCTTCTGAAAATATAGAATTTAGTTAGTCAGGGCTTAACCAGTGAAAGAAAATTAGATTTTTCAAATAGATTCTTATGGCCTTATCATATGAACGGGTACAATGAGGAAGCAGATTATAAGGCTGGTTTTAGGACTATGGTGGCTGCTGTAAACATGATACTCTGTGATTCCTACCAAAGAACTTTTGGAATTTGATTTTCAGGGCTGTTGTAACTGTGGCATCTTCTTTAACAAAGATTCAGCATTTTTCCTATGTTTATGCTTGAATTGCTGTTGGGGTAAAGAAATAAGCATGGACAGCACTGGTATACAGATGCAGACATCAGTAGTTAAGGCCCATGCTAACTTTTTTAAATCTTCAACCCCTCCATTTCTTCATTATTTTGAAACTTTGAAAAAGTTTTTCTTAAAAACGTAAAAATAGTGCATGGAAGGAGGGTTATACTCATGTGCTCAAATAAACCTTTTAAAAGGTGGACATGTAGTATTACAGCAGCCAGATTGGTTATTGCAAAAAACTTGAAAAAAAGAGCAGTCACTAAATACACAAAACTGGCTTTGAAAGGTACAGGATATGAGAATGATGGACAAATTATCTCATATAATCAAAAATAAAAATATGTCAAAAATCGATAAGGAATGGCTTCCAATAGTAGAATGCTGGAAAGAAATATGGGGAGTCAAAAAAGTTATTTATGATCGATATTTAATGGTCCAAATGGTGTCAAAGGAAGAGAATTTATGTTATTTGAGAGTTGTTTTTATTTTTGGTATAAGATAACATAGATTTTCCAAATCAGGAAAATTCAAGAGAAACTACAGTAAGAAAATTCAGATAGAGTAGAGGTTCGTGGAAGATTGCACATTGAACAGGTAAAGAAAATAAGATTACTTGGGCCTCCAAACTCATTTCTATAACTGATTTCTGAAAAAGAATTGTGTTGGGGGCCTAAGAGGGGGAAACATAACTTTTTTTGTGATCAATTTTTTGTTAAACAATGGAAATCGACAATAGACACAAACTAGACACAAAACCTGTCAAAAGGAAGTATAAATATAATTGTTTATTTTATTGAAAACCAGTAAAGATATTTTTAAAAAGGTGGACATGTACATAGACATTAAAGAACATGGAGAATGCACCCAAGGAGTAAAATGAAATGCACCCAAGGAATAAAATTGTCCAGAGTTGTGTATCTTACCATACTTTTGAGTTGTGTAGGAATATAGAAATTGGCTGCAGTTTATATAAGGCCAATACAGTAGTGCCAGTAAAGGGGTCCAGAAGGAAAGGTGTATACCCACACTTACACTCCTTGCGATATATTTTACAGCAATCATTATTGTGAAGCTAGCTTTTGTCAAGTTAATTTTGTATTGTTTCTGTATGCAGCTTTCCTCTGCACACATTGGCACAATTCTGTTTTTGTGCCAAACATATGAGAACGTGCAGTAGTGAATTTGTATGCTCATGCTTGAGAAAGAAAAGGAAAAGACTATACGTTTCTTCATCTAATATGCAGAACACCATTATTTATTGGAATGAAATAGCAAGTACAGTGGTCCCCCGGGTTACGAAGGTAATCCGTTCCGGATTACCTTTCGTAATCCGGAAGTCTTCGTTTCCCGGGGGACCGCTATTTCCAACGGACCGCGCGGCCGATTTAAAGGGGCTGCACGGTTTTTTTTATTCGCATCCCAGGGGATCCTCTGGATCCCAGGGGATGTTTTTTGGTCCGGCGGTTTTGGGTCCCGGGGATTTCGTTCCCCGGGGGATTCGTAAACCAGGGGACCACTGTAATAGTTTACTGCAAACTAGCAGTAGGGAGTCATACTCTTTCATCTTTATGCGTGAAGAACAGGTCGGGTGGGAAACAGGGAATGACTGAACCCAAGGGTTTTTCCTGTTTCCATTTGTAACAGCAAACTATGGGTTTTGTCCTCTCGTATATCATTGTCCTCTGTTATAGTAAGGCTAGTGTTATTTCAACAATTCCATTGTTACAGTGTTAGAGAAAGTTTTCTAAGTTGAGAGACTGCTGTCAAAAATGTTAGAAAACTGTTTACATGGTTTGAGAAGATCTGTTCCTTCCAACTTTATCAGAAGTACACTAACCTTTAATTCAAATGTTTGATGCATTTCTCCAATTCCTCTATCTCAGTTTTGTATTATCTCTAATTAAGTGTTACAGTTTGAGGCTAGTGAATAGTAATTTTATTGTTCTCATCACCAGTTTTCTCAATTGGTCTGTCACTTTTCTCCAGCTCTCAAACTTTCATGTCTATTAGCAAAGTCAGAACTAGTGTAGCCATCTACAGTTGTTCTTTCTTTTATTTAGAGTAAACTTAGTAATTCTCATGCAGCCATTTCTAAATTTAACTCTAAGCAAGCAGAGTATGCAGATGTGTTTGTTTTTACCACTATTTTTAACTGGTTCCCTTAATTTCTCCCATCTGTTAGTATCCATAATATCAATGGCCTTGATTGCCCAGAAATTCATATCCTCTATATCATTGTTGCAGGCCTGTGTTTGGATGCACTCACAAGCATCCATTCTTTTAACCACCTACGCCTTAATTTCAAGTGCTTTACTTTACCTCATAGTATTTTTATTAACAGTTTTCAGTGCATAAGATCCATTATATTTTAAATAAACTTGTATTATATCTTGATTATCTTTTCTCATTATAAAAAGAATCTACAAGATCCCTTTATATATTAAAAATGGTATACCAGTTGAATTAACAGACACACAACAACAATAAAACTATGTATATTTTTTTAAAAAAATCAACAGGTATAACAAGGCATATCGGGTAAGACTAAAACTAGAAAACTGTGCACCTGACCAACTTGTGTCTGACCACAAGCAACTAGAATTGTCTATAGTTCACTGCCACAGCTTTCTGGAAAATGATATTAGTTAGAAATGATGTCTGAAGCAGTCTTCCCTTATGGCTTTTGCTCACTCCATGAGTACAGGAAGGCTGAAAAGAAGAGGAAAGTGCAAGATCCTGTGGCCGCTCTATAGATTATAAAAGGGACATCTTCAACTCTACATTGCCTTCAGTTGCAGGTGAGGGAAGGGTGAGGAAACCAGTGCTATAAAAATAAATGGTTAAGAGCATTAATTTGAGAGGATGACTGTAACTTATCTAGCAAATATTGGTGGACAGAAATGGGGAAACCTTCCTGTACAATAATGTGTCCCAGTAAGACTTTGTCCCCATTTTCCTGCAGTCAAAAGTGCAGAGAGAAGGGCAAGCCATGGATGGTGTGGGGGAAGCAGAGTGATCTGGTGACTGCCAGGTGAGACTGGGCACCATCATGTCAGGCCATATGCATGCCTGGATCTTAAATAACTTCTAGTTAAAGAGGGAAAAAGAAAGGAAGATGATCAGATCCTGATATGAATACTGTACTCAGTCCTAGTTCTTTCTTTTTACACTTCTTCTGGTGCTGGTCTCAACAGATTGCCATAGAAACATTTAGTTTGAACACCTGGTTAGCAAAGGGACTAAGAGACAACTGTTACCTAGTCCATATCTTAAGGACAACTGAATGTTCATTTTCTGGGTAAGACTTATAACATGGGTTAATAATGTGTAACATTTAAGTAGAGAAAGATAGAAAGGTTCATCCAGTGTTTTTGGCTGTTTATTTCAAATCAGCATAGAAGCTTTGGCCTTAGTCTCATTTCTGGTCCCTTGGCCATTCTTTCTCCCAGTATTTCTTTCCTCAGTCTATTCACTCTGTACATCTTTTCTGACTTTCCTTTTCCTCCCCTATCTTTTTATATTCATGTCAACTTCTTCTCTCCCTCCCTTCCTAAACATTTCTGTTTCCGCCTTTTCATGACACTAAATCCTTACTACTTTGCAGTACAGATTAATTTGTGTACACTAGGTGTATTTGTTATGGGAAGTCATTTTCCCGTGTTATTTACTAATGACAATCTACTGTTGATATGTTTAATGTTTGTGAATTAATAAAACCTTGCATATAGTGAAGAACAGTGGTTTTATAGCAAACAGTATTGAAACAACAACAATTCACAGTTTTTGTACTGCTTGCTTAAAAATTGGAATTTGCTTCCCCTGTGACCTTGTCCTTTCTAGGACATATGCTCACTCTGTAATAGAGTAGAATTCTCCCCCCCTCCTTCATAGGTGCTTTCAAAATTCATTCTGTATTTGTGTTGTAGTTTTTAAAAATTAAATTTTGATTTAGAAGCTTTAATGTAAAGAAAATAAAATTTCTTTAAAAGACTCAGAAAAGAAATTGAGAATTGTAATAATGGTTATGTATTAATAATGAGAAATTGGAATGAGGCCATACACCCACTTCAGAATATACAGAACACCTTCAAAATATACAGAAGAACCAACGGGAGACCCCCCCAAAATCCTTTTTTGAGATGATTGACAGTTTGGACCTTACATATGTTTGGTCGGGTATTTATGGCAATTCCAAATGATATATGGTACCTTTTATTCAGAACTACACAAATCAATGTAAGGAATATCTTAAAAACACTGATGCCAAAAAGTAAAAAGATGGATGTGAATCCTAAGATAATTTTACATCATAACCTGTGCCTAAAATGCTGGAACATAAGATTAATTTAATTTGAGACTAAATGGAAGTTTATTAAATGATCAAGACTTTCTAGAGAAAATGAAAAAAATACGAAAATTATATCTCAAAGAAAATGATACAAAGGACGTACAGATGAAAACAATATGGGATGCTAGTAAAGTTGTAAAATGCAGTCTATTCATACAAAAAGGCTCAGAAGTCAACAGGAAAAATCAAGAGGAGGTGAATAAATTTTTAAATAAAATCCAGGTCAAGAAAGAAGATCTAAGGAGAAACACAGCTATCAAACAACATAAATAATCACCTAAAATTATAACACGAGCAGTTTGCCTTGGCTCCAGGAAAGCAATTAGAAAAGAAATTGAAGTATCTTCAACAAAAACATTTTGAAACTGCAAATAAAACTGAAAAGTGGTTTGTGAACAGAATGAAAAAAGAAAGAAAAAAATTGATTGAGGAAATAAATGACATGGGAATAATATTAACAAATCAAGAGAACATCAAAAGAGAACTCTGAGACTGCATTCTTTTATTCTGTATCCCCTTTTTATCTGTGCTTGTCTATGACCAAGATTCTATCCTATTCTAATGTAGGGATTTAACATCCCTAAATATGTCAAAGTTTTATAAAACAGAACAAAGCAAATGCTGGAAATGCGAACAAATTACTGATTCCTGGTTCGACATGTGCTGGAACTTCCATCAAGTGAGAAAGTTTGGGGGAAAACACATGTACTAATGAGTAAATTAAAAAAAAAAATTCAGTTGAACCTTGAGATTCATCTTCTGAATAGGACAAGCAAGATAACAACAATAACAACAACAGCAAAAATGATGAAAGAAAGCATTGGAAAGTACTTTTGTGTCTGGTAACTACATCCAGAATGCTATTGGCAAAAATTGGAAAATAACAAAAGTTCAAACAATAGAACAATCGCTGTTAGTGGATATGATTACATTAGACAAATTCACATGTTGGCTAAATCACAAAATAACAGAGAAAACAGAAAAGAAATGGTCTCCAGTTGTGGAATTTTGCAAAAACAGGTGGAAGGAGTAATAGTGTAAAAGACGTGATATAAAGAAAAGGAGCATGTGAGATTCGTATTACTAAATTATATTAGTAATATAATGAAGAGACATAAAAATGTATCAAATGTATAAATGTATAATATCTAGTGTGGCGTAGTGGTTTGAGTTTTTGAGTACAACTCTGGATTTGATTCCCCACTCTTCCATGAAACCTGCTGTGTGTTCTTGGGCAAGTCACATGTTCTCAGCCTCAGAGAAAGGCAATGACAAAACTCCTTTGAAGAACTCTTGCCAAGAAAACCCTATGATAAGGTTGCCATAAACTGGAAACAACTTGAAGGCACACGACAACAGCAAACAAGCATACAAAAATGTAAATAATAATCAAAAGTCAAAAATAGAGAGAAAATTGAGTGAAATAAGATGAATGATAGGAAGTTTGTATAGATCTTTGTTTGTTTATATGTATGTCTAATATTTTCATATGAATTTAAATTAATACCAAATAATGAAATAAAAAATAATGTGAAGAAAATAAAATTGTAGGGAGCAAAGATAGGGAATTATAATAAAGGAAAATGTTCCATAAAGAATAAAGTAGAATATTTAATGCTACTTGTACCTCATTAAAACAGAGGGGGGGGGGGGAATCTGAAATGTCCACTTTTCTTGATCATCACCGTTTCAGACACTTGTGTGTGTGTGTGTGTGTATGCACACATGTGCACAAAATTGCTTTGTTTTAGTCAGTAGTAATGGGAAAGGGTATATAGGTTCAGCACTAAGAGAAAGGCTTTTGGGAGCATTTGATACAGATCAGATTTGAAGCTTCTTTCTGTTTTTCTTTAAAGTTTTCCCTAGCAGTAGCTAGTTTGAAAAGCTACACAAAGTAGATTGGAGTTCATTCAGTAATCTTTTTCTTCTGAAGATGTACCATGTACTCTGTGCTAAAACAGATATCATTTTAGCATGTACTTTATGCTAAAACAGATTAAAACAGCCCTCTAGATTACTAGGTGCTTCTGCAGGAATATACATTGCTTGGTGAAAAAAAATCTATATGCTTATGTTTGTATTAAAATCCTAAGAAATATTTCCTGTCACACTTTCTGTTATAGGTAGTACAGTGGTGAAGCAGATGGGTAGCAAGGAATTAGGCTGGGACCACATGACCACACAGCCCACTCTCAAAACATGCTGCTGCCTGTGGTCCCAAGCTGCACTTCCCAGAAACTGAACTAAAAGGCTCCTTTTTGCGGCAGCTTCAGGCTTCCTTTTGCGGCCTCAGAGTGGCTTCCAGATGCTTAAGGGGTATGCGTCATGTAAACTATGCTCCCAAAGCATTTGGAAGCCTCTTCTTTTGGTCTGTGCATTTTGGTTCTCAGTTTTCTAGAACTTGAACTTCTATGTAATAGAATTTTATATTACTCCTAAAATGAGGGTTATACCAGTATCTCAACTTTGGGGATGTCACCATGGCAGATATTTTGGTTGGCAATGATCTTACCACCTTATAAGCATATTAAAGGCAAATCAGCTATCTTGTCAGAAAAGAAACTATTGAGAAAGGATGTCTAGTTTGGCGATCTGACCTTGGCAGATGATTTCTAGATAACAGTATGTGCAGTAAAGTTGGAAGCAGTTGCATTTCACTTCTTGCCAGTTAATAGGAACTCCTGTCTTATTGCCATGTAGCCAGGTACTACGAGATCAGCTGCTTTCTTTGAATAGTTGGTCTGGTATTTTTCCAGGCACAGCTCTTAATTCTTCTGAAATTGGTGTCAGATTTCTTGATGCAAGTGGTTATTGCCTGTTGAAATGACAGGTTATTAATCACTCCAGTATAGCAGTTTTAAGTATTACGTGGAGTTACGCTAACTAATGTGACCACATCCAAAGAATGCAGTGATTTCAATGCGAAATCTTTATCGATCTCTTCATCTTGTTGTTCTTTAGAAATTATCTGCAGTTGCAAGATGCTGCACAAAAGACTTGCCACCATCACTTTGTAGACAAAGACAAGGCATGTTAGGTTGGAAAAAGAAGTAAGAGAAAAGTAGAGTATATGCGTGCAAAACAAACCATCTTTGAAATCTAGAAAACTGGCTTTAGTTCTGAATGAAATATGCCATGTGTTGCCATGCTTTTAGCACACCAATATTCTACTGCATGCTGTTTGACCTGGTGTGAAAACTGATCCCCCCTGCCCTGCCCCGAGCTGTATTGAAACCATGTTTGAGGTACAATGAGAACAAAGATGCTGATGAGAGTTGGTGCAAGTATACAAACAGTTTCACATAGTTTATGATGACAAAGCAATTAGATACACCGAGTACTATATTAAGCCAGCTCAATTTATGTGTATTCTTCACAAACATTCTTTTTGAGAATTTTGGGGAGACCTGATCTTTTGAGCATTCAGATGTTTTGAGATTAGGGAAGGCTAGTAGTGAGAGAGTGCTCATTCTCTGTTAGCCATCATAATCTGTATACAGCAAAGATAACATACATTGTTGTTAGCCTCTCACCTGATTGCTGGAGTTCTCTGTTCCAGCATTGTGCAGGATGTTGTCTCCTCCCCCCACAAACTTTTCCAAACTCTAAAAATCTCTATTCCACACTTAATCATGTCAGTTGGGATACCATTTCCCCCTGTTTTCTGAAAAGTATGTATCTTGATTCAGGTCTTGCAAGATGGGCTATTTTCTTAGCTTGATATTTATGGATGCTTCTTGCATGTGTATTAATTGCCATAGATTCTTCATGCTCCCATCCTTAGTGTGTGTGTAGGGGGAAGGTAGATCAGAATCTTCAGTTTGTTGGAGAGTGGAACAAGCTGCCTTGGAGTGCGGTGGAGTTTCCTTCTTTGGAGGTTTTTAAACAGAGGCTGGAGGGCCATCTGTCAGGGATGATTTGATTGTTTATCCCTGCATAGGTAGGGTTCAACTGGATGGCCCTTGTGGTCTCTTCCTACTCTATGATTCGATGAAGGCATGAATTCTTTTTTGTCCAAATATGGATAGTTGTGCTGTGTTACAGGTTCTTTGAAGAACCAGTTATGATTAAGTAACCTATACTTGTTCATGCTCCATAATATCCAACCAAGATTACATTACACTATATGTAATATAGTGTTGTAACCATCTATGGTTTTCTGAAACCAAAATTTCCAGTATTTGGATGTAGTGTGCAATTATAGTTAGTTGCAAGCAAAAAAAATGTTTTTTTAAAAATCTCTTACATATAAATTAGAAGGAAAGAGATGGTTTTGTGAGTCAGCTTGGTACCTTGGGCATTTTATGAATGTGAATCCAGTGGCAAATGTGGGACTTTACTAAAAGCAGGACTGAGCACAAGCCACATTGTGTTGGAAGAGAAACAGTCACAGCTTCATTGGTCACAGTTTGGCCCACAAGATGGGTCTGAACTGAGGCATCTGCCAATTTGCCTGCAGCTGATGGCAACCCATTCATTGGTTGTTTTGCCTGCCCACTGATGGGAATCTATTCACTCACCCCAACTGCTGGATATTGCTATAATGACAGATGCAGGAGTACATGCAGGCAGAAGCCACTGTGTGGTTTCTTTTCCTCCTGATAGTGAGGCAGAGCAATCTGCCACTAAGTGAGAGTGACCTGGTTGCCTACACTTCAAATGTCCCTTAGGGAGATCCTCCATACCAGGTATGAAAGGAGCGTAGCCCTGTCACCCCACAAACTGAATCTATCTCCTTTGCCAAAACCAGCCAGAGTTGTAACAATCTGCGTTAGTAAGTAATAAAACAATAATCTATACACAAATCCATGTGTAAGTACATGATCCAAACTAACTAACAGATGGCACAGTGTGGGAAGTAGTTTATGTGATCCAGAGTAGACCGGAGTAAAACCTTCACTTGTTCCAAAGCCCTGCCCCTGCTAGCCAAATAGGCTGCCTATTCAATAACCCCATGAATTTCATAGCGTTCTCTTAGGAAAGGAATACTCAGAGGGATTGTAGTTTTGTCAGTTTCAGCTTTACAAAATTCATGGGGTCACCATAAGTCTAAGGTCACTTGAAGGCACATATGCACACTATATATAAATAATATAATAATAAATTATTATAATAAATCATAAATGTGTGATTTTTATTTTAAATGTATTTTATTACATTCTGCAAAAACAGTAAGAATCTTTAAATATTGTTTCAGCAGAATGTGTACGCCTTGTTGAAATGTCTAACTTTTTCTTCCTTATTCTCTCTGTCCCCTCCACCCCACTGCCCTGGCTTTGTACAAAGGAAGTATATTGACGCAATAGACAATAATGTTTATAGAAGCAAAGACTTCTTTTGAAGAATTGATTAAATAAATGTTTGTAAATGTTTTGAGAAAAAAACATTCATATATTTTGCTTCCTGGAGGAGTTTCATCCTAGTTTGATCATTAACAATGAAATCAGACTCCATAGTGGGGTTATTGTACATCACGTTGGGATGATAATAATTCAGAGGAAAAGAATGACAAAACCAAATAATTAAAATGCCTTTAGAAAGATTTCACTTATTTTCCAATACATGCTTTTAAGGCTATTGTTATCTCAATGGCACTTTAAAAAACCTGTTGGAAGTCCTGAGAAATATTGTTTCTGTGATGCTGATAATCTGGAGTTTTAGTAGAAAAAATTGCTCCAGTTGAATGCTGCATCTATATTATGTGTTTGGAATCCCAAAACCAACATACTCCCATGTTGGCATGACGTTTATTTTTTTAAAGTGCTTATTTCAGTGATGTCATTAAAGTTGTCAGGCAGTCTTAAAATATGGCACTGTAAAACTCTTAAATGCACAGAGGACTAATTATGAGCGCCATCTGTTTATTTTTATTCTTTCTTTTTCAAGACCCACTGCAGCAGACAAAATGCTCTCCTTCAATTAATGTAGTTGAAGGATGATCCCTAGTTTGTTCAGTGACCTTTTCTTGTGTCACAAATTACATGTTGTATGACATTTCTGGAAACAGATACCCTTGTGAAGTTGGGTTTCTTAGGATGTATGATTCCAGCACCACAAAATGGCTGATCTATTAGATTATAAAGACAAAAGCCATAACACGTATTTACTGATACAGTAGCTGTTGAGTTTCTTAACTCCTTAAAGGTGCTTGCTTTATAATTCTTCCATGCTGATTAAGTTACGCTTGCTAAGTTAAATACACATGTATATAAATCCGTCTTAACAGGAGAGACTTGTGCACTTGCTCTCCTGCTTGGTTTAACTGTGAATGAGGGGTATTCCCATGACAGCATCATCCTGAGCCGTTAGCAGCTATTTGCTGAGAGCATACAGTGATTCTACTGGTCCAGCTCAGCCGTTGTGCATGCTAAGCACTACACAGATAAGTCTGGAGGGGAAAAAAACCTGAAGGATCCATCTGCTCATTTCTGCTACACTGCACTGATGTAAGATTACGCTAATCTGGTTGCTTGTCAGGACAGGTTAGTGAAAGCAGGCGTACGGGTGAGACTTAGGCTAGTCTGGTTGTATGGAAGATTGTAGGCTGCTCCTGTGCATGCCATGTTAAGTGTAGCAGAACAGGTTGATTATCAGCCGGCTACTTTTGAGATATCAGTCAAAATACTTTATGTTTGTGGATTAGAAGGCAATCTCTTTCTTTGTAAAATCCAGTCCCAAATACTTAGAAAATAAATCTAGACTTTGTCAGAAAATATTATGGATTATACAAACATTTTGCTTTATTTTATATAGATAAAAATTTACATTTCAGCCATTGCCTACAATTATGTTTGGCTTGGCTTGGCTTTATTGCTACTGTCTCCTTTCTGCAATACATCTTGAATGTAAGGCTTGTTTTCTATATGACAGAAATAATAGTATTCCAAATTCCCCTCTTCAAGTTTTCAGTTATTTTTGTTTAGTGTGTATGTGTATGTGCATGGGTGGGGGGGGGGGTGCATTTAGTTGGTTTGTTACCTACTGACTGACAGTTCTTGACCTTGCAGGTTGAACATCCCGTCACAGAATGCATTACCAGTTTGGATCTAGTCCAAGAAATGATCCGTGTTGCTAAGGGTTACCCTCTCAGGCACAAACAGAGTGATATTCCCATCAACGGCTGGGCAGTTGAATGTCGAGTATATGCTGAGGTAAAAGAACAGCTAACTGCTGGGAGGTGAATGGCTGTGGAGGATATGCCAGGTGTAGAAAAATACTCAAGATTTCTGCTTTCAGTTTGATCCATATATGCAGCTGGCCAAAGTTTTGGGCAGCTTTTTTTTCTCCTTTCAATTATCTAAAAATTCTCTAGATTGAGAAATTAAAAAAAAACCCTCTGTATTTCGAAGAAGAATATTCTATAATGATGATATATTCTGTCAATTTCATACAAGGTTTGACCAGAAGTTTTCTTGATAAACTTAGATTAATTTTTTTAAAAAATTGATGTGAAAAACGACACATAGTTATATTTGCAGTATGAGTAGATATATAATTGACTTTCAATTACTTTAAAAACCACCCTTCTTTCGAACTGAGTAATTGAACTTTTGGACGTTGACCAATGGACATTAAAATGAAGTCAAACATTTTCTAATTTAAATTTAAAATTAGAATGTGAATTCTTTGGACAGTTACCTTCAGTCTGAATTGTGTGCATATTTAATTTAGTTGCATGTGCATCTTTGAACAGATGACTGGAAATTTGAAAAGAGAACTTAGAACAGTAATAAATAGAAACTTTCTGACATTGCTGCATTGAACACAGCAAAGACCTGTATTTGGGCTATATGTTGTGCCTTAAATCTAAAAATGTTCACAATTTATTTAGGGATCCTGAAAAGACTGCATAGGGAATGCAACTTTACAAGTACTTGTCTGTGGGGTGGGGGTGGCGGCAGGGGGGGGTTCTTTTTATGTTGTGTGTTTTTGTTCTCTGTCCATGCCCCTACCATTGTGTCTTCTCTTAGAAAGATTGCCCCTGGTTTAAATAAAGGCACAGCAGGAAGGTTTAGCTTTAACAACCTTCCATGACTTGAATGGAAGAAGCAAATTCATATTCCCCAATCAAAATAAGTCATGTTGAAAGCAAAATATAGTTGATCCAAAATTAAAGTGGAGGAAACCATTGGCTTCCCAGTGACTTAACCTTGTTTCCTGTGCTTTGTCTTACTAAGTTAATACCTCCCTGTGTTTGAATTTCATTTCAGGATCCTTATAAATCTTTTGGTCTGCCATCTATTGGTCGATTGTCTCAGTACAAAGAGCCACTGCATGTGCCCAGTGTAAGTAATTTTTGATGCTCTCTTGTTTCTCATTTTCACAGGCACGACAAAACCATAGATCTCATTGAGTTCAGTATAAGTTGTAGGTGTTCAGTACTGTTTAAATCCAACCACCTTAAACATTTTAAATGGAAGAGTTGTTAATTCTATTACCTTCTAGTAATTAGAAATGAGTTTAAAAAGAGTGCAAAAGAAATGGAATTTGGATTTTGAAAAGAACTGTTGAGCTAATTTATTGTATACATAATCATACTTATTATTTATAGTTTGGGGCTGTCATTATATTTTCCTGGTTTTCATAGTTGTAGTAATTATATCTAGAAGAGCAAGCAGCAAAAGAAAATATTTAATTGCCTATCCCTGCAAAGTGCTAAATGTCTCAATGAGAAGTGGTCCTATCTGTTTAGCTTTCAAGCTTTTAAAGACCAAATGCAATTTACTACAGCTGATGAAAAGTGATTATTACACATTTTAGTGTTTTAGACAGTCTGTTTGGAGTGCTTGTTTAACAACCAGTACAAAAAGGACAAGGGCATCTCTGCTCTTCTGTATAATCAAGGTATTCAGAGTAATAAGTGTGTATATATGGCCTAGTGTCTGCTTTGTGAAATGACAAGCTGATGCCATCTGTGAATATGATTATTTACCATGATTACTTGCATGGGAAAAAATGGTGAAAGATTACAATCCGAATCCTGAATTTGGTGATGTTATTGGATATAGGATTTATTTCACTTCTTAAATTGTTTTTGCCCATATGCTTCTCAGAGAGGACCTGACCCTTTCTTGGGCTTTAAGGCTTCATGCTGTGTTCAAAGCTTAAAAGCAGAAATACAAATTGTCAAGGTTTAGCAGGCACTATGTGATGTTGAATCGAACATGAAAAAAAACACAACAGCTATTACAAAGGGAATGTATCTTAAGTATATTTAATGAAACTCCAATGAACTAAGGAAGAATTTTCAGTAATTACTCTTGGGGCAGGTTGAGGTTTTTCACCATGTTGTAATAGCTAACAGGATGTCAAATATTTTGCCCTTGCAAGTTTTTGCAATTTGCAATTTTCTAAACATGAGACCTGTTGAAAGTACAAGTGATAATGGACAAACTGTACCCCCTACAGTCTTTGTCCCACCAAATCTTTCTTCAATTAATGCTGCAGCAGGAGTTTTATGTAATAACATTTGCACTTGTGAGCCATCCAGAGAAAGGGGGAAAAACAATTAAAATGCCTTAAATGTTCTGCTTACTGCTGTTATTTGCTTGTGCGAATGTTGCATGTCAGCTAAATGGACCACGGAATAGATAAAGTGATTGGGTGCAAGAGAGTGCATACTAAGCTTTGTCTATCATTATTGCTGGGAGCAATCAAATTGATGCCAGCAGGACAGTAGATGCGTTGACAGCTGTAATTATGTATCTCCATGGTGATCACTTTTGGCCTGTCATGGAGGCCCATGAGTCCCCTCCTTTGCAAGCATTTAATCAGATTGGGCTGTCAGTTGTCAGGTAGACATGGCGGGTTGGGAGTTGTGCTTAGGGGAGAGGTGAATTGAAAATGAAGGGTGGGAGATGCCTGATATATTCACGTGGCTCATCGTGGTACTGAGGGGAAAAATTTTAATTATGCTGGAAGTCTGAGAGTAATGACTTTGAGGGTCTCATATGGAGTGCCTGGGCCTTTCCCTTTTTGCATACTCCAACATCCTATTAAAATACAATTGCTATTTTTTCTTTTTTTACAAACTGTATTTGCTTGTGATGTGAGAGAAGACTTATTAAGAGGTTTATCTGGCAACTGTGATTTCCACAATGACAGAAATATTTATTTGAATGAGAAAGTTGCACAACAGTAAAAAGTTTTAGCATTTTCCTTGTACCAACTATAAATTTTTCTATTTTTGAGATTCAGTTGTGAGTGTAAATTTTTGCATAGCCAAATCAGCACCATCACTAAAAAAGAAGGAAATATTTTAGCAGGCTTTAGGGAACATCAGGGTTTGCAGAAGTACAAAAATCTTGAAGAGGAGGAGTTTCAAAAAAGCCCACTGAGGACTGAGCATGGTTAGTGGCCACTGAATGCCAGTGACCAGAGGGAGAACTGGAAAACCAATTGTGCGTGGGAAAGTAAAAAAATATCACAGATGAAAGTATGGCTGGTTGCCTGAAAGCAAACTTAAGTTGCAAGTTTCACTTCTCAGAATATAACAGGAGAATTCTGGTGCTTCTCTGTGTGAGAGTTTACAGTTTTTGTAGAGATGTACTGTATATATATTGATCATAAATATATCTGATACACAATACTTGATTGTGTTTTATTTTGTACACATTACAGCAGTGTATAATTGAAGATACAAAAACATGGAGTAATACACTAGAATATTAATTAAAGTGTTTCATATTATTAATAATTCCTACAAACTATGAACGTTATACTTGCTGCTTATGCATATTTCTTTCACTTAATGAACTCTTAAAGTTACTTGTTTATTGTATGAGGAACAGCTTTGGCATGCATAAAGTAGTAAAAACTGGAGATATTAAAAGATATTAAAAGAGAGGAAACCTGTGCAGAGAGGTTTCCCATTACCATTTGACTATATAACATCATCTCCTGTACTTCTGACATCAAATTAAAGAATTTGAGTCATACTGGTAGAGTATCCCATACCCGAAATGTTTGGGATGTGTTTACTGAATACTCATATATAAGTCTAGAAATTTTAGTTAGAAAATTGACCAAAAAACCCTGGGTCGACCTATCCACTAGTACTGTACTTTAACTTTTATCCAAAAAGAAATCATTCCCTTTTCTGAGTAGAATGGTGAAAGACGAGAGCTTAGTCCATCCTGGGAGAACCTAAAAGAAGCACCAACCACCTCTACTGTTTCTGCCACAGTGCCACCTATGGTCTTTTTGAATGTCTTGGTGGGAAAATAGCATCACACTCTGGCATCATTTTCCTTTTGTTCATCCTAAGTCTTTCGTTACATGCCCCTAAGTTTCACCCTCAACTTGTACATGGGTTATATAAAAATACATAATTTTGATCTCAAAACCTATCCTCAACTTATAAATGAGGTTGACTTAAAGTCAACTATAAACGGTATATACGTACATAATGAGATATCTTGGAGATGGGACCAAACACAAAATTCATTTATGTATCACATACAGTTTTGTGCATGATGCAAAACAAACAAACAAACAGCTTCATTTATATACCGTTTCATACTGCCTAAGGAGTGTCTAAGCAGTTTACAACTGTAAACTACTTGCCCCCAACAATCTGGGTCCTCATTTTAGCAACCTCAGAAGGATGCAAGCCTGAGTCAAGCTTGAGCCCTTTTGCTGGTCTTGAACTCACCACCTTATGGTTTTGAGTGAGTGGCTGCACTACAGGCATTTAACCACTGCGCCACCAGGGCTCCTACTTGATGGAAAGTTTGTGTATATTGAATAATCAGAAAGCAAAGGTGTCATTATCTCAGCTAACTATTTAAAAGGTTTTGGGTTTTGGAGTATTTCAGATTTCAGGATTCTGGATAAGGGAGACTCAACCAGTATGTTTTGCAGTTGAAATCTGTGTATGCAGTGCAAAACTCTCATATATTTCCATGGTTGTTTTGTGCTCATTTCCCCAATACATATTCAGTTCCTTCCTTTCATATCATGCTTCAGATGTGGAAGAGACATATACTCATGAAAGCAACCTGGATGTTTCAACAGGGTTGATCTGCATGCTAGCCTAGATGGGCAGATACAACTTAAAACACATACAATAAGAATACATTATTTTATAATTGTAATTAAATATCCAGATACTGATTGTCTTGCCTGTTTGAGCAAGGCACTTACTCCTGCACAGAAAACAGCATTTGAACTGAGTTTGAGCTGACAATGACTGACCAAGATCCAAAACACACTGCAGAAATAATCCAGTTTGAGATTGCTGTAACTGCCCTAATTTAGTGCTAGGAAATGCTAGGAATTGTAGTTTATTGTGGCACCAGAGTTCTCTGTTAGATGTCTCTCAGAATCACAGTTCCCAGAATTCCCTAGCATTGAGCCAGGGCAGTTAAAGTGATCTCAAACTGGATTATTTCTTATAGACTTCCTATTTAGGTGGTCACTAAATCCTTGAATGGATGGACCATTTGCTCTGATCCAGCATGGTTCTTGTTCTGTCCTTTCCGTTTTTGTTGCCTCAATTATAGTGTTAAGTCTTAGGACACAGTAGATTTGGAAGTTAGAGTTGCTTTCCATTGATATGCATAGATTAGGACATTCTAGTTTCCTGTTCCATTTTCTCTTAAAGCCTTGAACATTTTGTCTACTGCAAGTCAGTATCAATTAAAAATAGCTGTTGTGAGGTTGATCTCTTGTGAGGAGCTAGTTAATTCTTCCACTAGTATAGGTGATGATGGCTGCTGAGGCACTGAAGGCTCATAATCCATAAATGGACATTAAAAGCTGTTTTAGTTGAAGATTTTGTGGCTTGGCACTTATTGGTGAGATTTAAGCTGTCGCTATGAAAATTGTAATTTACTTTCACACTCTATTAGATATGGCTTCCTCATTTAGATCTAAGTTCAAAGCTCACATTTGGATTTTAATGTATTGATTGGCATTTCAAAAATTAATGTACAGTCTGCCCTCTGTATCCACGGATTTGCCACCTGTGAATTTGAGCATCTGCAAATGGCAAACCTATTGGAGGGGATGAGGAGGATGAGAAAGAGCAGAGAAGAGGAGGAAGAAAAAGGAGGACAAGTAGCAGCATGGTGATGGAGGGCATAAGTGAAAGAGAAGGGAGATGGAGGAGGAGGGGAAGAGGAGAAGGAGGAAGAGCAAAGAAGAGAAGAGAATGAGGAGGAGGAAGAAGAAGAAGAAGAAAAGGATGGTGCGCAGCAGCAGGGTGCCGGATAGGGTAAGAGAAAGTGTAGGAGATGAGGTAAGAGGAGGAGGAGGAAGGAGAAGGAGGCGAGGAGGAGGAGAAGGAGAAGAAAGAGCTGTGGCAGCAGCTACTGGGGGAGCAGAAGAGGAGGAGGAGGAGGAGGAGGAGGAGGCAGAGAAGATGAGGTACCCCTCCTTGCCGTCCACTGTAGTGATAGCAGCGAGGCTGACAGTGGGGGTGGTGGGGGGCAAAGTGCCATTATCCTCAATGGCTGCGTGGCCACACCACCATTGAGTACTATGGGACTTGAGCATCCATGGATTTTTGTATCCGGCGTGGGGGGTGGGTGGGTCTGGAACAGAGCCTACATGGATACTGAGGGATCAATGTACTCACTTTCATACTGAAGTTGTTGCCCTGGATCAAGATTTTAACAAGCAATCTGAATGGAATATTAGAAACACATTTAATGAAGCACCAAGTTCTTATGGAATCTGTATAAAACTCAGTTGGCTACCATTTTGAGATTTGATTATTAAAAATAAGGAGTTTTTCGTGAGGAGTTGACCGCACCCCCCCCCCCCCCCTTATTTTCATGTTCTGGAAATTTTGGTGTGTGAAGGCTAATAATTCCAAATATTATCGTGGTGATGTAAAGTTTACTTGCTTGTTAGGTATGTATTTAATTCAGGATTTGAAAGTCTCGTCACTGGTTTTCTTCTCTGTTAAGTTGTTCCTTACCTGTGGGCTTTCTGGTTTTTCTCTTCTACTGTTAAAAGGGGGTGGCTAAATCCACTGTCCCGGATACTGAGTATCTCTAAGGCATCTTAATATTTTTCTAATGAAAGTGCTTGACAGCTGCCATTACAATTATGAGGCCTGGATTAATGAACATGTAATCATACTTTTGTAAAAACACAGTTTATCTTTTTTTCTTAATCAGAAAAAAAAGGGATGCGGTCTTCATGCTAGAGAATAAAACCTATTAGGACATGTCATTTGGATAATAAAGTCATCAGTGTGACCTCATGTGGATACTGTAGACAAGAGGTTCTACATCTGGCCCCTTGATAATTGCCTAAATTAAAATCTAAAAGCCTAACAGCCGTTGGGTTGACCTCTTTCTGCCTTGCTGCAGACAGATGAGCTGCTGTTTTATTACAAGGGTTTCTTCCCCCAGGTGAAGATTGAAGGGAGTTTCTAAGCCCCTTCTCCTCTTCCCTGCCAAACCGAAGCATAGTATTTTGTATCAAACATCTTCCACTCCAGCAAGTCCCATTTGAATTTTCTTCTTAAGATTGTCACATAGTGTTAAATGGTTTTGAATATTTTTGTTTGTGTTGTAATTGTATGGTTCCCCAGATTCAAAAGCAAGTCCAACAGATATTTATTTATTCAGCAATTAGTATTTTAAAAAAATAAAAAAATAAAGATAACCTCAGTACTCCTCTGGTAAAAATCAAACCAGGAGATGAAAACAAAAACTAACAATAATACTAGTTTTTCTTTGACCCACTAAAGCTGTCATATTCTTCAAATAAATATCTCTGTGTGTATTGTGATTGCCTTCCTTCTCTCTTGCAAGAGCTGTAGGATCAGTGGTTTAATTGCAGCTGTATCCTTACAAAGTAAAGTCATGGAAAAAGCTGTGTAAACATTAAAGACTCAGGGGAATGGCATCATCAGAAGAAAAATATTCTAAGATCAGGGTGAGGGAGAAAAAGAAAGTGGCAAAGACATGAAAGCTAGAGGACTAGAATGAGTGTGGAGCTGATAAGCATAGTTTCTGTTCAATAGCACTGGTATCCCTTCTGGAGCCCATGAACCTTATGTATTGTGTATTGTGATTGCAACAGATCCGTTTTTTGATGCAGAATGTCAGTTTTAGGAGCATGCATTCTGGAACAGTAATTAATTTTGATGCTGAGATTTCTCATTTTAAGAACTTTAGTACTCAATCTATTATAACTTTGTTTCTCTGAAGAGGGTTGCACTGTGGGTGGGGGAAGAATGTGGGTGGGGGAAGACAGTGCTTTCCATACAAAAACCATGTTTACCATGCTAAAAGTGTTTTGTCTTGATTTCTTATAGGTCCGTGTTGACAGTGGTGTGCAGGAGGGAAGTGAAATCAGCATTTATTATGATCCTATGATTTCAAAAGTGAGTTAATACTTTTTCCTTTTTTTAAAAAAGAGTGTCTGGTAAAGTACTAATCCCTTTTCAAAAATGGATGAGACAGTGTTTCATAGTGCAAAGACTTCAAAGAAAATGTAAAGAGGACATCCTTAGAGTGGAGTCTTGTACTTACCTGGAAGTAAATTTCATCATGTTCAATGTGGCTTCCTCTTTGAGAGTGTATCTTAATTTGTTGACGTTATCACAGTTCAACATACACATCAGCCTTTTTGGATAAATATGTGTGTAAATTCCACTGAACAGATAGAAACAAAGAATTGTAATTATATTACTGCAGGAGCATCACAAGGGAGGTGCATGGAGTGAGGACTGCACTGGGTGGCACTTCAGAGTGGGGTGTCGCTTGGTGTGCTGGTGGTAAGGGGCTGCTTTCCAGTCTGATGGCTGGGCAGTAAAGTGAGTCACATCTCTTTCCCATTCACCCAGCAGCTCTGCCAGACCTGGAAGAGGTTGCAGCATGGCAGGAGCAACGCACTCACACTGGTGAATACTAGTGGGAGTGGAATGCCTTCCAAGTCTGGTGACTGTGCTGGCTGGGTGGTAAAGAGAGTTGTCTCCCTCTCCAGCCTGGCCATCAGCTTTTCCAGATTTGGGAAAGGCTGTTGAAGAGATTATTAAAAAATAATTTGCACGGGGTGTCAAATGTACCAGGTATGTCACTGATTACTGCTTTGCAATCATTTACTTGTTCTTTGTTAATGTCATTACTGTTAGTTTCAGGGATCTCAGTTTATTAAGCCAAGATATTAAAACATTTCGCCCATTCATCTTTGACTCTAAACCAAGAACCCTTGATTAACCATGGATTCCTCTTTTATCCAAACTAACAACTATTGTTGACACGTTAGGAACAGGTCAGGATATTAAACCATGATTTGATGCTAATTTAATTTCCTAGTTCATTCCTGATTTGTTAACTACAGTCACCACTCTGTTTTCACAGACTTGAAGTCTGTGGTCTTGATTATTCATGGAGGGGTGAGCCCCATTGGTTAAAATGGCACATGTGCCCGTGATGCATGTGCAGGGCTACATGTGAGAGCGCTCAACCATTCAAGCCAATGGGGCTTGAATATATGCAAGTTTCTGGTTTTTTTTTGGGGGGGGGTCCAGAACAGCTCCCCTGCAAAAACAGAGGGGCGACTGTACTGCTCACTGTTTTGATAAAATAAAGAACTATAGACAATTAGAGATTTCTTGATTTAATTGTGAATCACATGAAGTGAAACCTGGGCAAAAAGAGTGTATGTATTCAAAGGGGTTCAAATAAAAAGGAACAACAGGTGAACAAGAAGCTGAACTGAAGAAGTTCTGTGATGCAGTTCTATGATTTGGGACAGCCTTTCCCAGTCATGCAGTTCCCAGGAATGTTGGACTCCCGCCATTTCTAGGCAGCAATCAGATAATGGGCTTTTTAGTCCACAAGGGGGGAAAACCTAGGTTAAAGGAATTCAACTTTAAAAGAATAAAAAGACCCTTTGAAGGAGCCAGTAATAAAATGTGCTTCCCTATGGTCAACAGGGACAAATGTCATGCTATTCTCTGTAAACTGGCTGGCCTGTCCCAACATTTAAATCAATGAGTTAATTAACAATAACTCAATGAATTAAACAATTTCAATTATTAGTGTTTATAGCAGTAGTGAATTAATTTTCTAAATAACAATGGTTAACATAATTGAATTAATGTTTTAAATCTAACCTTTTCAAAGAGGTTTGGGCTTGTGTACTTGAGCAAAAGGATTGATTATGACTTGAATTATTAGAAAGGTATGATCTGAGGTAGCCTGCTAACCTCATAAGGATATAATGCTAAACCTATGCGAATGATGTGTAGTGAGCTTTGGGCTCACATGCTCCTACCTACCCTTTTTTCCTTGGAAGGGAGAAGAAAAGATGATTGGAAGAAAGTATTTCTCTTTTAGATTAAAGGCCATTAGTGTCCAGATCCAGATTAATCTAATTTTTTACTATCTGTTTTTAATTTTGTAAAAGTTATATAAATAAAGATATAAAAAATGGAAAACTAAAATTTTAAAAAATCAACATACAACAATGAAAAGGTCTGTACATAGACTTCTATGAAAGGTGACCAAATGCCTAGATGAAGATCCATGTGAAAATGTTGAACATGACCTGTGGTTAATTTTAACTATAGTGGTTTTTTAAAAGCTATTCTTCTGAAATAATTGTTTTTAGTTGGATTGTTTCAACAGACCACAGTTATAGCAGATCCATTTACTCAAGTTTGGCTGGTACCAAAGCTATGGTTAATCTGAAATGGAAGTGAAGGATTTTGAACTTCTTGTGGCTGTGCTGGAGGAGTGTGTGTATGTGTGTGCAGAGCCAAGGCTTGTTCTCAAAACTCTAGATTGTGGTTTAATTGTGCCTATTAGCTTCTGGGCAAAGTACAAGGTGTTGGTGATCACCTTTAAAGCCCTGCATGGCTTAGGCCCAACCTATCTAAGGAATCGCCTGCTTCCATATAATCTGCCCCATACACTCAGATCCTCTGGGAGGAATTTATGGCAACCAGCAAGGACTAGATTAGTTGCGACCTCCCAGAGGACTTTTTCTGCAGTTGCCCCCACTCTATGGAATGACCTGCCAGACAAGATCTGTCTAATATCCAATTTAGACAGCTTCAGGAAAGCTGTTAAGACGGATGTCTTCCAGCAGGCCTTCCCAGAACAGCCCCTGGCCACATAAAGAACCCCATACTGCTTGTATTGGTGTAACTTTGGTTACAATAATTTTGCCCACCTTTAATTGTTAATTGTATTCCTGTGATTTTTAACTAATGTTCGATTTTAATTGTATTACTGTTTAATTTTTGTTTTAAAGGGGGGTATGGTGTATATTTATATCCGTATTTTATCTTTGTAAATCGCTTTGATTGTTCTCACAAAAACGGGGTAGAAATTAAAGTTATATTATTTATTATTTTACTCAGATGAGATAACTTTTTTATGGTACTATAAAACAAATTCTGAAAACATTGCAGATGGTTCTGCACACATTCTTTATTCCTTTCCCTGTTTATTACATGGGCAGTTGAAAGTAATCGCTTTGATTGGGGATTAGATGATGGTGTGCCACATGGTCCTACCCCATGATGTCATGTGTTCCACATAGGGGTTTAGTTGGTGGTCATCGTCCTGCTCCACCCAAAAATGTTCCTTACCTCTAATTTACATTGGGGCTTTTTAGATTGGCAGGAAAGTGTGACATGAAGTTGCCTTTTCCTTAATGCTTAGCAGCTACACTGCAAGCCCCAGGTGTGCATTTAAAAGGTACAGGGCTGCTAGACTGAGGGGTTTGGGAACGACTTATCTGAGGTCTTTTCTGTGGCTCAGCAGCTACATGGGAAGCTGTCAGAACGCTACAAACACAGGCGGAACAGCTACATGGGCGGCAATGAATGCGGCTTTTAGCCGCGCTTTAAATTTTTTTCCCTTGCCGGCTGCGAATTGCGCAATTGCTCAGGTGCACAATGCAGTGACATTATCATTGCCTGCTGGGAACTGCACAATTGCGCAATTCGCAGCCGGCAAGGAAAAAAAAATTAAAAGTTCAGCGGTTTATCACTGCGGTTCCTCTGCCTTTTAAAACTGTGCCGTTGCACTGGTGCATCATGAATGAACCCCCTTATTTTGTGAATGAATTGACATGTTATCCACAGTAGAATAACAGTAACGGCATCCCAGAGTCCCTACTGCGCATGTCTAGGGTTCCGATTAGGGCTGGAGCTAGGGTTTGGGAGCTTTAAAAAACTGCGCGGTTAAACCCCAGCTTTTACACCTGCAGGGCATTGAGCATTTTAATTAGAAGTGAACTCCACACCACGCATGCTCCCAACCCACGATCCATTATAATCCGCACCTCTATCGCTGCCTTTAAATGGGCGCCTTAAAGAGACAGAGCCCCATTTAACTGCGCAACTACACCTTAGCCTTTAGATGCACTTGCACTATAGCGCTCTTTTTAAAAAAAGAGTAGGGAAATCCAGCACCTTTTTAAAGGCGCTTCTTCTCCCTTAAAGCGCCAAAATAGCGTTTTCATGGCACACTTTCCCTTTTTCTCATCTAAAGGCTGGGCTTTCATGCAGCCTTCATCATACCTCTTTTTGCCAATCTAAAATGGGCCTTTGTAGACTTTCAGGACAAGCAAAAAAGCAGATGAAATGTGTACACTTGTGAAGTTCAGACACACATCTTAAAGTCATGTTTGTTGTGTCAGAGTATCGTATGGAATGGAGTTAAGTAGGTACATGGTGACTCTGTCACCACGCACCTACTCATCCTTGCCTGCTTCAGGAGAATGTGCTGGATATCATTGGTATTTTGGACTTTTAGCTTAGGAAAAAATAATGGATGGTATTGGAGTAAACAGAAGAACATTTATTTCACTAGTGTTAGAAAATTTTAGAAAATTATGCTGAAATAAATAGATAAAAGATTAATTTTAATGGAAACAAACTTAATCTCTCTCTATCTCTCTCTGTTAGTTGATAACCTATGGCTCTAACAGAGCTGAAGCCTTGCAAAGAATGGAAGAAGCTTTGGATAATTATGTTATAAGAGGTAAGTATAAAAAAATGGGCCACTAATATGATAGCCCATGAAAATCCACACTTAAGGAACTGTTGCTTCAAGTTTGCCACTGTATCAACAAATTGTGAGACATGTTTTCTAATAAAAGTGTTTACAGAATGAGGCATGAGATGGTGAACAGCATCATCAACACTCGGTTCAAGCACATGCAAAAACAATTACTCAAAATCATTGGCTCTCATATATTATATAATATTAAAAATGATCTTTCACATGTTCTTTCTTCTCCCATTTTTAAAAAATGCTAACTTGTATTCATTTACCAGTCAGTAAGGACCCTAGTCTGATAACATTTAGAAACAGATTCCCAGTAAAGTTGTTGCTTTTTCCTCATCTCCCAAAATAAGCCTTTAAATTTACTTTTCTCCATTAGAGATAACTGTGCAATTCCATCACTGCAGGATTTCCAGTTCCTTGACGTCTTTCCACCGAACCCCCATTGCTAAACTCCGATAAATCAGTGCATTAAAAGAAAGATGTAGAAAGCTCCTCTCCTTCCCACCCCACTCTTCTGTTGCTTATGTGACCTTTTCTATGCAGGAAGAAGAGACTAGTAACTTGAGAGCTTCAACACATGTCTTTTTCTTTTTTAAAAAATCCATTCTACTACTGAAAATATATGAGAACAAATGAAATTGTGGTTAATTTTTAAATATTTCCCCCCTAATGTGGTTCCTATGTGTTTATTGTAGATAGCATATTTTAACCAGTCTGTAGTAAGTATTAGATTTAATATGACTATTGTAATTTCTGGTAGTCTGTTAGTATATCTTTAGTTTCTTAAATTCAAACCAGATAATATATATTGCAAAAACTGTAATATCTCTTGCTTTAAGTACCATTGTGATTTGTGTGTACACGAAAACTCAGGTGGTATGCAAAAGTTATGACAGATGTTCAAGGAGTTCTTGAGTCACTGCAGTACTCATGTCATATTTATGTTCATTTCCCCATTGTATTTGCATACAATCAATGGTAAAGCCCATGCTTTGTTGGAAGTGAGTGTACATGTTGGGATACTTCAAATTTAGTATCAGAGTAAAATAAATCCTGGGTATATCTGGCTAAATATATTCTTACTGGGAGTGTGAAGTATGATTGTTTGTGTATGTAAAGAGAAGAAAATACAACATTTCTTATTGGTCATCCTTCTGTTGCTTCTATAGCTTGCAAAAAAGATTTTTCTAAATATCTGAAAATATCTTCTGTGGGTGTGGCTAGTGTAAGTGGTAGAATGAATTCTGCAAGAGCTTGGTTCTTTTTGTAGTAGATCTAGAAAATTTTTACGAATTTATGATACACAGCCAGTTTTATGACCTGCTGGTGGAAAGATTATGAGTGGAATTAGGTTATTGACTATTAAAAGATGATAGAATGAAAATAAAGCAGTGCACTGTATTGTAAAATGTTTTATCCTTATTCTGGATCTGTTAGCTGGCTAGCTTTAGCTGGAAGGGCAACAAGTTATTTGGAGTAAAAAGTAAAGTTCAATATGATTATTTTTGTTTTTCCTGTACTTTAAAAATATGCATGTTTGAATTTGAAATTTGAAATTGTGGTATAATAAACAAACAGCTTCATTTATATACCGCTTCATACCCTTAAGGAGTGTCTAAGCAGTTTACAATTGTAAGCTATTTGCCCTCCAACAATCTGGGTACTCATTTTAGCTACCTCGGAAGGATGCAAGCCTGAGTCGAGCTTCAGCCCTTTGCTGGTCTTGAACTCGCCACCTTATGGTTTTGAGTGAGTGGCTGCAGTATAGGCATTTAACCACTGCGCCACTGTACAGTGTATACCACTGTACACCTTTTCAGGATCAGATAAGAAAAATATTCCAATAATCAGAAAAACTAGGTATTCAGTGGAACTGTTTGCCAGTTGATATTGGCTTTAGTTTGTGTGGAGGGAATGCACTGTGAGTGAAGTAGAGCAATGCAAGGTTTACTTATGGTTTATTAAAAGTATTCCAGTTTTTAAAAATTGGTATCAAGGGGAAAATCATGAATTTAAATTGTGGATATACTGGTAGTTGTTGTTCTTCTTGTTGTTTGTGTTCAAGTTTGATTTATGGCAACCCTAATGGAAATCTAAGGGTTTTCATGGCAAGATTTCTCCAGAGGAGGTTTGCCATTGCTTTCCCCGAGTCTGAGAGAGTGTGAATTGCCCAATGCCACCCTGTGGATTTCATAGTCAAGGGGGAATCAAATTGTGGTTTCCAGAATTGTAGTTGAACACTCAAACGACTGTGCCACTCTGGCTTTCAGTACGATAGACAACCGTTCAAGTCAGTTGTAAAACTGTAAATCTTCCACTGGTACTACAAATCTATCCCATTTACTTTTTTTAGCCTCTAAACACACCTGTGACCCTGCAGTGGTCTCCAGGACTCTTGATACTCATAGATCAAACTTCTAATAAAATTCACCACTGGCACCACTAGCACCACTACCACAAATGTTTCCGCAAAAATCCTCTTTGTATGTCCCTTCCCCATGTGATTTCCATCCCCAATTAATTTCATTTCCCATCCCGTTTCTGCACATGTCAGATCTCCACAAGGAATTGTTTTTATGCACTAATACCTTAGTGTGCATATTTTCTCTGAGAAACATACAGTTAAGAAATTTTGCATGGTGTTCCTTTGTCTGTATTGTCAAAAGGGTTGGAGAGATGCATTTTAAACAGAAGTCAGGAGGATGAGCTAAACTCTGTTTCCTAAAACAGATTTAATTTGAAGATTTTTTTTTCTTACAGCACAGTTAAAAAGGTTTATTTCTACAAGGAAACACCATTGAATTAATTGGGGATTACTTCTAACAGTATGTGTGCCTATGATTGTATAGCTGGATGTATAGAAGTGGTATTTTACATAGTTATAAGACTGCTTAGGCAACAACTTCCTAATTTGACCAAATTTAATGATATTGCATGAATGAAGGAGAAATCAGAACACTGAAACACCTAAATACAAGATCCCCCTGGACTCTTTCTTAGGAGTATTTTTCTTTTATGTAAAATAATGAGCAAGAAATAAGTATATTAGATGTTCATTTTTGTGTGCTTTGTTAACCTATGTTTAAGTGGATCTTAAAAGTGGATTAAAAGAATGAGTGACATTCTCTAGCAATCTTATTCTCCATGCCAGCTAGCAGTCATTTCGATGATTGCTACTAATGGAACAGAATGGCTATTTAAGGCTTTTCGTCAAGTATATGTAGTAGATATATGTACCTTATTGTTTGTCCTTGGTATCTGCTTTGTGTTTTTCCAATAACAAAAATGATTTTGACTGTATCAATGTTTTTACTAGTGTTTTTTGGTTGTGCCTACTCTTGCCTTCTGTGGCTCAGTTCCTAGGCAGAGGTGGGAAGTACCGGTATTTTAAGATGCTTGTCATGTGGTTTCTTTTTAAAAAAACAATACACAGTAAATTATCCTGTTTAGTTGTAGATCTGATCCTTTAAAAAAAAATGGAGATATGTAAATATATGCATTGGGTATTAATGAGATTACCTGGGATTGTTTTAGGGAATGGTATTTCTGATACTTGGACTACTAGTAGATTTGGAAGACTTTCATTATTTATTTATTTATTTATTTATTTATATCCCGCTCTTCAGCCCTAAAGGCCATCAGAGTGGCTTACAATTAATATTTTTAAAGACGATTCCCTGCCCTCAGGCTTACAATCTAAAAGACACGACACGAAAGGAGAAGGGAATGGTGCTGGGGAAGGGGATCAGGTCCAGCAGTTGTTTTCTCCCTCTGAGGCCTGGACCAAGGCAGATGGCATGGAGGGAGGGCTCGGCTTCTTAATCTAGGCCCGATGGAGTTTGGCCTCTCCTGTCACTCCCTCCTAGGCAACCAGATAGTGTTGTCATGAAGGGAGGGCTCTTCAACTTGAGGCCAGGCTGGATGGTGCTGCTAGGCCTCTTTCACCCCCTTATAGGTGGCCAGATGATGTCTTCAGGAGGGAGGGCTCTTCAACTGGAGAAGAGTTTCATTCATCACAATGTGGCTGTACAGACCACCCAAAAAGGGCAATTTGCAGCCTCTTCTTTTAACTGCAGACTTTTGCTGCAGCAGTTGGACGCTGTGGCGAAGGTGCGCAATTAAAAAAGAGTGGATAAACCTCACTCCTTTTTTCCTTTGCAGTTCGATGCAAAAAAGGGAAAAGGCGCCATAGAGCACCTTTAGTCCATCGCAGCTGCGCAACTCCATATAGAAGTTGCGCAGCTGCGATGGAGTTGCCATGTATGCCGCCCCTTCACATGCTAGGGTTGCAGGGCGCATGGAAGCCCCACCCCGAGGCAACCCTAGCACGTGACGGGGCTCCTCAAAGGGCCGGTCTGTACCGGCCCATTGATATCATTCATTCAGACCAGTATGGCCTACTAAGATTGTTGAATTTTTGCCGCAGCAGTATAAACAGCAGAAAATCAAAGTGATAATTTGTTTTTATTGGATACAGTTTTCATCAGCACTAAGAAAACTCAGTTCTTTGTAATCAGCAGTATAAATACTAGAAGAAAAGAGGAAACATTTCTATAATTTGGGGGGGGGGGGGAAGGATGTATCAAGATCACAAGAAATTTTTGTGTTTATGTGTGTGATCTGCCATAGAAAACCATGTGAGAATGTGCCCAATCTGTATTCCTCCCTGTGATCTGTCAGTGTTCTTGATACATTCCATCTTTTATGGAATCCTTTAAAAACAATTATCGTATATACTTTTCTATAAGTCAACCTCATGTATAAGTTTAGGGCTTGTTTGCTATGACTTATGGATAAGTCAAGGGTAAAACCTAGGGACGTGTAACAAACAAATCTTTTCTCTCCTTTTAAAAATGCATAGAGGGAGCATACTGTGCAAGAACTAAAGAGAAGGAGATGATCTGTTTACTTGAGGTGTTTGTGTAAATGGAACTGCTGATCTTAAAATGTCTGCATTATATAAATAGTTACGTATTTTTATTTATTTCAAAGATTTACTGTATATCCCATGTTTCTCTCACAAAGGGATTCAAGGCAAGTTACAGATATATTGTATTACAGATACAAATACAGATAGGGAAAAGAATATCAGTGAGGAAAAAGAAAGAGAATGGTGTGGAAACAATTTTCTTACCCCATCACCTTCTCTTGTGCAAACCAGAAAAAGAAAAGCAGCTCTCCCTCCTTCCCTATCTTTTTGAGCAGTGTTCAGCAACAAGATGGAGAAGACTGAAGAGCCACTGTCACCCATTTTTAATAGGAGTCTCTTTATAAGTCTCTGCAGAGAAACTGCCAAATCTTACCAGGCTTACATACTATAAACCTTTATTAAAAGTGGCTGGTATTTAAAAACAGTCTGAGTAGACCTACCAGAAGAGATTAGTCCTTAGTGGTTTTAAGCTTGGAGTCCATATCCAGCTCATTTAACCCCTCTGGCAGGTCATTCTGCTATCTGGGGGAGATGAAGAAAATATCCTCTGGGTAAGTGGTTTTAGTGATCTGAGGTCTTATTTTTTGTGCTGCACTCCTCTTGGTGCTTGTTTTATCTTGGTTTTATTATTTGTTCATTTTGTTTGTAATTTTATGCAATTTACCTGTACATTCTCCATGCGTGTGGTTATTAGCCAGCTGATAAATGTAAAAAATAAAATAAAATAAAGAAAGGATCCTCCCTCTCAATTTATTTTTGCAATAACCCTGGGAGGTAGATGAAACAGGGGAGTGAATGGCTTAAGGCTACCTGGTTAGGTTTCTGGGGAAGTTATGATTTGAAATCAGGTCTTTCTGGCCCTAATATAGTTCCATACAATTGCAAGCGATAATGGAATTCTAGTTATCATTTCAGGCCATTTACGGTTGGTGTTTTTTAAAAGGAGTAGGATAAGTTCTTCATTTCCCCACTCAGTGTTCCTCAGCTCTGCACAGAAATGTTTTGATTAGATCGGCTTGGGTACAGACCCTGGGGTAAATCAAAGCAACCCCTCTCTTTCCTTCACCCTCAAGTCAGTCATAGATGACAGACTAGAAGCTGCACTGCAAACAATTGGGGTGCAGATCAGGAATTATTATTTGAGGGCACAGGGAAGAAGAGAACAAGAGAAGACAAAAACAGACATTTCAAAGAATAGAAGCCCAGGGGGGTAGGGGAGGTTAACAGTAGGGAGAAAAGAAAAGAGATATAAAATAAGACTGAACCCGACCCAGAGTAGATTAAATAAGAACAAAGAGGAACAGTGGTAGCAGAAGCAGTGAAGAAAGTTCCAGAAAATGATCTTGCAGGAAGGTGGGGGGCAGAAGATACCTGAAGAGTAATTTCATTTGAGCATCATTAAGATTTGTGTTTTTCTTTAATTTACGTACTTGTCATTGGGTTTTCATTAAAAATCAAATCCTGTTTATAAAGTAAGGTTGGTGTGGAAATCTTACACAGGAAGACAACAGTTACATCTAAATGAGATGTCAGTCCAAAACACACTGCATAAATAATCCACTTTGAGACTGCTTTAATTGCCCTGGCTCAGTGCTAGGGAATCCTGGGAATTGTAGCTTATTGTAACACCAGAGTTCTCTGACAGAAGGCTAAATGGCTCACAAAATCTACAGGTCCCAGAATATTAATAAATTAATATAGTAACATATATTAACATATTAATAAATTTTGGAAACAAATTAAAATTTGGAAACAAATTCATGATAATATTTGTAAAATCCCTAATATAAGATTTGATATGGATCCCAAAATTTATCTGCTAAATATGATTAACAAAATAAAAACTTAAGACAGAATTAAATAATGGAAAATCATTTTGTAAATGATTTCTTTGCTCAAAATTGGAAATCTCCAGATATTCCAACAATTGAAGAGTGGCTGATTAAAATGTACAAAGCCATTGAAATGGACGAACTTTCAAGAGCGATAATGACACTCACATAGATGGAAAAGATTGGGATATCTTTTTTTAATTTTTTCAGTGAACATTGGTGTTTATTAATATAATGGTAATTAAAATTATACTACAGTAACAATAAGTAACCTTCTGAGTAATTACATTTAACATCAGAAAACAGGACAGGGATGGATTTTCCTTTTTGTTTTTTAGGAATGTAAGGCAAAGTCACAAAAATTGAAGATAATTTACTTCTACAGATAAGACAAAAGAGGTCAATTTTTAATTTTAAATAAGCTGAATGGAAATTATTACTTATATGTATCCTTATATATTTGTGATTTATGAATTCATGTTTGGCTAAATGTTTGTGATTTTATAAGATAAAATGAATAAAGATTATTAAAAACAAACAAACTACAGGTCCCAGAATTCCCTAGCATTGAACCAGAGCAGTTAAAGCATTCTCAAACAGGATTATTTCTGCAGTGTGTTTTGGGATCGCTGTCTGCTCCAAATCTCAACCATTGACTCCACCAAGTCTGGAATCTAATCCCATATATTGAAGAGTAAGTCCATTTGGGTTACTTAAATGTTAGTTAGATATCTTGCATGACAACTTGTTTTTTAGTATGTTTAAAAATGTACTGTATCTTACCATCGTACTGAAATTTTCAAAATAAAAAAATGAAATATTCCATTGGGTATGCATGAACTTTCATGTGAACCTAAAGTAGCTCTTTGGAACCTAGCTGTTTAAGGAGCAATATAACTTAAACATTGTGAAACTTTTGAAAGTGAGTTTGTGGTTTATATATAGAAACATGTTACTCAGGCAATAAATTCCTGTGATTTTCTAGTGTGTGAAATATGCAGGTGTTCCCCATGGATTGGCAGAGTTGCAGTCTTGGGAGTTAGCCAATAATAAAGTCATGTCAGTCTTTCACAATTTTATCTCATTTAGAAGACTTATATCAACTTCAACTGTTGTGCCTTTATTTGATAACTACAGTTTTGTTGGATCCAATAGTGGGAGAAAGGCCAGATTTTTATTAAATAAAAAATAAAATAATATGTAATATTTGAAGGGACCATAAATTTCCAGTATTGGGAGTGAGTATTGTTATTCTTTAACATTTTTCAGAATGTTTTTCAGGAACTATATCTAAATGCTGAAGTGTCTGCTTTTTCATGTTAGTGCTATTAAAATAAAATGAAACTCCTTATCAGCTAACCTTTCAGTTTAATGTGTGTTAAGGAGTTCCATATGTTACGGAGCCCTGGGGGCACAGTAGTTAAATGCCTGTATTGCAGCAACTCGGTTGTGAGTTCAGTGCCAGCCAGCTGCTCAGCCTGGCATCCTTCCAAGGTCACTAGGTCACAGTGGTTCTGGGTGACTTCAATATCCCTCTTGAACTCGGGAGTTCATGGACTCCATGGCAGCCATGAACCTCTCCCAATTGGTCAATGGGCCCACGCATTGTGTAGGTCATACACTCAATGGGGCTTTTATTACGGAGCAGGAGTATCCATGGGTGGAGGTAACCAAGACCTCCGCTTTGTCATGGACGGATCACTTCCTGATCAAGTTGGAACTGAAGGCCACTTTCCGCCCCTACAGGGGTGGCAGACCTATTAGAATGGTCCGCCCTCGGAGGCTTATGGAACCAATTGGTTTCCAGAAAGCCCTAGAGGGTTTGCTAGTTGGGAACGCCGGCAACTCTGTTGAGGCCTTAGTAGACACGTGGAATACTGACATCACTAGGGCTATCAACATAATCGCTCCCAAGCATCCTTTCCAGCCCGCTCTGAATCGAAAAATCTGGTACACGGAAGATCTCGGGGAGATGAAGCGGGCTGGACAACAACTAGAGTGCGAATGGCGAAAAACTCGAATCTCATCCGACAGAACTCACTATAGACTGCATCTTCGCAGCTATGGAGAGACTTTGTTTGCAGCGCGGAGATCTCTCTGTTCTGCACACATTGCATTGGCAGAGTCCCGCCCGGCAGAGCTGTTTAGGATTGTGGGGGAGCTGACACGGGTTCCTCCCTTGCCAGCCCTCTACTAGAGCCTCCAGAAGCCTGCTGTGAGGCTTTTAACACCCACTTTGTAGATAATATCTCTCGGATTAGAGCCGACTTAGACGCCAATATTTGTTCAGCAGCCAAGGATGAGGTGTCCAGCCGCTCCGTTGCTGTCAGTTTACTGGATGAGTTTCAATCGGTAAGTACCGATGACGTGGACAAGCTTATTGGAGCTGTGAAAAGACAACTTGCTCCCTCGATCCGGGTCCATCTTGGCTGGTCGTCCAAGGAGGGGACGCACATTCCTTCAGGATGTGATCAATGCGTCCCTCAAGGAAGGCATCTTTCCATCCTCTCTGAAGGAGGCGACCGTTAAGCCCCTCCTGAAGAAGCCTTCTCTTGATCCCCTGGACAAAAACAACTATAGACCAGTCTCCTTCCTACCTTTTCTTAGCAAGGTGATTGAGAGAGCGGTCGCCTCCCAACTCCAAGCCGTCTTGGATGAAGCCGATTATCTCGACCCATTTCAAACTGGCTTTAGGGCAGGTTATGGAGTGGAGACCGCCATGGTTGCTCTAACTGATGACCTCCGCCTGAGCATCGACAGGGGTGGTGTGACCCTGTTGGTGCTCTTGGTTCTCTCGGCAGCGTGTGACACCATAAACCATTCCATCCTTTTGGATCGGCTGAGAGAACTGGGGATTGGAGGCACCGCTCTTAGGTGGTTCCAATCCTTTCTCTCTGGCAGATCCCAAAGGGTGAGACTCGGGGACAGCTGCTCATCTAAAATTGAGCTTAGCTGTGGCGTCCCTCCGGGCACCATTCTGTCCCTGATGTTATTCAATATCTATATGAAGCCGCTTGAAGAGATCATTCGGAGGCACGGAGTTCAGTGTCATCAGTATGCTGATGACACTCAGATAAATTTCTTCGTGACCAGATCATCTGCTCAGACCTCAGATGGCATCTCCCCTCCCAATGATTGCCTTGCGGTGGTAATGGGTTGGATGAGGGAAAATCGATTGAAACTCAATCCAGACAAAACGGAGGTACTCACAGTTATGGGCCCTAAACCAGTTTTGGGAATACAACTTCCAGTCCTAGATGGAGTCACACTCTCCTCTCAGGACTCTGTTCGCAGCCTGGGGGTACTCCTCGACCCGTCGTTTCACATGACTAGTCAGGTGAGTGTGACGGTCATGAGTGCCTGCTATCAGCTTTGGCTGATACGCCAGCTGTGCCCTTTTCTGGAGATGAGGGACTTGGAAACTGTGGTACATGCGCTGGTAACCTCACGTCTGGACTTCTGTAACGCGCTCTACATGGGGCTACCCTTGTGCTTGACCCGGAAACTGCAATTGGTTCAAAACATGGCAGCCAGGCTTGTCACTGGTACATCTAGGAGAGAGCACATTACACCAGTACTTAAATCCCTCTACTGGCTGCCAATTAGTTTCTGGGCACAGTACAAGGTGTTGGTGTTGACCTTTAAAGTCCTACATGGCTCGGGTCCATCCTATCTGAGGGACCGCCTCTTTCCATACGAACCTCCTCGCACACTGCGGTCCTCTGGGAGGAACCTGCTACAGCCCATGAAGACGAGGCTGCGGACCTCCCAGAGGGCCTTCTCAGCTATTGCCCCTAAGCTGTGGAATGACCTGCCAGACGAGATGCGTCTTATTCCATCCATTGAAAGCTTTTATAAAGCTCTAAAGACACATCTCTTCCGGCAGGCCTTCCCAGAAGAAGTGTAACATCTCCCGGCCCTGAAATGCATTTTTGAGCTTCTCCATCTCTCTCTCCAGCATTATTTCACCCTTATACAGTTAAGGTTTCCAGATTGGAACTTCTGTCATTGTTTTTATTTTATTTTTATACGCTCATTTATTGATTTTAATGTTGTTGTGTTTTAATCCTGTTTTAAGGGGGGGAGTTGGGTGATGGGATGGTATATTTTAATTGTACTGTTTTTTAACCTTGTTGTAACCCACCCCGATTGCTCATTCAGGGGGGTGGGCTAGAAATAAATTAAAATTATTATTATCACTACTACTACTACTACTACTACTAAAATGAGTACCCATTGTTGGGGGCAATTAGCTTATTATTATTATTATTATTATTATTATTAACCTTTATTTATATAGCGCTTTATTTATATAGCTTATAGTTGTAAACCACTTAGAGACTGCTTACTGCAGTATGAAGTGGTATATAAATGAAGCTGCTATTTCTCAGTCCAAAATGGTGGAAAATTGCAGCTGTTAAGGGCTGCACCATCCACAAATTGTTACTTAGCCAATATGGTATGGTTTGGTACCCTTCTCTGTGATTTGCTCCAGCTTTACTGCTGTCACAGAACTGAATGGCTGTCAGTTGCAGAGTGTTGCACCTAAGCCTCAAATAAGTCTGTTCACCGGAATAGTCCCATAGATTATATGCAGTGGAAGCTATCATGCAACTAAAGCTACTATTCCATGTAGAGGTATCCAGCTGACAACCAATACCATCCACAGAAATGATAAAATGTGATTTGTGTGACCCAACCTTAACACAGGGCTGTTCCTGCAGTCTTATTATTAAATGTCAGCTCATACAGTGCATTTCTAAGATAGTCTGGCAAAATAGTAATGCTCAATTATCATTATGCAGTTTAAATCTCTCATAAAAATGAATTTAATGCTTTTGCAACTAATAGCTATGCAAATAAAGTTCTTTCCATTCCACTTAACACAATTAAAATTCTCAGCAAGTTAAATATATTGAATTGTTTATCTATGGAGAGACATGTAGGACACCAATTAAGTTTACATGGATAAATGCAGATTTGCGTTTTGTGAATGTCAAGTTGACAGAAGCTTAATACTGTAAAAAGGGCTAATCAACACAGAATATGTTTAGTGCCAGTAAATATTTATGCTGAAGAATGTTTCCTGTGAATGATGAAGTACAACAGTCAGCTTATTTTGAATTTTACTAATTAAATTCTATGACATGTAGATTGCCACATTAATATAATTCTTGATTAATTTTGTAAAATGCACATAATTTATATGACAACTATAAAGACTTCGGTGATAAAAGAACATGTTGCTATGCCACCTTAAGTTCTCTCACTTCACATATTTAAGGCTGATGACAAACTCCCATTTTTATTTAAATTAAGGAGCTATCTAAACAATACAGTAGTTGTTTTAGAGGTGTGAAATAAAATTTTCCTCTTAATTATATTGGCTGGTTTTTAATTTTGGGGGGAGTTTTGCCTTTTATTTTTCCTTTTTCTAGGTATTATTTATAGTGTGGAAAAACTGATGACGGGAGCAGGTGTTCTTGTATCTAGACCTTAGTACAGTTGGCAGCTGTGTCCACAAACCACCCAGTACGGCACCAGCAGAAACCGGGGATGTATCTTGTCATCCATCCTTTGATTTTATGGTGTAATGTGTAGTTCTGTCATGTCCCTTTTATTCAACGTCTACCCAAAAGCACAGAGGAAAGTTGTGTGGCTCTTTGGAAGCGGATGAGATGCAAGTCCTGTCTTCTTTCAACTCTATTTTAAAGGCCAGAGAAGCTTTGAAGCTTGGAATTGGTTGCATGTAGGAAAATGAGTCAGCCTGGTGTAATGGGTGTTGGATTATGACTCTGGAGACCAGGGTTTGGCTCCCCTTTCAGCCATGGAAATCCACTGGCTGACCTTGGGCAAATCAAACACTCTCAGCCTCCAAAGGCAGTCCCCACACACCTAAACAATTCTTGCAAATAGAACCCTGTAGTAGGTTCACTTTAAAGGTGCCGGAAGTTGGAAATGATTTGAAGGCAAACAACAACAACAGAAATGAATGTTAGTTTAATTAAAGCAGAATGAGGAGGGTGGATAGTATTTCCCTTGAAAAAATTAGCCTCATAGTTGGAAAGGTACTTTTGACTCCAGCACTGCTGTTAAAATTCTTGGAAGTGATGGTATGGACTTAATCATAACCTTGCCTTTTATGTGGAATAATGTGCAAAGAATGCCAGATAGATCTGAATTACCCATTCAGGTTTAATATTTGATAATCTGTTACAATGAAATATATGTAGTTGTTACATAGTGATGTCCCATAACTGCTTCTAGCAATGATTTGGCAACACTCTAGAAATACAGTATAAATTTGAAAGACTAAGATAACAAAACCAGTGCACTATGTTCTCTGAAATTACAGCTTTTTAAAATTAATTTACTGCCTATGATATATATTACCATTCATTGTTAGGGCTAAAGAAAATAGTGAAGAATTCTGATCCATTTATTTATAAATATTGCCTTGTTTGATTACTTGGGTATGATGCTTTTCACAGAACAGTACTGAAGAAATCTTTATGTTCCTGTCCAGACAATTTGGACCAGAAATGCCTGTGTTAAAGTGAGGTGGTCTAAGGCCTTTCATTGCTCTGCCTAACTTTGTTCAAAAGGATGTTCTGAGAATAAAATGGGAAAACTAGGTACAGTCATCTCTCCCTATCTACAGTTTTTTAATCAAAGGATTCAACCATCCATGGCTTGAAAATATATGTGTGTGTGTATGTATGTATAATTTATATGTGTGTGTATTCAAAATCTTGGTTTTGCCATTTTATATAAGGGACCCTGTTTTCCTGCCTTATTGTATATAAGATGATTTGAACATCCAAGGATGTTGGTATCCACAGGTAGGTGGTAGTGGTGGTCCTGGAATAAAGCCCCAACAGGAACCAAGGGTCCACTTATATTTCTTTGACATTTGGGATACAAAATCTGCTTATTATGGTGATGGTCTTCTACGTGTCTTTTTATTTTATGAACTTTAAATAACTGAATGGTACACCTTTAAAAAGAGCTATTTTGTGAAATAAAAATAGTTTTAAACATTCTTTCTATGTTCACGGTAACTTCGTGTTTAACTCTTCTTGGATCATAGAGCCACCACTCTGTAAATTCATTTCCTCTTCTCTTCCAGTTCTTTTTCCATTCTGAATAAACTGTACAGAAGTGATAGATTTCATTATTTTCCCAGTTTTTGTGGCTTCACTCTTGGTTGCCAAATCTAATTTTTTTAAAAAGAAAAAGTGGTGCAGAAGGAAATATCATTGCAGGATGGATGTAATATATAGTTTAACGTACATGCGGCTGGCCTCTGTTTGATCCTGTGAGAATGTGGAGGTTAATGTCTGGCTGGTGTTTTGGAAGCAGCAGGTAGCCAAGAGTAAACTCCTCTAGGGGTCCAGATTTCTGTAGCCTCATAGTTATTCACACAGATGGGGGATACCTTGTGAACTTTCACTGAGGTCATGCTAAACTGCAAATCATACTTTGAAATTTCTGAACTCTTAGGTACCAGATAACTTGTGGTTGAGGTTATAACATTGGAGCTATTAATTCACTTCACAGGGTAGGTGTACTTGAGCCTCCAAATCTGATACAGAGATAGCTGAAAATAGTCTTCTGGGTACTTACATAAAGTGGCGGGGGGAATCTCCTATTTAGAATGCTAATTCACATTTTCATGATTCTGTTTCTGAAATACTGCTTCTGTTTTTCCTTGAACTCTGTAAAATGGACTTATCAAGGCTGAAATGATAGGAGAAACTTATACTTTCTCTCATGCTCATAGGTTTGAGTGAATTAAAATAATATTTAATTTCAGATCTTGTAGCATTCAGTAGGCACACAGATTCCTTTCATCAGTCATCAGCTATCATCTCACCAGGGATCTTAGAGCAGTTTCAGCAAGTAAAAGCATGTGGAAAAAGCATTCAGTTCCTCCACTGTAGTGTGTAATATATTATTGTGCTCACTCAGTCTGGAACATGTGTGGCTATGTGCACAGAACTTTTGAATTAGTAGTTAGAATAAAAATCTTTGTTCCAATATTTTCATAGGTGGCTGTCACTGTTTGCAAGAGAAATGCCTAAATTTTACTTAATCTTACATTTTTCTGAGAATTTTTTTACAATAAATATAGTGTTTTATTCAACAGCATTCAATTAACTCCTTTAGAACTATTTCCTATAAAGTCTGTTGGGTTAAAAAAAACACCCAACCTGAAATTTGAATAGGAATGCAAGTTTTCAAAGTTATTTGTTCTGTTAAACTTGGAGGCTTATGCAGCTTAATCAGATGTCCAGTTTCTCATAATATAATGTGTTGTGAAGTATTCAGTACCTTAATGCTGTATCGATAATACATACAGGCTGTCTTTCAATGCTGGGGGGGGGGTGGAGGAAAAAACATAACATAGGAAAATGACTCTTAGAACTGTTTATAATTATTGATATGGGGAGGTTCTTCAAAGTTCTGGAAAACAGAAGTGAAATGCCTATTTTGGTTTTTTAAAAGATCCTCCTTGTCTCTTTTATGGACTGTAGAATGTTATTTCTGTTACAAATAAACCATAGGCAGATTGATGAGTTTGCAAATGTATGAGCAAAACACATGATCATATGACAGGTTTCTATTGTTTTGTTGTATATAGTGGTGACTTCCAGACTGAATGACTATGTAACACCATGCAGTTTTATGTACTCGTGCATTTTGCGTTTGGAGGTTCCTGTCTTCTTTGTTTGGTTTCATTTATCTGTCCATTGATCGCAAGCACTAGCCCCCCAGATGTGTCTGCATAATATGTATTCATAGCTATACCTGGAGATATTAATCTACCAGACTAAAAGTTACTTAACTTTCAGGTGTAGCCCACAATATTGCCTTACTGCGTGAAGTGATAACCCATCCACGTTTTGTCCAAGGAGACATCAGTACTAAATTCCTTCCTGACGTGTATCCTGATGGCTTTAAAGGTAGGTTTTAAATTGAAAGATTGGTTGGTTGGTTGGTTCGTTTAATGTATACCCCAACTTTCTTCTGGCAAGATTATGCAAGGGAAAAATACATTTTTATCTAGTGGAGAAGAAAAGAAACTATACTATTGGATCCCTGGCTCCTCCTCAGTTCTTTTTCCTTGTCTTACCCAGGCAAGGCTATATTCTTCACTCCTTCATCTTTTTCTTGGCTATTATACTTTGCTCCTCTGTTTTTTTCTCTCAGCTATTTTCTCCCTTTTCCTCTCTGCTTCTTAAAAAAAGCACCTCACTGCATTCCCTCTTTTCTTTTCATGTCTTCACATCTTTCTTCCTTTTCAGGTCATGGAGTCACAGGAGTGGGTATGGGGAAGGTTAGGCTAAAGCAAAAAGTACTTTAGTCAGTAAGAATCCCACAGCCCCCAAGTGTGTCTGGATAGTTCAGGACATGTGGGCACTTTAACCACTTCCTATGGGAGCTGTAAAGATGTGCATTCATCTGCATTCCCCACTGAAGCACCTACCTCTGCTGGAGTTGCAGCAGTGAATCAGGTGGTTGAATTAGGAGACAGTGATATTAACCATTTTGAAGCTTCTGCCCCCAACCTCTGAGAGGCTGGGGCCTCGGAACTCAATTCAGTGCCTAGGTTGATGGAGCAGGAAGGCATTGCAAACCTGGCTAGTGCTGACAGTTGGATAGGGTCATGGAAATAGAGGAGGAAGTTGCTTTTTGTGGGTTTTTCGGGCTGTGTGGCCATGTTCTAGAAGAGTTTATTCCTGATCTTTCTCCAGCATCTGTGGCTGGCATCTTCAGAACATACAAACATATAAAACCTATTAAACATTGAGGCATGTATTTTCCTGGCCCACCAGTACAGCTCCAGCACATGGTTAAACTTTATGCGTCCAACAACTGATGGGCACCTTCACCTTACACCATCTTGGAGTGGAACTTGGTCTATCTAAACCAGAAAATCTGATGGCACACTCTTAACACGTCTGCGACCACATCAGCTAACTTCTCAGCTAATGCTATCCTGGAGGAAATTTGCAGTGCTACAGTTTGGTTTGCTCCTTCCACTGTTACAATACACTATAGACTGGACAAATTCTCCTCCAAAGGCATCCTTTGGTAGATGGGTGCTCCAGCAGAACTGTCAGAATAATTAATTTTCTTACCATTTTCCCTCCCATTTTTTATTTTTATTTTATTTTTATTTTTTTGCTAGGGTAATTCCCATTCATGGATGGCTCCTCCTTTGCTGGCTGAGAATGACACATTGGCACACTTACCATGAAGATACATTCAAGCCAAGGAGGAGCCATCCAGCCCTATACCACAGTGGTAAGACTATTTTCTTTCTTTTTTTCTGGACATCTTTCATTTCTCTTTCTTTTTTTCTTGGCTTGGGACTGAACTGAGGAGGAGCCAGGGATTCAGTAGGAAATACTTTCCTTTCCTCGCCTGGGTGGCAACAGGATGGCTCCTTCTGTTGTTGACAGTGTGTGGGGAAAATATTACTCAGATATATTCACCTGGTATATATGTATGTTCTGACTTTGCCATCAGTAATGTTGGGGTAACTAGTACATTACTTCTATTTATGTCTGTTTTATTAAAAAATTCAAACAGAATTTAACAAAACCTAGGTACTATACATTGGATCATGTGTGCTTATGATCATTTTCATTTCAAAATTGTGTGTGTTTGTTTTCAGTTATTGGAAGAATAATGCATTGCATTCTCCTTTCCCTCCTTAAGCAGGGATTTTCCCCTCCCACCTCTTTCATTCTATCTGGCAGTTTTAAGTGACTCTCCAGACTGTCAGTAACTGCCAGTAAGCAGTCAGTAACATTCGTCCTCTAAGTGAGGTTAACAGCTTTCTTCCTGCTGTATTAACTCCAGTTAGATCAGGTTTTAGTTTTGTTATGTATTTATTTATTAAAGCCATTATTGTTTGCTTTTTAAACCACAAACTACATGTTTGTCATTTTTAGTTAGTCTTTATTCTTTAGGAAAGCATATTAAAATATAGTCTGATCCACATTTTTGCTGCTCTGCTGATGAAAGCTGAACTCTAACAAGTTTAACTTTCATACTTGCATATTTTAGTTTACCTTTAAAAAGATTAACACCTTGGGAAAGTAAAATTGTGCCCCACATCAGTAGCATATATACACACTTTTTTGGAGACTGCAGTGAACTGTTGCACTTCCACTGTGATTACTGCAGTAATTTTGTGTGCCATTATAAATATGGAGATTTCTGAATACAATTGTATAGTTATGTTCACCATGGCATTATCTGTATGTAATTCTGTATAAAGTGAAAAAAGGGCATCTATAAACAGTTCTTGGGGTGCTTAAAGATTGAAGAAGACTTTGGGTGGGAAATGAAAATTGGATAAGTACAGCAGAACCTGTATAGCCACTCTGCTCCTATGTGTGATTTAAACAAATTATCAGTTTTAGAGAGGTAAATTTGCCCTTTTTTCTAGTGAGGTAAGGGTTTTTTGTTATTAAAATACGGTTTATAATTGTGTGGGTCTCATAAAACACAAAATACCCTTATGTTATGATTTCTTTAAAAAAAATGCAGTGATCAATAAAAAAACATTTTAACAACTTCTCTTAATTCTTTGAAATATCTTGACAGCCTTCCCATTAATCTCAGTTGGCAACTTTTAATTAAATTTTTACTTGGAGTGGAGTACGTGACACATGTTCAGGCTAATTTTCACATATATATGTTTCTTATGTGTCAGCTGTCATCAACACAAAGCAGCTTTTTAAAAGGCATCATTTCTTTTTGATTTCCATTCTGTCCTTATGGATTTTCCATAGATTTTTAAAGTTGTAATACTGCATATCCTCAGACCAGCAAGATCCAGTGTCCTTCAGATAGCTGAAATTTAGAAATACTTGCCTTTACTCCCCCTCCTTTTTCAAAAATCTAATGCAAGCAATAAAGTTGTTTTCTTGGTGGGGGGGGGGAGAGAAAAGCGGCAGCAGCAGCAGCAGCAGCCAATGTATTATGGAAGAAGTGTGCCAATGTGCATTGATTCATTGTGAACTGATTCATGCAGAGGATGTTTCATAAAAATCCTGTTGAACCTTCATAAGATAAACCTTTCCGTTTGCCAGCATTATTTTGCATCATACAGTGCCATGCACAGTGAATGTAAGATGACATGATATCTGATTAATATCAGATTAATACAAGCTGAGCTTTGGAAATAGCTGGTAGGTGGCTATCATGAGGTGTACCCTTTGGCCTAGCTATGACCAACAACTCAACTCAATTCTTGAGTGGCAAGTGAACACTTTTGTAAATTCCCACTGCTCCAGTGTGTCTACTCTAGTTGGGACTTGCAATTAGATTGAGACTTTCGCTTTTTAAAAATATTAATCAAATCCAGTGCAGGTGGTACATAATCAAAGTTACATAATTATCATCCACCATTACAGCATAAACATACTAAATATCTTGATTCTTGATAACCTCCCAGATTATTTTATAGAACTTTTAGTGTCAACAGTTCAATTCTCTGAGTATGCAGAGGAATTGATGCCGCTCATATTATTTCGACAATACTTATGACATGACATGCACCCTTCTGCATCCAAAATCCTGAGACCATTGTAACAGTACCACTTGCTGTGTCCCATAAACTTTTGGAACTTATTCGAGCCTTCAGATATTGGCCTTCCATACTATAGGAAAAAGTTGGTTGTATCTGAAGTAAAGAATGGAAACTCATGCTGCTTGAACAAATTCAAATGCCTAGAATTTTTATTATTAGGATGAACAGCAATCTTTCTCTCAAGGCTATCATTCCAGCCCATTTCCACCACTGTTGAACTGTGTTTAATATTTATTACTAGCATTGGTTGATAAAATGTAATCATTGCTGAAATTTTGTGTGGTGTTATTTATTTTGGATAGAATATGGGCATTTATGATGGTATTCAAAGTACATATTGAGCTAAATGGAATAGGGAAATTTTTGTATGTTGAGGCACGAGATCAAAGAAAGCAGTGACCCAGGTAATTAAAGAGCTGCCTATTCTCTCTCAAGCTTGCCTGACTGCTGAAATCATTTGCAGAGTGTCTTAATATGTCCTTCTTTGGAACTGATGCAGCTGGCCAGCAGGGAGAGGGCCTTATGAATGATAATTATGCTAATACATATAACAGGTCTGTGTATCATGTGTAATGCTACCATAACATTTCTGAAAATTGATTTTGAAATCTAGGACACAAGTTGGAAGATTCTGAAAAAAGGGAGCTTCTGGTTATAACAGCATCTCTGTATGTGGCTGAACAACTTAGATCACAAAGATTTCTGGGTGCTTCAAGGTAAGCTAGAAAGTTGTGTGTGTGTTTAAGAAATTTTATTTTTGCACATACACCAGAAGGTGTTTTAAGGACTGGAAAGATTTCTTAGGGGCTAAACAGGCAAAAAGAGGTGCTTTCAGGCTGGCTTGAAGGCATGCCATTTAGATGACACATGCCTTGAAGCCATCAGAAAAATGTCCTTATGCAGAGAAAAGCTGTTTCAAAATGAAGAAGCTTTTTTCCACTTCTTCCTGGCTTGAAGCCATGTCATGTGGTCATGACATGAGCACTCCGGCTGCCTTGGGAGCTGGTGGTGCGGTTGGTGGGGTTTCAATGTGGCTTCAGAAAAGGCAGCTTCCAGCCACTTTTTCCTGCCCATCTGTTTCGCCCCTTAGTTTACTTTTTCTAAATTCTGCTGACAGATGCAAACATCTCAAAACAGTCCTGGGCCATGAAAGGTACCTAGACCAAGATCCAAAAAGCATCCAGCTTCCTCTGGTCCAATACCACACTGAAAATGGTTACTAAAATTCAGAATTTTAGAAGCAATTTGTAGCTATGTTGGAGTCTACTGTTTTCTTGAACTAAGGACACTCAGGTTCTGCTCATTTACATCCGTGAAGCTCACTGGGTGACATTTCACCACTCATCTCTCAAAGTTGTTATGAGGGGAAGGAAGGAAGACAGACTGAGTGCTTTGCCATGAACTACTTGGAGGAAGATGGGTTAGAAATGTAAGAGATAAATACAAATGTGTGTTTAAGACTCAATACATGTCTGAATTAACCATCATAATACCAATAGAAGATTTCAAGGTATCGTAGGCTTGGATGCTTACTTTTCATTAAAGGAAAACTGAAGGCAGATTAAGCTCATATAGACCCTCTATGTGAACGTACCTATCCTTATGGTACAGGGGGAATACAAGCCATTATCTTTTGATGTATAAATTAAGAGGGACATGTTCAGTATATTGTTTCTTTTTATTGGACAGAGTGCTGTTGACATTTATTCTTGTATATCACTAAGTGCATATTATTAATATTATGCATTGTATTCTTGTATACATCTGGACAATAATTGTGTTCACATTTATCTTCTGGTTAATAATACAGTGGTCCCCCGGGTTACGAATACCCCGGGGTACAAAAACCCCGGGGTATGAAAGAGCTCGGGCCGGAAAAACGGCCCCGGCTTGCGAATAAAATCCCGGGATCCAAAAGAAAAAAAGCCGCGGTCCCTTTAAATTTGCCGCGTGGTCCGGCAAATAAAGCGGTCCCCCGGGACCACTGTAATAGTTTTAACCTACTTTACAACATAGTCACAAGTATAAAATTGTTGAGAGTTTTTGCTGGCCTTTAAATACTGCTTTTTATTTATTTATTCATTTAATTGATTTTATTTATAAATACAGTGATCCCACCACATTCACTGGGGTTAGGGATGAAGGACCCCTGTGAATGTGGAAAAACTGCAAATAAAAAACACTGTTCTTTATGCCTGAGAGAACAGCTCTCTAGGAATGTCCAGAATCATGCCGGAGAACCTACAAATGCCTAGAAAAGTGTTTTCTCTAGCAATTCAAGGTTCTCCAACACAACTCTTTGGTCAATTTCTGGCAAGAGTTGCACTGGAGGACCTAGAGATTCCCAGAGAGAACAGATTAATCAAAACCACAAATAATCAAATCCGCAGGTCAAACCTACAAGTGTGGAGGGCTAACTGTACTTCATGAATAACAATCTAAATTTTGAAACAGAGGTCAACATAGAACATAGCCCTTCCTCTCTCTCCTTGCATTCCCCTGATGCCCCTTATCTGCTCTGGAGGGTCTCCCAGTCTTCTGGAGCAAGTCATGTGAGGGGCTCCAGATATGAGAATGGAATCCATTCTGTTAGCAGTGTCCTTTCTGCTAACAGACACACCTGGACATATATATCTAGTGTTGAATGACAATTGTTTTCAGAAACGTTTTCCCCCATTTTGTCTGGTCTCTGAAACAATATTGGAGAATATATCCCTGAAATCCATGAAAAATATTCCCAGGTTCCTAACCTAATAAAGCTTTGCCCTTACCCCTTACTGAATTATAATTTCACTACGTAGTACCGTAGAAAAGGTATCATTGGTATCAGTTCCAACATTTAGAATTGAAATGCGTAAGCTCTCATACTGTCCATATTCAAAGATACTGTTTAACATTCATTGGAATGTTAAAGCTTGGTTCTATTATTGTAGCCCATAATTTGGATATTTGGATCTTGATGCTATTTTTTCCTAAGAAAATGCATTTAAGGAAAGGTTTAATATCTATGAGAGCCCATGCTAAAATGTAAGTTGGTTTTAAAGGTGATGCTAGATTCCTTTTTTACCCTCTTACTTTCCTTTCTTTTTATGCTACAGCAGAATAACATGACTATTACTTGTATTTCAAAAGTATCCAAAAGAAAGGACTGCTATTGTGAAGATCTCTTCAACTATGGTTTAACAGAATAGCAAGTAGTGAGGGATAAATGCAATAATACTTTAAAAGAAACTTTTCTAAAATGCAAATATCACTCCACAATATTTTATGGAACGTAGGAAGGTAGCACCCTCACCCCAGTCCTTATCTTATAATTATTTCCCCAGGGACAGAGTAAGCTGGAAGTGGGTCTAACCTTTCTGTACATAAGAAGATCAAAAGCAAAAGGGGTAGCTATATCAGTTGTTTTTTTCTGTATTTTTGCTACCATAAAGCAGAACTGTGGAACTGATACTGAAAGACTTTAGTCTCTGAAGTTTTGCTAGAAATCCTGAGCTATACTTATTATATTTATTCATGTGTAAGTCTACAAATTTTAGTCAAAAAATTGACCCAAAAAACTTGAGTCGACTAATCAGTGTAAGTACTGGTGAAAGGCAAAAGTGTAATCTTTCCTGAAAGCACTGAACGCACACACACACCTCATCAATCCAGCCTTTAGTGGGAGCACAAACAGTTATGCCTGCTGGAATTTTGTTAAATTCTTTGGCATCATCTTCCTTTGCTTCATCCTTTATATCCTTTGTCATATGCCCCTAAATTTTATCCTTGACTTATATATGGTCATATCAAAATCCATAATTTATCTCCACCCTCGATTTATATATGAGGTTGACTTTATAGTTGAGTATATATGGTAGTCACTTCTCTGTGTCTTTCTGTTTTAGTTCTGCTTTTCAGCTTTTGTCTTGGGTGAAGTCTATTGATTCCACTTAAAGGGAAAGGATGAAGACACAAGATCTTAAGTGCCAGTAGGATAGGCTCTTTACAGACTTTTCATTAGTGGTATTTTTTGTTTGTGTTCTGAGAGAAATATTGAGTGTCTACAGAAATACTGAATTTGGAACTACTTGATTTGTTTTTATTGAACAACTCATACTATCAGCCTGCTTTGCCGATAATAGTTGTAGCCCTTCCTAATTAAAGTGAACAAAACTTTGTAATGGCCAGGTCTGTTATTTTGACTCTAAGCTATTTCTACATATGCGACAAAACTGTATTTTTTGAAAAATCCAGCAATGGAGGTCTTTTTGAACAGTTAAGCCTATAAATATATCATGTATCTATAGATTTTTCAAGACTTAGCAGTCCTTTAGACATTTTTTCTCAGTTCAAGAAACACTTTGTCTAACTTATTGAAGACTTATGTTGCAGTCCTACATACACATAACATGGTAGTAAATCCCATTGAAACCAATGGACCTTTTGAACAGAGTAATACTAGGGTATACATTCCACCTGCGCCATCTGTGGGCTTGCTATCCACAGACCTGAGCTCATGCAGACGGCAAGCCAGGGGGGATAAAATCGCATTTGTGCCTGCTCAGGAGCACACCAACATTAGAATCAATGGGACATGAGGTCTCAGTTTTTTCACATATGTAGGAGAATCCCCCATATATATAAAGGGACCACTATAATTAGTTATTTTGTAACTTTAAAAAACTAATGTATAACAATGGTAACAGAAGAAGAAATAATGGCACCCTTTAAAGCTATAGCTAACATTTAGTTGCTTTTATAGTTAGAGGACATGTTGCATCACTTCTTAGATATGTTTTGTAGCAATGACTTGTAGTATTTTATTAAACAACAACAACATTTATTTCCTATTGTATTTTAAACCACCCAGTAGTAAAAAGTTTAGTTTGTGATGTACAAAACATTAAAAATATAAAGAACAAACCATAAAGAAGTACATAGCAATAGCATATAAAAATACAGAGTATAAACTAGTAACTATAAAAGTAACTTAATTTTGAATAACAAGAAAAGGAGTTACTGTTTTAAAACTTAAGCTGCCTATGAAGGTGGGCATTGCTTGTCAAGATGTAAACTTTCCAGAAATTTTGAAACCATGGAATTAAATCACTTTTTTTGGGTGCATATTTCTATATATTTTCTATAAAGCTATACATTGCAGGGGAGGGGATTTAAATATATTTAAAATAGATATAAAATATACTGTTTTCATACTAACACCTACTTATTGCTTTAGCAAATATTTCATTTTTATATATATATATATATATATATATAATTGTACTATTTGACATATTTATAAAATTTAAGAACTTAAAACTCCCAGTTTTAACCAAGTAAAATTATGAATACACCAAACATGAAACAGAGAGCTTCAGACTACTGCATCATGTGCATATAAGTTTTCTTTCTTGCCCCCTAAGAAGTTGGAAGAAAGAATAAAAACAGAAATAGACTTCCATGTGCACATAACGTTTAGGACTAAGATCGAATACAAAATTCAACTGAACAATGAAAATATGCATCTGTCACTAGTGTATTATCATGCCAAGCAACGAAGCCCAGCCCTTTGTGTTGAGATGACAGTACTCACTTGTGTAGAAATGTCTCTTGGATTTGGGTGGTGTATGTGTCTACAGTATGCCTAGGAATTCTCATTCTTGAATACTGCAGGCTATCTTATGTAGAGATCTTCACACTTCACAATTTCTGCCATTCTAAGTTAGTGAGATTTCTTCTTTAAACAAGCATTTTTGTAATTCCATAAGAGAAAATAATAGTTTTTTTATGTTACCCATTTACTGCTGGAAAAAATTAAATGTTTGTGGGTGGAAACCCCATGGAAAGGTGGATGTCTAATTTTATCCCTCACATTTCTAGGTGCATGCTTACAACTGCAACTGTAACCAATTGCTTTCCAACATTAGTAAGGTTACTTTCTTAGACCTGTATAGGATTACTTTGTAAAGGGCACACTTAACTTTGTCTTTCATAGCAATTTCTTTTTGACAACTTATTGGTAACAATTCTGATGAAAAGGTAATGTTGTCTTAATACCTTCTTTAGTCAGTATGGGTATTGCCTTTACAAGAGGAAATATATCTTAATTGTGTTAAGAGGAGGGAATGTTTTTGAGAAGATAACTTCAGGCCTATCACTTTAATTACAAAACAGTTCAGCTGGAGAAAAAAGCCTGCTGCCCAGTTAATCTAATTAATTAACTAATTAATACCCCACATTTCCCACAGTGCCAGACCCAAGGGGGTGTACAACATCAAAACACAAATAATCTATCATGTTAAAACCAAACACTGAATTAAAACAGTTTTAAAACTGATCCACTACATTTTTACAACAAGAAAAACTTCAGCAGATATTCCAGTCCTTCATTGTCTGGTATGGTAGCAATGCACTGAACAGCACTACCTAATACTGTATTCGTATGTTGTACTTCATATTTCCAAGGATACCATGTAGGGCCTAACCATGTGATCTGTATACCTACTATAGAAGTTGAGAGTCAAGAATCCAAGTCACTCCCTAAATTTTCCCCCAGTGATTTTTAGTATATATACCCCCAGCCTACTGTATGTAGAGTTGTTCTCTTTTGTCATTTCCTGGGCTCTCTTCATGCTGTGCCCTTCTCTCTTCTCTCTGCTGCTTTTGCTTAGAAAAACAGTTCATTGATGTAGGTCCAAAACACACTTCAGAAATATTCCAGTTTGAGACTGCTTTAACTGCCGTGGCTCAGTTCTAGGGAATCCTGGAAATTGTAGTTTATTGTGGCACCAGAACTCTGACAGAGAAGGCCAAATGTCTCACAAAACTATAGCTCCCAGAATTCCCTAGCATTGAGCCATGGCAGTGAAAGCGATCTCAAACTGCATTATTTCTGCAGTGTGTTTTTGACCCTAGTTCTAATGATTGCTTTTAACATTTCATAGGGGAAGGGGTTGAGATTGGTAATTAGTACACACGGCATTCCTAGTTTTGTTCAGTATCATCAGTTATGCTTCTTTTACTTGTGCTGACTTTTGCCACACAGTCTAATCCTACAAATGCTTACTTTATGAACACAGTGATTTGGGTGACTGAAAGAGGGTAGCTGTGTAAGGGAGGAGGAAGAGAACAGATTCTGCATCATTGTGCGTGCACATTTTCACTGGGCTGCCACTTCTGCCTCATGTAGAAGGCATCTTCCCGGTGGCCGATCACATGCCCAGAACCATTTAGTGGCCAGGGAGGGTGTGAGGTAACTGGGCAGCATTTGGCTACATATTTGCAGTTGGGAGCAATCAGCAGTTGTTGCCCTCCCAGATCTCTAGGAAATATGCTGGAGATCTAGGAGGTAGATGGCTGCTCTTCTCTCCTGGTTGAAGCCAGATGCTGCCTAAGTGCACCCCCACCATCCACTAAACAGCTGCTTCCCTGGCCAGTGGCTGAGAAGCTCATACCTGCTTTTTGAAGCAGGTTTGCATGGGGATTCAATATTTCCTTGCTGATATGACACCTCCTTGCATAATGAGCTTAAAAACATAGACATAGCCAACCCCAGTTTATGCCCAGTTTACACCCACATAAGTTTACCTTACCCAGCGTACACCCGTGTATATCTCTGACAGGATTCTGGCATTGGTACAGGAGACTGAAGAGCTCAACTGGAGGCCTCTGAGTGCAGATACTACATGCAGATTTTAAATGTGTCAGTCTATGCAAAATGTACACTTAGGAAAAGGAGAATCCATAATTGACTCTAATATGTTCAGGTTTATGTGAGAAATGTGACAGCATCCTGGTATGATTGTGGTGTATCTTGCTTTTAAAGTGAAGGAAGTGTGTTCTTTTGTTTTCCATTATTTGGTTTATAACTTAAAAGCAATAACGTATTTTTATTTTATCAGCGTCACTGGTAGATTTTCAAACAATTTTTTTTATGGAAAAAGACAAATTGCATCAGATTTCCCTTTTCATTCTAATCATCCAAATGCTTGATATCACAGGGGTCAAGCTGATAATGTGCTATTCAGATAATAGGGACACAGATTTCCTATAGGAAGTAGCTGTGAAAGGTGGATGATTGTGTGTATTTTTTAGTTGTTCTGTGCTTTAAATGATTTTGCATAGTTTTCCCCCTGTTTGCTCAATAGTCTGGCTTACAGTCAAGTGAGTACCACCCATTGCTACAGGTCAGTTTTACATTATCCATTGAAACAAAAATCCTGAGGTTGTCATGATAGAACATGGTACTGTTTCCAGTGGAAACATTTTGATGTAAGTGAATATAACTTGCTTGATGTAGCCAAGGTCTCTCAAACAAAAAGCAATGTTCAACTGATGTATTGGCTGGAATCTTATTTTCATTAGTAGTTTGGACAAGGGGAATAGGAGAGTAAATGCTCCAGGTGTGGCTATCTCATGGGTCTACTAATGTAATGTTTACACTTATAAACCCAATTGCCTACAGCACTTCCTATGTGTTGCTTGTGTTGGCTGCTAAGCTTATTTTCCTAATTTCTCTATTGGTTTTGGCCTTCTATCATTCATAGCCTGGAAAAATCCACCGTTTGGTGCTTGCATGTATTACCCAGTGGTAGTACATGTAGGAAAAGGTTGCTCTGTATTTAAAATTAGGTTATATTATTTTCCCAAGAAGTAGCAGATTTCTTTTTTCATTTGGCATTCATTAGGGGTTATTTTCTACTATGCTTGTCCCCCACACCCTTCCAGACTGGCTTTTGTAATATTGGATGAACATTTCAAACAGACCACATCTTATTTAGACTATAAAATAGAGCTAATAGACTTCTTAATTAATCTTCAGAACATTTTTAGAAAGTTTAAATTGCTTTCTTTGCCTCAGTTTGAAAAGATAGAAATGGAAAAATGTTAAATGTAAGTACATAATATATATGAAATAGCCACAGTTACATTGGTATCTTCAAGACTGTTTGCCTTTCTGTTTCCACGATTTATGAACTATTTGTACATATAGTTAAGTATTTAAATTAACTTTTAATAAATGGAGCAAAGAGAATAGAAAGAAGCAGATATTTTGCGATGGCCTTCTGAATTTTAACAAAATCAAAACAGAGAGCTGAGCCATATACAATAGCAAAAGCATCCTTCTTAATAATATGTCTTCTTCAGGATCTCTGTAACTCAAACAAGTGCGCACTGCGCAGGCATAGGTAAACCCATAGATGACCTTTCTTAAAACTAGTTATAGGTAAGCAACCTGTTCTTATATAATATATAACTGTAGACTGTTATATCAGATTCTTCAGTCTCTCCAAAGCCCCACTCTGCTGCTTCTTTGTGATGACCCCAAGCTTTCAAAGGCTGTGCCACCAGAGTGCACATTTTGGTAGGCAAGGCTTGGTATGGCTCCTCTGGTGGACTGTGTCTTTGCCATTTGAGAACCAGTGTAGCTAAACACAGAGAGGGTCCTCACAGAAGCTTGGCTTCCAGGTCATGAACTGACCACAGAAACTATGAATACAATAACTGTGAAAATAGTTGCAATCTGAATTGGTGGAGAGATCAGCCATACAAATAAAAACATGAATCTTGAAGGTTTGTTGCTAACTGCCCTAAAGTAGACCTCAGCTCATGGTCACCCTGTTAATGAGATATCTCCAAGACTCCCTCTCTTCCACTATGCTGCTCAAGTCCTGCAGGCTCATGCTTGTAACCTCCCTGAATCCAGCCATCTGGTGTACAGTCTTCCTTCCTTCCTTCTGCCCTAAACCTTTCCAAGCATTATTGTCTTTTCTAATGAATTATGCCTTCTCATGATGTGACAAAAGTACGACAAGCCCAATTTAATTATCTTTGCTACTAGGGGTATTTCAGGCTTGAATTGTTCAAGGACCTATTTGTTTGTCTCTTTTTGCTGTCATCAGCACTCTTCCCCAGCACCACATCTCAAATGAGTTGGTTTTCTTTTTACCTGTTTTTTTCACTGTCCAGCTTTCACATCCATACATAATGATTGGGAATATCATGGCTTGAACAATTCTACCTTCAGTGCTCAGTTGCATATCTTTACTCTTTAGGAGCTTCTCTAACTCTTTCATGGCTGCCCTTCCCATTATATTAAATAATTAATTCACATTATTTCAGTAATACATGTAATCTTATCTCTTCCCACATTAATATCTGTGTATTCCCTAGTCCAAACTACTGAGAACTTCCCCACTGACATTTAAGAGTGGACATGGATTCTTGTGATCTACAGATGTTGTTGAACTGCAATTTTCATCAGCCAGAGAAATCATGGATGCTGTGGCCCAGCAACATGTGGGGAGTTGCAGTTTCTTTTCTTTTGACAATTAAAGAAGTTCTTGTTGGAAGGTGCTGAATTCCAGTTTGTATAGTACTTACTACTCTTTTAACCTTGGTCCAAAACACATTGCAAAAATAATCCAGTTTGAGACTGCTTTAACTGCCTCAGTGCTGTGGAATCCTGGGAATTGTAGTTTATTGTGGCACCAGAGCTCTCTTGACAAAGAAGGCTAAATGTCTCAAAACTGCATTTCCCAGAATTCCCTAGCATTGAACCAAGACAGTTATCATACTGGATTATTTGTGCAGTGTGTTTTGGACCCTTGAAGGTTGTTGCAGCTGCTCATTTTGTGTTTATGTGGGTGTGTGGCTGTGTAAGGTGTATTCTCAGTGGTAAATCTTGAGCAGTTGTATATCCCTTTAATGCAGTTTACTAAGGTATTGCTCCCTAATCCACCCCACCCACCCACCCCAATGGAAAGATAATTTCTGTACAACAGTTATTTCAATGTTTAAAAATTTTGTATAGATGAATGGGACTGTCACGTGTACCTTCAATATCTATGTAGTTTTACATGTGGTGTTTGAACCATCACCATGAGTCCCTCATTTCTGATCACAGGTAAATTAATTGAACTCACTAGTCTCTTTAACATCCAAAAACACTAGAGTTTATCCCAGAAAAAGCTATCTTGTCACCAGGCCCCTTTATGCTGACTCAGTAGTGATGTGGGAGTTATCGGCTGTTTGTTATATGCATATATATTTTTTCAAGGGCAGGGTACACATACTGATTTAAGATCTGTTTCTCAAGAGGTATCCATCTGTCCAAGGGCTTGTGCTCGTGTAATGGAATTTTAAAATCTTTTGTTTGGTCTACACAGTTGACCCCATGTAATGTCATATTGTAATTTTTTAAAAGTTTCTAAAGCAAATTGTGGCACAGGGAAGTTGTTCCTTGAAAGGAAAGATATCTGAACAACACGTGGATTCCTGAAACATGTTCTGTGGTACTTTGGATCCTGATTGTTAAGGAAATGAATTTTACTTTTACACATGAACATTCATATACATAATGCTTAGTTGCATGGTGTGTGCGCAGTTTTGAAGGTGAATCTTTCCTTTAATTTGCTTCAGGAGCTGGTTGGGACAGAATGGCATCATTATTGTTGGAGTCCTCCTCTGTTCCCTGCAATGGTTCCAAAGGCTCTTGCACTCTTCATCAGTATTATTGTACTTCTTTGGCTGCAGGATATTTGGCAGCTGTTGCACCCCACTGGCAAATCCTATTCATACTTCTCTTCTATTCACTACTGCCATTGGAGAATTGATTTCTCCCTCCTCTGCTCTAACCTTTCCCAATTCATTTTGAATTGTTCAGTGTGAAACATTTTAATTTCATATCATACAACCATTCAACTCGGTCTTTTCCCCCTTCCTTTTAACTTGTCACTAGGGTAACAGTAGAGCAGGTTTCCTCTAGAGAATCAGCTTTTTCAAAAAAAAATTTGCATGCTTAATGTTGCATTAAATGCTTGTATTTTTATACAAACTCCTTAAATACTTTAAACAGTGGGCATATTTTTGCAGTCTGATGTTGTCTCAATATTACGCCTTTTCAAAAACAGTCTCTTAAATGTCAGAGCTCATTAGTAAACTAATGGGTTATAAAACAACTCCAAATCCTCTAATGGGTTATAAAACAACTCCAAATCCTTTAGATAGAATGTAATTTCACACCAGACATTTATAATTAGTATTGTAATCATATCCATGTGTTCTCAGAGGTATGCTCCTTTAAGTTCAATAGGACTTACTCCTGAGTAATATGTGTAACCTAAATTCATCTTAGATGAGCTGCATACCATGCATTGCAGGTACATTCTGATACTTTATAGCTTTGAAATATGAAACACTGTTCAACCCATTAGTAATGAATAATTGATACCATATGTAAAAATTTGCTCCAGTGCCATCTTTACTACATTTGTGAAAAATAAGGTTTGTGATATTGTTATAAAAATTTTGCTGCAGAAACACCCAACATCTCCCCCCCCCCTCCACAATCCAGTTTTCTGAAACAGAGATTTCAAAAACTCTTCCTTTCAGTTTTGTTGAAAGTGGAACAATTACTGCTTCAGTATTTTTGTGTCTCAGGAGCAAGATTGTTGCAGTGCTGATGTTTGAACAGCTAAAACTATCAATATTAAGCAAGAAAACTGATATTTTGTTGTAATTAGTAACATTTTTGAAGTACTTCTGAAAATCTCTGTTTTGAAAAATATGCTTATAATCATTTAAAGGAATCATTTGCTTGCTTTAAATACTGATAACTTTTTAGCTTTAATTTTAGACGACAGTTTTCTTTTATCATTTTACAAATCTAGTTGGATGCACATTGTTCAAATCATTCCCTCCACCCCAACTTTATTCTGTTAATAGCAGACTTTAAAAACTGTCCCTTCTATTAATTTCCACACTCTTTTTGAAGTCTCCTTGTTTAAATTAAAATGAAAGCTACTTCTGCCAAAAAGTTGTTTGGCAAGAGTATGTGACGGATTTTGGTCAAAAATGTCAAACGTATGGTAATAGTTAATTTATTGGTAGTTGTACTCTCCTGAGGACTCCTCCTGAGACCATCTTATATTTTTATCTAACCTGCTCTAACTGAACAAGCTATTGATTTGAAATGTGATAAGCCAGGGTAGAGTAGACCTTTAAATAAAACTTAACTCCACAATAGCTATCCCTCTTAATCAAAGAAACACATGAATGCATGTCCATCTTCTTCCAATGAGAGTAGGTCATTCCAGTGTTACCTTTATGTAGAGTAGAAGTTCCCCTTGTCCGTGGAGAAACAAACAGAGCTCTTTCATGACATCTGTCACAGGATCTCTTGTGTTGCAAAGGATTTAGTGGTATGTTGTAGGGCTACACTCAGTACATATAGAACACTGGTGAAGTCTAGAGGGCCCTACTCTACATAAATTTAGAGCATACTGTGACTACATATGGTTGCATATTGCAAATGATTACAATCGTGGACAAATCTTTGAAGGAAACTGATCAAAGTTACTTATCTTTTCACTGTGGAGACACAAAAAACAGTTTGAAAATACTGGACCTATCACTTCATTTTCTGACAACAAGTAAAGTTCACACTTTAGGTGTCTGGTCTAAGTGTTAGTGGAAAATTGGAAAAAACAGTTGGAGCGTTTTAGAGGAACGTGGAAGCAGAGGGGCAGGCTAAAGATATAGCTGAACAGGAGGCCAGTGTCTGATCACGGGCTAAGGAGAAAAAGGGTATCTCAGTGGCAGAGAACACTTTTTGCATGCAAACAGCCCCAGTTTCAATCTACAGCATCTCCACACTCCTATCTGAAACAGTCTGTCAGACAATAGTGAACATAACATGCTTTACATGTATATATTCTCATGTTCAGTCTCCAGGTACAGCTGGGAAAGCCTTTTGTCTGAAACCCTAGAGAACTGCAACCAGTCAGTGTAAACACTGCTGAGCTAGAGAGACCAATGGTCTGAGTCATTCTAAGGCAGGTTCCTCTGTTTAAACCAGCTCTTTTTTCAGGTACCTGTGAGTTTCAGACAGCAGATGTGGGAGATAAATACTAAGTAGTGTCATGGCTTTGGTATATCTCAATGCCCTTTCCCTGCACTAGGATCCACTGACAATGTAGTTTGTGAAATTTATATCCTGGATTGAATAGCCTATAGTTCCTTCGTCAGACTTCTCCCAATGATGTAGGGAGGGAGGAATAGTTCCCAATCTATACATTATTCTGTGGCATTCTCCAGTAGCTAAATGGACTGCATGTCAGACAGTGTTACTTTTTAATATAATAAACAGTAGCAATAAGAACAATTAACAGTAAACTTTATTAATCATCATCTTCACTTTATCAACTGTTGTTATTTAACATCTTAATTCAACATTGTATTTGGGATATTTACAATAATATTCATTATGTAATAACTTGTAATTTTTGTACATTTATAGTATTTTACACTGTCCTGACCTTCAAGGTATTTCCTTTATGTTTGCAAATCCTCTGTGAGATCAGTTTAGATGAAACAACTAGCTGAAATTCACCAAGCCATAGTTTACCACACTGCAGTGTTATGGGCATTATAAAACTTACTCAGAAGATTTACACTGCAGTACTTTACTTCCTCTTGAGGAAGAATAATGTTGTACCCCACATTTTACAAATGAGAAAAGGTGCAATGTTTTGATTATATGTTGTTTCAAACTTGTTTGTAAATCTGTTTTTAAGTTTGTAAGGCTTTCAGTTATGACTCCAAGCCATATCCTACTTTCATTTTTACATCTGTGTAAATTCAGAAAAAGAGCCAGTATGATGTAGTGATTTGGATATTGGACTAGGACTTTGGAGATCAGGGTTTGAATCCTTGCTTGGCAATGGAAACCCACTGAGTGACCTTGGGGAAGCCACACTCTCTTAACCTCAGAGGAAGACAATGGCAAACCCACGGTGAACAAATCTTGCCAGAAAACCTTGTGATTTGTTTACCTTAAAGTTGCCTTAAGAGGCACTTGGGACAACATTGCAAACATATGATGGTTAATGGAGTGCACCAAGGAATTTCAGAAAAAAATCACCATGTGCATTATAGACTATAGCAAAGCCTTTGATTGCATAGTAGATCATGGAAAACTATGGAATGCTTTAAGCCAGAGCAATAGATGATGGGATTTTTTAAAAAAATCTCCCTACAGAGTCAACATGCGTCGGGGCTGACTTGAGGGCAGTTAACAACAACAAGGTCTCTGTAAGAAAAAACTTGAAGGCACATAACAACAGCAAATTTGCTCAATATTCAATTTCCAGTTTCAATTTCATTTCCAAAATGCAGCAGTACCTTGAGGTGGAGCAATGGCTATAATTATGGTTTGTCAGAAGTAGTGAAATCTGACAACTGTTAGCTCAAATTCTGGATTGCAAATAAGCTCCAAATTGTGGTTTGTTATCCTCATTTGACAGGTCCCCTCAGACCAAGAGCTGTGAATTAACATTTAGAAAAATGTTTTGGCTGTCCTTCTGAATACAGTTTGTAAAAAGTGTAGAGTGTTGTAATTCTTAAAAAGGCATGTGACATTGCAAATTTAAAAGCTATTTCTTGATTTCTGTGATTTCATGATGTGCTTCCAGTAGCCTTGGTGACGCAGTGGTTAAATGCCTGTACTGCAGCCGCTCACTCAAAACCATAAGGTTGCAAGTTCAAGACCAGCAAAAGGGCTCAATCTCGACTCAGGCTTGCATCCTTCCGAGGTCGCTAAAAGGAGTACCCAGATTGTTGGGGGCAAGTAGCTTACAGCTGTAAACCGCTTAGACACTCCTTAGGCAGTGTAAAGCGGTATATAAATGAAGGTGTTTGTTTTGTTTGTGTAGTACCTCTTTCTGTCCTCAAGAGGGCTTGGCTTTCTGTCATGGAAATAAGTGAGAGACCTTCATTTCTACAGAAAGACCAAAATTTCCACTTGGGGACACAGGTATGGGTAAAAAGAAAATCCCTAATTCCTTTCCTGTAACATTTGCCTTTCCTATGTTGGTGGAGAGCTGGGAAGGATGCAGTAGCTCCATTAACTGCTAACAGTTGCAATTGAATAATGTTGTAGTCTATTTTTCTTTTTTCACACACACATAATTGGTGTTTTCAGTAGAAGTGTGCGAGGAGCACATTGGGTGTGTCTCTGAGTGTTTATGTACCATTAAAAAGTGAGCAGAATATTTTACATATTTTAGTTCTCAAAAATATGAAAGCTCTGCTTTTATCTTTTTTATATTATTATGAATTTTTATGTTGGAAAATGTTGAAAGCACTTGAATAGGAAAGCTTCAGTTTTTTGGGGTTGTTTGGCAGTCAGCTTCTATTTAAAATTCCTTTAATCTATCTATTGCATGCTTCTGTATTTCTCTTGATAGCTAAAGGCACTATGAAAGATCCTTCTTTACATGAACTTATTAAACAAATAATGCTGAAAAATGCTTTGTCTTTTTACACCATAAAATGGACTGTTGTGTTAACTGATAAATTTCTATTTGCCTTTCTTCTTCTTCTTCTTTTTTCTTTTTTCCTTCCCTTCCTTTTGGAAGAGAACCACAATTTCTACGCTAGATCTAAAGTTTCATTAAAATTACTTATGCCCTGTCCCAGGCATTTTAAGTGGGCCATCTGTCTAAACATCTCTCTATTTTTTTCTGATCATTTCCTCGACTTATTCATGAGCCATGGGAGGGCTTCTTTGTAGTCTCCATGTAGCTGGTTCAGTCTACCCCCACTGAATACATCTATGTGCTTGCATAACATATCTTTTCACAGTGTTGGAAATTCTCTGAACTTGGTTCAAATGAATGGCCCACTTTCTGAAAGGTTTCTCCCCCCCCCCCCCTTCCGCTGTAAAGATTTGTATGCAGGAACTGACCTCAGTGGCTAAAGAATACAGCACATTATTCTTGATCGCTTACAGGCCTCCTACTGTGAAAGTTATGATGAAGGATTTCTTAATTATTCTTTTACCATTAATATTGTTTAAAGTCAATATATCACTTTTATTTAGTTGCTGAAATAGGCAATTGTGCAGCGGGTGGAAATGGCCTCATGTATTTGTGGAATGTCAGACAATGTAGTTTTGCAGTGTTGGGGCTGTGCCAGCTTTCACCTGAGAGTTTGAAGACAAATGGCATTTTAATACAGATTTGGTATGTTTTAATTCCATACATCTGTTATTTTGAGTATTAATAAGGAAATCCATACTCACATTTTCATAACTTTTGGTGACATTTAGTTCATGTCCTATTGCATCATCTTCTAAACCCTTTTCCAAGTAGGGGTGGAGGAAAACACTCTTGCTACAAACTGTTTATTAAGTTCCTCCCTGTTGATTGGTTGGTGACTATCAAAGCCTTGGATATTTGAATGAAAGTTTAAATTCTTACTTTTAACTTGAGAGCTTAGTTTAATAATGTGGATATTTTATGGGTTTTATATTATTCATTTATATTTTGCTTTCCCTCCCAGATTTGGGAATCAGGGTTGCTTGCCTGGTAGGCTGCACCACATTTTAAGGGGAGGAAATCAACCAAAAATGTCAGCCAAAAACATGACCCAGGTGTGGGAAGATTGTGTAGATTAAATATAAGAAACACCATGGTAATGTGGTTGCAATGATACATTTGAATCTATGCAAAAAGTATATTTACCATAGACGAAGAAGTGTTAGGACTATAAACCTGAAAAGAATTGTTGAAAATGGTGAAGTAAAAATAAATCTAAATGGAGTTTAAGATTCAAACTAATCAACGACAACAACAATTTATTTATTTATTTATTTATATTTCCCGCCTCTCCCTTCAGATCGAGGCAGGATTCCAACAAAGTTTAAAACAGCTAACAGATTTAAAACAACTATATAAAATGGTGTCCTATAAAATTACAATGCAGTATAGTGTCCTATGAAAGTACAATGCAATTAGAACATGATATGTAAGTCATAACTGTGATTGAGAAAAAGAAAATTTGGGTTACAGGGGGGCAATCTCTAAGAACAGAAGAATTGAAGCCAGTGGTTATGAAATACTAAGACCTACTGGAGATTCAGTCCCTCTGGGACCAATTCAGTCCCTCTGGGACCAATTTCAAACAAACTGATAAAACATTTGAACGAAATTGCTATTGATCACAGTAGCAGAATTCCAGGAAGTAACACCACATCACCCAATGATGCCTCATTTGATTCTAGAATCTTGGATAAAATCTGAATCGTTGATGGCCCAGAGTTCTATCTAGTAATATCTGGTAGACTATGAAATTGAGACAAAGAGGAATAAGAAGAGGAAGATGACAGGAAGGGGAAGATGATGGTGCTTACTTACTAGTTGTAACATGTTATTATTAACTGCCAAATCCATGTTATTACAGATGTAAGCAGCTGAAAGAGCCACTTAGAACTAGGACACTGGAGACCAGGGTTCAAATCCCTGCTTGGCCATGGAAACTCACTGGGTGACCTTGGGCAAGTTACTCTCATAGAAAGGCAAGAGCAGCCGCCCTCTGAACAAATTTTGCCAAGAAAAGCCTGAGATAGGTCCGCCTTGGGGTCACTGCAAGTCAGAAGCAACCTGAAGGCTCATAACAGAAACAACTGAAAACCCATCGATTGCCTCAAGGTGAATGCCTTTCACTAAAAATATGATTGTAAATCAGTCTTTTGATGTCTGCAAGAAGTTGTACTTTCCAAGTGTGCTAGAGAATAGGGCATTTCTGAAGGTGAAGCAAGTGGCCCAAACTTTGGTTTGAGGTTATTTCCTCAAAATTTGTTGTTACAAAACTATCTGAAAATGAAGAAAAACCAGGCTATTTCTCCTCGTAGAATACAATTTGCTAGCGATTTCAGTTCTTGTGATAAAAATAAATATTCCACAGAAATGAAAAACGAAATGGGTTGGTGGTCCTTTTCTCCATCTCAGTATATTCTTAATCACTACCACAATTGTTCTAGCAATAAAACTACAAGCAATATAACAAATGGATAGATATTACATTCAGCTCTTGTGTGGAAATTCAGTGGAAATTCATTCTGTCTTCTGCCAGCCATATTTTTGCTCTTCTTTTTTTTGCAGACATCAGGGAACCTTACATGAGTCAAGCCGTTTGGCCCATGTTGCCCATCACTATCTACAGTGGCAATAGATTTGCAGTCTAATTCTGTGTGCTTTTCCCAGCCCTGCTACCTTTTAAACTGAAGATCACAGATATGTAATCTATGACTGACATGCTAAACTTCTACTGTACCACTGAGCTATAGACTTTCTATACAGTACCACATACTAGCCTTATGGAGAAGATTAATAGTTTGGTTTTACAATAGCTACATGGCTATTTGTCCATAATTGTTCCTTACTAATTACTTCAGAGGGTGTAATTTGATTTGCACAAATTGCTGTTTCAGTTAAAGTTTGGAAAGGCATTGCATATGAGATACTCAATCCCATTATTGGCCCCTACTCTAACACTGCCATACAGTTTTGTGATAGTTGGTTGTAGGTAGGCTTACCTTGGTAGCATTTTTGCTTTTTATCTAATTATGTTTATTGAGATTAAGGTACCCTTTTTGTATAAATGTGATAGAAAGTAATAGTGTACTCCAGAATTATTTGAGGTGTGTGTAGTGATAAGGAAGCAAATAGGCTACTGTCATAAAGAAATCACTAAGCATATGTTGAGTGGTAACAGGGGCATGCAATCACAGGGAAAGAACTCAAGGAGAAAAGTGGGCCAATTATGATAATGAACAGGTAGCCAAATGAAAAGGATGGAAGAGAGCACAGGGTAACAATGTGAAGTTATGATTAGCACAGTAAGCAGCTGGCACAGTCTAACTATTGTTGTCAAATGTCTGGGACATCATGGCAGAATGCCACTTAAGGACAGTCTGAAAGGACAAACTCCTTAGTCTGTGAATTTCTACAGGGAGTTCTTGAAATATATAAAGGTTGCATTGGGAGAACAGCTACTCCCAGAAAGTTTCATTGTGACAGCTTGCAATATTACTCATTTATATTGGGAGCGTTACCTTGCTTATAGACTTCATCTTTGTGTGGTATTCTCAATGTATGCAGAAATTGCTTCTGTCTCTTGGCGTATACAACTTGATTTTTTTCCTCAGAGCTGTTTGGGGAATAAGATGTGCTTAGGAAGTCAGGGTGAGTCACAAAGTTGTAGCAAATAAATATACAAGCAAGTCCTCTCCCCCATACTTTTATGTTTCTCTTGATGTTTTTATTAATACCAAGAATTGTGCTTTAAGAGAAATCCCCAGTCACAAAGGACTACATATATTTTATGAAATGCATACTGTTGCTAAAAACATAATAAAGTATTTAAGAACACTTTATGTGATGTTTCAAGTGGCAGTAGTCCTCATACTGGGTATATTGAAGGGCAAGATGGAGGGAGGTTTTAATCTCTTAAAATGTGAACTGGTGTAGCTAATTCTTCCCACTAGTTTCAAGAGTTGTGTGGAAATCCCCCCTCCCAATTTTATCTATCAACTAGTAGTAGTCTTTTGTTCAATAATATTTTAACTGTTTTAATTTATTAGACTTTGAAGCTGCTTGGAGTTGGACGAGAAATGGATCTAGTAAATTTTATGTATATAAAACAGGGTACAATTTATAGTGAATTGTTAATTACTAGTAAAATAATCCTTTTACAACATATAGTAATATGCTGTGATTAAATGTATTTTGAAGATCAAATATTTTCAAAATCTTCATTTTGTTGTTACTGTAGAGTTTCTGTTATTCAACCTGATGCAAACAACTGGGAACTTTCAGTCCAGCTGGGAGATACAGCTCATTCTGTCATAGCTTCATGTCAAGGGTCAACATTCTTGGTAAGTCTTCAGTCAGTTGTAACAAATAGTAAATATTTTATGATTGTATGGCATTCTTGATTTTTGCTTCAAGATCTTAAAACTGGAATGAACAATAAACTATGCTGAAGTGCTAATTTATTTACACATGCTGCACAAACACAATGAAAATACCGAGACACTAATTTTCATAATACTAGCAAAATAATCTAGAATTTCTACAGAATTATCAGGGTGCAAAAAGACTAGTCCATATATGTGCCTTAACTATTGGGATTATCCCTGGCTGTTGAAGATACTGCCCACCGTAGACCAGAAATCCGCTGCTGTAAGAGTTCATAATGTGATTTGATAAAACTGACATTGCAGTTCTTGAAGACATGGTTAGCACATGAAAATTGGAAAGCAGAATTTTTATAGACTGCAGTCAAGAAAACTTCTTATATGTGAGAATTCTGTTTCTGTAAGGAGTTGTGTCCCCACTCTCCTTCAGTTGCTTGTGTGTGTCAAGCTGCACGCAGTAGTGGTTTCTGTGGTCTGGGGAAATTGTGGGGTTCCATATAGGTCCAAAACACACTGCAGAAATAATCTAGTTTGAGACCACTTTAACTGCCTTGGCTCAATGCTAGGGAATTCTGGTTTTGTGAGACATTTAGTCACAATAAACTACAGTTCCCAAGATTCCCTAGCACTGAGCCAGGGCAGTTAAAGTAATCTCAAACTGCATTGTTTGGAATGCATAATGTTGGAATGCAACTTACTTCACAATGAGTCAGCATAGACAGTGGTGAGCATTAGCTGGAAATATAGTCCATTGGCTTCTGAAAAGTCCTGCACCTGGCATGGATCACTTCTTGTTTCAATTATTTTTCAGGGGTTCTTAAGTTTTAAGGCATGTGAAGGACTCAGAGGAGCAAAAACAGTGTGTTTAGCAGTGGGCTTGAGCTGTTTTAGATTTAGGGGACAAAAATGGTCTAGATTTTTTTTAAAAAAATAGGGGGTCTGGGAGCTTTGGCTTGCCAGTGTGGCCCACAAGGGATGTGTGTCAAGGTGAAAGCTGGACCCCACACTACTGCTCTTGTCTACTGCTATTTCAGATGCTTGGTATAGCAGAGAGAAATGCTGCAGTTTTAGTTTTGCTCAGCAAGATCCAGAAAGCTCACTGTTGCATGTTTAGTGATAATCCCCCCTTTCCTCCCTAGTTCCAGAGATTATGAATATCTCATGAGTTCTCTGGAAGGGCTGAGCCTGAAATGTTAACTTTCTTGCTGCTTCGTGCTCTGCACGAGTTACTGCTGCTCCCCTCCATCACTGCCTTTGAGTCAGCTGACTTGAGTGGGGCTCATATAGTAATTCCCTCCAGTGTTGAATACATCCAAGTATAATCTGTCCTAGAAGCACTGACCCCCTTTACTCTCTCATCCATCCAGTTTTAAGAATAAGCACAAAGAGGTATGTCTGATGGACTTTTGGAAGTTATTTGACATTGTTTTGCTTTGCTTCATCCTTTAGATCCTTTCCTATATGCCCATAAATTTTACCCTCTACTTGTCCATGGATCATAGCAAAATCCATAATTTTGGCCCCAAAATTTGCCCTCGACTTATACATGAGGTCAACTTATTGTTGAGTACATATGGCCTATTGGGTTTATCTCCCTCATTTCCGCCCAAAATGAGACCTATAATAAAAGTGAATTGATAAAATAAACAATTGGTAGAGAATAAGTTCATGATAATAAAATATAAAACATAAAGGCAATATTCAAAAAATCTCATACTTCACCCACTTGATTATAGGTCTCTTCTGCAACAGTTGAGGTCAGAAGTTGTGCTTGATTCCAAGGTTTTTATTTGCCAAAAGAAACACAACAAGGAGGGAGACAACCTAGCCTATCTTGGTAGGGTGAATCAGAGTCTCAGGAGACTGGGCTCCTTATTCCAATGGATATATTTTCCGCTACCATCCAGGAAATTAGGTTCAAGCAAGGGATGCTCCCCTGGTTTCAGGGGAGCTGACTATTTTATTTCCTCTGTTGAATCAATAGCAGCACTATCTGGCTCTCCCCATGTTCTCTCCCACCCCATGTAAGCCGCTCTGATAGCCGTTAAGGCTGAAGAGCGGGGTATAAATACTCAAAATAAATAAATAAATAAATAAATAAATGTTCTTTATGTTTGTTTCCAAACAAAGTGTCAGAAAGATTTGGTTTTAAGTGCTCTGGCCTTCTGCTGGGATAGGGCACTTAACTCATAGCTGCTCCATCAGTAAGTGCTCCAGTGTATACTTTCCAAGGAGCAAGTAGAACTGTAATCTGATGTTTCTAGGCATAGATGTATAGAAAACAATGTGATTGGAGCTCTGCAAGTTTTTATCTCGCATCATCATCATCATCATCATCATCATCATCATATCTCACCTCTCTGTGCAACACAACCAGAGTGGCTTACATGTTGAAATATACCATTCTGTATCCCAATAACCCACCCTCCAAATACAATTAAACAGTTTACAGATTAAAACATACCTTAAAATAATAAACAAATCAACAATGCCTGTAGCAGAAATCAGGGAATAAAAGGTTCAACTTATTAGGTGGCTGCTTATCTGTGTAGGAAACGCTTGCCGGAAGAGATCCGTCTTAACAGCTTTTTTGAAGCTGTTTAAGGTGATAATGTGACAGATCTCATCTGGCAGGCCATTCCATAATCTGGGAGCAGTTGCCAAAAAGGTCCTCTGGCTGGTTGTAGACAATCTAGTTTTTATGGATTGCAACAGATTCCTCCCAGAGGACATGAGTGCACAGGGTGGATTATATGGAAGGAGACGATCCTGAAGATAGGTTGGACCCAAGCCATTTAGGCCTTTAAAGGTGATAACCAACACCTTGTATTGCACCCGGAGACTAATGGGCAGCCAGTGGAGCGATCTTAAGATTGGTGTAATATGGTCTCTCCTAGTTTTACCTGAGCCTGGCTTCCATTTTCTGTACTAATTGAAGTTTCCGAATTAAGCACAAGGGTAGCCCCATGTAGAGTGTATTACAGAAACTGAAGTGAGAGATTACCAGCACATGCACCACAGTTTCAAGGTTCCTGACTTTCAGGAAAGGGTGCAGCTGGCGTATCAGCGGAAACTGATAGCAGGCACTCTTGACTGTTACATTTACCTGATTTGTCATCTGGAGCGACGGATCATGGAACACCCCCAGACTGTGAACACAGTCCTTGGAGGAGAGAGTGACCCCACCTAGGACTGGAGGTTGTATCCCAATACCTGGGTTCGGGGCCACTACTGTAAGTACCTCTGTTTTGTCTCGATTCAATTTTAATCTGTTTTTCCTCATTCAGTCCATTACTGCTTTAAGACAATCATTGAGAGGAGAGACGCCAACTGAAGTCAGAGCTGTAGATCTAGACATGGAGAAATATATCTGGGTGTCATCAGTGTACTGATAACACCCCACCCTATGCCTCCAAATGATTTCTCACAGTGGGCTTCATACCCTGTTTCCCCAAAAATAAGACACCCCCCAAAAATAAGACCTGGTAGAGGTTTTGCTAAATTGCTAAATATAAGGCCTCCCCCGAAAGTAAGACCTGTCTTATTTTTGGGGAAACATGGTGTGTGTGTGTGTATATATATATATATATATATTAAATAGTATCGGGGACAGGATGGCGCTTTGAGATACACTATTTTTTTTTTGCTGAGCAATTGTCCACGACCATCACCCTCTGGAATCTGCCCAAGAGAAAGGAACAGAATCATTGCAGTGCAATGCCTCCAGTTCCTAATTCCTTCAGGCGTTCCAGGAGGATGGCATGGTCAATTGTATCAAAGGCCGCTGAGAGGTTCAGTAGCACCAACAGGGTCACACTACACTTGTTGATGCCTAGACGAAGGTCATCAGCTAAGGCAACCATGGCAGTCTCAATTCCACATCCTGTCGTAAAGTCAGTTTGAAATGGATCCAGGTAATCAGTTTCTTCCAAGATAGCTTGGAGCTGAAGGACAGTATAGCTGTTCATGTCCAGAAGGTCAAGGGAAGGTCTTTTCAGAAGCGGCCTGACTGTCCCTTTCTTCAAGCAAGATGGAACATGACCTTCCCTAAGGGATGCATTGATGATGTCTCTTAGGAACATGCTCACTGCATCTCCCCTCTGGACGGCCAGTCACGCAGGGCAAGGATCAAGAGGGCAAGTTGTTTTCCTCACTACCAAGGTGCTTGTCCACACAATCGATACTTCCCAATTCAAACTGATCCAATATAATCTCATCAATGGAGTTGCTGGACACCTCATCAGTCGATTGTGCTGTAACACTGGCATCTATGTCAGCTATTATCTGAGAAATTTTATCTGCGAAGAAGTTGTTAAACATGTCACAGCAGGCTGTTGTCGGGGTAAGTACAGTGGTCCCCTGGGTTACGAATCCCCCGGGGAACAAAAATCCCGGGATACGAAAGAGCCGGGGCCGGAAAAATGGCCCCGGCTTACGAACGTATCCCCGGGTTACGAAGGCCTCCGCCGGCTGAGAGGAAGGGACAGCCCGATCCGCCGGATCGGGCCGTCCCTTTCTCTCCGAGGAGGCCTCCTCTCCGCCGGCTGAGAGGAAGGGACGGCCCGATCCGCCGGATCGGGCCGTCCCTTTCTCTCCGAGGAGGCCTCCGCTCCCTTTCCTCCGGGTTATGAAAATTTTCGGGTTACGAAAGGTAATCCGGAACGGATTAGTTTCGTAACCCGGGGGACCACTGTAATAGGTTCTGCACAGGTGGCACCTGTGTCAGTTCCCTTACCACCCTACTGCTGGACAGGACTCTTCAGACACAATACATGCCGAGGAGAAAGATTTCCTCACTGCACGTATTGCCTCTCCGTAGGAACAAAGAAACTTCCTATGGTGAGTCCTTTCAGATAAGAGTCATGTTTTCCGCCAGACGCACTCTAGTCCTTGTCCAACCCACTTCATCTTCCTAAGTTCCATGGTATACCATGGTTACTGATTTGAAGTGGGTTGGAAAGGGCGCTTGGGATCAATCATGTCGATAGCCTTGGTGAGATTGGTGCTCCAGGTATTAACCAAAGCTTCAACAGAATCACCGGCATTACCAACCCAGTCTAAGGCTTTCTGGAATCCAATTGGTTCCATTAGCTTTTGCGGGCGGACCATCCTAATGGGTCCTCGACCCATGACAGGATGGACAGTGATTCTTAGTTCAGTATTGTTCAGGAAATGGTCCGTCCATGACAATGTGGAGGTTTTAGTTACCTCTACCCACGGGTATTCCAGTTCCATACTAAAGGCCGCATCTAGGGTATGACCTGCACAATGAGTAGGCCCGACGGACAGTTAGGATAGGCCCATGTTTGTCATGGACTCCGTGAACTCCCAAGCCATACCTGTAAGATTTGACAAACTGTTTTCAAATTGAATGTTGAAGTTGTCCAGATCTAAAAGTCTGGATGACTCAAACACCAATTCTGAAACCAGCTGTGTCAGCTCAGTTAGGGGGTCTTTTAGACAACAGGATGGGTGGTATACTAACAGAATCCCCAAACTATCCTTGGTCCTCAGGCTCAGCTACATACATTTGAAGACATACATGATGTCTAGAGGCCTTGAAAGAACAGCAGGATTCTAAAAAGGGCTCCGCAAGTCAAAAAGGTTGGGAACCCCTGCTATAAAGTATGCAAAGGAATCTTGAAGCTCCTTTGAGATGAAGGGGCAAAGGAGCTGGATGGCTTGGATGGCCTGCTTACTGCTACCATGGTCCTAAACAAGCCGCTGGCAAGGAGCAGTTTTTCACTGGTCCTTTTGCCAGTGGATTCAGGCAGCCTTAGGAAGATGTGGTGGCAGAATTGACATAGATGTGGTGGCAGAATTGACATCTGGGTTTGTGGCAAGGGTTTGCACCAGTGTCCACTTATGTGCTGTGTGTCTTTCTGTAGGTAAGTAAGTATTTGGAGGCTGTCTATAGGCAAACAAACAAACAAACAAAACGACTCCACCAAGAGTCACTGAGAGGGCAACATTATTGTCCAGAATTGGGTGTAGTTCCTTGATTGTACATCTGAGTAGTCTCAGTTGGGAGCTGTGTGCGACTATTTGTAGGGTTCTGTAATTTTCTATCTTCAGTGTGCTCTGTAATAGATTGGTCTTGGGTACAAGTCTTGCTTCATTCATTCATTCATCCATATGCTGCATGTTGTAGCTGGAGGAATGCTTGTTGTAATTCCATTGGGTTGACGTCTCTTTCTTGTGTTGCTGAGCAAATGCAATTGTATCAGAAGGCTTGGCTGTAGACTGTTGATCTGGTATTGTGTTCAAGATAGAAACTGGAGACATGTAAGTTGTGTAGTGGTCAGTGGGCTTGCAATACAGTATTATGCTTAGATCTCCATTTTGTAGCTGTACCACAGTGTCCCAGAAAGTGAATTTGTTCTGTTGATAGTTCCAGGCTGAGACTGATTGTGGGGTGGACATTGTTGAAACTCTGGTGGAATGCCTTGACTGAGTCTTCTCCATGAATCCAAATTATGAATATATCATCAATGTACCTCAGCTAGATAAGTAGTTTCTGGGTGCAGGAGTAAAGAAAGTGTTCTAGGCCATGAAGATACTGGCATATTGTGGTGCCATGTATGTGCCCATGGCAGTATCATTAACTTGAAGGTCAATTACCAAAGGTGAACTAATTGTGTGTGAGAAGAAAATGGCAGCCCTTGGTGGCTAGATATGATAAAATCCCATCTAAAATGATGTTCGTGATGGTTTATAGTTCATCCTTAGGTGGGATGTTGATATACAGGGTTTTCACATCCATAGTGGCTAAAATGGTGTTCTGTGCTGTAAAGAGCATCTTTATGTTAAAATACATTCCAGAGCAAAATAATATGTGAAATTTATAGTAAAACTACTAGTAGAGACTAGTAATAAATTACAGTTATAAAAACAATGGTGAATCTGCATACAATAGCCTAGTATTGCAAAAGATACAATTTATTAAATTCTCTACTCTATAATATTCCTGCCACTTAGAGGAGGAATGTTCAGGGAGGAACAAAAGAATGAAAGATAAATAATTGTGCTTTTGTTCTGTATCCCATCCTATTCTTTTTCAATATTTATTTGGTTTATTTCTTCTCTGCTGTGAATATCCCTGAATTGAGAAGCTAGAAAGCATACTCGTTTTGGTATCCTCCTGATATTAAAAATCTCAGGGATAAAAGGATAGAAATGTTTAGCTCCAGGTTCACCATAAATCAACAGGTGACGTGAAGGCCCAAATGCACACATACACATTGTATTTCCAACAGGTTGATTATCAGAATTTTTAAAGCTTAGAATACATGCTTTTACTGATGTTGATGTCATTTCACAATGCCTACAAGCACACCAGGGATGTTCTGGAATGGAACGTAGAAGAGCTTTTTCTCCAGTGAGTTACTTTCTACCAAAGGTTTAACTTTCTTTTTGGCTTGAGAATCAAAATAAGCTGGAAAGAGTAGCATCCAACTATTTCTTTTCTTTTTTAAAAATAAACATTATAGTTGTTCCTCCTGTGTTGTCTTGTCACAGCTGTAAACATTTCCCTGCATATATTGGAGTACCAGTTTGAAATATAATTAAATAACACTAATGTTTTGAATATTCTGAAATTATTTTATATTGATAACAATCTTCAGATTTTGATTTTTGCTTATTTAAACATCTGCATTTTCTCTTTCTAAATATATGCAAGTGTAGCTTCCGCAGCACTCAGTGCTTTGTAGGATTCAGTCCACATAAATATTTATAGTACGGTGAAATATTTTCTGGTTTAGCAACTTCCTGTTCTTTCTTGCCTTTCACACTTGCCATTTTGTTTTGGAATCTTATGTCCTCTTCTGTGGTGATGATGACCTTTTAAACTAGTATACATTCCAACCATATCTGTTGTCTCTCTACCCTCCCACCCCCCACTGTCCCTTTAAAAATGAATGGAAACCTAACCTCCTTTATGTAGTCTTCCTGGCCACATGAAGGTGGCACATGCATTAAAGAAGCAGATTTCAGGGAGCCAGAAGTATCCATGCAAAAAACCTTTATATATTCATCAGTTGCTATTCTTGGAAGAGAACTTAATCTTCACTCATTTTGCTGCCTCACTGCTTCTTCTGTTTTTGAAACAGAAACAATAAAAAATTAGATAAAGAAGAGGAGAAATGTTTTGGTATAGGGGGTTGTAATATTTATTGGGTAGCAGGTGAGAGAGACTGCAGTGGAAGGTCACATTTGGAATGCTATATACAGGTCAGTTTTTTTCTGTCTCAGAAGAAGACTATGCTTGACAAAGCAATACAGGGAAAAAAGTTAATCAGGGCCATTAAAAACTATGACTTGCATTTAATTTGGGTTTATTTGCACTTTTAAATTTTACATTTGATGCCCCATCACATAACCGTTACTAATAAGAAAAATATCCTGACACTTTATAATTGACATAGGTAGTGTATAGGTGTTCATTATCCTGATTCAAGCTTTTGGGGATAGATTGCAACATCCTGATATAAGTATTACTTTCTTGTTCTAGTTTCTGATGTTTCTTTGCTCTGCAGTGGCTACTTTAAGATCAGTGAGGCTGAAATATTCTCCCACTTTTTTTTAAGAAAATGGGAGTCATTTCTAAAGTTAGACTTGTGTGCATTTATTCTCTGGAATAGAAATTGGCCTGCTTGACCTATGTAGAATACAGAACAGTGTTACTGACAGGAGATGACATATATCACATTGTAAGAAGAGCAAGTGAACAAGCATGTGATGTTCTGAGTGACATTATTAGGTCTAGTACACTTGTTACCAGAGTAGATACGGCATCAGGCTTGCAGGGCATCTTCTCTGAGTCTGTATTCTTATGTGACTTGTTGTTCTAGTGAGCAATTGTTTAAAGCTATTTGTGTGTCTGTAAACAGTCACAGTCCAATGTCATTATCCAGATTGGGCCCTAGATCATTATTACATTTGAAGGATTTCAGTTTGGAGCTGAAGGATAACTACAGGTATTCTGCCATTTTCTCTTATTAGGGCAGCTGTGTAGATTATTGGTGCTGGATATTTGTTTTTGTTGCTTTCTCTTTTTTACTTTGTTGGATAGGTATTAGAGATAGAGAGATCCCCGGGGTAAATTGTTACGTCTAGCAAGCCAGAATAGATATTGTTTATAAGGCCTGAGTATAGACCAAGATTGGGTGGCTAATGGGACTATTTATTCTTTGTGCCCACATTTACACCCCAAGTCTTTGGACCATTACTGACCATTTTGCTGCATTTGGGGGCCTTTTGTACCTATTCCAGGTTTTATTAATATACAAGAAGTAGCTGGATATTCACTTCCTGTTTGGTGAAAAGCCCTGTCCTTGCCTTTAAAAAGGAGGGTACCTTTCAGGCTTCCAGATTCACTGAAATGACTAGTAACACTCCCAGAGGCATTGAGAACTGTAATGACCATCTTGGGGGTGATTTTTTTTTTATCCTTCCTTAGGGAGGCATGCTCTCGGGCACCCTTAGGGGCAACAAAAACAGGAACACTGTGGATTTTGTGTTGTGTGGAAGCTGGAAGTGTGCAAGTACTTGTAAGCAGGTTTTCAGCATATGGGGATGCTTATGTCTCTTACATGGGTCTGAGAAAAGAACATTTTGTCTGAACAGGTCCAGGCACAAGTGGTTGGTGGTATGAAAGTTACTGATGTCCCAGTAGAGCTGATCAACCAACTTTTGTCCATGATGCCAGATGGTAATGATATGTATTCATGCCAGAAAAAGGAGGTTTTGGGGACAGGACTTTGGAATTATTTTGGAATATGTTGGCAAATTGTTGCCGTACATTTGGATGCCATGATCTGAGGATGCATTTTCCTCCCTAGAGTTGACTCAACTTTGGGTATGTACAACTGGCAGACTTAGTGCTTAGATGTTCTGCAGTCTTACCTGGAATTACATGCCTTATGACTTGCAGACCATGTTTCTTGGAATGTTGGTATAAAGGGCCTCAACATTTGTGGGACTAGGGTGCTATTCCTAGGAGAGTATCGGTGGTATCCTAAATACCATACTATGCATAATGATAAAGCAGGTGGATTGTGTCCATTTATTCTGAAGAAAGGAACAATAACTGTAAACTCCTCCTACTGGTTTAGCACCAACTAATATTCACTGTGGTGTTGTGGGACTAGGCATGAAGCAATAAAAGCAGTAGTTAACTCTCTAAGTTCTGGATGCTGATTTATTTTTTTAACTGTTTGATTGGATTGGGCAAGACTGATGTGTTGGATTACTTCCTCTTGTGGCAGCATCTTTGAAATTCAGACACAGTGGGGAGATTGCTGGGAATTCAGGCACAGTGGGGAGATCGCCCGGATTGCTTTCTTTGCTCCGAATTTCATTGCTTTTCTCAGGGCAGTACTGGCTTTTTAACATGACTTTAATGTAGCTCTTAATGCTTTGTAAAAAGAAAAGAAAATAACATTGCTGTAGTGGCTAGATGTACGTCAGCTGTGACCAACTGTTTTGATGTACTCTTTTCAAAAGACTAGACCAGAGCTTTCCTTTTTGAAATGTGTAAAGCAGTGTAGACACAGCTTCTCAGATGGATCTAATTAGTCCTTCGTAGGGGCTGGATGTCCGTTTGTTGCAGCTGAATTCTCATTTCAGTCACCCATAACTAGAAACACCTCGCTTCAAACACATTTCTTCAAAGAAAGAGGAGTTTAGGGTTCCATGTTTTACTGCTTTTTGATGTCTGCTTCCCTTTAACAGAGAAGACCTTGTGTTTATACAACTGTTATTATTAAGAAAACATAGCTTCCTTCAAGAGAATTCATTTTGTATCAGTCTTCGGCTGTTAGTAAGAGTGGAATATCTTGCTGCACTAGACTGTGAGGGTCAGTTATATGTCCCTCATACAGTTAGCTGGTTTACTAAAAAGATAAAACTGCCTTCTTGGAGTAGATGGATGAGATCAGAGAGTAAGCAATACAGGCTTCCAGGACTTATAAAGCCTGGTATTTTAAAACTGTTTTAGTAACACCATTGTTAATGCTTACAGTGCTAGTGCTTTAGAGTCTTATCATTGTCGCGAATGTACACTGTAATTTTATAACTTTTCAGATTTATATCACTTCAGCTCAGTTTTATGACTGACTGCCACTCTCAAAGGTCACAAGACTGGCGAGACTTTTGAGATCCAGTTATATATGAGGTGCTCAACATACACATTGTTCAATATTAACTTGCCTTCTTCATGGACTAGAAGGTGTGAGATGCAATTTGAAGGAAAAAAAGAATATGCAAGAGTGATTTTTATGAATCTTGCAGTCTGTCCTCCAAAGTTGTTTTGGCCTTGCTTGTGTTGTCATACCAAGGGTGAGCCTGGCTGTGAGATAGCCAATTCAGGGTTGGCTGCGAGGAAGGGCAAGGTGTAGATAGTGTGGGTGGATTCAAAACTTTACATCTTTTGTCTCTTTCAGCTATAGTTCATTCATCAATGCTTTTTGTGTCAGATCTGAATGAGGCAGATCTGAATTCAGGGGTTTTGATGTGTTAACAATAGTTTGGATCTGAATGTTACAGCTAGCTCCCAAAGCAGATCTTGGATTCCCTGGTTTCCTAGCAAGTTTGCCTGCGTGCCACCATTTGAAGCTTAATGCTTGCAAGGAAACCAAAGGACACTGAAGGATTTGCTCCTTATTTTTTCTGAGGAAATAGTGCTTTCTGGATACTAAACATGCATAAGATAAGATGTTGTACTCTACAAAAGAAACAGAGTATTTTGATTAAAATGGTTTCTTTTATGTGATGTTATTAACTGATGATAATCACACATATACCACCATCTCCCATACTTTCAACAGCAAGGTCACAGAAACTCTTTTTTTTAGTCTTTTTCAAGGTCAGAAATCCTACATTTCTTCAGGGCATCAAAGCTCATTCACTCAGAACAGTATTTACTCATGGGCACAAAGATCTTTGCAATAAAGAACTGCAAAGGTACAATATGGTTAAACATCAACAATTAAGAAAAATGATAACATTATTCAACTTTGCTTATTATGTAACTAATGGGAGTGAACAGGAGAAGGTGCATTAATTCTTTCCTCATAAAAGGAAACATAAAAAGAACCATTCTGGGTCTGACCACATCTAGTATCGTGGGTCCTTGGTATCCACTGAGGTTTGGTTTCAGAACCCTCTGTGGATATTAACCTGTGGATGTTCATGTTCCATTGAACACAATGTCATAGTAAAATGATGTCCCATATATAAAATGGATTTTTTTTTAAAAAAATATTTATATAAAATATTTATGTACATAAAATAAATTATAAATTATTATAAATTTATAAATTATTATAAATTATAACATTTATACTGTATAAATATTTATTTATTTTATTTATATATTTTTGAATATTTTAAAGCCATAGATGCTTGAATGCATGGATAAAGAATCTGTGGATTGGAAGGCTTACTGTATCTACAGTAGATCCAACAAAAGTCACTCAGAAAATTTCAGGAATATGTAAACAGATTATTGGTGAACTTGGGCAAGTCATACTCTGAGCCTCAGACCACAAGTCTATGGTGTAATGCAGCAGCTAAAAAGGCCAATATGATTCTAGGCTGCATCAATAGAAGTATAGTGTCTAGATCAAGGGAAGTAATAGTGCCACTCTATTCTGCTTTTCCAAGGCCTCACCTGGAATACTGTGTTCAGTTCTGCACACAACAATTCCAAAAGGATGTTGAGAAGCTGGACCATATCCTGGGGAGGGCGACCAAAATGGTGAAGGGTCTGGAAAGCATGCCCTATGAGGAGAGACTTAGAGAGCTGAGTATGTTTAGCCTGGAGAAGAGACGGTTAAGAGTTGATATGATAGCCTTGTTTAAATATTTGAAGGGATGTCATGTTGAGGATGGAGCAAGTGTGTTTTCTGCTGCTCCAGAGAATAGGATCCAGAACAATGGATGCAAGCTCCAGGAAAAGAGATTCCACCTCAACATTAGGAGGAACTTCCTGACAGTAAGGGCTGTTCGACAGTGGAACACACTCCCTCGGAGTGTGGTGGAGTCTCCTTCCTTGGAGGTCTTTAAACAGAGGCTGGATGGCCATCTGTTGGGGATGCTTTGAGTTCTTGCATGTCAGGGGGGGTTGGACTGGATGGCCCTTTTGGTCTCTTCCAACTCTATGATTCTGTGAAACCTATCTCAAACTGCTATAATTATACAGTGTGAATACACTATTGGTAAATTAATTAAACTATATTAGCATATAGCCATCAGTAAATCGCTCGTATTTTCCTACGAGATTTTTTAAAAACAGCATTTCAGCTGGTGACAACCACCACATCTTGTGTCAGTGAATTCTATATTTGCATTAATCTGTCTTTAAATGTAATCTGTGTTTAAAATAAATCTCTTTCAAAACCCCACTAAACCAGTGGCCATCACTGACACTAGTGTTTGTAAAATATTACAAACAAAAAATACAAATATTATGTGGAACTAGTGTTTGTAAAATATTAATTGTATGAAGAAACAGCCAGTCAATTTTGCTGGGTAATTTTTGAGTCCAAGTGTTACAATAATAGGTCTTAATTATAACAAAAAAATAAAAAATAAAAAATGAAAAGGTAACTTTCCAAGGTCTGTGTGAAAATAATATGTATTTTATAGACCTAAATTTTCAAGGCCATTGTTTCTGACATCTACATCAGGTTAAAAAAAATATTTTTTTTCAGAGTAAGTTGATGGAAGTATAATCTCAACAGGATATTGAAGTGCATCAAATTTGTCTGTACTTGCAAATTTGAAAGTAACCCATACTTTAGGCCTTATTATAACACACTTAACTGGGAAAGCCCCATTGAACTCGGCTGGATTTACTCCTGGACAGGCTTAGCTAGGATTGTACTGTTGAACTGTTCTTGTGATTTGTCATTCAACCATCTATGTAAGGCATTTTTGATAAAACATAATACCTGGAGAAGTTCTATAAAAATCTGGCATAATAAAACTGCCTTTATTTCTGTTGCAAAAATAGGTGAAGATTACGCTGTTATACTGGAATAAATACATTGTAATTCTGTTAATTAGTATGCCTAATAAAGATCATGGTTGCAATCAGAGCTGTTACTAATGGAAGAAATCACTGTTGAATCACCAAATTAGTGTTGATTGGCTAATTGATTGATCATTAAGAGTATGAGAAGAGCTATGTTGGATCAGACCAGTGAACTATGTATGTAGACCAACATTCCTTTCCAACAGTGGCCAAAATGGGAAACATACAAGCAGACCATGAATTCAGTCTAATTAAAACTAAAAGCTAACTGACTAAAAAATAACAGTGAAGTAAATGTAAACTTTGTTTTTGTATGGCACATGTATTTGTCACAGCAGGCAGCATCCTAGAAGAGGCATTTCCTCATGGTGGGGGTGGGGAGTGCTGCTTTTAAGATTTTAAGATTATTTAGGGCCAAAACAGATCAGCAGCTTCAGCTGGCTTCAAGCTGGTTTGGAGGCATGGCATTTACATGCACCACACCCCCAAATCAACTGGAGGTAATGCCGCCTATTACATGCTGGGTGGTTTCCGTGTGACGTGGGGGTGCTGGATTTTTTCTGCCTCTATGTGGGACAGAAGCTCTCTGGATTGGGGCCATGCATCTGTTTGGCGCAGCCCCAATCCTGTCTTAATTGCTGCGGCTCCAAGTCACCCCATCGGGACTGTCTGTTTTGCTCCTGAGTTAGTTTCTTGTAGGAACTTAAAAACAAAATTATTAATTTTTAAAAAATTGCCTCATCAATGAATATGTCTTTTTAGTGTTTTAAAATTGTTTTACATTTATTCTTAAAATTAATTGATTAAAGACTACATCTTTTTTCAATGTTATATTTTCCTTTATATTTGAAGTATGTCATATACAGAGTTGCCAAATTTACAGAAGAAGCTTGTAGATGAAATTGTAACAAATGGACTGTTGGTTGAAATAGGCAACACTATACAGCCCCAAAATACAGTATGTTAAAAGTCTCTATGTAACAACTGTAGGGCATAAAGAAGAGAGTCCAGAAACCTACCATTTATAGTTGACTATTAAGTCACCTTGTGTATGAGTCTAGGGCAGGTTTGGGGGCCAAAATTATGGATTTTAATATGACGCGTGGATAAGTTTAGGGTAAAATTTAGGGACATATAACTAAGGATGAAGCAAAGAAAAGCAGTGCCAAAGAACAGGCATAACTGTTTGTGCTCACACTAAAGGTTGGATGGGTGAGAGAATCGGGGTGACGTCAGTACAGATTATGCTCTTGTCTTCACCTAGGACAGTGGATCTCAACCTTCCTAATGCCACAACCCTTTAATACTGTTCCCCATGTTGTGGTGACCCCCCAACCATAAAATTATTTTTGTCTCGGTTCCTAAGACCATTGGAAATATCGATGCTCTTAGGTGACCCCTGTGAAAGGGTTCCAAAGGGTCGCGACCCACTTGGGATGGTTCTCATATGTGTGTGTGTGTGACTTAAAGTACAGTAATTCCATTGACCCATAGACAAGTTTACTTAAGTTTTGGGGATCAACTTTTTAACCTAAATTTCTAGACTTCTACATGCTAATACTACTGCTATAAGCCCATAGACAGCCAAGATCTTCTATGTAAGTCCTAATATAGAAGCTGCCTAGGTAAGATCCTCAAAGGTAAAGATATACAGTTGAAATCAAAATCAGGATCAACCATCATCCAGGTGTTTCCATTTTCTATTTATGTACAAAGAGGAAAGCTCTGTGTGCAGAGGGCGGGGCAGGATCGATACTTTATCTTGATCCCACCACCATGACAGGCTTACTTGGTGAGGACACAAGAGAGAGCCTTTGCAGTGGCTGCTCCTACCCTCTGGAGCTCCTTGCCACAGTAGGCTAGGCTGACCCTTTCCCTGCTTTCTTTTCACTGGCAAGCAAAGACATTTTTACTTAAAACAGGCTTTTAATGGGTAAGCAGGGATGGTTTTAGTTAGATGTGCATTTTATTTGTTTTAACTTTTGTATGACTTTTAAATTATTTTATGCTGTTTAATATAAATGCCCGTATTGGATTGGCGGAGTCATGTCCAGCAGAGATGTTCAGAGTGGTTAGAGAGCTAACCCAACTGCCTCCCACCCTGAACCCATTGTTAGAACCAACTCTAGCATGCTGTGATGCATTTAATGACTTTGCCAATAAAATCTCTCAGATAAGCATCAGTCTCGGCGCCGGCATTAAAACAGAGACAGAGGTGTCCAGTGACTCCGTGAACTACATTAGACTGGATCAATTTGAGCTTGTAAGTACCGATGAAGTAGACAAGCTCCTTGGATGTGTAAGGAGGACGACTTGCCCTCTCAATCCCTGCGCATCATGGTTGACCACCCAGGGAACAACTTTGTTACAGACTATAATCAACACGTCCCCTAGGAAGGGGAAATTTCCAGCTAACCTTAAACAAGCAGTGGTTAAGTCACTCTTGAAAAAACCCTCCCTGGATCCCCTGCTAAGAAATAACTATACTTTTTTGGAGCCTTTCAACTCCAGGCTGTCTTGGATGAAGCTGATATCTAGACCCATTTCAAACCAGTTTCAGGGCAGGATATGGAGTGGAGAATGCCATTGTTGCCTTGGTCGATGACCTCCGTCTGGGCACTGACAGGGGAAATGTGACCCTGTTGGTGCTCTTGGACATCACAGCGGCATTCAATAACACTGACCACAGTATTCTTTTGGAATGCCTGAGGGAGTTAAGTATTGGAGGCCCTGTATTCCAGTGGTTCTGTGCCTATCTCTCGGGCAGATTTCAGATGGTGATGCTGGGGGACAGTTGCTCTCATAAAAGAGATTTGACATCTGGCGTTCCTCAGGGCACCATTCTGCCCCCCATGCTTTTTAACACAAAGCTTCTGGGAGAGGTCATCCGAAGGCATGGGGTGCATGGTTATCAGTATGCTGATGACACCCAAATCTATTTCTCCATGCCTCTGACTGAAGCAGTGACCAAGGATGGCATCTCTCCTCTGAATCCCTGTCTCGAGTCGGTAATGGGCTGGATGAGGGAAAACAAACTCAAGTTGTCAAACTTCCCCTAAAGGATGAAGTTTGCAGCTTGGGAGTACTCCTGGACTCGTCTCTGCAGTTGACATTGCAGGTGGAGGCGTTGGCCAGGAGTGCTTGGTATCAACTTTGGTTGATGTGCCAACTGTGCCCCTGCCTGGCCCAGAGAGACCTTGAAACGGTGGTACATGCACTGGTAACCTCTTGATTAGAAGTCTGGAAGCTTCAATTGATCCAAAACACTGCAGCCAGACTGATCACTACAACACCTAGATCAGATTACACCAGTATTAAGATCTATCCACTGGCTGCCGATCAGCTTCTGGGTGCAATACAAAGTGTTGGTCATTACCTTTAAAGCCATATATGGCTTGGGCCTGAGCTACTTGAGGGAATACCTACCCCTACACAATCCACCCCGCACTCTCAGAACACCGGAAAAGAAATTATTAGAGTACCCAAAAATCAGGCTGAGATCAACCTTTGTTAAATCGTTCACTGCTGCTGCCCCAAGACTCTGGAATAGCCTTCTGGAAGAGATCCATCTTATTAACACTCTAGATGCCTTTAAGAAGGCACTTAAGACGGATCTCTTCCGGTGGGCCTACCCATTTGACCCACCATAATTGATTCTAGAGAATACTCCACTTCCCCTGGATGATTTGAACACTGGACCGGCAGTGGCACTGTTAGATTTGTTTTAATGATTGATTGTTTGATTAATGTTTTTAAGAAATTTATGTATACATTGTGATATTGATTTTGTCTGTTGCGCTCCTGCCTCGATCCATGGGGAGAGGCGGGAAATATAAATAAAGATATATTATTATTATTATTATTATTATTAAATATTTTTAATTGTTTTAAAAATATTATTGTAAATGGTCTCACTCTGGGAGAAAGGCTGCATATAAATGAAATATAAATGAGTAAATAAAGTTAAAAATACATGTGGGTATGTTGCTGGAGGAGAGTTATATAGATACCAAGGACCATTGGGGCGGCGGGGGGGGGGGGGAGAGATTGTTTTTAAAGCAAATCAAGTTTCTTCTCCTCTCCCACTAGAGGCTAAAATCACTCAATTAAGGTTATTTTACTTTGGTCATCTTATGATAAAATATGACTCATTAGAAAAGACAGTAATGCTGGGATATGTAGAAGGGAGTAGAAAAAGACTGACACCCCCCCCCCCCCCCCGTTACAGAGGTGGATTGACTCAATGAAGGAAGCCATAGACATGAGTTTGCAAGGCTGTTAACAGGATCTTTTGAAGGTCTCACAAAGCCAACTTGATGGCACATAATAACAGCAAATAGAAGGTCATACTTTCACCTTTAGAACAACATTTTGTGCTGTCCAAATGGTTTTCTGATCCTCAAAAATATGTGCAAGGGGGCCAAATATGGAAAGATACCCAACTGGTGAAATGCCAAATCAGCATTCCAGGTCTGTGGACATATACTTTTCCATTCAGATGTGGATGAAAGCTGAATTCAAGGAAAATGCTTTGATGTTCCTTCTCTTTCAGTTTCCTGTTTCCTAGCTGCTCCATAATTGTCATGTCCTTTTAAACTTGATAGAATCATTCTTATTACAGAGTAGGAAAGTCTGTGAGAGAGATCAGTTTTGGGCTGACTATGCTTTTGGACTTCAGAGTGTTTTCTGGAAAATAGAATAGCCTCCAAACATGCTGGTGTTGCCCATCCTGAAGTTGCGTTAGCCTCATGCTTCTTATTAATTACAGTCAGCCCTCGGTATCCACATAATCGCCATCGGTGGGCTCAAGCGTCCCTAGTAGCAATGTGTGCATACAGCTGTGTTGCCATTAGGGACAATGAGTCTCATTGTGCCTAATAGCAGCATGGCTGTGTGCATGTGATGCCACTGGGGACGACAGAACTTGATCATCCACAGATTTTGGTATGCATGGGTGGGGGGTCCAGAATAGATCCCTTGCAGATACTGAGGGCCACCTGTAGTAACTTATCCAGTATTATTCCAATATACTTTTTTTTCCAGAAAATAAATATTTTACTTTTTCTACAAATTACCAACAGTTCAATATATTGCCATTATTTTATTTACCAGTAGTAAAAATAGCATATGCTAGGCTTCCTATTACAATACTATTGCAATTGCTGTTGCAAAAAAATAATAATATTGGTGTCAGCAGCAAGCATATGCTGTTTGGTAGAAATATTAAATGAGAAATACTGCCTGCAAATGAAGTGTTTGGAAGAAGCTTCAGTTACATGAATGTAAATCCACCCCCAGGATCTAGGTTGTAGAAGGGTTTATCCTAGGATTCATATTAGTTCATCATTATGCAGAGGCAAGAAGGGAGAGAGGAGTGGATCAATAAAATATTGTCCTGTAACAATAAATATAACAGCTCACAATTCTTTAGCAAGAGAAATTGGTAACAAATTTGTAACAAATCAACAAGATCAAAAGAAATGTGAGGAATTAATGTAGGAAAGATGAAAGCAAAAGATACAAATAATAGAGTAGGTGATAAGTGGAGGATTAGCATAAGTATAAGGAGTAATTTTTATGGGTCAGATGAAAAGAAATAGAAAATAAGTGTTACAGGAGGTGTTGGGAGTGACTTCAGGATTAAAATGACATCTATTTCAACGTCATTTAAAATCCAGGAGTGGTACATGATTTATGTTATCAGTTGTGTCCCATAGATGAATCATAGTAGATCTTCACAAATAATAAAATGTCTAATAGGCAGAATATGCATATTTTAGCTCTATTTGTTAAAAATAATTCTTGATCACTTGCTTTTGTGACATTCCTGTGAATCTTTTCCATTTTAGCAATAAATTCTTAAGAACTACAGTGATCAAGGTCTTCAAAAGGATCGTCTTTGTCATAGTCTTTATTCATCATTTTTTCGGGATTTTGTGCCTGCACAGGAACCTATTTAGGAAAATCCCAAAGCTGATATGAATAAATATGTTCCATGTTCCTTCTGCCCATTTTTTCGGCCATAGTCCTTCTCATCTGCTAATTAGAATGGACTGCATTATGCCTGTTAAATGTGTTATATTTGGACACAAAGTTATCCGTGGTGGGTTGAAGTGGTGAAGTGTGAAAAATTCTTAGCTAATAGGACATTTCATAACAAGGTAATATATCTCACTTAGTAACTAATTTCATCTGGATATACTTATGTACATACAAAGAACTTGGTTTACCACAGTTAGAACATGTGGTTTAGAAAATGAAAAGTTACCAAAAACTGTTTTTTGTTCACAAGCGAACAGTTCCAGAACTCTGTTGCCAGCACAGTACTCTTAATTTCGTGCTACCATATGATACGTTGAAAGGAGCTGTAACTTTCAGGAAACTGAGCACACACAGCCGAGAAGCATAAAATAAGGTAGTTGCTTTTATTCTGAAGTAGAGGAAGGTGATGGGGAAGATCCTGCAAATGAGATAATGGCTCAGTGGCAAAAAAATCTCATGTTAGTCCAACTTTGGAGGTACTTAAACGACCAGTACCTATAAGGGTCACTTGGAAATGTTACATTCAGTAGTTTCAGCCACTTGGAGGACAGAGTGGGATATAAATGCAGTAGTTGTATAGATGGAATATAAAGAATGCTGGATAGTCAGTCTAGTGAAATTTTCAATCAGTAGACATGCGTTCTGTAAGATAAGCAACTTTTGCAAAATCTTTCATTTTGAAAAGGTGTTAGCTTGCTGTAGGAGTTACTGTTGGCTGTAAAAACAGAAAAACAAAACAGAACATTCTAAAGCTTTGGGCTTTTGTATGTTTTAAACTCTCAGAACTGGCTGTGAGGACTGGGTCTTCTGGGACCCAAAAGTCCTAAATATCCGGAATACCTTTAGTTCATGGTGGTTGTGTTTTTTTAAACTCAGGAGTGGGCAAAGTGTAGGCTGCATCCCTCATCTTAGTATCAGTTTAGCTGAGAGGCCCCACTAGAATGATTTCTGGAAATTAAGCCATTGTTTCATGTTTCAGAAAAGTAATATTCAACTTCTTTTAGCTCTAATATGCAGAACTACCCTTCCTATATGCATGATACATTTTCTCTGTCCCTCCCTCCTAGTAACACACTGTGAATGTGTCGAGTGTTTTGTAATGAATAATTTGACCCTTAGTCCTCTTCTTTTATGTCTTCAACAATGGAAGATTAACTAGATTTGTGTCATTTACCATTGATGTTTTGCCCTTTCATATCAGATAGAACCAGTCAGGAATGATTAGTTTTATAAAATAATTTTCCCACATTGGTTCTTTGATGTGTTTAACCTTCAGAATATTTAATTATATTAGTAGCAGATAAAAACCTAATGTGAAAATATTTCCATAAGCTCTTTGGAACACTGAGCTTTCCAACTTACGTAAATGCAGAGGAAAAGGTGTGCACATCCTAGAAAAAATTGGCATCAGAGGGGGATTACCTACTTCATTTAGTATAAAACAAGTACATTTTTATAAGTGAGAAATCCATGATGATATGACTGTGATGATACTGATATTTTTACTGGACTACATTTGGTCCCTGGATTTTTTTAAAACAATTAAGTCAACCGGAAATATTTAAAACTTTTGGCTTACAAAATAATTGTCATCATGAATTTTGATCTCCTAAAAATGTGAGTGACTGTGTTCTCCAAATGTTTTTGAATTACAGTTCCTATCAGCCCTCACCTATAAATGTGCCAGTAAAGATTATAGGAGTTCTAGTCCAACAGCACGCAAGGGGGAATGTTTGCCCAAATTTTTCCTTAAATAAAACTTGTAACATAAGACTCATGGATCTGAACATTTGTTTCAGAAATTGATTTTCTTTTTCAAAAAAGCATACACTCTAAGTAACAGGTGAAAGAACAACACCATGAACTTGTTGTGCTCAGATGTTAAAACTTATTGAACAATTATAGATTTGATACTTCCTAGCAAGTGTGATAGCAAAAGAATAAATACAGTGGGCCCCTTGGTATCCACTGGGGTTTCGTTCCAGGACCCCCTGTTGATACAAAAATCAGTGGACACTCAAGTCCCATTAAATACGGTGGCAGAGTAAAATAGTGTCCCTTATAAAAATGACAAAAGCAAGGTTTGCTTTTGGAATGTATGTATTTTAAAAATATTTTCAATCTGTGGATGGCTGAATCTGTTAATTAAAAATCTGTGGATATAGAGGGCCAACTGTAATTGGGGCCTGGGCTGGGGCCACTGAGTTTGGAAAATGGTGCAGTCATATAGTCCTGATGTAATTTGTCTCTCCCTGCATCATCCACTACCTGTTTTTAAAAGAACACTCTTCAGGAAAACATGATCACAGATCTTTCCAAATCTTCTTCTTAGTAACTTGATATTTTTCTCTAGGAGGCTTAGCAAAAATGAGTGTTAAAGAGTTAAGTCAGATTCCCAATACAAACATTACTGGCAGAACTGTATTACTGCTGTCAAAATCAAGATTTTTTGGTGAACCCAATCCTCAGACTGACTATACAGATTAAACATATAATTATATAGCCTCTCATGGTTCATAAGCAATAATTATATTCATATTCTCTAATTTGTTGTTAATCTGTCAAGTCAACTTTGACTTATGGCAACCTTCTGAATGAGAGACCTTCAAGTGAACCTGCTATCAACAGCCTGTTTAGGACTTGCAGACTCAGGCTGTAGCCTCCTTGATTGAGTCTATCTAACTAGAATGCCGTCTTCCTCTTTTCCTACTGCCTTCTACCTTGACAAGCATTATGTCAGAAGTGAATCTTGCAGTTACCTTCTGCCATGAAATTGGTATGAGTTGGGGATATGATGTTGATGGGATTTGTAGTATAAGGTTGTATTATCTTGTATAATCTATGGGGTGGATAAAGGTGGACTCAAAGCAGCACTGGGACAGTGGTTCTGGCCAGGCCTGCTTTGCCAAACCATGGGTGTTGGGGTTATGTTTTTAATGGAGTAATAGTTGTTGAATAAGGTTGTGCCAATTAAGGGTTAATGTGTTTTTGACTGTGCTAGTTGCTACCAGGGAAACTGAAGAATGCTGAAGAATAGCTGTGGACAGGGGCCTGGAGAGTTTTAGGTGGAAGATAGATGTTGCTGTTAGACATGGGGTTAGAAATATATAAATGTATAAGTACAATATAAGATGACTGGTTTTTGATTGTCACATTGGGTATAAATATAGGGCATTGACACGTATTGATTGTTGCACTTATACATGGTTTTTGATTGATGTGTTAGATTATATAAACATTAAAGTGGCCTTAGATATGATGTGTGTGTATCTATAACTACAGTGGGGCAAAAAAGTATTTAGTCAGCCACCAATTGTGCAAGTTCTCCCACCAGACAATGTGATTGTCTGGATTTGTTTTCTCATTTTGTCTCTCATAGTTGAGGTCTACCTATGATGTCAATTACAGGCCTCTCTCGTCTTTTTAAGTGGGAGAACCAGCACAATTGGTATAGAGACCGTTTAAGATACTGTTAATAAGTTTGTTGTTGAAATGATTGTTAGATAAACATATAAAACTTTGATGGCCACATAGTTTTTGGGAATAAAGATACATATGTATGTATGTATGTATGTGTGTGTGTGTGTGTGTGTATATATTTTGAAGCTAAGTTCCTAAGTAAGAGGTAATTATTAATAAGGCTTGTTAATAAGGCTTGTCTTCACCACAGTCAGCAGTGCTGCCTTGTAGTAGTTCAACACATTTAGGTGGCGGGTTGTGAAAAGCTGTTTTAGTATGCTTGCAGTTGATTGAAATCCAAAGAACAAGTACAGTGTATATGAGGTTAAATAGGAGGTTGCACTTTTGTACCAACCAAAATATCATAATATACACGAACAAGCTACTGTATTAGTACTTTCAATGTGTTTACAACAGAGGCTTTAACTGTGATGCCACCCTACTTCAGACATGAAATTTGACAAGGTGATTCAGAGAAATGATTTTCTACTTGTAACCTTCCACTGTTCCTTACCTCTTTGTCTTACTTCAGAATATCTGGGATGGAATAGCTGCACAATGTGAATGGCTAACAAGACAAATCCAAACTTTTATTTATTTATTTGATTTATAGTTCTTCCTTCCAGAACCAGGACCCAAAATGTCTTGCAACATTTAAAAACAGATTTTGACCAAAATAGATAGAAGCAGATTTAGATAGAAATATATAAAAGGTTATTATGTTAAAATAAGAAATCTATACTATTAAAACCCTTCTGAATAAAAAGCAATTCCAAAAACCATCACTAATAATAAAGAAAAAAGTGTACCACCAAGTCATTAAAAATCCTTTCTTCCACAGCCATTTAATAGCTGAAAGCCTGCTGGAATTCAAAAGGTGGAAGGACAACAGGGAGGAGGCCAATCTATCTTCCTATGGAAGGGAGTTCCACAGAAATATTTTCAAGTGTATTTTCAATCTTTGAAACAAGTGTATTTTGATTCCTCTTCTGCAGAGAAGACATAATATTTTCTCTCCAGGATTTCTGTGGCACTTCTACAGATTATTTGCATATCTGTGTCACATGAAGAAGCTGTTGTGATGCCTTTCTTGATGTAAAGAAGGCAGAGAACCAAGTACATTTGAAGCAGAAGTCCAGTAATTCAAAAAAAAAAAAAAAAAAACCTTCTAGTCTCATTCATAGCAAGTAAAAGGCTGCCTTGATGACACTCAGAGCAAATGAGTTTCTCTCCTGCAGTCATGTAGTGAATAAAACGCTTGATCTAGTTTGGTAGAAAAGGGCAAGATCTATAAATAGGTAACTGAGCTTTCCTCAGGATATGTAGTGCATAGAATGGGTCTCTCTCTTGGGGTCTTTTTTAGATGTAAGTGCAAATATGAACAAAAGGAAAGTTTGCAAAAAGGAAAAAAAGTCTTCTTTTTAATGAGATTGAAACCCCATGTACTTGAACTTCCTTTTGAGATTGTACCAATAAACACTTCAAAGCCATTTAAAGCTGACCTTCCATTTTATCTTCAAGAAAGAAATGTGTGACCTTTTACGTGAAAGTGGTCCCATTTTTGTCAACAACTGAAAGCAAATAATGCATTTTACCATTGTAGCTAAGTTTTATATCAACATACAAACTTTTATCAATTCTCCCATGGGAGGCTGAACTTGCTGTCCTTTTCTTTGGTTTTAGAACCTTTGTCAGCCTGTTCTAGAGTAACTCAGCACGCTGTTGCTTCAGACCTATTTTCTGCACCCACCCAACATTCCTTGCACTATTTCTGCTTTTACAAGTCTGGAGGTAATCATCAGGCATACCATACTCTGCATTACACACACTGAAAATCTCTGAAAGCCCAAACATATTTCACAGATTTGCGTATTGCTTTTTCAGTAGGGAAAAAAGCATATGTGTCAAGACTGGAACTGGATAAGACCAACTGGATGCACACTGGACCATTGTTAAGATTTGTGCATTTTGTAAATGAAAGTAAGATTTTGCTCTCATGTTCTCTTCCTGAAATCTGATTCTTCACAGCTGGGATATGGAATCCAATTGGTTTGTGGCATTAATTTCAGTTGCATATTATTTATAGTCTTTTAAAATCACTCCCTCTAATTGCAAATTCAGTGCACCAGTCCAACAGAATGTAGCCAAAAGGAAACCACTGACAAATAAAATTGATCGATCAATTGATTGAATTTTGAAATATTTTGAAAATACAATTAGAAAAATTACAGAAATGAAATAAAAACATTTTTTTAAAAAAATCAAACATTAAATGCAAGGCAAGATATAATAATCAGCTAGAATATTTAAAACCAGTAGTTCAAAACCCTTTTCTCTGATTGGTCACACAATCAGTCAGAAAAAGCCTGGCTGAAAAAGTGGATTTTTAAAACAAATCTTGCCATAGTTGGTGCTTCCTCCTGAATACCAGGGGTAAGGCTATGCTAAATGTTTAGGGCCAATATGGATAAGGTTTCTTTCCAGTTGTTAAGCTGGAATTTACAGAACAGCCCACAAGCATGACCTTAGTGTTACTGTGACTCTACATGGAGGAATGCATATACAACTGCCAGATCCAGTGTGGTTATGTCGACACCAATCTAATGCATATGTGACTCAGGATGCTACTCAGCATCCTAGTCAGCATCCAGTTTCTGTACCAAGCATAAAAGCAGCCCCCTCTAAAGTGCATAACAAATGTCTACTTTTGAGGTTATCACTCCATGAGTTATAGTAGCTACCCTATTTACTAGTTCAGGAAATGAATAATAGAATTATAGAGTTGGAAGAGATTGCAAGAGGCATCAAGCGCCTTCTGTGCAGGAGTGCACAGTTAAAACATCCAGCCTCTGTTTAAAACCTTCAAAGGAGACTCCACCACACTCCAAGGCAGTGTATTCCACTGTCAAACAGCTCTTACCATCAGGAGACATTATTCCTAATGTTTAGATGGAGTCTCTTTTCCTGTAGTTTGAATCCACCACTCTGTATCCTAGTCTTTGGAGCAACAAAAAACATTATTACTTCCCATACCCTCCTAAGGACTCCACTGACCCTTGGATGAAGTTCATCTGTTGCTGGAGACTTGAATTCATTTAGAGTAGTGAGTTATTCCTGTACTAATTATTGCCCTATTCTGTGCTTCATTCCCCCTACTGCATCATCTGTTCCATTTTCCCCAGGTTGAACACTGTTCTCCTTATGGGAGTAGACCAGTAGTTCGTAACCTTCCTAATGCCGCAACCCATTAGTACAGTTCCTCCTGTTGTGATGACCCCCAACCATAAAATTGTGGTGTCTTGGTTCCTAAAGCCATCGGAAATATGTGTTTTCCCATGGTCTTAGGCAACCCCCGTGAAAAGGTCATTGGACCCCCCAAAGGGGTTGCAACCCACAGGTTGAAAACCACTGGAGTAGACTGAGGCAGTTGACTATTTCTGCTTTTTCTCTGTCTCCTGTTAGTGTTTCATCATCCCCATGCAACAATCTTAACCATTTCTGTGGTTTTCCTTTTACTATAGATGTAACTAAAAAAGCCCTTTTTATAGTTTTTAACCTAGCAAGCTTGAGATTGATCTGTACTTTAGCTTTTCTGACTTTCTCCGTACACATCCTGGCTATTTGTTTGGATTTGTCTGTAGTGATTTCCCCCTTTTTCTATTTGTTGTACATGTCCCCTTTAAAACTTAGCTTGGTTGATATCCATCCTTTTTTCTTTAGGCACCTGCTTAATTCCCCCCCCCTCATAGGAACTGTTTGAAATTTTGCCTTCTATATCTCGCTTTTAAGAAAGTCCCATTCTTGAACTGATCATGAACTTCCCTTTCTTTTAGTATTCCTGACCATGGGATCACCTCCAGTATTTTCCTAAGTTGACTGAAATCAGCTTTCTTAAAGTCTAGAATGCATGTCTGACTACGCTTTACACTGTCCTGAAGATTGTGTCTTTTAGTGTCGTTGGTTCCTACATGGACCAAAAGGAAGGGCAGCTATCAGTGGGCTTGTTTTGTCAGCATCTCGGATATATCATGGATTTTTTTCCCCTTGGAGACAGCACACTTCTCAAGTCATCTTGTCATGCCTGCAAATCGCAGCTTTGTTCCCTTCAGCAGGGAGTCCACCACACTTCTCCTCTGAGGATTGGTGGGGGCCATTCCATGCACTGAATCTACCAGAGTCACTTTCATGTTCTCTTAGGACTGGCACTGTAATATTCCTCATTACACAATATAATTTGCACACAAGTGGGATCTAGTAGTGAGTGCCATATATACTCAACTATAAGTCCAAAAACATATGCCCAAAAATTGACCCTAAAATCCTGGGTCAATGTATATATGGGTCAATACAGAAATACTGCTTAGAAAGGTCCCCAATGTGCCTAAGCAGTGATTTCTGATTTTGTGAAAGAGGTGATTCCCTTCTCAATCCAACGTTATAGCCTTCTCGCCCTATCCTCCTCCTCCTCCTCCTCCTCTGGATCTCTCTCCCCACCAAACACCCAATTTCTCTCCACCTTCTTCCCTTCTCAATCTGATGTTAAAACCTCTCCTCACCGAATATCCTATTTTAGTTTACTTCTTCTCTTCTCAATCCTACATTAAAACCTTCTGCTCCAGCACAGAGAAGTGGTGTTTGGTAGTTGGGAGAAGTCAAGAGATGTTTACAGTTGTTGGTTGAGTCCCAAAGTGGAAACTCTGCCAAGAGCGTATCTTTCCTCTTCCCCTTCTGTTTCTTAAATTTGTAAAAAAACATACTTTCAGTTGTGCCAATGGGATGCTGAAACCACTATAGGTTTGAATTTTATAGGAGCTATCCTGGGTTCTGAAGCTACCGCAAAATAGATTCAGAGCCTTGAATAGCTCCTTTAAATTAGTTTGTCCCATTAATATGGAAGCTCTCAGTTGAAATTATATATTTTTAAAAAGAAATAGAAAAGGAGATTTTTGCCCAGTAGTTCATGAGGCCCCAATAACTGGTGCTCACCTAAAGCCACATAATGAGGACAAGGAACATTAGAGTTGTGAGTGAAATATATTATCAGCATATAGTACCCCTGAGGAAGGGATGTACTTTTTGGTTGTACTTTTGTGCAGGGACTTGAAGAGGATGCACTGAAACATCTTGTTGGTTGTAGGTCCTATGTCTGGTTTGGTACCCATAGGTCAGGATAAGCTTTAGTAACTATACAACCTCTATAGAGGATAAAAAGTTATTTCTAAATCTGAAAATAACTTGTAGCTCAGCCACAGTTAATACATGTGTTCATACACAAATAGTCTTCACTCAGACATGGTAGACATAGGAAGGTCTGTTTGCCTGTTTTTTCAATGAGCCATGATTGTTGTCAACACCCAGGAGGCACCTGAAATGATATTATGGAGAATAATTACATAATTTACAAATTCTTTTTTTAAAAAAATTGACTACTATATTACTTTCTTACCCTTATTACAAAATGCACTAATGATTATTTTAAGATTATGCTAGTCAGCATGGTGTAGTTGTTCCAGCATTGGACTATGGAGACCAGGTTTGATTCCCTGCTCAGTCATAAAACCCACTGGGTGACCTTGGGCAGGTCACATGCTCTCAACCTCATGGGAAGGCAATGGCAAACCTCCTCTGAACAAATGTTGCCAAGAAAACTCCATTGTAGGTTCACCTTAGGGTTGCCATAAGTCAGAAATGACTTGAAGGCACACAACAACAACAAAAACAACAACAACAGAAAAATAAAAGGGAATGGAATAGTCTTCCTGAACTTGAGATTTTGCTGTGAATAGTTGGTCCAAAATACTGTGATTTTTTTTTAAATGGTGAACCTCCTAAAGTTTAGAATTTGAATACTACATTGTTGTTTTTTTATTACAATAATGTAAAAAATATGTAAAATGTTTTTTGCTGCATGTATTAAAAGCTGTATGCAAAGGAATCTTGTAGCACCTTTGAGACATAGGCCTGAAACAGACAGATGAAAAAGCCCAATTCTGGGCAGCTTGGGGGATGGCAATCACATGATACATGCCCCCAAGCTGCTGCCAAGTCGCCCCAACCCAGAAAAGCCGCCCTGAATAGAAACAGTAAAAAAAGCTTGTTTTCAGAAGTCCGCTTTGAAACAGCAGTGATGGGCCAGATTGAAGCTGTGCACATGCTGTTGCTATGGCTGCAGGGCAAGCAGCTCTGGGGTAGCCACGTTCCACTCTTTTTGGGTGGTTTGTTTCGCCCTAACTGAAAGAGAGATGATGGTAGCATGAGCTTTCATAGACTTGAGTCTACTTCGTCAGATGCTTTGGGCTCAAGTCTACAAAAGCTCATGCTACCAACCTCTTTCTTTCACTTAGACTCAAAGGTACTACAAGATCCCTTTGCATATTGATTTTCCAGACTCTTTGTATTAAGAACTGTTACATTACAACAAAAGTTAAATGATGCTTCTGCTTTAATTTGAGGATCCTTTATTTTTTTCTCAGTAGCTTGCATTTGCCCTAGTCAGGTGCCTTGAACGTAGTGCTACAACACAAGTATGATGTTTCCATCTTATCACGGGTAGTTTTGCCTTCTGTATTGTAAAAATGCTATTACACTGAGGAAGCAACAAAATTCATTTGATTGTTTAAAGAATTTTAACTCTTTCCTTCTGGTAAAGAGTTTTTATCAGGAGGGCAGGGTATATCTTTTAGTATCACAGAGGAAGCAGGGCCTTTCCCATCCCACTGTCCAACTCCAGTTCACACCTGATCCTGAGAGGCAAACTGCATGAGCCTTTGTAGCACAGTGTGTGTGAAAAAATCAGCCACAAAACATGACTAACAATAACTAAAGGACAGGAAAATAGCAGAGATTCTGCCTGACCAATAGATACTTGTGGCTCAGAGATTCTTGCACTTTGCTTCCTACCCCTCTCCTCTCTTTCTGATGAGTACTAATAATACTTGAAGAATGTGACAGAAACTGGAAAGTTTGACTGGACTTCCAGATTAATTATGAACTTACATTAATTAAGAAAACAGTGTTTAAAGCACTTCATTAAATCATAGGAAAAGTTCTTCTTTGGTCCTTGGAGAGCATATTATATGCAAGGCCTGTTGTGTAGGTTGCCAAGTGTCACTGGAATTCATATGCATTGCTTGTCTAATTACCGTAAAGGTACCATGTCCAGATACAGTTTAAAAGTTGGATGGCTGTTTTGCTACTTCATAGAAATTACTTGCAGCCCTCCACAGGCAGCTGTTCACAGGTTCTTCACCTCTTCCCTAGAGATGCTAAGAAGACTCTGTTGTTAGACCCTGTCTTTTGTGGCAGAAATGGTAAACATGACAGGTTGCTTGGGAGCCATCTGTTTTAATACGGCTGCTCCTTTGTATGCAGTAATGAACTTGAGAACTGTTTCTTGTCTAGCTCTGTGGTAACAGTTTTCTTTGGTTTCACAACAGGTGGAAGTTGATGGGATAAAACTTAATGTGACTGGTGAGTGGAACTTGGCTTCAGCCCTCTTGTCTGTTAATGTCGATGGTGTTCAAAGAACTGTACAGGTAAAGGTTCTTCTATTGCTTTTGAATGTTTTTACACCTTTATAGATCTGGAACATTGGCTGTAGGCCAGAATGTATTTGCACATGCTTAATTTGTGTTGAAGGTAGAGGGATAAAGCTGACATTATTACAGGCTGGCTTGTTGCTGGGACCCCTAATGCATACAAGAGCATTTCCACAGGTACATCTGGGAAGAAAGAGAGAAAGTGATTCTCCTCTTCTCTCAGCAGTATGAACTGTGATATCCTTTTAAAGTACCTGAAAGGATTTGGAAAAAAAGAGGACTGCCTTAAAGTGGGTAGATTCTATCTGTCAGGAAGAATTCACTGCACTGCTGCTCTGCATAGAATGTGAACATCACCTGTTCTTATCCAACCTTTCCTACTTTTGAACAGTTGAAATGTGTTCCATACAGTATATTAATGAAATCACATGTCAGGATTTCTGAACTACACGTAGATTCTCTAGTTTTGACTCTTAAAAAATAGCAAGTGAATCAAAGTATGTCTTTTGCATATGAAATGGGTCAAAACAAATGAAAACATTATTTACGTTCTGGCACTTTTATGGATTATGTGTGCAATACTGGCTTTGCAAACTTAGGCAGCAATTCCTCCCACATTTCTCTGTTGCCATCTGTTAATATTTTCAATATTACTTGAATGACAGAAGTTTGGGGACAACTCCTAGTTCTTCCATCTTACCCATCTGCCTAAATAAGAATTTAATCAAAAGTAAGGGACATTTCACCTCTGTTCTTGAGTTTTAACATTTTTATTTCCAAGAACATTACAGAAGGAAGGACAAACAACTAGAGTAACAGTGACCAGGGCCATAGTCTCATAGAGTTCACTGTATGTCAATATTTCCTGAAAGTGAGCAGTCCATAATTGTTCAGACTTGTTGACAGTAATGGTCACTACAGATATCTTGTACCAACAGGTATACTTCTCATCTGCAGATTAAGTTAGCCTGTGCCTATGGTGCCTTGCCCTTGAATGATGGGTATTTAACCCATGTCAGGATATATCCAAAGGGGAGGCTTTCTGTACAAGTCTGTTAACTTGTGAGAGATTTGTCCCATGAAATTGTACCACTGAGCCTAAGGAACAGTTCTGGAGAACCAGAAAGCATGTATAGTTTCATGGCATTTTGAGTGGTCCTAATAAAGATGTTGTCCAACTATGGATTTTGTCTTACCCACATTCTTTTGGCCCGGACACTAGAAACTGAAAGCAGATTACCTCCTCCTTAGTAACTGAGTGGAATATTGTCTGCATTTTTCCATAGTCCCTCTGTAAGTTGGAGATGTAGAAATCTGAGGCTAAATCCAACTGGTGGCCCAGACTAGAGTGGGTCATTTGAATTAATAAAAATATGGAATTACCAAATTCACACTCATTTATTAGATCTAATCCAGTTGAGACTGGCAGTTGAATATATATCTTTTTGCTTTGAAATTAACAGGCGGGGAGGCAGGAAACAGGGTGTCTCTGAGACTGTCAGGCTCTTCTGTGTATATTATTCTAATTACATTGTGATGGGGAAAAATAAATGTGTGTTGGCTTAAATTGTGTGGAAACACTTTTTAAGGATCTTAATTTACAGGAACCTTTAGAGCAGGTTTTTGGAGGCATGGGCAGATGCAGAACGTTCAGTTTCCACTAGCAATGGATATCAAAGTATTCTGTTGGATCTTGGCCTTATATGCCTAAAGCATAATTACATTTAATACTTTATATTTGTAATGCAAAACCTTTTTTATGAGTAAAGGCTTTGACTGTCGTATTAAAACACAAAAGCTTGAGTTTTTTCCTTGAGGTGTTAACAACATATGATTTAACTAACATTCTTATTTCTTATTTTTCAATAAGACTAGAAGAAAGGCATCTTCCAACATCATGGTTTTGTTGACCTGTCAGAAATAAGGGATGGAAAATATTTTGCCCTTGCCAGATTCGTGCCACAATAGGCAAAAACAGATGTAATATCACAAACTGATGCAAGTTGTTGCAATAACATCATAATACAATAGCATTATTTTAACAATAACTGGCATCTATAAATTCTGAAACCAAAAAAATAAATAAAAAAAAATAAAAAAAAGGAGCCCATTCAGTCACCATGTTCATTCTTCTCTCCCATTCAGATTTTATATAGTTGGCCCTCGATGTCCATGGATTTTTTTATCCATGGATTCAAGCATCCACCAACTGAAAATGTTCCAAATATATATAAATTCCAAAAAGCAAATCTTGATTTTGCCACTTTATATACAGGACACAGTTTTACTGTTCCACTGTATTTAATGTGACTTGGGCATCGACAGATTTTGATATCCGGGGGGGGGGGGGCAGAACCAAACCCCAGTGGATAACAAGGGGCTACTGTACATGTCAGGCAATATAGTCAGCCCTCCATGTCTGCGGATTCTTTATCCACACATTCAGCCATCCATTGCTGATGGATTAAAAAATGTTTTAAAAATATGTAAATTTCAAAAAGCAAACTGTGAGGTTGCCATTTTATATAAGAGATGCCATTTTGCTTGTTGTTGTTGTTATTGTTGTGTGCCTTCAAGTCATTTTCAATTTATGGCAACCTAAAGCGAACCTAGCGTGTGGTTTTCTAGGGCTGAGAGTGTATGACTTGTCCAGGGTCACCTAGTGGGTTTCCATGGCCAAGTGGGGAATCCAACTCTGATTTCCAGAGTCATAGTCCAATGCTCAAACCACTATTTCACACTAGCTATACCACAGTGGTGGTTAAGATGCCAATTCTCATGGTCATAAGATTGAAGGTTGGCAGTTCAAGGCCCAAGTGCTGCATGATGGGGTGAGCTCCTGTTACTAGTCCCAGATTCTACCAATCTAGCAGTTTGAAAGCATGCAAATGCAAGTAGATAAATAGGTACCACTTTGGTGAGAATGTAACAGCGTTTGGTGCAGTCATGCTTGCTATATGCCTACCAGAACAGTCCTCAGACAACATTGGCTTCTGCTTAGAAATGGAGATGAGCACCGCTCCCTACAATCAGTTACGACTACCTTTACTTTCATACCACAATGGACATTTGACTACAACAATGTATTTAATGGGACTTGAGCATCCACAGAAAGGGGGGTGTTGGTCTTTGAACCAACCCCAATCGATTCCAAGAGCCCACTGTACATTGTATTAGCAAAAGCTATTTAAATAGAGCCACGGTGGTCAACATATCAGTTTTCATTCGTTATCACTTTTTTAAAAAACCCTGAAATTATTAAGTATCATGATTTGATGTTCTGGCAGTACATAAGTAACTAGTAAATTCAGTAAGGACATGTGTTCCAGGTTTTCATCATAAAGCAGTGGGACCTCAAAGGAATCTTGTAGTTCCCCCCAGAATTATTCTTCTGTGCTATATAGCTCCCATTTATATATATCAACATACACAGATTTTGAACATACCGTTGGCCGTCCATGTTTGCCGGTTTCACTTTTGCAGATTTGATTATTCACAGATTATTTACTGCTGCCTCCACTGCTACCCTATGCCATTTTTAGGGACTGCAATCCTCCTACGTTCAGTCATGACTTGACAACCTTGTCAAAGGGAAAACCTTTACCTTTACTCTACCTTTAAGTCGCATAAAACTGATAGACTGTGAATGAGGTTTGTAAGACCTTATTAGAAATGATGTAGGGCAGTAAAGTAGGTGGCGGCAAGCAAATCATACTTTGTGTGTATGTTCAGTATGGTTTGTGAAGGCTAGACTTATTCACACTTTTTCCACTTTCATGGGGGTCCTGCATCCCTAACCCCAGTGAATGTGGAGGGCTGACTGTAGTTTTATTCCTCAAATAGCATTGTGCCAAATATCCCACTACAATGGAATCTGATTCTCACACACTGTCACAGCAATTACATACAGTATCTGTTTCTCACACACATATACAAGAGCAAATCTTTACATTTTCTCTCTCTTTTGCTCACACTTTTTTTTTTTTTTGGTCAGCAATTGAAGTTGATTTTCTTTAATGCCATATTTTGTGACAAGACGCTAATGGTGGTGAAAGGTTTTCTACTAAAAAAAAAATCAGATCTCTCCCCCCCCCCTTTACCAATTTTGACAGCTTATCAACTAGTTTATATCTGTTTATTTTGGCATACAGTGGCTTCATTGTAGGCAGCTGGTACTTTGTTCCTTTTTTGTAGTTTCCAAAACTTGATTGTATTTCTCTTAGTCTGTGGGGAAAAGTGTATATTCCTGTTTCCTTTACAAACGTAAACGTCAGGATTTTTGTATGAAATTTTATTTCCCATATTTTCCATTCCATTAATCACTTCTGTTGAAATATGTCAAGACTTGGCACATTCCTCTTTGTTTTCTTATGGTTGTACAGAGTGGGGTGGCACAAAATGACCGATTAGTTGAAATAATAGCTTTTCCAGAAAAGGTATTGCTTCACTTATATAAAATGAGATGATGTCTAGAACAAGAACTTGCTGCCAAGAAATATGTTTTATGTGGTAGCCTACATGGTGAAGAGTTTTTTCAGGCAACAGACTACCTTCTTGTCCCTAGGATGGCCTTTGTGGTTGGTTGGAGATCAAGATCTGACCTCAGAGAGGAAGGATCTTGCACCTATCCTTCCTGCCCTCATACATCTTTCTCCTCGTCTCTGGAGAAAAGTCAGTGGACCTGATGGGGAGGAGATGAGCATGGCCAGAGAGAAGAAGGCTGTAGATAACACTTTCGATCTCATATGGATATACAGTACATATATACTCATATAAACATTTTTTTAAAGAAAAAAAATCCTGTTGTTGCAGGATGATAGAGAATGCTGTTCTTTCCTCTCTTTCTCCCTACAGGCAGAAGCCTGGCAGTGCATAGGAAATGTCGTAGGTCTCCTATTTAGCATTGCTCTGTTATATTTGAGATGAAGTAACGACGGAAGTATGTGTTTGTGTGTGTGTAAAATCAGTATCTGTGGTGCCCTGATATTTTTGAGGCATTCATCACACATCTTAACTTCAGAATCTCCATTTTCCTGATTAACGATCCCAATTAAGGAAAAACTGAGAATCAGCCAGGACAGAAGGCCCATCACTAAATATATTATATTTCACTAAATATATATTTATAATTTCCACATACAGCTTTGAGTGTGTCTGAACACACTCTAAATCACATTATGTATGTTTATCTTTTTTCCTTATTAGAAATTATGATTCAAATAATTAAAAGGTATAGATAAAGATATTCCCCTTTGACAAGATTGTATAGTCGTGTCTGACTGTAGGGGCAGTGCTCATCTCCATTAGTAAGCTGAAAAGCTAGTGTTGTCAAAGATGACTCTGTGGTCATGTGGCTGCATGGCTGCACTGTTTACCTTCCCACCAAACAGTCCACTGTTTACCTTCCCACCAAAGTTGTACCTATTTATTTTCTTACATTTGCATGGTTTCAAACTGCTAGGTTGGCAGAAGCTGGGACTATGGGCATTTAAAAGTAAATGCCTCCCAAAATACTTAGGCTAAATGAGACCACACTCTATCTCAGCAACTGAAAATTTTCTAGAAAAAAAAATTCTAGAAAACTTGTCATTGCTGAATGCTGTGTATATTGCGCCCGCATATGACGCAGGTGCACTGTATATGTCCAACACACCAGTCTCATCTTTAGTGGAAACTGCTGATTTTATAACTAGCTACCAATCCAAGTCTATTCTGGCTAATCTTACCAATGTCTCCATCCTCTCTCTCTGTGAGAGACAGAGACAGAAAGACTTAATGACTCCATTAATATCATAGGTCTTTTTAAAGTCAAGGAATAATCATAGGTGGTTTGCCATTGCGGCCTTCTGAAACATCAAAGTTATATAAACATATTTTATATTCTTTGATTCCAAAATCAGGCAGACTCTCAGTAGCTAATAATCCCTTGATGTCACTATAAGGTATGACTTCCATGTGGCATGCCAAAAATCATTAATTACATGGTGTCAGGTTGTTATGCTTGTACCTTCCCTTGTCAAAGTACTTGAGTGTGACTGGGGAACCCGATGACTGTATCAGATGCTTTTATATGCTTTATGGGAAAATTATATAATATAATATAGGAACTATATGTCTTTTTCTTCTAGTGCCTTTCACGGGATGCAAGTGGAAATTTTAGTATTCAGTTTCTTGGCACAGTGGTGAGTAGTATTATATTCTATACACTTTTTTCATATATCTGTGTGTGAATACATGAAAGTGCCTGCTTTCCTTGGACTTATAATTACATACTTTAAAAATGACTAACCTTTTTTTTAAAAAAAAAAATCTGCTGCCTGGTTGGTCTGGAGGAAAGTTTAATTGTTCCACATATTTTTGTGGTGTAATCTAATGACTGATTGACTAAATTTTGGAACTTTAATTTTTGTTTGACCATTGCCTTCTTTTTTAAAAATGATTTTTTTATATCATAAATAAACTGAAAATGGGAGAAAAATAAAATAGAATGGGGGGAAAAGAGAAAGAAAAAGGAGAAGATTAATATATAATATATGCCAAGTACATCTTCATATCCTACAGCATTGCATTAATCAAGTTAGAGCACTGACACTTGAGAATGGCCTTTTTGGCTCTGAACTGTGGTGTAGTGTAGAGCAGGAAAACAGGGATTTCTGGGAGGGGAAAACAGACCTTACAGAGCGTTAATGATCACATAGTCCATTGGTAAGCATTTGGACTCACAAGGTAAGTGGTCAGAAAGACCGGGAAACAAGAGCAAGACCTTCAGCCCAGAAAAAAGCCAGGAGAAACTCAGAGGGATTTGTTTATTTTAGGCTTATTCTTCCCATTGCTTTTGGGGGGAAAAATGAGCTAAAAACTGAAAAGAATAATCTGTATATTCAAAACCTGTGAACATGCATTAATTTTTCACTAATTCCAACAGGATGTAAACATTGAAAACATGCCATTTCTGGAAGTCAACCTACCTTCCATGAAATTCATTATTTGGGTTAGAGCACAGATACTTGAGAATGGCCTATTTGGCTCTAAACTATAGTGTGGTTGTGAGTAGGAAAACAGAGATTCCTGGGAGGAGAAAGCAGACCTCAGAGTGGTCTTAATTCATCTTGTTTTATTTTAAAATTGAGTTGCACAAAAATTGTACATTTGCAATTGCCTATTGTATACAAATTTGTGTTACAAAACTCGACATTACTTATGTAGAAGAAAAACTTCAGAAGCGAATGTTTAGAGAGAAATTACTAAAAAAGGATTATTTAACTGTTTCTTCACAAATCACTTCCCTATTGCTTGCTCTTCATCAATTTAAAAGTGCATTTGCTGGGATAAAGACACACAGCTAGGATCCTCCTGGAAGAAACGCAGGAGTTTCAGGAGGAAAACACTGAGTAGGGAAAGGATTAAGTTCCTGGATCAGCTCCCCCACCCACAGGTAACCATTAAGATGGTTGTTGTCTTAAATTAAAATGTTTATATCCCGCCATGTATCCAGAGATCTCAGGATGGGCTAAAGACAATAAAACTGCAGCAGACAATTTCATTTTGTCACATTTGTTCAGCTTTCATTGAGAAGAGGTGCTTAAATAACTATTGTATAATTTCAGTACTGCAGAATTCTGCCGTATTTTCAGCTGTGGTAGAGTTTGAACAATTCTAGTCTGCAGAAGGGGAATGGGAAGAAAGTTACTTTATTTTAATTTTTTGACCCTTTGTAAATGTTTCTTCAAGTCATATAGAGCAATATTCATTTATATGATTCTGAAGCTTAATTGGGAATCTTAATAAACAAAATGAAATTGAAGTAAATAAGCCTAATTTAAATCAAACAAAAGTACATGTTAAATTTATTTTTTATTGATAATAAAAATATACGTCACTCATTTGTCTTTTAAGCTTCAGTAGTATCAGTAAAATAAACATGTTTTTACAAGGCTTTGGCATTAAGAATGCTATTAATATGACCCTTGGCACACTACCACAATTAGATTTCAAAGCAAGCATTTAAGATGTAACAGCGATTAATGACAACCATCGAAAACAATTTTGAACTCCATCAGTTTAACTCAGGAGGGTAAACTTAATATGATAATTTATCTAGTTGAATTGTATCAGCTTAGCGGGAAAGTATGCAAATATGTGACCCTTACCTAGCATCTAAATGGCTGCTGTGCTGGTAAATTTATCAGTTCCATTAATGAACTTTGGGGAACTTTGGAATTTCAGCTTTTGTTCCCTCAGAGGCTGAAAACCAAACCTGATCTCATACTGGGACCATTCTGGTCTGCATATTTCCATAATTTGCTGCTGCTACTAATATGACAGCAAGACGCAAACAACTGTTTCTAATAATATCAGATGGAGTTGTGGAGGACAGCATTTTAATGTAGTAAAAGACCTCCCTGTGGGGTTGTTATTGCCACTATAGAACAGCAGTTACACAGTTGCAACAATAGTCTCTTAATTGATTCGTTTAATTAGCAAGAGATGAAGCTTGTGCTGCATCTTGTCATCTGAGATCATGGGGGATGATACACAAAGACGCTGGCTTTGCCACTTGGTTCTTTACATTTAATACGTACAGTGAATGAAAAGTTTCTAGCTGTGGCTTAAAATATACATAAGGATGTTTAGAGTTCTCTCTCTGTTGATTCTGAATAAATGAACTTTAAGACTATTGCATTATATAGAAATCATTGAACGTCATTTATTAATATCAAATGTGCTTGATATTTCTATCCTAAATATGCAAATCTAAGATTTACAGAGCTTGTGGATTATTTTGAATCACCAGTGCATTTAATAGTTCTGTTGATCTGATCTTGGACAAATAAGGTCAGATTAATAGAACTGGCCATCTGCCTTGAGGCTCTGTTGTAGTTGTACTGCTTTTCCACCCCCCTTCCACCCTCTGAATAGGAAATAAGTTTGACCACATTGTCCAGCAGCCAGCATGTGTCAGGTCAAAGATTGCTTTTGTGGTTGAGTGTCTCCAAAGGCTTCTTATGAAATATAGTGATGTATAATATTTGCTATTCAGTGAGATAAACAAATACACACACACACATACACATACATACATATACAGCTTCAGAATGATAACTTGCCTTTCCTAGCAAAGCTTATATTGGGAGATATGATAATATTGCTCTCTCATCATTAATTTCAAGTTATATCTGGAAATATCATTATTACCCCCCCCCCCCCAAATAGTGCTTTCTGATGCTACAGCACTGGAAATATAATTATTATCTCTCAGAGAGTACAGTTTGTTCAAATCTTAGCATTTTAAAATATTTTCACATGTCTAGATTGATTTCCTTCCTTCCTTCCTTCCTTCCAAAATTGGGACTAAGAGAGATGTATCATTTTTAAAAAAACAACAATACAGCTAGAACATGCAAAAAGTGCACGTTAAAACAGAATTGAACTAGTAACGATATTAAAATGATTGAACACTACACATAAAAAGATAAAATACAATTAAAAGATAAAAACAATTAAAATAATTCTTTTTAGAACAGTACAGTACCCTCAGCCATTCTTTTAAAACATTCAATTTTAAAAGCCTGTCTAAAGTAAAAGATCTTTCCCTGTTGACAGAAGGACAGCAGACGGGGCCCATCCAGAGTGCCTCCCTGCAAAGTGAATTTGTGAGTCTAGGGGTAGCTACCAAGAAGGCCTTATCTCGCATCCCCACCAACCATGTTTGTGGGAGTGGTAAGATATAGAGGGCCCCAGGTAAATTATTGTAGGGAGATAGCATGGACCTGAGCCATAGATCATAACAGCACTTTGAATGGTGTTCAGAAACAAACTTGCAGCTGCTGGAGCAGGAAGTTGTATCATGTGGAGGAGGAAAATGTATATCCCTTCTTGGGTGATTAGCAGCCAGTTAAATTAGTAAAGATGAGCCTAGTTATTCGTTCTGAAACTAACAGGTATGGTGATATGTTTGATTATAGGATATAGTTACATATGCACACATTTCACAGTCTGTGAATTTATATAGGGAAGCAAGCTTCAGTGAAGATGTTCTCTTTATTAGGAGTAACATTCTAGAAGAGCTCTGGGCAACTGTGGTGGCTCCTGGGCCCATTTTCTGCCCATAGAACCCTCCAATGCCAATCAAAAGTGTGAGAAAACAAGAACATGGAAGTGACTGAAAGCTCACTTCCAGTTTTGAAAAATACAACCTGTTTAAATGGTGAATTTCCATGCCTGGATAAAAAAGGATTTTCAAAGGAGTCTGAAGGGGCCGAGGAACATAAAAACACCTTTAGGGGGTACATGTGGCCCCAAGGTAATTATTTGCTCAGCCCGAATAATCAGTTTTAGGGCATGTTCAGGGGCCCATTCATATTACACAGTTATGGTGCAATAATATCATCATCATCATCATACTATAACTATGTAGTGTGAATGGGCTCCTGATGTTGCACACATCTGTGAAGGAGCCCTGGACAAAATACTCCGTCCCTGCTAATAGGGTATTACTCCCACCGTGCCAGCTGTCCTCATGCTTGTTTGGTTCACCAGAGCTAGAATCTCTAGACAAACTCATTGTCATTTTGAAAACAGAGCTCAGCTGAGAGGAATTGGGAAGGCAGGCATACTTGTACAATCAGATGATGTAGTTCCTTCCTACTTCTTCAGCTAAGCTAAATTTTCAAAAAGGCAGCTGTCAACCAAACTGGGTTTTAAAATGCATTTTCTCTCTGATACACAAAAAAAAGTTAGCATGCTTGATCCCATCCCCACTCCAGCAGGGGCTACTATTACATGAATAATAGCTTTAATATGCTTAAGGCTGTCCATGTCTCTTTCTTAACAAAACAAAACAGAACAAACAAGCACAGCCCGCACCTTGTCCAAATTGGGACTGCAGCACAGGAAAAAAGTTTTATATTGTGTTTTTTTTAAAAAAACAAACAAACAGTTTTTAACTCTGTTTTCCTACTGAAATAACCCCATCTTGTCACTCTTATTCTACCACACCAAGGAGGCATATAGCAATTTAGGGAGGCAGACAAACAACAAGAGTTGTCACTGATCAAGGGTCCCTGGAGTTGGCTTGTTTTTTTTTTTTTTTGTTAAAATCAGATCAAATCCAGATCTAAGCATGCTATGTAGACATGATATTAGTATAATAGGTTGTTTGACCCTTGTGTTTATATTTCTCCAACACTTAGTTGAATTCTATTAGAATGCAGCTGCTTTCTGAGATGTTCTTACGTAGCAACTGCATGAAAAACAGTTCTGTTTTTACCCCTATAGTCCTCCTATCAGTTTCTCTCTCTCTCACACACAAGAATAGGTTATTCTGAGGAAAGACTGGCTCAGGAAGTTCTTTTTCTAGTAATGAAAGTTGTGATAAAAGTGTTTAAAATGTGTTAAAATATACTTTAGCATGCCCAACATTATCCTTGTGATTTCATATTTATTGGCCATCATGCTGTGCTGTCAACTGTTTTCGAATGGAAGCTTAAAAAGCAGGCCTCATGTGGTAGGTCTCATTAGCATAGGAAGTATCATATGCATGTGGTCCATCTCCTAAACATCAGTCCAAAGCACAGCAAACATTAGCATAACAAATAGTAACCTGAGTAGCAGAAATTCATACGGTGTCCTTCGTATGTCTTTTCTTATTTGCTTGCTCATTTGGGGAAAAGCTAAAAGTGAGGGTAATGAGATTGTAATAAAGAAATCCAGTAATAAAAAAGTAGAGAAATAATTGTTTCAATGCCATGTATGAGAACATTATGCAGAGCAAAATTATAAAAAGGCCTCGTATTGCCTTTTAGCAGTTGTCCTAACATTATAATTTGGGATAAATCTCTTTGTGGCACAAATGAGATGATGTTTTTTAAAGTGATAATAAGATTTTATTCCTCTTTGTAAAATATATGGTTTCTTGTACAGATCTGGATGTGCTTTTAAATTGCATATGAGTTTGCAGACAACACAAGCCAACAAAATGCAAAAGAAATTTGTTGTAGACCTTTCTTTTAGATAAATGTCATGTTGTTGTGGTTGTGGTGGTGTGTACCTGGCATTTCTGACTTATTCCAGCCCAAAAGTAAACCTATCATGGGGCTTTCTAGGGCTGAGAGTGTGTGACTCACCCAAGGTCACCAGGTGGGTTTCCATGTGTGAGTGGGGAAACAAACTCTGATCTCCAGAGTTGTAGTCCAGTACTTAAACCACTACTGCATGCTGGCTAGGTGCTTTAAACAGAATGTGTTCCCAGAATTGGGAAATTGGGGGATCTTGTTTATAATAAAAACCTTTATTTGTGAAGACACTCCTGAAATAAAAGAAATCTACTGTATTTCTGTTTCTTGTCTGAGAAGAAGTATAAAAATAGTACACATTATTTAAAATGAAATGTTGTGACAGAGCTTCTTAACCTGTCAAAATCCATCTGAAAGGGGGTGAGGGAAACTGTAGAGAAGGTTAAGCACAGATTAACATTGAAGAGGAGTGGATTTCTGTTGTATGTGCATACTCTCTGCTTTATCTAAAGAGTTGTAGAGTTAAGATACTGATAATTTATGTCCATATTCAAAATGACAAACAGGTTTCCCCAAGCAATGATTTAGAATTGTGTCTTTCTTAACCCTTCAGGGTATTAACCTTGCAATTGAATTATAGATTTTTGCTTCCAGACAGGATACGAAGTAGTGTCTCTGAAATATACATAGCCCATCAACCATATATGTAGTCAGCCAGATGCATGATAAGCTTTCTGATTTTGCAGTTCATTGGTCCCTGCTGTGATAGCCATAGACAACCTGGGAAATGTTTGACAGTCTGTGTTACTACTACAAACAATCACTAGCAAGGAACAGTAATTTTAGCAAAATATAAGTGCAAAATGGGAATATTGTGTATATTGCCTGAATAGCATGTCAGGTATGGGCATGGTCCTTAAGAGCTGCAGTGTCCCAACATTTTGGAAGTTGAATTAACATGAAAAACCATGAGACAATATCTTAAAACAACATGTAATTTTTTTTTTTTTTTTTGTTGGTGGAATTCACAATAGCAAGTCATTAGTAATGAAAAAAGCAACATATGTTTCAAAAGTATTCAAGAAACATAAGGAGGAATTTCCAGGAACAAAGTGTCTGGTGTTAACAACTTGAGATTTCTAAAAACATTACTAGATAATTGGATGTGTTGGTGGAGAGATTGCTAGGAATGTAAGCAAACATAGCTACAACCATGTTAGGAACAAATGTTTTTGACTCCTGGGAATGAGTAGGCAGTACGTAGGCCTTGTTTAGCCCACTCCCTGGCCACTATCAGATCCTATTGCTGCTAACAAAATCCCTGTGATTCTACCAGGTAGATGTGATGGTTACCATTTCAAATACTTAGCAGAGGATAGGGAGTGTCAGATCACTTTAAAATGTGGTTAGGCTTTGTGTAGCTGCTATAAAGCTCAGGAGATCAGTGATGAATGATCTTAGCAAATAATGTTTCTGCTTATATATTTCATTTAATGTTTTATTTGTATATACAGGTTGAGTGTCCCTTTTCCAGAATTCTGAAATCCAAAATATTTTTTAAAAAAACTTTTTTCATGGGGTTGCTGAGATAGTGATACCTTTACTTCTGATGGTCCAGTCTTTGGAGGTCTTTAAAGAGAGGCTGGATGACCATCTGTCAGGGATTCTTTGATTGTGAGTTCCTGCATGGCAGGGGATTGCACAGGATGGCCCTTGCGGTCTCTTCGAACTCTATGATTCTGTGATTTTAGTGTACACAAACCTGAACATAATTATTAAATAATACTGTATAAAATCAGCTCCAGGCTTTGTGTTTAACATGTATAACAAACATAAATGAATTTTTTTGTTTCAAATTGTTTAGATATTTCATTGTGAAATATCTTCACCGAGAGCCTTCTCAGTGGCTACTCCCACCCTGTGGAACTCCCTTCCGCAAGAGGCTAAGGAGGTTTTTATTTAAACAGACATTTAAAACATAAGCATGCCACGGTGGTTTTTATATTGACCATGTGTATTTGTCATGCCTTTTAACTTCTGTTATATTTAATATGTAATTTAATATGTAATTTTATGTTGTTTTTAGATTATTTTTACTGATTTAAATTTTACTGTAATGTTTTTTAAATCTGTGAGCCACCTTGGGTCCCTTCGGGGAGAAAGGCGCATATAAATGAAATAAATAAAGTATGTATATGCAAATACAGGTATTCTGTAAAAAATAAAAAAATCTGAAATCCAAAACACTTCTGGTTCTAAGCATTTTGGATAAGGGAGACCCAACCTGTACAAAGTAATTCACTGTTCTAATATGATGTTTAAATATGATGCTGATTTAGGTGATTGTGTATGTTCTGGTCTGTGACCAAAATAACCAGATTAATTCATTAATTCATTCCAAGAATCACTTGTTTCCCAAGAGAATTATTCTCCCTATGAACTGTCAGGAGCATGATTCTTCTGGGAAACAAAGTGCCTACTTTACAGACATATTTTTCATGTTTTTCTGAAAATTTACTCAGATTTTTGCAGCAAGGTGGGGGAAGTATACAGTCCCCACAAAGTACCAGGGAAGCCAGCAGAGCTCCCCAACCTCAGGAAGTTGTTCACACCTGTTCTTTGTGTTGTTCTTTGGCAATACTTACAGCAAAAGTGGAAAAAAAATTAAAAATCAATTGTGGAAGATCTTAAGTTTGGCACACCTTCCTCATTATGCAAGTTTTTTTATAGACTACTGTATAGTCCAACTGACCCGAATTTGCTTTTAGCTTCTTTTATCACAGGCATGCTGCTGGAGAACAATGTATGAATTCTTTTTGGCTTGCTGCAGTTAACTATTAATTGAGCCTTAGAGGATCAGAGGGCCAGGAGATACATTTAAAAGCAGCACATGCAGTGAAGGTCAGGTACTGCATCATACCTAGAATGGTATCTTTTTAAAAACTGACAGCTGCACAGCATTCATAATCAGCAGGATCAAAGAGTAATACCTGTTAGTGTCTAGACTTTTTGGTGGTAGGTACCTCAAGAAGGGAGGGGTCTTTTCTGAATCAGCTTGTTCCTTTTCATGTGTATAGGTGATGCTACTTATTTCACCCACTAATTAGATTAAAAGGATAAATAGGTTCCAGTGCAGTGCTGCAAACTTGACATCCACTGAACATCTTCCATATACTTTTCAGCTTGATAGAGGCTTGCTTAAAATATCCACTGTTCTTGTTGTCTCAAGTGGGCAATAAAAATTGGGGTTTATTGAAACCCACTGAGGATCTCAATAAGGCTGGGGAATCAGGCCTATTCTAGGCTTTCTATAAAAGTTCTACCCATGCTTCCCATTTGAAGTCCTAACAGGATCAATGGACTGCTGATTAGTCTGGCAAATCTCACAGTTTTGTTAGCTGAGCCAACAGGTAGTAGGAAAACTAACAACCACTTTTGAGTTCCATTCAGGAGAAAAATAAAATACAAATACAATAAAATAAACATGTTTTATTTTTGCTTACAGTAAAAAAAACCAGAAATATTTTACATCATGGTTTCTGGACTATTTGATGCCACACAATTAATATTGTGTCATTTTCAATGCTTTCCTAGGACGGAATGGATGTTGTATGTAGTTCAAGGAACATATCCTCAAACTCCAACAAAAGTATATAATGTCGATGAACAGTATTAAATACCTGTTTTTATTCATGTGTGGTCACTGAAATGTAGATGCTGGGACCACAACAGTGTAACATTCTCCTATCTCCATCTACATTTCGCTTGATGAGAAAGTTTTATGGTATATTTTTTGCCTTTTGGTTGGCCCAGTATGACTACAGGATGGATTCCGGATGTTGTTGCTTTTTGCTGCATAACCAACACAGCTACCTTGAAACATAATATTAACAGAAGCTAGTTTAAATATAGCAGAATAGGTTCATCAGTTGGCTAGTGTAATTTGTCCCTTTCTTCCAAAGGTCTTATAGCACTCAGAGTTCATGAGAAATCACGTATACAAGAATAAACTGTAATGGGCTGTGGTGTGTTGCTGTTCTAATGTTCTTCATGTTAAAATATAGGATTTCAAAAGGATTTTGGTTTAGGAGTAGTCTCTTCCCTTTCCTCCAGCTCTTTCCCTTTTTATAGTATTTTAAAGGCTCTGAAGCAGCTCAGGACTGACACAGATGGTAAACATTTTTGCTGCAGAACACCAACCGTGGCCTGGTGAGCACCATATCACAGAGTTAGGGCTCTCAGCACTGTGCTTGCTCAGCTGTACATAATCACTCTTGTTCCCTTCTCCGGGGTTTCTAGCAAGCTTAGGGAAACTTAGCCAAGCAGTTCAGTCCAATCCTACTGACATCACAAAGCTGTTGCTTAGTTCCCATGGATGCTGAAGCTAGGCATTCTGTTGCTAGAGTTACAGAGAATATGGATTATTTTTACAACATTTTGTTACTGGTTGGAAACAAACAAAAGAAGCATTCTCCTCCTGTGTTTTGCAGTTTTCTCAAAAAAAGTCAAAAGGCCATCATGAACTGTCCAGTACATTAGTCAGTTTGGATGTCTTTGCCTTAATATCTAGAATTTTGGTTAGTCCCCCATGTATCAGAATTGCCACCATGGCTGACTCTCCTGTGCTTCACCAACACAGTGGATCCGGTACTGATTTATCAGGTGGAGACAGTTGTTCAGTTTGGGTCTGGATTACACCATATTTCTTGTCTTTAGTTAAGCATCTTTAACCCTTGCACATTGTGCCTGTAAATTATTGAGCTTCTGCTAAATTTAAAGTTTGCTTTGAAGCCAGTACCTAAGACTTTGAAGACTTCATGTGTTGCCAGAATTTTTTTAGTGAATGTTAGTCATTTTGTCAATGCTGTGTTTTATACCAGCTGTTGTGGGGGAAACTGCTGTGTTTGCTACATAATTTGGGGCTTCTTCCTTCATTACAGCATTAATCAATGTTGGCAAACTGTGCATGTTTTTTTTTAACAAAAATCCTTCTGTTTTCATTAACTTGGAATATCTCTGTTGTTTTAATAAATATTTATGAAACAATAATAAAAGCTAAGGAGATGTCCAGTTCAGTGCATATCTGTGATAATAGTAATTAAATACATATATGCTACTAACTTATTCCTGCCTGATTTAGATGATTGTAAGCTAGAATCATGATTCCCATCTTTTTTTAGTATTATGTGTAAAATTAAATTCTTTCTTATTCAATTAACTTTATCATCTGCCTATCAAAGAGATGTATTCTACCATACTCTCTTTTGGTTCACACTCTTGTTTTGGCTGTCTCCTAATCTCTTGTCATAGTTTCTGTGTGAAACTATGGAAATACTCTTCTTTTCAGAAGATCAGAAGTGTCCCACATTTCTAACCCATCTTTCTGAACAAACATTTTACACTCTGGAATGCTCAACCAATGCTCACTGAAAACCAGCCAGCGTTTATTTGAACAATGTAAAGTCAAAGAATCAGCAGCAAAAACAAACATTTCTAATTCTTGTGCCTTTTCTTTGGTGTTTACCTTGGAGTCGATGTCTTCCTTAGATAAAACGATTTGATATTAAACAGTTCCTCTAATTTTACAGGGCTCTGTTTCTTTTTATGGCAACACACACTGTGCACGAAAGTCATTATGCTGAAGAAGGGGGAGGGAAGCTGTCAGCATAAAAGAGAAAGTTAACATTGCACATGTTGTCTTTGTTTATAGGGTTCCTGGAATGTGTTGAGATTCATTTCAAACTAGGGCTTGAAATAATTTGTTGCAATGTGGTGGACAGTTACTTCATGAGGTCATTTAGTATGAAGAGACATTTCTTTTTGAAATAATGGCTGGTGTAAATATCAGCCCAAAGGGTAGACAATATTGATCTGTTTTCTTATTTAAAGCAAAATGCCACTACATAGTCACATCATTTTATATTTATTCAACCTACTTGTTTTATATAGTTAAAGGAGCATCACTTGTCATATGTTCCAGCTGTAAAAACAAAATTAAAAAACAAACAAACAACCAAAATACTGAAGGCCACTAATTCGTATTCTCTGAGGTTTAGAGGATAGAGGACTTGTATGTTAATACTCCAATCTATGTACAATACTCTTATAACTTTTCCTATTTCCTGTTGGGACCAGACACTGTAACTGGATGCTGAGTTGATTTTCATTAAGGGAGTGGAGTTACATTTTGGGATCCAGACATTTATTGGACATTGTTTTTCCTTACTACAGTGTAAATATGTGGGACTAATTGAACATTAATGGATAATATAAGAATGCTTATTGGAATGCCTCTGCACAGGAACAAGGTGCTAGGCTTAATGAGGTCAGTGTCTAACTGTTAAAACTGGGTGGGGGGGGGAAACGACACACAAAGGGAATGAAAAGGAGAGGTGATTAGCTGGGAAGTATTAACCAAGGTCATGAAAAATAAATTCCTCCAGCACCTGCTTCAGTTGATGGAGTTATTTGCTTCTCTACTCTATGTGTGTGAATCTGGAAGACCAGGAAACCTTTCAAACTACTCAGTTATAACATTATGATTCCACTTTAGCTACCATGGTTGCATACTGTGGGAGTCTGGGATTTTTAATTTAGGAAGGTGCATTTAGGATTCTCACAAGAGAGCTCTAGTGCTTCACCAAACTACATACAATAGGATTTTGTAGAATGTTATCATGACAATTAAAGTGGAATCATTGTGCAATAAGTGCGTACAGTGGGCCCTGTGCTAGGGTTTGGTTTTAGGACCTCCCATGGATACCAAAAGCTGTGGATGCTCAAGTCTCATTATTTGCAATAAGCATATATATATATTCAATCTGTAGATAGTTGAAGCCATGGACATGGAGGGTCAGCTGTATTGTAAAAAGGCCCCAGAGAAAGGAGCCAATTCCTTATTGGTGACAGATTATGCTTTTTTGGGTAAGAGGCAGTCTCCAAATAAATACAAATCTTCAGCTAGTTTCTGAGTGAAATGATATGTGAAGTCCCGGATTAAATCAGTGCAGCTTCATATCCTATATAATTAAAAGAAAATGACAGAAGTATAAACACTACTTTCCTTTCCCTGAACTTACCTAATTCCCACTTATCTGGGAACTAAAGTTGTCCTCATATCTGGCAGGTATGGATAGAGCCGACCAGTACTTGCAGGTCTCACTTGTGATCTGCATTGTACTGGAATTAGGAAACTCCTTTTCCTATAGACTTCTCAGAAAGTAACATGTAGGATCAAGAGAGAGGGTGAATAGGAACAAGTATTGTTTCGCACCAGGACATCAATGGACAACACACTGGTGGTTCTGGAATGGAGCGGCCTTTTCTTCCTTGATTGACAAGACTTGAACACCTATCCCTATCAAGAACAAGCATGAAAAATAGATACTGTGTACCACCTTTACTGGAGAAAACTGGATGCAGATCTCTTATTACTGGGCGTTCTGGATGACCTCAGGGAGAAAAATTCTCTTAGTCTACTTATCTTTTAACTTGTAAGGACATGGATATGTTAAATAACATAATCTGAAAAAATAATAGTATTTTGGGTCTTCAGAGTTAAAATTTCAAATGATATACAGTAAGCCCTCCTTATCCACAGATTTTTTATCCATGGATTCAAGCATCCCCGGCTTGAAAATACTTTTTAAAAATATACAAATTTCCACAGGTAAACCTTGATTTTTCCCTTTTATATAAGGAGCACCATTTTACTATACCATTATATTGAATGAGACTTCAGCATCCACAGACTTTGGTATCCACAGGGGGGGTTCTGGCACCAAACCCCAGCAGATACCAAGGACCCACTGTACTTGCAAATGACATGGCTGTCCTCATGAGGAGGAGTTGCTCAGAAATATGATAAAGCTAGATATTTATCTTAAACGGTTTTAAAGTCTAAAGTTTTCTTGGGTATCTACAATTTTTTCCCCTGCTTAACTAATTAAGTACAATGTTGGGAGGGAAAAGTGCTTGAGGAAAGAGAAGCTCATGAAGTTGCTCAAATATTCATTGTGATGCCTGGTGGATATGATAACTTTACTGCACCTTGTACAGAAATAGCCTCAGGCAATAGCTGGGCGTGCTGTTTTTCCCCCGGATTATGTTATTTTTTCAGATTATAGAGAAAAATCTCCCCAAGGCCTATATCTTGCAGTTGCCAAATTACTCTCAAGGTTGTTCTTGCAGTGAAAACATTTCCAGTAATTAGAATTCTGTCCCTAATGGCAAACAAGTATGTCTACAGGAGACATCTAAAGCACATGGGAGATGATGCTTCTAAAATGCATCAGGGAAGGCATTCCAAACTACAGGTGCTATATGATGGGAAAAGTTCATTTTGCCAAAACAAACAAACAAAAAACATTTATATACCGCTTCATACTGCCTAAGGAGTATCTAAGTGGTTTACAACTGTAAACTGCCAATAATATACAAATAACCCTCAGATTTGACTGGGGGGTTCCACCTATTCCATGATGTTTTCCTTCCTTAACTAATTACTTTAGACATGACAGCACATGTATTTCCATTCTATAATCTCAGGAAGAGATTTCCTTTTCCTCATTTAGAATAATAGATTCTAGAAGAACTGTAATTTTATTAGAAGAACTGTAATTTTAGTATTATTTAAAAGAAACAGTGAAAGATCTGGCACCAATTTTATATTCTGTGTGTGTGTGTGTGTGTGTGTTAGGCAATTTTATATAGCTCTTTACCACATGTAGTAAAAAGATACAGTATTTGTTCCAATGCGTACTTCCAATAACTCTTCTCTATAGTTATATTCAGTTTACAGGTAATTTCATAAAATCAGTAAGGAACTGAAACTTTGAATGTTATTATTAACAATCTGTTAATAAAATACACTTCAGACTTTAGAACAGGGCCATTGCAGTTTAAAATATTAAAAAAAGTTTATTTCAATATTTATCAGGCAAGAAACATTATGAATAACATTATGTAATTAAATACAAGCATTAATCTCAGACTCAATAAATGTGCTCTGAGCAATGATCCTTTGACATGCAATATAGTGAACATTTAAAATATTGCGGATTCAAGCATCCACAGCTTGAAAATACTTTTAAAACATACAAATTTCCATAGGTAAAACTTGATTTTGCCCTTTTATATAAAGGGCAATATTTTACTATGTCATTATATTGAATGGGACTTGAGCATCTATGGATTTTGGTATCCACTGGGGGTCCTGGGACCAAACCCCAGCAGATACCAAGGGCCTGTTGTATTATCATAGTTACTGACCTGTTCCATTCATCTGAAGTAGCTGTTGACAGCAGCAAGTGTTGAGTAATTTAGTGTTCAAATAAAATGGTCTTCATGTATGCTGTGGTGGAGTACTTCATTCATTTCAGCAGTGATTGTATGGAGAAACCTAGAAAAACCTACTGAAATTAGGTCACAGCTGTCTATTAGTGAATTCAATTTTTTGGGATGGAGAAAGGAGAAACAAACACAGATACATTTTCACTTATTCTAAAGCATACAAGAAGCAAGTTAAAAGAGGCTATCACTTTCCTATTCATTAATTTCATAAAATACAGCCTATGTTTCACCTGGAATGTTCCCAGCAACCCTATGTTGCCTCTGTTTTACATGAAAAGTGCCCCCTCCCTGTCATTTATTACTTCCTGTAAGGAAGCCTTCTCTCTTTTACTTAGCCTCTTTCATTATGACCTTACATTATCAAACAGTGTCATTAAAACAAAACACCACAACTGCCTTGTAAACAATTAAATCAGTACTTTAGTCCTCAAACTAGTATTATTTAGTTTACCTTTTCTATTTTGTTATAAGAGATACAGCTTTTGATAGATATCCACCACAATGGAGCAAATACCAACCTGGAAATTTGTAGTAGTTTGTATATGTAGTAATTTATGAATGTATACATTAAAGGATAAAGGTCTTATGCTAAATTAGACACTATCTAGAGTTATACATTTTCCCCATCATTGTGACATTGGTCATCATTGGTCCCTAAGTGCACATTGCTGAGAAAATCAATCTATTGCGTCCTTTATTTTTGTGACTGGCTGTGCCAGAAGTGACTAAAGTGTAAAATCCTTGTCAGGTGCAGTCTTCAGACTTCTACAATATCATGTATTTGGAGGGTCAAGATACGCTGGGAAAAATGTATAAATCTAGATAGTGACTATATAGAGATAAGTTAACAACTACAAATCAAAACAAACTTTCTGTCAATTTTTTAAAGGTAATAATAAAAACTTTTGGATACCCCCTTGTATGACTATGTACAGTTAGGTTACGTATAGTAATCAACAAAGAAAACAGTTTGCAGAGAGACGACTGCTCTCTCCTTGTTACACAGTGTGTGCATTGAAATGTTAGGAATTGGTTATAGAATGTCAGATAGTATTGAGTGCTTGAAAATACAGCATTATCCAGATGATGTTGTATTCATCTACAAAACTCCAGAAATGTCATATAATGTAATAATTCATGAATAATTTAATTAATTATTTAGAAACATATGATGAGATATCTGGACAAAAAAAGAATAAAAAATTAGACTGAGATCATGGATGCTAGCATAGCTCTTCAGTTACAAATGGCATTAAGAAGCCTTATAGCATCTAATTGGAGAAACTCTGGGATGAGACAGTGTAGCAAATTTATTAAAGGAAACATTAAAGTGTTTGGTAAAATAAAGTGCTTATATGGGCAAACATCAACATGTCTAGGTTTGATCTCATTGTGGCAGTTTACATGTCAACCTAGCTAAATTCTGTTTTCTTTTTCTTATTTTACCACTTTCTTTCTTAAAATAAGTCAAAATCCACGAACAATTAAAGATTTCTTGGCAGGTTTCTTCAAAAGGGTGTTTGCCATTGCCATCCTCTGAGGCTGAAAGAATGTGACTTGCCCAAGGTCCTCCATTGGGTTTACATGACCAAGCTGGGATTCAAACCCTGGTCTCTAGAGTCATAGTCCAATCCTCAAACCATTGCGCCACTCTAGCTCTACAACGCAATATTAGAAACTGTGACATGAATTTCGTGAATGTTGAGAGAGACTTGGGACTCCTTCCATTGGGGTCAAGGGAGGTTGCACAGCTTTCACTGCATGGGTATTGTTAATAGTGTATGTGAGAATGACTCTATATGAATGTAGAATGTAGAAGTGTGTCTTTAGCTATTACAAGTAATCCATTCTTACCCACTTACAAAAAAAATTAATAAAGTCAGTTTCACTTTTGTCTTTGGTGTGGTCTGTTATCCCTTGATGTTTAGATCTTGAGGACATATCAACAGTGCTTTGCAAATAGATTCACCTCCCTTTCTCTTTTCCACATTTTACAGTAGACACTTGGTATCTTCTTGGGTTTAGTTCCAGGATGCCTCATGGATAACAAAATCTGCGGATGCTCAAGTCACATTAAATATAGTGGTGTAGTAAAATTGTGTCCCCTATATAAAATGGCAAAATCAAGGTTTGCTTTTTTGAAATTTATATATTTTTGAATACTTTCAAGCCATGGATGGTTGAATCCATGAATAAGGAATCTCTGGATATTGAGAGTCAACTGTATCGTGTTACAGCAAAAAATTGGTAGGGATTTAATTGGCATTGTTTCCACTTGATGTACACAAGATGCTCAACACTATGAAATTGCAATACATACACACACACATATATTTGGGAACACAAGAATTAAGTAAACAAACACAAACTAACATTTTTTTGGCTGTATAAGTATTCAATTATTAATACAGCTGTAAGTCTTCTTGGTTAGTGTCTCTCATATTTATCCCTCTGGATCCTACAATGTTTGCCTATTCATCTTGGTAAAATTGCTCCAGCTCTGTCAATTCATCATTGGTGAACATCTGCTTTCAGGTTTGGCTGCAGAATCTCAGTCAAATTGAGGGCTGGGCTTTGACAAACCATTTTAAGACATCAAGATTCTTGTTCTTAAATGACTCTAATGTTACTTTGGCTGTGTGTTTCCAAAATCTTGAATAATGTAATGATTTACTTTTAAAATGAAGTTCCAGAGCACTTGTAAAAGACATTCTCTTAAGACCTACAGAAGTCTGTAAGGTACCTCTACACTCTATAAATAATTCAATTTGATACCACCTTAAGTGTTCTAGCTCCTATGGAATCCTGGGATGTGTAGTTTTAAGAGATCTTCAACCTTCTCTGCCAATGTGTTCGGGTGCCTCATAGAACTACAGATCTCAGGATTCCATAGAATGGAGCTACAGCACTTAAGGTGGTATTAACTGCATTATTTGTATATTGTAGATGCACCCTGAGATTTTACTGTTAGTTTGTTTTTTGGGTTTTGTGACTAGCTAATTATTTCTGTAAAGTATTTGTGTTTGTCTTTATGTTCTTGAGCTGTGAGACCTTTAAGACATTATCCTTCATTAATTCTTATGAATTTATGGTTAAGGTTTGCTACACTTATGGCATTATAAAGGAGAGCAACTTTATCTGAAGATTGTTGGGGTATACGAGGATATGCAAAAAGTTGTTGTTGCTGGGATTTTTTTTTTTTTTTACATTGAGAGAATACGTGTGATAAACAAAAAAAAAATGCTAGTAACTTAAAGGTATCAACACTTATTTTTTAAAAATTAAAATGTGAAAAATAAAGTCATGTTGAAATAATCTCACTATCCTTCTGGGGTTATGTTTGTATATCTCTGTGCCTACATAGATACATATCTATTTATATCCACACTGCCAACAAAAACAGCATGGCTGCTAATATCCCTATAATGCTGAAATAGTTAAAATGGCATAAAATATTTGTGTGTTCTTTGTTTTGGCTCTGGCTCATTTATTCCTGTTAATGTCAGAGAGAGCAGCTCACCCATGTTGCTCAGGAAAACAATTTGAGTGTCAGTGTCACAAGTGAAAAAAATACGAAAAGGAAAAGGAAGCAATTCTCTCACAATGGGACGTGGTGTAGAAGAGGATAACCTGCCTTCAAAGATTTTGTTTCGAGTATTATGATGTTTAATAAATTGTTTGCTTCAAAGGCCTTTGCAACAACAAAATAAGCAGCCTTCCTGCTATTCTTGTTCACTGGTTGCTATAAGTAGCTCATATCCTGTCCTCTCTGGTCTCAGGTGGCTTGCTTTTGTTTGCAAAACTGAAGCTGCTCCTTTAAAGAGCCCTGCCACTTCTTTAAATTATTAGCCACTCAAAGAGATGTTTCAAGAATCAAGTGAACTTCTCATATAAAAGCTTGATATTTTAATTTATTGTAAGGAATGAGGAACAGGACCTACCCAGCAAATAGGATCATCTTTTGTAGATAGAAAGAGGGAACTGGGAGAGTGAGAAGAGTGGTTGTTTCTCCTATAATAAAAATAAAACTCTCTCTCTTTGAAGGACTGTAAACTTGTGAAATGGAGTCTGCAGATGTGAGCCAGTAGTCCCAGGCTGCTGCTGCTGCTGCTGCTGCTGCTGCTGCTGCTGCTGTGTACCTTCGAGTAATGTCCAATTTATGATGACCCTAAGGCGAATCTATCATGGCTGGTTTCAATGAAACCCAAATGTAACCTGGCTTAGACCCAGACCATTGAGTCTGCAAACTTTTCTTAGCTAAAGATTAGATGAGGTGTGCTTTTCAGGGATCATCCTATCTTTAGTAAAACAAGTTTGCAAACACATTGGGCTGGTTCCAGGTCAGGTTACACTTAGGTCTCATTGTCATCAGCAGGAGTTCAGTTAGCCATGGTTCACTTTTCACATAGGTTTCAATGCGGCCCACTGTTCCAAAGGTTTGGCATGGGCCTGAATGCCCTTAAAGAGAGTCCAGAAATATACATTTGCATCATCAAAACTTATACTGTATCAAATTCTGTCACCCAGCAGCATCTAGCAGTTCTAATGTCCAGTTTTGCTGGCATGGTGAATTAAAGGTATTGAGTTTGATCTTAACAACAGGTCCAGAATGCCCTTTCCTGTCTATGCCCCTTTGTGATTTGAGACCATTGTGAGATATAGTGCTCTACATATGAACTCTATAAGGAGTTACAATCAAGATGTGCCAGTTTGTTTTTGTCAACTTACCTTTGTGCCTCAGTAAAACTATTTTCACCTTACCATTTGTATCTTGTGCACATATAGTGGTAGGAATATAAGTTAATTAAATTTCTCAGGTACAGCTGTGTGTGAATACTTCTGTAAGGCACTATAACTTTCTTCTGATGGTGTTCCCTCAAAAGGAAACCTTCTCCAGCGCCCTGTGATGCCTTTAATATCTAGTGAATGAACAGTGAGAAGTATGAAGCGATGCTACACTCCATACCATTGGTATCTCTTTCAGTTGTGGGGTGTGTGTGTGTGTGTGTGTGTGTATAGAGAGAGGAACTTTAATTTTAATAATACTAATTGTAAATCTTCTAACCTGTTGGCCTAAAATTAAATGTTCATATTTTAGCTGTTTTTAATATATCTAATTATGTATACTATTTTGAACTGTTTTTGTTATCATTTGTCAAGTTTAAAAATGCATAATTGAAATATAAATACCCATCCTAGGTATGCACTTAGTTTCTATTCTATTCTCAGGTTTCCATTCCATTCCCAACTGCAACGTGTCCCATACCAGGGAAACAAAACAGCAGCTGTGAAGTGGATATGGGTGTAGCCCTGGACGATTTATTTTTAAGTGGAAATAAAATATGGGAGAATGGTGTTAATGGGGAAACAAGTGTGCCACACTGGATTATTATGTGTGTGTACATGTGTTTTATATAAAGGAACACCTTTCAGCCTTTTAAGGCAATTGTTTTAGTCTTTTTCAGGAAAAATGATAAAAGAGTCTTATGTTACCTTAAAGTTTAATGACTTTTATTTGACATTATCTTGCATTGATGGCACTGTTCCCAGCTGTTCTACTGCCTGAGAAAGTAGAAATACTTGCCTGGGAGTAGAGGTACAATACCCAGCAGGTTCACTAGCCATATAAGACTAGGTGGGAGAAATGCCATAAGCCACACAAACAAAGAAACAAACAAAAATCCACAGGAATGATATTTTTGTACCCATTCCAGGCAAGATATTGGCATTCCAGAAAATGGCCAGGGATGACAACTTTTCAGGAAGCCGTTGACACCAAATTCACCAGATGCACAAGACTAGATGGAAGTGATGCCACAAGTTACAGAAATTGCTCAGCAATCACTTTCTTCTACCCAGTTCAGACAAAACATCAGTGATATGGAAAATGTTGCAAAACATCAACATTCCAGATAGACATACTTAACCAAATTCAAAAGCTGCAGAAGAAGAAATGGGAGTACTGCAACAAGTTGGGAGGGTGGGGGTGGAATCATAGGATTTAAAAAATAATAATTTGTGTTAGTTTAGGACCAAACTCTGTATTCTAGAACATGACCCAAAATGCCAACATTCCAGGAAACCATGTCCAGACGGACATAAGGAGGTGGTTCTTATGGAATTTTTGTGGATTCTTGCACCACATCCATTTAAAGTTGTGTCTGGCAAAATAATAGGTGTCAGGTTTTACATCTCTCCCATCTGTTGAAGAATACACTGGTTGTGTATTAACTAAACAGATAGCTAATTAAAATACAGAGCTACCAAATTATATAGAAATCGCCTTTTTTCATTCTTTATTGCAAGACAATCATATTCCAGAAAATAGCCCAGAATGCAAACTTTCCAGGAAACTAAGGGGTGAAATAGATGGGCAGCTTGGAGGGGCCTCTGGCTGCTCTGCCCACAATTGAGCCCCAATCAGCCCAGGACCACAGTGACTGGATGGCTTCTCAGAAAGCAAGCCATGGCAGTGGTCCCAAACAAGTCGCCAGCAAGGAGTGGATTTTCGCCATTTTGCTGGCAGCTTTGGGCCACCTTAGGTAGTCTAGGAGCAGCTTCTGTTGCCAGGGGCGTGCGTCATCTTACCTCCTGGAAGCTACCCCTTATTCCCGAATTATGCCCTAGGACAGAATTTGCACTATAAATATGCCCACTTGGACAGTATCAGTTTATTCTTGTTTGAGATCACACAGACACTCTGTCCACAACTCTCTTGACTCCTCAGCATAACTGGTCACAGCATAGCTGGTCATACCACATCCTAAGGCAAGCCATTTCCACTTCACACTGTTCCATCGATTGGTGCTCCGCATTTGGAATTAGTACAGTATCTCCCTTTGCAGCCTGACTGGCAGGAAGGGGCAACTTGAAGCAGCCCCTTCCAAAGACAGATTGGGGCTGCAGCAAACACACCCCATGGCCCCAATCCTCCTTGAATCTGGCCAAAAAGGGAGAGGCAAAAAGCCGCAGATGAAATTGCCTGACAGATGAAATTCTTCAAATGCTAGACAAGATGCAAATGAAAAAGGTGACAGAAATAGGGTCAGAAATCTGAATGCAACTGTTCAGCAACTTGTGCCCAGGGACAAAGAATACAACAGCTGGCTCTCTGTATCTGCGGGTTCTTTGGCCACAAATTCAACCATCCATGACTTGAAAATATTTTTAAAATAAAAATTCCAAAAAGCAAATCTTGATTTTGCCATTTTACATAAGAGACTCCATTTTATTATGCCATTGTATTTAATAAGACTTGAATATCCATAAATATTAGTTATTGGGGGGGGGGGGGGCGGGGTGTCCTGGAACCAAACACCAATGAATACAAAGGGCCCACTGTATAATAGTTAATGCAGAGAAACAGAAGATGAGAAAAGGGTATAACAAGTGGACTCTTCCAGAAAAGCTGAAATATAAAAGGAAAATTTAATCGAAGAGTGGGGATGCTATATAACATGTAGAACATACTACATGATCAAGAAGACATAAAAAGACTGAAAGCAATACACTAAAGAACTATATAAAAGATGAAAGGATGACTGGGGGTCTGAATGCACAAGCCAAAAGGCCCATGCTCCCCCTAGCCTTTTCTTGTTTGGACGATGCAAGCTGTAAGCGTAGGGCAGATCAGATGTGGATCTGGTGGATCTGGCCTGATCCTGGCCCAAAGGGGCCTTAACTCAGTTTAGAAAGACCAGCTGTTTCTTGTGGAATTTCTAGGAAACTCTACAGTGACAGCTGGCATACAGGATGGTCCCCTGCACCCTGTACTGTCACATCCAGTGAGATGACTTTTGTCATGGCCTGTGATGTTGAATGGGGAGCCTGGGCAAATTGGTGTAGCCAGGTGCCCTATTTACTTGCTAATAGGCTCACCAGACACAACAGCAGTGGCAAGGTACTGGACACAGGACAGTAGTGGGTCCATGGCATGGCAGTGGGTGGGCATGTAAACACTCACCCTTTACCCTGCAGGACCAGGGATTGACCAGGATAGCACAGGCTTGCCCTGGACCATCCTGCCTATCAGTTTAGAGCCAGAATCTTTGGAGGAAGGACCATAGATGAACATACAGTTTTATAAAATAAAGTGAAAGCTGCACTCAAAGCACTTGGGAGAAATAAATCATCAGGAAGAGATGGCATACCAACAGAGCTCTTTCAAGCTACAGAGATAGCACCCACTTAAACTTTAAAATCTGCTGGCAAATATCAAAAACAAATGGTCCACAGATTGGAAACGTTCAATATATATTCCAGTCCCTAAGAAAGGGCACACTAGGAATTACAGCAACCACCAGTTCATTGTATTGTTTTCCCATGCAAGCAAATAAAGTTGGAAATGACTTGAAGGCACACAACAAGATTCATTTCAAATAAAAATATTTATTCTCTTACTGTTGTGTTGATAGCCATTGTTGTAATAAACATTTGTGGGTGTGGTGGAAGGTTTTTGTACTTGACACCTGTATAGGAACATTTATATTAAAATCAGTTATCGGCCTTCTTGTATGAAAGAAAACATCTCAGTCAAATAGACCAGAATGTATCAATGTAATCCTGTTAACTTCAGTGGAAATGCATCAATAGAAAGGGTCAGTGAACTTAATAGAAGAGGGTATTTTGATTGAAACTCATTTCTCAGTTCAGTAGTGATTCCATACTATAAAACAGAATTGTTTGCAATACTACCCATATTCATGTTCTTCTGCAACATGCATTCATTGATAGCTATCTTCTAATTTTGAAGTAACGGTAAATAATGCTGATCCAATAAGCAGAGCAGGGGATATATTCAGCAGATCTGGGGTGTTTTTAATTTTTTCTTCACTAATTATTTAAATATCAAGAGCCATGAAATTGATTGCTATAATAAAGCAAATTCCAGATACCAATCTAGGGTTCTAAATTAAGGTGTATGTGTGTGTGTGTGTTTTACAATTCAGAGTAAGTGTGTGTGCTTCTATTATTAACAACAGGTTACAACGTCTTGTAGAATTTGGCAGCATTCTTAGTCATGCTACTGAGATATATAATTCTATTACCAATTTTCATGCCTTACATATAATGATGCATCAAGCATACATTACTTTCTCAAAATTTAGTGATTTCTGATTTGAAGATTCTTTCTTAACTTGTGGCAAGTTCATTTGTTCATCTGATACCTTAAACTTTTCTCAGAGCTTATGTTTATGTTATTACTTCTTAAGCTGATTAGTTGACTGAACTGTGAAGGATGTGGAAATAGATAGCATTTTATTTATGTAAAATATTATACAAATATGCACACAGATACATGTTAAAATGCCATACAGTAAAACAAATAATAAAATGCATTGGAAAGCACTAATGCATAAATCAGAAATGATCTTGGCCTTATATTTTTGTTTATTGGTTCAGAATACAAAACTATATTTCAGCCTCAATTAAATATTGAAATGCCAACCTACTTCTTTCTCATATCCCCCTGAACATCTTCCAATTTTGATTGACCAAATCAGGATCAGATTATCAGATTTAATTTTATAATTACCTGGAAGATAAGATGATGCCCAGAATATAGGTTGCTTCTCCATGCACTGTGCTTTTAACTGTTATACACTAAAATTAAGTCTAATTGGAAAACAAAAACAAAAAGCTGACTTACTTCAAACAACAGCTGCAAAATATTGCCCCGAGGATGGAGGTTAACTCAATTGTGAAATAACGGCCAAAGCTCACACACTTAATAACTGTTTTCTTTAGCCCTTGAGAAAACTCCATAATTTAATGTGAAATGCTTGGCAGAAAGAGCTTCAATTTGGAGACTGGCTCAGCAGGGAGGAAAGAGTTGAAAACTCTCTAGTTACACACACTTTTATTTGCAATTTCATATGATTTTCTCCTTAAAAATAAATATTTTCAATATTTGAATTTGGTACACAAATAATTGTGTGTCTGTGTCATGACATGACTACCAATTTTGTACTTTCTCATAAAAACCCAAAATTTGCACCATTTCTATACTAATAAATAGTGATTATTTTCAGATATGGAGGCATATGATATTCTTATGGATATAATAGATAGTGTTGTTATTTTTTTCAGTCACTATGTAGCCTAAACCCTAAACTTCTGAGGGCTGGCTGGTTAAAAAAATATTGGCGACCCTCAACAGCACAGTTGCAAAGATCTTTCCATAAACAGAGGAGGGATAATCTAGAAGTGGTTGAGAGCTGCCATTCATTGTGACCACCTCGTGAGATGTGGGTATGGGATATATATAAACATTTGCAAGTTCAAGTTGCTTGCATAGTATAGTGATCTGAGTGTTGGACTAGGACATTGGAAGGCAGGGCTCAAATCCTTGCTTGGCCATTGAAACCCACTGGGTAACCTTATAGGCACGTTGCACTCTCTCATCCTCAGAAGAAGGAAAGGGGGGGGGGAACCCTCTAAACAAATTCTGCCAAGAAAACCCTGTGATAGGGTCGCCATAGTTCAGAAATGACTTGAAGGCACACATCATCACCACCACCAAAGCTGAATTCTCATGTAAATGTTGTATGATAGGATATCTGTGTTTGTGTGTGGCAGGGAAATTTTGCTGAATCACAAGGAACATTTTACCTAGGAGAAGTGTTTTCAACATTTCAATATGTGAAGTTGGGTCTACTACACTTGTGGGGTATTTTTGATGTTGTGTGTGTCTTTTCCAACTTAGGGCAACTATAAGGGAAACCTATCACAAGGTTGTCATAGCAATGTTTTCTTAGCCAGGGTTATGCCACCACCTACCTATTAGGCTAAGAGAGTCCTAATCCAGCAGTTAAACCACTATATCACACTGGGGCTCTATGTGATGCCAAGAGATTCCTACTGTAAAGAAAGGCATGTCTTTTCTCAAGCAACACCAGAAGTGTCCACTTTGGGAGCTTTGATAGTTGCATAATCAGAGGTGCCCATGCAATATAGAGGAAATTTCTATTCAGTATTACATAGTGTGACCAGTATGAATTATTTCTTGCATTATCAATGAAAATTAGATTCTCTTTTTGCCCCAGGGATCAAAGCAAGTAAAAATGAATCAAGTCTATGAGATGACGACATGAGATACCAGAAATCAGAAGAAAAATCAGTGAATTTCTGAGAAAATATAATAGTGTGGTTAAAACAACTGGAATCAAAGAAACAGGTGACACTGGGTCTTGTGTTCTTGTAATTTGTAATATGCAAAGTTAGCCAAAGCTAGTGTTTATAAATGCATTTCATTTTCATATTCCATCAGCCTGCTTATTAAAATTTACTAAGTTTCCAGCTGTATAATATTCCAGCCTAATGTTTCAGGAAGGAAGACTTACAGTTATTGATTACAGGATACAGGTTAAATTTTGAAGAAAATTTAAAGGAATGGATGAATGAATGAATGTAGAGCATGCAGAAGACTCCACACTGGCAAAGTTAACCCACTATAATAAAGTTGTAAAATTAGAAAGGAGAGGAGAAGAACAAAACAGTAAACTCTTCTGAGATGCAGCTGCATTTGATCCATTGACACCATCTTTGATTGGTCTTTTTTCCCTGATTAATTTTGAACCAGTAGATATTAATCCACTGCCCTGGGTCCTATTCTTTAATGCTGCAGAAAACAAACTTGCTCCATCTTCTTTATGACATCCTTGCAGATATTTAAACAGGGCTATCACATCACCTAACTTTCTCTTATCCAGGCTAAACATACCCATCTCTCCAAGTCACTCCTCATAAGGTATGGTTTCCAGACCTTTACCATTGTGGTCTCCCTCTTGTGAATGCAGTCCAGCTTCCCAACATGCTCCATCAACTTTTAGTTAGTCTCAAAAGTGCTACAAGATCCCTTTACATACCCTTTGCATATTTTCCAGACTAACATGGCTATGTCTTTGAATTATAAAACAAAGCAACACTATTAGAATCATGCCCTTTTTCAAAAAGCTTCATTTGTCAACTAACTCATAGTAAACATTTTCACATCTGGAAGCATATGCATAGCACAGTGGAGACATGTACAACACAGTCTTCTAACATTTGTGCACTTTTTAATGAAGGTTTGTCAATCTCAATTCATGTACCAAATCTTGGGTCAATCTCAATCCATGTACCAAATATAAATCACTCCTTTGGAGATATGGCAAAATCAGTCTAGGATATCAAGCCTGAGATTACTCTTTATTTTAATAAAGCTGACATAAAGTCTTTTGTCTGCTGTCTAATGAAAACTGATTGAACCTCTGCTTATTTTTTTACACAACAAAAACCTTACATTCATTAACCATGTTTTGAAGGGATTATTGCAATTATATTGTAATAGCCAATCCATTCCAGATAACATCTTCATCATGTCAGCTGTTTTTGTAAATGGAAGAAAAGCTCATTGTAATCCTTTTAATTGTCTACATGAAAAGGAAAGACTCCATCTGTATATTTCACATTATATTATGACATAAAAAACACACACACATCTGAACATGTGAAATTTTCAATTTTACTATATTTGCCCATAATAAATAATGAGAAATTACTGCTTGGTTTTCAGACATCATTTATAACAGATAGATCATCTGTGTATCAGGAGATTGCATGAAGTATCATTTTTCTTAAACATGGATTTAAAGGATAAGAACCTCCATTCATTCAGTGTCTCATATGGCACATGTGATGTATGTGTGTGTGCCTTGAAGTTGTCTGTTGACATAGATTGGCCTCATGAATTTCATTGACTTTTCTTAGGCAAAGAATACTCAAGTTGTTTTTGCCTATACTATACTGTTTCTAATTAATTTGTCAGAATACATTTCTTTTGTAGGATTGTTATCTCTTCATAAGCCATTCATATGCCCACATGTGGATTGAGTATATCTGGTCAAATTCCGTATTTCAGAAATTGCTAGTGAATGATTCTAAAGTTGCTTGGAAATATAACCAGTCCAAGGGATTTTCAAACTTGACAAAGCCACAATTTACTACCATGTGCCATGGGTCCAGGCATATCAACTATCCATCCTTCCTACTCACCTCTCAAAGAGATGTCTTTCTTTTGCCAACTAGGTATTTCTGATGCCCCAGAAGTAGTTTATACCCAGCTTTCATTATAAAAGGTCTTTTGTGTCCTCCTCCACTGTACATATCCTGTACATTTCATGTGTGTTAGAGCCTACTTGACTGTGAGTAGACCCTCCTTGTGCAATGAATTCATCATGGAAAAGGGCTCCAAAATTTGTGGCAAAGATTCTCTTGGCGGGGGGGGGGGGGGGACAGGGAAGGGAAGATGCACAAGGCTGGGGGAAGACGCAGGTCTACATCTTGGTGCATGCCCAGCTTATATCTTGTCTATGCCAAAGCTAGTCTGTATTAATTGGCCTTCCGATTAATATCATAACCTCATTTGTTCAGGGAAAAACTTAGAAAAAACTGTTAGAAATAGAGCATCTAATACTATTGATTGTGTGTTAACACACTTCCTTTGTGATAAAAATTGTCCCTTTTGACTTTTAGATTTGCTAAATGAAAGGGAGACTGAGAAAGAAACTAAGTGATTTCATGAATGGACAGTCTCAGTACATAGGCCCAGGAGTGATTAAGTGATGGATTGTGTCAGCATAACATATTGACACTATCAATTGGGTGTTATCAAACAGCTTAAGCTAATGGAATGATTTACTTCATGTTTAACTGCCTTTTTCAATTAAAGTAAGCAAATGCTGTGGGACTTGAGCATAAGTGAGCCACCCATATATTTTCTCCTGTTAACACCAGCATCGTGGACGGACAAGTGATAGCAGTGTTACCTCTATTGCTGCAGGCTGTAATGGTCTAGTTTAAATAGACTGGGAGAAGGGGAGTGATTAATGATTAGGAATGGGGCTCTTAGGCAAATTCACAGCTCTTTTTTCTCCATGCATTTCCATTTGTGTCAACTAGCTGCACACTTGGGAGGTGTTATTTCCCTGTAGTCGACATAGTTTTTTTCTGCTACTACTTTCCCCCATTTTCATGAGTCCCTTTGGTTGCCCAGCCCTAGCTTACATTTCTTTGGCGTTGTCAGCTTTGCTAATGATAAAAAGGATTATGTTCTACTCTTCATTAGTCTACTGACAAAAAATTTCAACTGCTGAACTTCAGTGTCATGGCAGAAACGGGGATTCCTTTCTTTATTGCGTACTGGCACTAGGATAGTGCAATACATCTGGGAAGAGCTACTGAAATTAGTTGAGTATTAATCTGTCATTTTGTAATAACGATAATTGCTGCATATCAAGAAATTGCAACTGCACCGTAACACACATTAGTACCCTTTAGTTAATATACTTCAGAACTCTCAATCCTTCATGGGACTTCCTCTTGTAAGCTTTTAGAATTCTCCAAGAGTGTCAGTAATGAAGTAAACTGGGATAATGTGGTAACTGTCAACAAAAGCTTTCACAAATGATGGTGGAGCAAGTGCCCTCCCTGCTACTGCTCACTGACTGACCAGTGAGTACACCTTCCTACACTCTGGCATGCCAGCATCTGCAGAGGCAGCTATATTAAAGTCTGGAGACATGAGATTTTCCCACACAGGGAACACAGAGGGTGATCCCTTGTTTTCTGCTCATCTTGCCTTTGGGCCCGAATGAAACAACAGCTCCCAATTTCCTTTCTGCCCTTGCCTTCCTACTTCCCGGAGTGACAATACTGCAGGAAAGAGAAAAAGGGCTTATAGAGTGCCTCCCTCCTGGCAGGGCTTATGGTACATGGATGAGCCTTGCCTGAGCTTTCACACAAGCAGCTTAGGCTGTGATCTCCCAAGGATTATCTTCCTAGTGGGCAGGAAGAAGCAGATCTCTGATCATTGATGGCGAAGGAAGGATATCAACCATATTTTGCATATTTTGTTTGCCCAGCAGTGCCAGACTCATCCATGCTACAGAAGCCCATTCAGGAGGGAGACACTCTATAAGCCCATTTCTTACTTCACACTGTATTGTCACTCCAGGAAGTGGGAAGGCAAGGACAGAAAGGAAGTTGGGAGCTTTTGTATCATTCAGGTCCATAAGCATTTGTGTGCATATTGCTGGATATGAAACATGGTATAATGGTTTGAGCACTGCACTATGAGTGAAGACCATGGTTTGAATCCCTGCGTGGCCATGGAAATTCACAGGGTGACCTGGACAAGTCACACTCTCTCAGCCACAAGGCAAAGGCAATCTCTGAACAAATCTTGCAAAATAATAATCCATGATAGATTAACTTTACAGTTACCATAAATTGGAACCAACTTGAAGGCACACAACAACAACAACAGATACTTGTGGGTGCTTGCATGAGACTTAATGGAGATAGATAGAAAAAGAGTGTGGAACTGATATAGATGAGACCAAAAAAAAAAAAAAAAAAGTGTGAAATCGACATAGATGAGACAAAAGGAAGAGGGAAGGCATCTGTTACACTGTTACAAATGATATGAAATCAGCTGTGAGCTGTTAGGTGGTACCAAATTTTTCATGATGGGGAAAACACAGGCAGACAGCAAAGTCCTCTCCAGATGGAGTGAACAGGCAATAACAACACCGCGAAGTCATGCCCATTGACTTCTTACCCCAGTATTTCTTCCCCAACACTATAATTCACAAAATTGGAAACTTGCTGTGACTAGGAGAAAGAACTTGAGGTTATGGTGGACTAATCAGTCCAAAGTCAAACTTGGCATTCAAGGATCATAATGCTTTCTCATGAATCTGTGATTTAGTTATTAATCTGTATGGATTTGATCATTCCCACACAAGATAGAATTGAAAACGGGTGCAGAGAATGAAAACAAATAGGAGAAAGTCACTTAGGGCTTTTTATTTACAAAATCAGCTGAAGGTAGACACAATAAAATATATAAAATAGGAGATGGTGCGGAGAGAATTGACAGTGGGGCTTTTTACATTGGCAAGAAAGTGTGACCTGAAGTCGCCTTTATCTTAATGCTTAGCAGCTACATAGCAAGCCCCAGGTGTGCATTAAAAAAGTGCAGAGCTGCTACACTGAGGGGTGTGGGAACGACTTATCTGAGGTCTTTTTTGTGGCTCAGCAGTTACATGGGAAGCTGTCAGAACGCTACAAATACAGGTGGAGCTGCTACATGGGCAGCAATAAACGCGGCTTTAAACTGCGATTTTAATTTTTTTTTCCTTGCCGGCTGCGAATTGCGCTGTTGCGCTGTTCGTGCCGCCGCAAACAGCGCTATTGCGAGGGTCGAGGCTTGAACTGCGCTATTGCGAGGGTCGAGGCTTGAACTGCGCTATTGCGCTGTTTGCGGCTGCGAATTGCGCAGTTTTAAATGATTTAAAGGGGGTTTGGGAGCTTTAAAAAACTGCGCGGTTAAACCCCAGCTTTTACACCTGGAGGGCATAGAACGTTTTAATTAGGAGTGAAGTCCACACCACGCATGCTCCCAACCCACGATCCATTCTGATTTGCACCTGCAGCGCAGCCTTTAAATGGGCACCTTAAGGAAACAGAGCCCCATTTAACTGCGCAATGGCATCTTAGCGTTTTGATGCACTAGCGCTATAACGCACTTTTTAAAAAAGTAGTGGGGCAACTGAACTACTTTTTAAAGGCGCGTTTTTTCCCTTAAAACGCCAAAATGGCGTTTTCATGGCATACTTTCCCATTTTCTAATGTAAAAGCTGGGTTTTCAAGCAGCCTTCATGACACCTCTTTTTGCCAATGTAAAACGGACCACTGATTATTTTTTTTCTCCTTCAGTACTGGGCTATGGCAGGGGAGAGATTCCTCTTCAAACTGCTAGGCAGGAGAGAGTCACTGAAGTGTAGTGGTTTGAATGTGGGATGATGATTTTGGAGACTGGGGTTGAAATCCCATTCAACCAAGAAGTCAACTGTGTGACCTTAGGCAAGTCACTCTCAGTTTTAAAGGATGGCAACCTCCCTCTGAGGAAACTTGCCAAGAAAACTCCATTATAGTTTCACCTTAGGGTTGCCATAAGTCAGAAACAACTTGAAGGCACCCAGCAACAAACAACAGGATTCAAGACGAATGCAAAGAAACACAGCTCTACAAAATATATCATTAATTTGTAGAATTTACTACTAAATAGTGGCCACTATTTGAGATTACTTCAAAAGAGCAGGGAGTTAGGCAAATTCATGGCAGGATGGGTGTGTATGTCTAACAATGGTTATCCACCGTCTTAACTCAATGGAGCCTTCATGGCTGCAAACCTTGGAAGAAAGTTGCATTCATGTCCTGCTTGAGGGCTTCCCAGATATTTTTTGGCAAGAAACAAGAAGCTGTACTTGATTGATGCTGAGTCAGATCCCAGCAGGACTATTTTATATGTGAGGTGGGGCAGGAGGAAGCGTGTATGGGCTTTCCAGCATTTTCCTCAACATTTTCAGTCTTGGGTGTTCGTAAGAAAAAGTGGAGAGAAACACTTTATGTGTGTGCGTGTGAGAGAGAGAAAGGATGGTGCAAATTCAGTAAAGAATCCTCAAAAGTAAGGCTGTTACTGCTTTTTAAAAACAAAAACGAAGCACACGCACAGTCACCTTTCTTTCCAGAGCAAAATCAGATCATATCCTAGAAAATCTGATCATTATGAGCAGATGAAATGCAATCACAGTACTGAATTTGCTCTTTTAAAGTATTGTTCAGCAATAGCTCTTAGAGTGAGGTTTAAACTGTTTGTTCTGCATGGAATCAGAAACATAATAGTATAAATTTAGCTACATTTATTCTATTGCTTATCTATTACCTTCAACCAAGCTAAAGATACTATCCTCTGTGGCTGTGTTTCCCTGGAACAGATCCGCACAACTGGTGACCTGCCAAGCTAAATGTCAGATGCTCAGGAACCTGTTTTGTGTACCCTTCTCCAAGCAGGCTGCCTAAAGAGCAGCTCACTGTTTGCTTAGCAGCAGAGTACTAGTAAATGTGAATATTTGGCTCCTGGCCTCTGTTTAGCTTACTAGGCTACTAGTTTGTGAATCTTCCATCTAGAACTCTCATTCACTTTCTATTTCAATCCATACATCTTCCAATTTCTCTCCCTCCAAAAAACTTCTGTGACGCAGGACTTTATCACACGAGGCTATAAAGGTAGAATTTGAACCCATCTTTGGAGGGTACTTACCACACCATGTTTGTCCTCCTTCTGTTGTGCATTCCATTTGTTACTGTTGGGCAGCTTTTCATTGGCAAGCTAAAGTCAATAGGCTCTTAATCTCACTGGTAGTTGCTAGTTGAAGATTAATGATGTAAATTTCATAAAGAGTTCAGTTTGAATATTCTGTGTCTGTTACTTTATTATTTGAGGTGCTTAAAATACTCCTTAAAACATGGAAATAAGAATGAAGTGCATCTCTTCCCCCCTCCTTTTTTTTTTTTTTTTTTTTTGACAGAAATCTGGGCTTTCACTTGGGAAAAAAAGAACCAGGGATTTGATTGTAAATATCCAAATGCAAATATGATTAAGGCCAAGATTTGGGCCGATGTGTATACATAGGCACATATTTCTACATGCTATTAAAATTTTAAAAAAACATCTATTCACGTGATCCACTGAAGTCTAGTACATCTTTCATATGAGGGGGTATCATAAAGTTTTAATTATCACCTTTAAATTTTTTTGACAGAAAATTTGTTTTGATTTGTAGCTGTTAACTTATCTCTATGTAGTCACCATCCAGATTTACACATTTTCCCCAGCATTTCTTGACCCTCCAAATACCATTATTGTAGAAGTCTGCAGATTGCACCTGACAAGCATTTTCCACTTTAGTCACTTCTGGCAGAGTGACAAAAATAAGATGACAAAAAAGCCAGTCACAAAAATAAAGGACACAATAAGTTGATTTTCTCAGCAACGTGCACTTAGGGGCCAATGATGACACTGACAAAATTTCATCAATATGCCATAATAACTTCCAGGTGATAATTATTACTTTACGATACCCCCTCGTAAGGCACAATCTGCAGACTTCTACAATATCAGGTATTCGGAGGGTCAAGATACGCTGGGAAAATGTATAAATCTAGATAGTGACTACATAGAGATAAGTTAACAACTGCAAATCAAAACAAACTTTCTGTCAATTTTTTAAAAAGATGATCTTTAAAACTTTATGATACCCCCTTGTATATATGTGAATTGGGGGCAGGAGAGTGCACCACACTTTATACTGGGGTAGGGATCTTGTGGCCTTCTTGACATTATAATGCAACTCCCAGAAATCTTCATCATGTGGAAGCTTAAATTTCTGGGATTAGCAGTCTGGAGGGCTACACAATTCCCACCCTGCTTTAGATATGATAACCATTCATTGTTGTATACACATTGGTTCTATGGAAGGAAAGTAATGAAGGAGACTCTAGCTTTGCTGTGACCAGCAAAAGAGCACCTCTTGCTAGAACATGCCAGTAAAACAATTCCATTGGTTTCTTTAGCTATCAGTTAAGCCATGACCTTTGTTAAAGCCGCTGGGGCAGTGATTCCCAAACTTTTTAGCCTCGTGACCCCCTTTACATCTACATGTGGATGTCACCCACCCCCTTGACATATGAATATAAATATTTTGTTTACTTAGTGTGTTTCTTTTCATTCACACATTCATATACATTCATATTTTAACATTTTATAAGTAAATAGCTTCCCCCCCCCCTCCTTTTCCTCCTTCAGTGAGCGGCGGCTCCAAGTGCTCTCCTTGCCTTTCTCTTCCCCTCCAGGGCAGAAAAGGCTGGGAAGTAGAAAAGAAGGAAGAGGGATTAGGGCCTCCAAGCCTCACCCCCTTGAGCAACTCTCCCCCCTCCCATGGGTCCCACCCCACCATTTGAGAATCACAGCTTTGGGCCCTAATTTTTTTAAAGTGTACATGTAAATGATTTATTAGTTTTAGCTGTTTTTGCTGTTTTGACTTGTTGATCTGTTTAATATTTTTTTTCCTGCTTAAGCTATTTTATTGTTTTTATCTGGAATTGTTTTAAATAGTTTTGATTGGATGCTGTCCTCAGATTTCAGGATTAGAAATATTTTAATAAAAATAAAAAATTAATTCCGTATGTTAATATAAAGTTAAATATCTAGGTAGAAGACCAAGAGTGGGTCTGGTGTATTCAGGCTCTGAAGTTGCCCCAAATTCTCCCTATAACCTGAGCACTCCAGAGTGATGCTGGGTGGCTGTCTATACGCACATCCCACTGTGCCTCTTGGCACAGGCACAATTCAAAAATGAGGCACCAGTGATTATCACATAGCTGGGCACCTCTTTGTAACTTCAAAGGGAGTGACTTGCCTCAGCAGGTGCAGCAGCAGGTGGCACAGCAGGATGCTGAGTAAACACTGGCTGGTGTCGCTCTGGCATGGTCCAGATTTTCCTGGAAAATCAGGAGCATATGGTGAGTTTTTAAAACCACATTAAGGTAAGGTTGGCCTGGATTCAGTGCAGAACTGGCTTTCTCACGTGAAGACAGTCCGTATTTGAATCAGGCCTTTGGCCCTGCCTCGTTTGGACAGGTGGACATGAAGATGCAGGGAAACCGATATAAACAGTCCATGTAGACATGCCTTAAGAGTCTGGAAAAGTTATAGCTATGGCAAGTAATATACCATGCTCTTGCTGTTAGTAATTCTCTTGCATAAAAATGCCTTGTGGTACAATGGTTTAAGTATCACACTAGATTTAAGTGGTTTAAGTCTTGCAATGGTTTAAATATTGCACTAGGTTTACAGTGGTTAAAGAGCTCAAGTGGCACACTGATTTATTGTATTGCATTAGGACTCTGGGAAACCAGCGTTCAAATCCCTTCTCAAAGCCATGGAAGCCCTTGGGCAAGTCTATGTCTTGACCTTAGACAAAGGCAATGACAAATCTCTTTGGAATAATTCTTTCCAAGAAACCCCTGTGATACAGTTGCTATAAACTGGAAACAATTGGAAGGCACACAACAAAATTATGTTGACTTGATGTTTATCTACAGTAGTTTTAGGGTACTTTTGCTTTGAATTCTCTTTGGCTTGCCTAACTGAAGAGCTCTGTTTTATCTTAAACGTCATTACTTGTATTATGTATAGGAATTTGTATCTTTCTGCAGAAAATATTTGCATTTGTAACTTTATGAGTGTTACTTAAAGCTATTCCACTGAATCCTTTTTCTCATTTCACCCTGTTAGCTTTTGCTTGTCACAATTTCTTGCAAGAAGTCTGTTCATAAACAAAACTGTTGGTACGTTAAAGCACAACAATCTTATTATGGCAGAAGTTTCTGTAGACTTGAGCCTATTTCTTGTATCTGATAATGAAAGTGCTGTCTCGTCCATAAAAGCTTAGGCCACAATAAAACAGTTAGTCTTTAATGTACCACAGGACTCTTTGTTGTCCTTGCTAGGGTAGGCTAACACGTCCACCCCCACTGGAATCCATTGAACACATGTCTTCATTTAGTTTTCTGTTGACACCATTGCCTGCTTAAAGATACAGCTCCTAAGCAATGAGGTAAACTCTTTCTTAACCATCAGTATGGCACTTTTTTGTACTTTTTTTCAAGAAGTCTTCATCTCATGAGCAGGTTTCAAAGGAACCTCATCTCCATATGGTTTTGCTGGCTAATCCTTTATCCACCATCTTCAGCTCTCATTCCCTTGCTTTCTTGCCTGTGGCTACGTTTCTATCTCTGCATCAATTAGCCCAGTGATTTATACAACAAGCAAGCAGTTTAGAGGTAAATGGTACACAATTAACATCTCATTCCACCATAAAGGGTATGCTAAATACCCCAGTCACTGCTTTCTCTGCCTGGAATTGAAATAAGTGTTTGTCCTAATTCATATGCTATTTGATGTGAAGTGGGTCTGCTTTGTACTGCACTACACCATTAATCTAATTATAGATAGCTGCAAATGAAGTGCTGTCTGAGCACAGAGGCTGAAGAAAAATAGCGCTTTTGTCGTTTAGCATGACTCTGTGAAGCAAGATCACACTTTGCATGGCAAGCTGGCAAAAATGGAGATCTGAATAATATGGCTGCCTGTTGCATGCTTTCTAATTACAAGAGCCTTGTAAACAGAAGTAGGTGCTGGTGTAAATAGAGCTGTAGATCCGCTGTCATGTGGCTTATAGGAGGAAAATCCTCGGAGTGCTGTTGTATTAAATGATGCATCCTGATTGACAGCTACCTTGAGACTGCGTTGATGGAGTTGTCAAAGCATTATGCTAACAGGCTGCTCCAGTGACTGCAGATGTACAGAGCTCTGCTATTCAAACTGCTTGCTAACTGGTATCTGTTCATTTTACGTTGTCCGGCTGTGTTGCAACTCCACACAAGGAGGACAGCTACAAGCTTTATTTCTCTATGCTTTTGACTCTGACTGCTCAACCTTAACCTAAAGTGGAAGGAATCTGTTTTGTGAAGCCTTAATCCTTATTGGGGAGTTTCCCCCACTGGGGTGTGATGTATTACGCGGTGGATTTAAAGGTGGGAAGTGTGAGCAAAATTAATTGCTATTTTAATTAAGTTTTTTTCTTCCTGGGACACATACTGCATAGTGGTGACATCTCTTTTCTATTCCCCCATCCATTATATGTGTCTTTAGTAGCCCCTTTTGTATTATATATTCGATGAGGGGATTGTTACTCCTGCCTGAACTACAGATTATTTTATGCTGGGAAAGTGAACCTTTACCTTTGGCTATAAATTAACTCCAAAGACCCTTAGCTGACATTCCTGTTAACAGTGTGAGGTAGCTCATTTTTCTTAGCCAAACGCTCACCGAGAACATGTTTGCACAGATAATGTCTCGCAGGAACTGGGATCTTCAAGCTTAAATTAAATCACTACATTTGTTGATCGCAACACTGCGCTTTTTCAGTTGCTGCCATCATAGGCATTCTTCCCAAGTAACGGTGGTTGGAAGCTAAGCAAAGTTAGCTTGGATGGGAAGCCTCCAACAAATACTGCTATAGGATATATTTTTAAGAATAAGGAACTGGCAAAACTACCTCTGACTATTCCTAGCCTAAGAAAACCCTATGGAATTCATGGTGTTGCCATAATTTGAGGAAAAGCTTGAAGGCACAGACTTCAACATTCTCATTAGGTGGTTGTCTCAATAGAGAGCTGTGGGATGATAGTCGTCCACCACATTTAACCAATTTATAGTATGAAACTCAAACAAGATGGATACTTCCAAGCTTTCAAGGGTAAATAACCTAAATACACATTTTTCAGTGTATGCCAACTTACCTAATGAGAAGGTTGAAGTTTAAAGAGAAATGGTATAAGACAATATAGGGTGCAGTCTTAAAGATATTTACTAGAAACTAAATCCCACTGAATTTAGAGGGACTTCCATATGAATAACCAAGAAGATGTGTTCTGTTTGGAGATAACAGGAATGAGTGCCACTTGTATGCCATCTAACATACTAGAAATGCTGGTCATTCAAATGCACAGTTTCTAACCTCTTATTAACTTCTTAGCACAAATACTTATTGGCCATGTATCAAAGCAAGTTTCTCTTTTGGACAGCTGGGGCAGACAAGGACTCCTGTGCCATGTTAAAAACTGTATATTCATTGTAGCATTGTATTTCATAGACTGGTGATGCATGAGCTGTTCTCTTTGATTGGACTCCTCAGGGCTAAAGTGGATTTCACCCTAAGCTGACTGAATTAGACTGAGCAAGAAGTATGGTTCTATCCATTTAGCTTTGAACAAGGAGACTGTGGTTTCTTGTTCCCAGTACCAGTGCTGATACAGAGAAAACTGGGGTGACTGGGTTATCAGCTATTACCACTGTTGTGTATAGTCACTTTGCTTATCTTACGAGATATACACACATGTATTATGTATGTGTGCCATCCCTTTAGTCTTCTTAGGAAGTCAGGTTTATTGTACTGTATCAACATGATTTTGAAAAAATAGATTAGAATCAAATGGGCAACTGATTACAAGGTGTCATAATAAATAAGAAATATATATAATTAAAAATACTATTCATTCCTTGAGGTAATAATTATTTCCTTGACTCTTAGCAAATTCAAAAGATATTTCCACTTTTCAATTGCACCTGAAACATCCTCATTGCTGAGTCTATACAGGATAAAACTGTGGCAACATACCTCCAACTATCTTGATTTGGCAAGGATTGTTCCATTTAATCCTCTGTTGTCCCAGTTTTTCAGCTGCTTTTAAAATGTCCCAGTTTCCATCTCCTCCTCCCATTTTCCCTTTTTGCCCTCAGCTTACTTTTGTTGATGCAAACTCAGCTGAAAATGTAGATTGTCTTGCACTGAATAACTCAGGAGGGCAGAGAGGGGAGGAGAATGGGGTGGCCTCTTGCCCTTCCCAATTGTTGTTGTTATGTGCCCCGAAGTTTCCGACTTGTAGTGACCCTATCATGGGATTTTCTTGGCAGTGTTCTTCAGAGGAGATTTGCCATTGCCATCCTCTGAGGCTGAGAGAGTGTCACCCATTCTCCTCCCCTCTCCCCAAGGTCACCCAGGGGGTTTACATGACCAAGCTGGAATTCATACTGAGTCATAGTTCAGTGCTCAAACCACTACACCACAATGGCTCACCCATTCTGAAGCCTCTCCTAGCTTGCCTCCTCCTCCTCCTCCTCCTCCTCCTCCTCCTCCTCCTCCTCCATTCATCTTAACCACATTCTGCTGTTATTTGCCACGTGTCCCGATTTTTATCTATGAAATGTTGGAAGGTATGAAGCTAAGCAGGGTTAGCTCTGGTTAGTACTTGAATAGGAGATTGGCAAGGAATACCGGGTGCTATAGGCTAAATTTCAGGGAAACACAATGGAAACCCACCTCTTGAATATTCCTTGCCTAAGAAATCCCCATGAAATTCACGGGCTCACCCTAAGTTTGCAGGTGACTTGAAAGTACACAAACACACACACAACAATACTGGCCAATGGTCTTACTCAGTGTGAAGCTGTTTCCTATTCTGTTCAGGATCTTTTTTTTCTTGCCAGTGAACTGTGACTGGGAAGGGTCAGGCTCAGCAAGGATGAAAGAAGGTGAACTGGTATTCCATGTCAGGTTACCCAAAGTAGTCGGTTTAAGGCAAAGCTTGCTACCGGTTCCCTCTGCAGCCATTCATTTCATGATTCTTGCAAATGCCCTCCTGCCCTTGCAGCATTTGTAGGCCGCCACATCACTTTCGCAAAGTTTAAAGGGGAGAGAAACCCCTGTCTGAGAGCCCCCGTCTTTAATTTAAGGCTCAGTTACCCTTCCAGTTTGACTAAAAATGCAGGGATTGTGATTTGGTGGCATTTCTACGCTTTCAGTCATCTTTGTTTCTGAGCCAGGCATTGTTTTGGTCTTCCACAGTCCTGCGCATTTCTCAGATGAACCTTACATGTTAACATCCTTGGTATGTGCTCTGCAGCTCACAGGCACCCCTCTGTCAGGCTGTTTTTTAATGCCAAGGAACTGTTTTACAAAGGAATGCTCTTAAGGGGTGGGGGGGGAGGAGGATGTTTACTGGGGTTCAGGACCAGTAGGAATGCATAATGTGTGCATGCCTGTGTGTGTGTGTGTGTGTGTATGGGGGACAGAGAGAGAGAGAGAGAGAGAGAAGACCCTTGCCATACTACTTTGCCATCCTATGTTCAGAGGGGTCATTTGTCCCCAACTGTGCCCCCAACTAAAGGCCTTTCCTTAGAAGTTGACTGGTGTTTTTTGTTTTGTTTTCTTTTTTGATTACAATAGCTCATTTCCCCCCCTCAAAACAGTCTAAAGAACAATAAACAAATACAAAAGGAAAGGGAACAGCTCATCAATAACAAAGGCCTGCATTTGAAAGCTTTTGGCTTACTGATTCTCACATCTCATTCCAAGGAAAGCAGGAGTCCTGCAGAGAAAGGAATCCAGAAGATAGGGAAATATGAAAACAGAAAAAAGAAAAAAAAAAACACAACAGAATAGCTTTTAGGGCCTGTGATGGTTGAGAAGAGAGAAGGAAGCCTTTTACTACACAACAGTTGGAGACAGTTTCTTGCTTCCCCATTTTAACAGTCAATGTTACAAGCCTGATTGTTCTTTGGAGGAACAAACAACATAATTTTCAAGCTGGATCATTTTTTTTTTTAAAAAAAGACTCCAAGATTAAGCAACAACTGAATGCACCACCTGTAATCTACAGCTAAATAATGTGGAAAAGCTAGTGTCAGACTCGAAAAGCTAACTTGATACTTATTTCCTGCCAAGATGCAGGTTATTTTTATTCTTATTTTGAAAGTATTTGTAGAAGGAAGACATTTGCTATGGATATTGAAACTGTGCAATTTAATGTAATTATATCCCCCACCCCCAGGTTTAATGAAAGACTTTTAACTACAATTTATCTTTTGATAAATAGACCCTCTGCACAGAATGTTTATTAGATTGACAGCAGAATTTACTCCACAAGCTTTTTCCCCTTGCCACATGACTCAGACAAATTTTAATAGAAGCAAAAAGCTTTCATTGCACTGTAATTTTCACTGAAGGATCATATCCTTTAAAAACTGACAGACACTTATATGTCTTGATTGCAAAACAGTAAAGAGCAAAGAAACAAGCAGAAGATGTTGTTATTTGGCCTGTCACCGAGTATAGTAATTCCTTTGGCAACTTTTGCTATCAAACCCCATCAACCCTCCTTTTCTTCTCCTCTCTGGGTTGCAGACATGCTTCCACAGTGTGATGGTGGGTGCTTTATTGGAAAGAGAGATTCTGGAGGCAACCATTTTGGTGATAATGGGAACTAAAAATATTTTTTTCCTCTTTTTAAGAAAATGCAAACTGGCAGAAATGAAATTATGTCTGTCAGGTGACTAGTTTTAAAACAAGATTGGAGTACCGGCAAGTGAGCTACTAGAGCTGCATTTTTAGTATATTTTTGGTGTCCCTTGTCTGTGTGCTTTACTAGCTTGCTGTACTTAGGGTTATTCCTCCATGCAGTCAAAATTGGTTTCTAGGTCCCAGTTTTGGGAAATCCTGGATAACAGCTTTTACCAAATCTACCTTGGAATGTCCCTGGGCTAATATTAAACTAATGCAACTACTGATTTATATGTGTGTTTGAGGGGAGATTTTATTCATCCTCCCCAGGATATTTCTTCTCAGATCAGTGACTTTTGAATGTTTGTACAATGTAAATACAGTAAATCTATATAGAGACTTGAGCAGTCACCATCTCTTTTTCTGAGCAAGATTGATGGTAAGAGTACATGAGGCAAACACATACTACTGTTTAATACTAGGTTATGGTGCAGATTCACTAAATGCTGTTATTGATGTTGTTGTTAGCTATTATTATTATTATTATTATTATTATTAACCTTTATTTATATAGCACTGTAAATTTACACAGTGCTGTACATATAATCTTATAATTAGACGGTTCCCTGCCCTCAGGCTTACAGTCTAAAAGAGACAACACAAAAAGAGAAGGGAAAGGTGGTGGGAAAGAGGATGAAGTCCATTGGTTCTTCTCTCCCTCTGGGGCCTGGACCAAGGCAGATGGACTGGAGGGTGGGCGCGGCTTCTTAATACATAATTAAAACAAGGCATCCTGGGGCAGACGGCATAAACAATATAGTCTTTAACTCAGTTTTGAAACTATGTATGTCTGTTGCTGATGTTGTCTTGGCTCCTTTCTTGTGGTTAGACTTAGCAGGCTTAACAGCCACATGGATGCTTTGCTTTGAGTACCAAGATGGTATTTCTGTGTTGGAAGCTTAAAATTTTATTTAATAGATATGAAGAATTGGCTTGAGTTCCATAAACTCTCTTCCTACTCTTCCTACATTTTCTTCTTCCCTTGCGTTTAATACTAAAATTGACAAATATGTATGTCTCTTCCAAAACTGCCAGTACAAGTTGAGTCTCACATATCTGAAATGTTTGGAACTAGAAGTGTTTTAGATTTTAGATTTTGTGGATTTTGAAATAGCAGTATTATTATTATTATTATTGAATCATATGATTCTGTGATTCTGTTGTTATTATTATTATTATTTACATAATGAGTTATCTTAGAAATGGGACATAAGTCTAAACACAAAATTTATTTGTGTTTCCTATGCACCTTGCATGCATAGCCTGAACGTAATTTTATACAACATGGAATAAAATTTGTAAACACTGAACAGTCAGGAAGCAAAGTCACTATCTCAGCCATTCATGAAAGAAGTTTTGGTTTTTTGAATATTTTGGATTTTGGAATTCAAATAAAGACTCAACCTGTATTTGCATATGCATAATGAGATATCTTGGAGATGGGACCCAACTCTGCATGCAAAATGTATCGTGTGTACCTTATACACATAGCTGCAAGGTAATTTTATATACTATATTTTAAATTCATTTTGTGCATGAAACAAAATCTGTGTACATTGAATTATCAAAAAGTAAAAGTATCATCCTGACCACCCATGTGGACAATTTTGGATTTTGGAATATTTTGGAGTTTGGCATTCTGGATAAAGGATACACCCAACCTGTATTTTTACCGGTTTACTGCTTTTTATTTTTTATAAAAAAATCATGCATTTTGTTATTTTCTACCTTGGCCTTGCAGCTACGTTTTTTTCTTCTGTTTCTTTATGTATGTGAACTAGGACTCCAGGAGACCAGGTTTCAAATACCACACAGACCATGAAAACCCTCAGGCAGACCTTGGGCAAGTCATATTTTCTCAGGCTTAGAGGATGGCAGTAACAGTCCCTCCCCCAAGAAATCATACCAAAAAAAGCCCTGTGAAAGGTTTCCCATAAGTTGTAAATGACTTGAAAGCACACAACGGCAACAACATAGAAGCCTCACTGAAATGAGTGGGTATTGCATAAAGGCATGAATCTGCATTACCAGACCTACATTTCATTTAAAAGGGTTAATTTTGGATTACATTTCATGTGGTTAAAATGTTTAATTATTACTGATTACTTTCATCCTCACTGTTGTATAATTGCTCAAAAGAGAGAGAGAGAAAGAAAGAGTCAATTCAATTGAGTAGCTTGGTTTCGCTTACATTTTCTCTTTGTTCACCAGAAATCAGTGGTTTTCAAACTGTACTTTTCAGAACCCAGGTGTTTTGCACTGAGAAAATTGAAAATTGTACGCAAGTTGTCCTAAAGGTTGTTTGTCCAGCCATTTTGTTCTGCTTGAATAGATGACTGGGGAGATTCTAGGGAACCCTCTATATGCGTTGAAAGACTTTATGAGCACTTCATACCAAAAGAGATAAGGTGAATCTATCATGGGGTTTTCTGGTGCTGAGAATGTGTGACTTGCCAAAGGTCACCCAGTGGTCAAATGGCGAATCAAATCGTGGTCTCCAGAGTCAAAGTCAAATACTCAGACCACTACACCAAGTAAGTTTGATAATTAACCCTGACAATGTAGTGTAAAACCCATACGCTACAGTGGTTAGGGATAGCATAGCGGATGGATCAATGTAAGAAGGGCCTGAGGATTTTGAACTCCTCTGCCATAGGTTATCAGATGGTTTACGCATACTTGCACAACGGGATTGAAAAGTGCCTGTAACTTTGTTTTAGTAGTGAAAGTCCAATTATAGAAAATAACAGCAACCAACAGCTGAGATACTGATGCCAGCTGATGCTGGAGCAAACTAGATTATTATATGCCCTTCCAAGGAAGCATTTATTATCAATACCGTTAATAATAAACTGGTGGTAGAAGCCAAAAACTAGTAACTTTCTCACAGAGGCCTGCTGCCATCTACTGGAATTCTGAATGCAGTGGCATGGGTGGGCTTTAAAAAATTGTGCCATAGAAATGAAAACTGACTTAAAACAAAAACAAGTGAACCTGGGGGGAGGGGGATCAATTGCAGAACTTTTGTTGACCTATTAGGTTAAAAATAGCTTTTTAACGAGGATCATGTTAATTGGCGTGTAATTCTTGGGAGGGATGAATATAATAGTTGTTTGACAAAGCAAAGAAATTTGTATAGCATAGAAAATGACACTGGATGATGACAATGGCCGTGACAACAATTATGATTTACGGTCACTTATTCAATATAACGTCTACTTTAAGCCTTTTAAAATGGAGCTATATAAATAAAAAATTATTAGAATCCTGTAGCCTTCATGTAAGAAGCTGGGAGGCTTCTGTGTGCACAAAGTCCGTGAACTTTGCTCTACTGAGCAGACAAATTTCAAGCTCAGAATTCTTTGTGTTTCATGCTTTCAAGCGATCCTGTTTATCTGATCTCTTCCCAGCTCATTTACTGTGATGTATTATTGTTTCAATCAGGTCTCCACATTCTACCATACACTACCATACATGTACCATACATTTTACCATACAGCAGGTGGAGATTCTTTCTCAGCCTCTTTTTAAAAAGTGGAGCACAATATTAAATTTCATAATCATATTAAGTTTGTGTTATGTACTGTAGTAAGAAAGGCGTAGGTTAGTGGAGAAATTGCAAAATCATTCTAGTTGCTCAACCTTTACAAAATGAAACCGTGTTTCCCCGAAAAAGACAATGTCTTATATTATTTTTTGCTCCCAAAGATGTGCTAGGTCTTATTTTTAGGGGATGTCTTATTTTTTCATGAAAAAGAATTCACATTTATTGTTGAACAAAAAACATTTATTATATACTGTATATATATTTATATACAAAAACTTTGCTAGGTCTTACTTTCAGGGGAGGCCTTATATTTAGCAATTCAGCAAAACCTCTTCTAGGTCTTATTTCATGAGGATGTCTTATTTTCAGGGAAACAGGGTAAATTGCATTTAACATGTATTCCTCTTTACACCATTTCAAGAATAGATTTTTATAAGTGCTGAACTCTTATTTCATAAAACCTTACTAAAATACATATTAAACTCTATTTCATTAAAACCTTACTAAAATACATATTAAAGTCTAAACATTTAAAGTAGTTCTCCCTGTACAGTATTACATTTTTATTTTATTTTGCATTTTACATAGGTAACAGCAGCACTTTTAAGTGAATTTGAACACATATGTGCATTACTTCCACTCATTTTGCTTCCATTTTTTAAAAAAATAATAGTGAAGAATTACATATGTGAAAGCAAGTTTCCAGGTCACATACAAAGCATATATTAGACACAAGCATGAGGGTAGAATGCTTTATATACCTTGTGTCCATTTGATCAGTCGTATTATTTATAGCTTAACAGTCCTTCAGTATTGATTTTGTAACATTTTTCTCCACTCTCTTCTCCCTTGTCTGCAGTACAAGTTACATATACTGACTAAGCTTGCTGCGGAACTGAGTAAACACGTGCCAGAAAAACTGGTAGAAGATACCACCAGCATCGTGAGGTCACCAATGCCTGGAGCAGTAGTGACAGTTTCCGTAAAGCCTGGCGATATGGTAAGACAGTTACTTTTCATGTCATTCCTCCCAGGGATATCAGGGTTTGAAATGTGTTTTAAACTTCCCCATGGTGGAAAAAAGGTGGGCTCTATATTGATCAAATAAATAAATTTAACTTTGTACTTTTAATAGACTTGTTTACTTATTTATTTTAAATGTATCACATGATTTTAGCTAACCGCCAGGAGAAAGTTGGGATACAAAATAAAATAAAACAAAACAATAATAAATATATGAGCCAGTTCTGTAATATTTTAAGATTTATTCCTTGAACATGCTTTTACTGTATGCCTAAAAATGTGTGCTTCTGAACACGAGAGACGCAAATGCCCTACATGTATCAGAGAGCCCTGACTGACTTGCGATTTGTGATTCCTTGCATACTTTATGGCAAGTTCACCACACTCTGGTTACAGATCTGCTTTCTTTTGGAACGCTGCTGGCCGAAGAAAGTGCCCACAGCTCATGTTTGGAGAAAGGTTCAGCTGAAACCACTGTGGTGTTGTTGTGTGTGACCTTTGTGAAGAAGCAGAGAACAAATTTATTTCAGTGGTGTGTTACCTTGTAAATATATTGGCAAGAAATACTTTATATTCATAATAATGGACATCCCCCCTTTTTTGGCATTGAGTCTTTAAGCTGCTCACTACTAGTAGTTATAGTTTTAACAAATGCAATACATCAAAGTCATCTGTGGTTTTGGGGGTTTTTTTTAGATTAGCACAGGAGAGGCCATACTTAAATATTCATTCTGTTAATAAAAACACCCCAGAAACATAATATTTTTTTAAAAGTGTGAATACTTATTGCAGTTGGCCCTACAAATTACCCAACTAAATGCATCAATTAAGCACATCAAAACTTAACCCCTAATATTTACCTCTGTGAACATAATGGCTGTGTTCACACAGAACAATAAGCCAGGATTCCTGTCTTATCTTGGCTTACTGTGAATGGACAGTATGCTGATACACATAGCTCATTTACCCTCAGATCTCTCTTCTCCCTTTGTGTTAGTAGGTAGAATACACCAGCAAGGGGTAACATAGCAATTAAAGACAAAATTGAGTTTATTCAAAAAAAAACCCAAACACGTACACAGAACATTTGCACATAGGAGTCTAATGATGTTGTTTTGGGTGAAACCTTAAGCCTATCAACATACAGGTAAGAGGAACCTTGTTGGGTGGGCAGCTTTTGTTACACTTGAATTTAACCCAGAAAAATGTGTGAAATATTTTGTCTTCAAACTTTTATAAACTATTTCCTAAGCTGAGAAGAAGGGTTTAAAACAACAACCTGCAACTGTCCAAACACATCAGGTCTTCCAGTTTTAACAATTAATGATTTTCAGCTTTAATGACTGGCTGATTGTAAACTGAGTACTGACAGCCATTTTCTTTGTGTCATTGGAGGTTGAATCCTGCTATTCCTCCATGCAGTAAAACCTGAAAAAAGAGAGGTATTAAGCAGATATATATTCATGTGTATAAGAGAGAGAGAGAAAATTGGGGGGACAGAACGGTTCACTTTTATGAAATTTATTTTATTTTCATCGCAATAGAGTGGATTGAAAATCATGGGATACTATGCTGTATCTTTTTTATGTGTGTCTGAGCTATATTTTGTGTACATGAAGAAGCAAAACCATGAGAAGGTAGGCCTTCTGCCAAGAAATTAAAATGAGGAAAACATTCTTTCCATAGAATCAAACATCCCCAAAGAAGTGCAGTACAATACCAAGCAAGTTGTTAAATAATGAGGAGCGATTGCATTCTTCCCCCATCCCCACCCCACACACCATTTCTCCCTGCCTGTGGGGTTTTGCAGGAGGCACTGAGAGGCAGGGCATTTGAACAGCCCAGGCTTATGTTCTGCCGACTTGGACTTGTCAATGGTAATTGGGCAGCTTTAATTGCAAAAACACGTTTGTGGCGTTGAAAGGGAGTTTAGCGTAAATCCTTCCTTTCCAGGACTGATGTCAAATTTTTTTTTTTTGAAAGGAGATGAGGTTGTATCAGCTATCCAGACTGAATAAGCGGCAAGATGGCGCAATTCAGCTTACATGTTTTGGCTGTCTATCAAGACCAGGATCATTATCGTAGTTGTTCAAAGCCTCAAAGAACAAGGGACGGGAACTCTTATACACTCGGGTTTTTTTGTCCCACTGTTTGAATGTCCTGATTTAGTGTTTTTCCCTCTACTTTTCAAGCAGCCTAAGGAGTACTTAAGTACCCTTTGTATTTCCTAGAGTATTTACCAGTTAATAATATAATGAGCTGTGAAACAATATTACTGGGAAATGGCAAAAATGTTTTGAGTTGAAGGTATACTAAAACCAAAGAATACTACCAATTTTCTCTATGTAAACTCTGGTAAATATTACTGCACGATAATATGGGGAAACAGGGCTGAGCACTTTTATATAGTGTCATACAGGAAGGGTTATGATTTCCGGAATGTATTTTAATTAAGAAAAGTAGAAATTAGATATTTGTGTAGAGAAGATAATTAACCATCTTTGTTTGAATATGGCCAGGTTTTTAGACTGTAGAATAGCGGCGTTAAGCTGAGTAGAATATTATGCCTGCACTTGCTTGCTTGCTAACATCTTACATTGGTTTTTGCTAAATCATTTTCTTTTTGGTCTATTTGTCTGAGTTGTGTGTTGTTATTTGGCAATATGCTTTTACATGTTATGTTTTGTTTTTTGAAATTGTGTGCTTAGCATCCATAATAAAAACTTTGAGGGATGTTGCATAGTAATATATTTCGAGTCTCATGTTTATTTTGAAGCTGAATAGTACTGGCCACTTCGACACATCAACATGAAAATGTAGTGTAATCCAATTACTACCGGTAGTCCCAATTAAAGTATACTAATTGAATCAATTGCTGAATGTAAACCAACAACTATTTTTCTCTGCTGTATCTGGGACTAGAAGCAACTGGACTTTAGGCCAATGTAATTACTTGAAAGAGTGCGATTCTTCCTAAATTACACAGTGGCTAGTCCTACTGAATTTGTGGCTCATAATTTATGGGTAGAATTCAGCCATTATGCTAAAGTGCATGGGATTTGTTTCCATATAATAGCTGGAACCCATAGAATTATCTTTACAATGTTTAATTTTATCTCTTTCTAGATATGTATCATGTGAAGGAAGCATTACCTGCTTATCAGGAGCAGGGCTACCTAGCTTTCCTTTCCTGTACCACCCCTTAATTAATGTGGACTGTCTGTAGTAAAGAACCGTACTTTTGAGCAGCTGCTTACACATTGGCTTTTATGCAGCTGGATATATACAACGTGAGTTTTGATTGCATGGAAACCTAGTATAAACATGTTGCTCATTCACAGGCATCTTCATTGCAGACATTAAGTGTCTAAGTGTTTCAATGTGCACTATGACTGTACAGCATTTGCTTGAGTCTAGTTTATTTGTGAAGGTGGCTTTTTTTCTTCAAGCCCAACATTATCCTTAAATAGCTACCCCGCCAAATGTGTTTTGCTATAGAGCTGGAAGTGGGGTGGGGAGTGTCACTGTGTTTAAGAAGTCAGTCACAGTCCTTTCGATCCAGTCCATTATGTTTTGGATTAAGGTATTAGATGATAAAATTAAACATATTTTCTCATATAATTAACAAAGTTCAACTCTAGGTTTTATAAAGTGTGGAGAAGAAAGAAACAGAAAGTATGCATTCTGATCCATGTGCACAGCTGATGCACATCTGGATATTAATCCAAGGCCTGTTGAACTGGCAGAATGCATCTTTCGATAGGAATGGACATTACCATCTGGAGCCATTCATTTTTGTTTCCTGATTTTCTGTACACATTTAAAGTAGATCACCATATAGGAATAAACCTAACATATTAAACTATGATAGGCAACAGTTTCATATTAGGAACAGACAACCTCATTTAGTGATTTCACCTGACTTGTGTATGTGTGCAAGTGCCACTTTTTCCCATAGTTTGAGTACCAGGACTTTTGTTTAATTTATGTTAAAAGCCACCTTGAGTACTTCCAAGGATGGGGGATATTAAACAAACATTAAGTAGCATTTTCATGCACTGAAAGCAGTTCTAAAAAGAGGAATCTTTTTAGCTCACCATACCAAAAATTCTTCTTTGTTTAATGTTTATGCCTAAACGGCATGGACAACACACTTTGATTTTAATTCTTTTTATAGTGAAATTCCATTTTAACAATAACAACAAGAAGAAAGCCATTAAGTCTATGGGAGGTATAAGCTGATTGCTTAGAGTTACAATATTCACTCACTTTGGTTTAGTCTACTTAAAAGTGTTCATTCTTTTCACAGTAATGGTTAAAAAATTATAGGTGTCAGGCTATATGCAGTGAGAAGTTTCTCAATTTTCTTGATACATTGAAGTTTTTTTAAAATAAATAATTTCTCAAGTTTAAAACACTCCTTTGCGATTTGTCACGAAGAGGAATAAAGCCAGGTCAGCAAAGTTAGCCAAAAGGACCTTTTCTCATCTCCAAGTAAAATGGTACTCTCTGAATTGCAGGACATAGAATAGTATGTCAGGAGTAAAATAGACACATGAGTTGAGTCAAGAGATCTCTGTGAAAATATGTTCATCGCATTCCACCTATTTCATTAATGTATTTTTATGCTGCGTGCTTCCTGTTCCAGCAAAAATTGTTACAATTAATAGCAAAGTTTTAGTGACTTCAATAAACTTGAAATAATTCAATAATATGTGCCTCTGGGTTAGTCTCAACAATTTAAATTTCTGTATAAAGAAATGAATTTAAAACATTACTAACTGATCTGATACACACACACCACACACATTTCCTGTTATAAATAGGACTTACAGTGTGCACTTGATATGATGTGTGTGTGTGTGTGTGTGTGTACTTGTGTTTTCACTATTTACTTTTAATTTACATTTAAAATTTCTGTCTCTCTCTTTTTTTAAATTTAAAAGAACAGACAAAGACATGACCAAACTGTCCCTGTTATTGGCCATGACATATTAGAGTAAAAAAATGCAATGATTTAGAGATAATTCTTAATTCAGAAATTACTCAAATAAAATGCTTGACTATTTTTTAAATGTTGTAATAATAGGTTTCTCTCAAATAAAACATAAGAGATTTATTCTTATGTCAAAGTTGAATTGAAATATTTCACTAGTCAAATGATAAGTGTATGTTTTCAGAATTATTTAATTTTAGGCCAATACTTCTGTGCTCAAAAACATTCAATTTTAAAAGCCTAGGGAAAAAATGTCTTACTGAGATTACAGATAATGTCCAGCCATTGTTCTGTCTTTTAAAATGTTCAAATGCAGCAAACCGAAAAACACCTTACAATCCTCTCTCTTTCCTTCACTTCACTAAGCACACCGCAGGAGACTGCTATGTCTTGTAAAATGTAAGGTTATATTTTTAATATACTACTTGTTGCTTGTAACTTCCTCCCTTTTCTTTTAACACCTTACTTGCTGTTCAGCTCTTAAAAGTCTGAAATAAATTCTCATGGCCTCCGTTAATTAGCAATGCTTTGTAAAACAATGACAGGGGAAGGCATAGGAAAAATACTAGTTAATTAAGTCACACTTTTAAAAATGCCTTTTACGTAGCTTTGTGATATAATTTAATGGGCAGCAAATATTGATTAGCTGCACTTGTCACTCTTGTGTAAATAGCCTGCAGTTTCCTCCTTTATTTTGCTCTCTCTCTCTCTGTGTGTGTGTATGTGTGTGCATGTGTGCCTTCAAGTCATGACTTACAGCGACCCCATGAATTTCATAGAGTTTTCTTAGGCAAAGAATACTCAGAGGTGGTTTTCCAAGTTCCTTCCTCTGAAATAAAGCCTACAGCACCTGGTCTTCATTGGCAGCCTCCCAAGTGATCTAGTGTCCTAGATCAGACGGGATCTGGTGCCTTTAGCGTATGTAGCTCTTCATTTAGAAAGGGGTTAGCATTTCCAAAGAAATTCTAGTGTGCTTTATGTACTCTTAGTCATCAGTCATACTAACACTTTTTTAAAAAAAGGAAATGATTCTGATGGCTAGTAATTCAATTCCTACTTTGGTTTCTGGGAGACAAACTGCCCAGCCCCAATTTCATATATAGTCTGTATAAAGGTGGTGTTACACTAATTCCCCTTGAGTTGTTGAATTTAACACAACATTCTTTCAAATGATTACTTTTAATTTCAGAACTCAGGCAGGTGGCAATGAAATAACAACTACAACAACTTTTTTTTTGTTTCATATGTTTAAGATGTATGCTATCTTTCTTCAAATGTATGAACGTTTCTTAACAGTCCCTGCTCCCTCAAAATATTTCTGAGCTAACATGCTTGCTTCCCTTTGGCCGTCAAGCTTGCCCCTCATCCCAGAGGGAAATCTGGACATTTCCAGAACCTCTGGGAGCACTTCTGTTGTGGATAAGTGGGGGTACAATGATTGGTGCTTATTGCTGTCAGGGGAACATCACTGACCTCTGGTTAATCAAGGGTCAGAAAATCTAGGATGCACTCTACCGAAATTCATTCTTTAAAGGAGTGTGGCGTAAAAAGTTTAATAATCATCTGTCAAGCACTGTTAATTGCCGCTAATTATATTTTCAACTCGGTAGCTCCTGTTTCAAAATTAATTTGGATGGAAGGGGGAAATGGCACTAATTATTTTACACAGATTTGGACAATGTCAAGGCTCCACTTCCTCCTGATTTTGTTTTCTACATAGGTGTCTGACGCCAACAAGTCACAGAGATAGGGAGAACCTCAAGGATGAGCAGAAGCCAAAACAATTCAGCCGCTTGGAAGGAGAGAGGGATCTACATGTAGGATGGATACCAGTGTATGATGCTTAAAGCCTGGCATTGATTCTTTAAAACACTGTATTACTTTCACTCACTTTTAAAGATCATTTTTTACCTATCAGGATATTCTCCTTAAGTATGTTCAGTGTAGTCGATGATGATCTTATAGCCAGAGTTTGTCATCAGTTTGTAACAGTAATAATAGCTACATTCTTTAAATCTGTTCCCACTACTCCTCTACAAATACTGAGGACTTGATTTTACACTACCCTTTGAGTTCAGAAAAACAGTCACAAAATAAGAAAATGGTGCTTTGATATAGAAGGTTTTGTGTCCCTCACCCACCCTGGTTTAGCTTATTTTGGGAATTTTGCTTAAAGTTGTGTGTGATACTTCCCTTCCCCCACTCCTGTCCAGATCCATGAGTCTTTCCCGTGCAATTTATTGAAACACCTGTGTTCTAAAATACAGAAGTCTGTTTAAAATGTAATTGAAGGGTTTTCACTTTTGAAGACAAGTCGGCAGGGTTGATATTGATCCTTCTTTTTAGGGAGCCCCAGTGCACCAGAAGGTGATACAGTAGAGAGGGCCTTGCAAGTCCTCGGAGCCTTTTGTCTAATTTGGCAGAAAAACACAATGTAGGGCAACAAAAGAATGATCCGATACCATAAAAAATTTCCATCCCACCCTCCTCCTTTTCCAACCGTAAAAAAGAGAAGCTTAATTTTTTCAGCTGCACACAATGATTTGATGCTCACTCTTGCATTGAAACAGTTGCTGTCGGAACAGGCAGGAAACAGTTTTCTTTTAATTGCTGAAATCATTCGGAAGTGCTTCGTGCACTGCTTCTGTGCAGCAGATGCTGTGCATTAATTGGCCTGTGTAGGACTGACCCAGGGTTCCTTGCAGTGGGCCCAATGTTAAGCACGGGGTTTAAATAGCTTATTTATTATTTTGGATAAGCTGGCAAACATGTTATGTTCTGCACGTCCTGTATTTCATGGTCTGCCATTCTAGTGTCATGAGGGTTTCCAGCCCCAGTAATGTATTAGCAGCAGGTAAGCTCCAAATAACATCCATCAGGAGCTAATTTTTGTTTTATTTTTTTTTAAACACAGATACGCCAATGACTGATGAACCTGTCTTTTGTATGAATGTTTAGCACAGTAGAAAGCCATATGCCACTGGCACAGTTTCCTGTGCATTCTTTACAGTGGCTGGAGAGTAGCAGGGGGAAAATTCTCTTGCATTTGCATCCTGTCATTTATGAACAGTTTGCATTTTCCAAAATAGCTCTAGGCTTTGCCTGCGTGTGTGCGTGTGTGTGTCCTCAAAGCAGCAAAATGTGTGGTTTAAGATTTCTTAAAGGTAAACTGACTACTGCTCTTGTGTTCTTTAGCCAGGGATATTAGAGCTCATCCTTAATAGGGAAGCTTGTTTTGTAACTCTCCGTCTGTTCAAAACAGACCTTACCCCATTAGAAGGTCCTCCCTTGTGTGGGAGGACCACAGCTGTTACCGTAAATCTCATCCAGTAACTGTATAACCCCCCATTTTGTGGTTCTGAAGGATGAAATTGAGAAATGGAATACGGTGCACTCATCCTTTACCTCTCCAATTTTAGGCCCTCGCACATCATTTTCATGCTTTTATTCCAAATCAAACGACATTAGTGAGCAACACCACCCTCTGCTTAAATGTGTAGCATCAAAGGCCACTTTTTTAAAAACAGTGCTGACATTTTATTTTATTTCACAAGTGTGGGTGAATCTATCTCCTTCTCTCAAAATCTTGCTCATTTCTTTAAGATTGCCCCCCTCCAGTCTGATTTAAAAGGCATTTTGAAATCAAGTTTCCACAAAGTAAGCAAGGCCCCAACTTAGATTTTTTTTTTTAACGGCCAAATAAAAGGAAAATGACTTTCTAAAAGGTTTCTGTTTCTTTAAATCGTTGTAAGAAAAGTGGATCTAACTTCTTATGATGGGATATCAGGGCTTTAATACAAATAAGAAGTGGCTGAAATCATTAGCACAACAAAGCAAACTATAAGCTTGAAGATAAAAGTCCCTGGGGAAGGAGTTCTCTGAAAATAAATGGGACTTGATAGATTTCCATATCATTTATAACTTCCCTTAATTACACTTGGAAGACTTGCCAGTAAAACTGGAAAATTGGCAGCCTATATCCATTATAGTAATTTTGCCGACCATGGCAAGCAGCTGGCTTTACTGGATTTTATTTCCCATCACTCACAATTAATCATCAGCTGGAGATGTCTGAAACTCTTCAGAACGTAGCAATACTGTGTGACATTTGGGCCTCCTTAAAATGCTAAAATCTGCTGAGTAAATGGGCCGAGCTTTCTTTCCTTCAAGCTAACTCATTTTGGTGCAAGGCAGGCTGCTGCTTAATGAATGCCACTTTGATAATCGGATGCGAATGTGAACCTTGACCTGGTGTCAAAGGAGAGGACGCAGCAAGCTGGGTGAAAGATATGAGACTCAGATCTGCAAACTTTACACCAATTAGACAGAGTGGAGAAATACATCAGTGCCCATTGGGTTTATCAAAAAGACTTGCAGGGCTTGTGACTGTTTTGTAAGCCTAACATTGAAGACATCCTGTCACAATCATTAAGTCTTTATCAGATGATTCACAAAAGTCTTAAGGGAGTGGGCCAGACTCACAAAGATCTCTTCAAGAGCTTTTCTTCATTGTACCTCCCAATGTAAAGAGAAGGACAATTAACACTCGTGTTACTCTGTTGTAAGCAATGAAAACAGATATAAGATTACTACTTCTCAGGTTTTTTTCCCTCATTTTCCAAGAATTATTTTGTCAAAGACACACTGCAATCATGTTCTTCGTGCACGTAAAACCTTCAAAACCGCATTAGTCCTTAAACTTCATTATATAACCAGCCAGTTGCTGCATTTTAATCTAGATTGTGTTTTCCAGTTCCATTTTTTACAAGTTTTATTTAAAGTTAAAACTTCCAAATTGGAAATCTAGAGAATTTTGATGCAAGAAGCCATCAAAAATCTGGTGTTACACTTCATTTTTGAAATGAGATGCATCTTAGTTCCTAGTCAATGAACAATGAAATTAAATATTATTTTTTTCATATTAATTTTAATCCTAGCAGTTTCAATTTTGATTCTCCTGAAGAGAAAAGTTGTTTTAATGAAAATCTGCATTTTGTTTTGTGCTTTTAATTTGCCTTTTGTAGAAGTCAGAGAACTTAGGGATGAAATCGATTACCATGGATTCAGTTGAATAAGAATTCAGAGTTTGATACTTTCCCCCCATTTCAGGTCACCAGGAAAGCTACGGTTAAAGTATATAGAGAAATTTTAATTAGAATTGGGTTTCATTGTTGCAAACTGTACTGTAGAGTAAGGGGTTTTGTGTGTGTGTGCATTTAGAAAAGTTATTAATTTTTTTTAAAATCTAACTTAATCCTTAAATGAGGAAAGAGGGCATTTCAGAGATCTCTGAGATATTCATTTTCTGGCTTAAATAATACAGGCAGGGAAAAAGATACACACAATTATGCAGTGAAAGAAACTGAACAAAGCCCAAGAGAATGAATGGAAAAGGAAAGGGAGAGATATATTGGGGACTCATTTTAGGATTTACTGTTTTGCAACACAGTCGGAGGGGGAAGCTACAAAGGATTGTCATAAAGAACAATTATGAAATGTGGGTGCTTAAGTGACACTTTCCACTAAAGCCGTTTTAAGCAAATTGGCTATTATTAGAAATAATGCTGCTGTATTTAAAGATTGGGTGTTTGTGGAAGTACATGTTTTCTCCTAAGGTGAAGAACTAACTAGTTTAGCTTTTCTCCTAGGATTTACTGGGTATATATATGGAGAGGAAGGATACATAAAGAATAAAATCAAAGACCCATGCCTGTCAGTAGAAGAACCAGATTGAGGGGACCTATCACTAAATGAAAGCAAAGCTTGAAAATTCTATTTTTTAAAGTAATTCATCACTCATTACCACTGCTGATGTTGATGATGATGATTGTTATTATGATCTTCTATTGCTCATTCATCTGTCAACAAATTTGAAAATAAAACAATGGCCAACAGATTGGAAACACTCAATATACATTCCAGTCCTCTAGAAAGGAGATACCAGGAATTGCAGTAATCACAGGAATTGCAGTAATCACTGCATTATTTTCCCATGCCAGCAAAGTAATACTCAAAATTCTACAACAAAACTCTCACTATATATAGAGCAAGATTTCCCAGATGTACCAGTTGGATTCAGGAAAGGAAGAGGCACTGGCAATCATATAGCAAATATATGCTGGCAAATGGAATGTACTAAGGAATTTAAAAAGAAAATCAGCCTGTGCTTTATAGGTTATAGCAAAGGATCTGACTGAATAGATCGCAAAAAATATGGATCATTCTTAAAGAATGTGGCATAACCTTTAGTCCTGATGCATAACCTGTATTCAGAAAAAGAGGCTACTGTCAGGATACAACATGGTTTCCAATTGGGAGGGGGCTCAGGCAATGCTGCATTTTATTACTCTATCTGTTTAACTTGTATTTCAAACATATCATATGTAAAGCAGGATTAGACTTGGAAGAAGGAGACATGAAAATTGGAGGAAGGAACATCAGCAATCTAAGACATGCAGATGACACCATACTACTAGCAGAAAATAGCAAAGATCTGGAAGAATTATTGTAGAAAGTCGAGGCAGAAAGTGCAAAGGCAAGTTTACAGTTGAACATTAAGAAAACAAAGATAATAACCATAGATTTATATGGCTCAGGTCCAGGCTATTTGGCAAACCATATCTCCCAGTGTGAGCTGGCCTGGGCTCTGAGAGGCCCCCATCACAAGCCCAGTTGGCGGGGACATGAGAGAGGGCTTTTTCCATGTCTGCCCCTATTCTCTGGATCTCCCTTCCCAGGGAGACTAGAATGGCCCCTTCCTTGTTGTTGGCAGGCTAAGACCCTCCCCTTCAGATAGGCATTTAAAACAGAAAGTTTTTAAACAGTTTAGTCATCTTGGCTTCTCAGTGTTTTAAACATGTTTACCTTTTTAACAGTATTTTATTCTTTTAACATGTAATTTATTTTAATACTCTAAAAATTTAATTCTATTTTAATGTACCTTTTTGTATAGTTTTAATTGTACTGTTTTTAACTATTGTACGGTACCCTGAGTCCCAATTTTGGGGAAAGGGTGGGATATAAATAAATACAACAACAACAACAATAATAGCCTAGCAACATAATTTTAAAGTAGAAGATGAAGACATAGAAATAGTTCAAGATTTTTCAAACATGCTCTCAGTCATTAATCATAGTGGAAACTTCAGTCATTAAATCCATAGAAGACTAGGACTGGAAGGGCAGTTTTAAGGAACAAGACAAGATCCAGGAGAGTAAACATATATAGCTGAATACTATAGTTAGGATGGTCTGCACCATAGTATTCCCCATCTCTGCATGGCTGCGAAAGCTGGATAGGGGAAAAAAGCTGATAAGAAAATCAACTAATTTGAAATGTGCTGTGAATACTGTGGACTGCTAAGAAGATCAATGAATGAGTCGGACAAATCAGGCCCAAACTCTCCTGAGAAGCAAAGATGACTGAACTGAAGTTCCTATGCTTTAGCAATATTTTTTATTTTATTTATATAGCACTGTAAATCTGCCCAGTGCTGTACATATGACAAAAGATTACTCATTAGAAAAGCTGGTAATACTTGGTTAAGCGGAGGACAATAGGAGAAGAGGACGACTTCCAAATGGATAGATTTGATCAGAGAGGCCACAGCAAGACCTGAGCAGGGTGGCTGAAGACAGGGCAACATGGAGGCCTCTCATTCATAGGGTTGCCATAGGTCAAAGTCAACCTGATGGCAGTTAGCAACAGCAATGGTTAATTGAAAGAGTTGTTGGTTGGTTGGTTGACTTTTTAGATTTTTAAAATATACAGACAGACAGACAGCCACACTTACTCCCACCCAAAAGCAAAAGTTTTAGGTATAATGAAAAATTTTTATTCATTTTTCTGAACAGTAACAAAGTTAACAACCATTGTGTTACTTTTTAAAAGTTGGTAGCCGAGGCCAAATGCGTTCCTGATAATGTTGCTTCTAATCCATTGTTTCCAAACTCTGATAAGACAGCATAATAATAGGATACTTCTTTTCACCATCCATGTTCCTAATACCATTTGTGCTGATATTAGAGGGCAGGGCAGGTGCTTTCTTCAACCCTTAAATGACAATATAGTTACATGCAAATCCATGTTGGGTTGATTGAGTCTTCAGATAAAGCTGTCTTGAATGAAGCGTGCTAACTCAGTGGGAAGGCCCTTCTAATTCTCTTTGCCCACGTATTTGTACCATTCACATGCAGAGCCTAGCCAAGTCATATCGTCTTAAGACGATCTGGTTCCATGGAAGATGGGTTATAGTACCTTCTAGACAGATGCCCTCCAGATGTTTTAAATTACAACTTTGATAAGTAGTCAGTGGGTCTTCTTCCTGGAAATTACATTAGGAAACATCTACAGAACACCTGATTGGGACAGCTATATAGTATAACATTCTATGTTGAGATTACATGTTGTATAAATGTATAGTGCCATTATATGGCCTGTTTCACACGACATATAAGTCCTGTACTGTAGCATAAATATGGAAACCTGTGTTTTTACTTCATTTTATGTATATTCTTCAGAAAGTTCTGGAATTTTCCCATGCCGTGTATGTGTGTTGAAGTGTATAGGACAGATGTGTTTATCATACATAATAACATAGTGGGTATTGGAGATAAAAATAAGCCTGGGATGACCAAGAGCAGATGCAGTTATACCTACTTGGTTGTTTTGTTTTTGGGATTTTTGTTTTGTTTTGTATTGTTTGTTTTTGCTTAGGGAGAAGGGCTAAGAGGTTTGGCCAGAAGTCCCACAAAGACAATGGGCTCTGAGAAATGTTGTGGAGAAGAGAATCCTTGTTCATTGGCACTCTGGCCACAGGATATAAAATGTCAGCCATTTTTTTCTCTCTGTGTTAGTTTTCATAATTGCTGTATCAGATGAGCGTAAAGTGTTCTCAACAATATTTTTATAGTTGATATTTTAATGTAATGCTTTTGCTTTTATTAGGTCACAGAAGGTCAAGAGATCTGTGTCATTGAAGCTATGAAGATGCAGAACAGTTTGGTTGCTGCAAAAACTGGCAAGGTATGCTATTATAATATAGTTCAGTTCTACTACTGAAGCCTTGTGAGAACAAGTTGAACAGAAGCTTCATTTTAAAAGAAATTACCAAAAAATTCTTCAGGTGTCTTTAATGTTGGCATTAGTTTTGAACCACATTATACCATTCTGAAATTTTAATGATGCACTGTTGTTGGTTTTTTAAAATATATAAGTGTTTTACAGTTGTTCAAAATAACAACATTTTTTTTTCTTTGGTGCAATCTTTTTGTTCTGATTTGTATCTATGCCATTGGCTGGATTTGCTTGCACAGTTCTGAATGTGTAACAATTGTTGTAGCTATGCAGTAGTTCCTGGCCCACTCTCTACTTACTGGGCAACAGCCGCTTCAGGAAACAACTGACTGACAGTTCCACCCCTCCCGTAAATTGTCTCCAATGTAGCAGTCAGAAGCAGGGTCCCTATCATCATTCCCCTTCACACCAGAGACCACTTGTGTAAAGGGAAGGTGAGGATGTTAGTCAGCTGCTTCCCAATCAATATGGCTCCTATGTAGCCCCTAAACTAGAGAATACGTGGGGATAATGAATATGAAACAATCATGAATGAGTAATTCTAGGTTACGCATTTGTAACTGACTTAGTTGACTCTGGCCCACATGTTGTTGTTTTGTGCCTTCAAGTTACTTCTGACTTATGGCAACCAATGTATGATGGGGTTTTCATGGCAAAACTTAAGAGGTTTGTCATTGTCTTACTCTGTGTGACTGGCCCAAGATCGTGCAATGGGGTTCCATGACTGAGCAGGGAATCAAATCCTGGCCTCCAGAGCACAACTCAAACACTCAAACCACTATATGAGGCTCTTGAAGCCTCACCGTCACATATATGTGGGACTACACAGATGACTGAAACTTTTACACAGATAAGCGACATGTTCTTATTGGTAGAATTAACCTGTTGTTGGATTTATGGTGGACATATGGTGTAAAATAGTTTGTTGATTTTTTAAAAACAACTCATGTATAAATGATATTGAACTTGCATGTCATCTGTGCATTTGAATTTAAAATTTTAGAGTTTCTTCAGCAACAAATGCACAAGTCTTGTAGTTGGGATACTTTAAATGTTGCAGAATTATGGGCATTGAGAGGCATTTTAAAAAAAAGATTCAGATCTTGGGCCACAGGAAGAAAGGATACATAAAATTTGCATAGGCTAAGCTCTGTACAGATATGCCCACTAACCTAATTAATTTGAATTTGAATTAGCTCTGTTCTCACAGTTGAATCACTATTGCTTTCTTCTCACTGCAGGTAAAAGCCGTGCACTGCAAAGCTGGTGAAACTGTTGGGGAGGGCGATGAGCTTGTGGAGCTGGAATGAAATAATTTCTTCCATACCTTTGCACAGCTGGACTACCGCCTTTTTTTAGTTCATCCACAATTTTAAATGAATGTTACGACAGTAAGAGAATAATGTAAACTCAAGTGTTGCTATGACCTTTCTTTAAAATAACATGTTGCACAAGAGGTAATGGGCCATATGGTTCACCCTGCGCAGACGTAAATTGAAATTGCCTCTGGATCTCAAATTTCACTCCTTTATAAATACTTGTATATATGAGATTTGTAATTCTCTTCAACAATTCTACTGGTATGAAACAAATCAATAAAATTAAACCTTTTGGCATAGAAGTGTTGTGCATTATTCAACTCCTTCACCACTTTGAGAATTTAACTTGCACCTGTAAACATAGTAGAAATAAACTGCACCATAGCCTTCCATTTTGGTTAATTCCCATAATGTAACATTTCCCTCCAGAAATTAGCATAGCCTACATATAGGTAGGAATTTAGGAGGGGTTGTGCCAGCGTATTAAATAGTGATGGACAAAAGAAGCTTTCTATGTCCTTAATCTGCATCGCTGGGGTATAACTATGGCCGAGGTGGGTGGGGTAGATGAGGACATTGGCTCTCCAACTGAGAATTTTCCCCTCTGTGAAATTTTCTCAGTCCTTAAATTTCTAGCATTGCAGAGTGAGCGACTGATAATAATCACACCTACAACTCTTACATTTACTGTGTTCAGATTCCCTGGGCCTTTTTTCTTTGGATGCCTAAGCTCTTATTTCTAAATGTTTAACTGATGTTTTAAGTTACTGCAATGCTAGAAATTTGGGGAGTGAAGGAAAATTTCATAAGAAGGGCTGATATTTTTTTTTACTGAGGGGGCAGTTTTGCCCTCCTCCATAGCTATACTGCCCCATATCTTTGAGGCACATGTAGATCTGACCTAAGCCTTATGTGGACTCTACTGATTTAGAGTTTATTTGTGTGTTGTATTTTTAATCTGCCTTTTCAGTCATGCCTTCATTGGGCAATTTACAATAAAAATGTTAAAAACACATCAATAATGGTTATGCACTGTATGTATGTATTATATGTAATCTAAGGATTCTGCCTTCCAAAAGTCTTTCAACCTTCAGATGCTGCTATACATAGAAATGCTACTACTAGCTTTAACATTTTCACTTTCAACAAATGCTGCAAGGAGCCAAGGGCTGAGAGCCTACATTTCACAGGCAGAACATAATACTCTACCTGCACAGTTCTGCTAGGTAACTACTTGTTCCCTCCCACTGTCATTTGGTTGTTAGCAGGCATCTGGGATGAAAAGGATGTGCTGGATTTCCAGAAGGATGGCAGCTCTTTCATCCCAGCTACATAATTGCCCCTGCCTCCTTTACCACTCTTTCCTTGCCACTGGATGGCCATGGGGACATGCACCAGTCTGATAAAGCTGCCTTGCATAGAGAAGCATCATCCAGGGAGGTACTAAGGGGCTGTATAGGCTGCCTGAAAAAGGCGGTCTGTAGACGTCCCTTTTTGCTGCGCAGTGGTGCAGCAGCAACCAGATGGAAATGGAGCTACGCAGCAAAAAAGGAGCTGCCTAGCACAGTTCCTTTTTGTGACGTCGTAAGGGCCGCACAGTGCTGTCTGGGTGCTGTGGTGCAACTGTGCAGCTGCGGCATCCGCTGTGTAGGCGATCTGTCGCAACTGTGACATCACCGGGACGTCACGTATCTGGGCGCCCAGTCCTTTTTTTCCCCTTGCACACACCACCAGGATGTCACATCCTGGCAGTGTGTACAGGGCCACTATGTTTTCTTTATAACAACCTTTAAAGCTCATATAACTCCAGGTTATGTGAACATATATCACCAAGAGAGTCTGGCCACAGTGCGTGAGCTAAAGTGCTAGCCCATGGCCTAGCTTTACCAGTGAATCCTTGCTTCTGTCCTCTTAAGACTAGTCTGCAGAGAATGATGATGAACCAAGTTTTTACTAGATGCTCAATATTCCTTTAAAAATAAATAAAACAAGGGTGAAAACACAAAAGGCTTTTCAGATTCTTTAATGGAAAATTTCTTAATGCAAACTACCATGAATTTAGTATAGTGTACCAGCCAGTTACAATTAATCAAGTCCCTGAGTCTAGAGTTAATTTAAATTAGAAGGTAAAAAAAGTTTAGAATAGTATCAAGTTCCACCAGGCATAGATATGTCTTGTCTTCTTCCTGCATAATCTGGGGTTTTTTGGCTGGGCACCACTCTCCATGGCCATTCAGTGGCTGGGGAAGATGAGGGAGAGCAGGGCAGGCAGCCAGGTGTAGGAAGATGCTTCTGCTGGACCTCTGATGCTATCAACTTCTTTCTCTCTCTGTGAGGGCCAGTACAGACTGGCACAATATGCTGGCTTCCCGGCGGCGTAGGGCTGTGGCATACACACAACACATATACTGACACCACCTTGAAGCCAGCATTATGCCACTCTGCTACCCACATGGGGGCAGCTTTTTGGCGCTCCAGCAGTGTGGTGTTTAGAAGCCACATGCTGCAGGAGCACTGAAGAGGCACTGCTGCGGCAGAAAAGCCTCACTTTTTTGGTGCAAAAAGGAGCATTGCTGCCTCTTTTTGTGCCGGACAAAAGCCAGAGTGGTGGGAGGGGGCAGTGTGCCGTTGCCACAGAGCCCACCCAGCTCTTTCAGGGATGGCATCATGCCGCCCCTTTGGGCAGGTCTGTTTCCACCCTGAGTCTCAAAGGTGCTACAAGATCCCTTTCATTCAGGGCCAACAAAGATATATATATATATATATATATATATATATATTATTTATTTTCAGTCATACCTAGCGCCACTGCTAGGTAGCAGAGTCAACAGCATGCCTGATGAGCACACCAGTCACTTAGGTACTGCAATAAAGAAGACAGCAAAATGGAAAACATTGAGATTTCTGTGTGTAAATAACAGGAAGTTATGCTTTAGTGTATAGCACAAACTGTCCTGCAGTTCAGTGGAACAGCTAAGAAGTTTAAGATTCGAATCAATTGAAACAATGTATTTCCTGCACAGGCGAGGATATCAAATTGTCAGCACGTTTCACTTGCAAAGTGCAAGATTGACATGTCATAGAATTCCCTTCCCTTCCTTCTCCTCTGCTGCTGTAACAGCCATCCATAAAATGGTTCTCCAGAATTGCCCAGCCCACCAGAGCAGACTTTTGTTGTACAGGGGAGAGGGATGCTGTGGGAGCAGGAGACTTAAACCACACTATAGGTTGGCTTCTGCTGTTCCACCAGTGGATGTCCAGCACTGGATACAACCTAATATGTCCAGAAATTCCTTTCTGGGAATGGGAATGATAAAGCAAGTGGTACGGTATGACGTTCTCTTACCTTCACCACTCCAGCTCCAAATGTTATACCACAACTTTCTCTGGAGCTGATATATCTGATGACAGTGGCTCTTTAGAACAGTAAAAGGTCAATCCAGTTATTCGACTGACATTAAGCTATTTCAGAGCAATACTCAGCTTACCTCACCAGAACTATGCCACACACCAGAGTCTCATGCCCTGGACATCCTTGTCCCGTCCTAGACCCTCTGAAGGCACTGAAACAATTTGAGAACATGTTTTTGTAGAATGGACTCTTAAAATAATATATTTATGTAAGTTTGATTAATAGATTCCCCCCCCCCCGACCCATTTTTGGCTCATATAAAGGCAGTGCAGTAATTAAAAAAAAGGTTATAATGAGCTAGAGTGCATTTCACCCCACTTCTGCTGTTGTGTGATTTCGTGTCATTTCTGACGTATGGCAACCCTAAGGCCATAATCATGGGGATTTCTTGGCAAGTTTTTTCAAAGGGGGTTTGCCAGAGGTCACCCAGTGGATTTACATCACTGAACTGAGATTCAAATCCTTGTTTCCAGAGTCACAGTCCAACACTCAAACCACCACATCATGCTATCCACTAGTATACTGCTAAAAATTTGACAAGATTTCCTCTTTGCCTTGTGTGGAAAGAAAAACCTATTTCAGTGGAAAAGTACAGGAAGAGAACTGAAGGCACCTTAATCATTGTTCACTTTGTGCGACTAGGCAAGTTAAAGTATGCAAACTTGATTGAAACAGCCAATAACTGTTTGAAATCAACTAAAGAAGGATTTACTACACTTGTAAAAAGAATTGGTGGTTTGATTCAGCGACACCCCCCCCCCCAAATATTTTCATGCTATCTCTTGAAGGACCGTTTTGCTTTCCAGTTTTAATCTCTCCTCTCCCGAAGCACATACTCAAGTCTATGCTCCCCAAAGGAATCGTAATTGTCATAGTAAGGGAGATTTATCCACTCTGGCTGGTAGGTACTGGTGCTGTACACGTAACACTCCAGGACGCTGTTAACAGATGGTCTCCCTTCAGGTGCGATGCTTTTACCTTCCCATGCAACTACTTCAATTCTCATTGGAGTGCGCTGATACATATCTGGGCAACCTTCGAACTCATCAAGGAATTGCAGCATCTGATCATCAACACTATAGATCTCTCCAGTGACACGGTGTCCTGTCCCTGGCTTATACAGCAAATAAGGAATGTTATATTTTCCTGCAATCACCAGGGGGTATTTCTCCACCGTAAGCCCTCTACCCTGGAAATGGGCTGTCCCATTGGCACTGTTGATCATGTATGAGTAGTTCGGCTGGCCTTTCTTAAGGGTGCCATAGACAAAAACACGGGCCATTCTTCCAACTGAAGGACCTAAAAGAAACAAAAATAAGCATTAGAAAGTGCTCTTTTGCCTTTTAAAAGCTAGCTCTTACAGCAACAAGATTTGCAGATGGAAACAAGCTGCCTTTAACTGTTTGTTAAAACTTGATGGAATCCATCAGAGCTGTTACAGACAGAAGTGTTTCTAGCAGCAGAACCAGGAGAGTGCAATTCCCATATGCAGACGAGCATATGCCACTAAAAATTTGGTCTGGAAGACTAGGAACAAGTCTTTTAGGTGGTAGAGCAGGTTGGAAGGGATAGGGATCAGGAAAAACATGGTGCCATCCTAGCAGATCTTTAATAGTGCAATGCTAAGTTTCAGACTAAGAAAAAACAACAGGCAGATATTGGCTACCATCCAGCTAAAATGGGGTTGGCATGGACTGTTCAGTCCCGCCATACAATTGTGCAAGTAGTCATGAATGTATGGGCATCTTAATTTGAACTGCACTGCCTTAATCAAGATCGTGACCCCAAGTTTTTTAGTCACAGCAGCAGCAACTAGAAGTAGCTGAACTATGCACACCCAACTGTGTGGTCAGATTTCATACTATCAGTTTCCTCAATTTGGTAATAATTAAGTCATTACTAAAAGTTAATAATAAACCTTCAGCTGCTAGGTATCTGAGTCTATTGAATAGGACTACACCATTTTAAGACAAAACAGACAATTTCAGGTAGTTAAGCAACTGCCATACCTCAAGTAGCAACTTGAAAGCACAACATTAGTATAATCCAACTATGACAAACTGGGGCTAGAGGAGGAACTATCCATCCTTGCTCCAACATCAGATCGACACAAACCCTGTAAGACAGTGAGCGGTTCCCAATTTTGGTCCTCCACATGATTTGGACTTCTACTCTGATAATTCCTGACTGTTGGCGGAGTTGGCTAGGGCTTCTGGAAATTGATGTCCAAAACAAATGGAGGACCAAAGGTTGGAAACCATTGCAGGTAGGGTATATTATATTACTACTGCTGCTGCTGTTGCTACTACATTTATATTCCAAGGAATTCAAGGTAGCTTACATTTTTAAAAAAGCAATTTAAAAATGTATGTAATAGCTCTAGAAGATTTCAAATGATGCATTGTGTAGGGGCAAATGGCCCATATGTATGAGTCACAGTGGCCACAGAAGAAGAAGAAGATGGAGGAGGAGGATATATAGGAGTGGGCAAAGCCCTGGGGCACCACTTTCCAACATTGTTTTTGCTGTCCTTTTTCTGGCAAAAAAGGAAAAAAAAAGGAAGGAAGGAAGGAAGGAAGGAAGGAAGGAAGGAAGGGTGGAATTGGCTCTCTGCATGAGTAGCTTGTCACAATGCTTCCCCCATTTAATATACAAAATTACATATTTTTCAAAATCAGAAGTGAATTTCCAGCCACTTCATTTTTCTCCTCTTTTTCGCAAGCCCAGCCTTAAGTAACCCAAAGATTCTTCACAGAGCAAATGTGTCACCTTCTTTGAAAGCTGGGCAAGTCATATAAGTCAGTGACACTCAGACACAATTAGGAGTTTAACACAGAGAGAAATAAGCTGTCTTATCTCTTTCGCATTTAATTCAGGATCTGGGAATGCCCCCGGATGTTATCAAACCTAAATCGCTGCCAATCTAGCCGCGATGCTGCTGCCTTGATGCATACCTGGTCAAAGCCTCATTCAGCCAGACATTTTTTGAAGCTGGAAACTCTCCAACTTTGAAAAAGTGCTGACTGAACGAGCCTTCGACCGAGGCTGCATCTGGGCAGTGGCATTGCGGCTAGATCAGTGGTGATTTAGGTCTGATAACTTCCGGGGGCATCCTGGATCCTAAATTGAATGAGGAAGAGGTAAACCATCTTATTTCTTCATGTGATAAGCTCCTTAGTTGGGTAGGCCAGGGAGTGTGTGCGCACTCTCTCACACTCTCTCTCACATACACACATACACCAAAGTATGGGACTGGTGACTTTAATGTAGTGAAAGGTATTTTGACCCACAGCTTCCTGAATACATATTTATAAATGCCAATACTCTGAAAAACTGGAAGGATCATGACCATAGGGAGAAACCTGCACTTGCTATTTCTATTCCCTTGGCAAAAACTGTTAAGATGGCTTCTGATGGCCAATTTTTCCTACTGCAAAATGTATTTTGGAAAGACTCTCCCTACCATGACAGTGGAGTGGGTTCTTCTAAGGAAAGGCACCACCTGATGGCTATGAAGCTTCTCTGCACCTGACACATTATGTATGTGTGTGTGCGCGCGCGTGCATGCCTGGGAAATAAATAATCGTAAATGTGAAGTCGAAGGCTTTCATGGCTGGCATCCATAGTTTTTTGGGTTTTTTGGGGTGAGTGGCCATGTTCTAGAAGAGTTTTTTTCCTGATGTTTCGACAGCAGCTGTGGCTGGCATCTTCGGAGAATGTTGACATAGAATCACTCACAAAAAACAAAACAAAAAACTATCAATACAAAATGTATTTGGCAACATCCCAAAGGATATAATTTTCCAGACCAATTACTCCTTCCTATTTTAATTGAAGTCTTAAGGGCATAGTTTCTAGCTCTTAAGACACCCCCCTCCCCCATTGTAAGCAGAGATTGGATTTCAACTTTCTTGTCCATCATATCTGTTAACTTTAGGAAGACTTGCACAATGGGTGCTGCTGGTACCCCGCAGAAAATTGAGTCTTCATGCCATTTTACCGTTTCCAAACTGTTTGATGTTTCTCATCAGGAAGTGTCAGTCACAGATTGTGACTCGAGCTTTTGGCACAAGTGCGGAGGGAATATTTTGCGATACACCTGGCTGACTTTTCATGTTCCATTTTAAGAACAGCTTCCCCAGCGTAGGGCAAAAGAGACTCCTATTTACTAAAGTAATGAAACAGTTCCCATGTTATTCCTTGGCTACTGTTCAAAGTCTTCTGCCTCCCAGCTGCACCTCCTTTTGTGAGGGTTCAAACTAAAGCCCAGAACATCTGATGCTTTCCCAAATTTTGCTATCAGTCAACTGAACTGCGAGGAAAAACTGTCTCTGGTTTTCCCCAACACAGCAGTTTGGTCTCTAATTGCCAGATGCAGGGAATTTTCAGAAGATGGGCAGGACACCTGGCCCTGAGTTTAGACAGAGAGCCATTAAATCCTTTTAAAGGAACAGGAAAACTTTAAAAGAATGAAGGAGCACACATTTTAAAGGGCAAACCTTCATTTTAGGCTGGACATAGTACAGTGTATTTTAAAAAAAATAAAATAAAATGGGAAGCACACTTCCTCTTCAGCAGCTTTACTGTCAGAGAATGCAAGGCTGGGGCTAAAGGTAGGATAAAAGTGTCACAAATAAATTACCTATTCTCTGTTTCGGCAGGAGTCACTGGACATATCCCCTGGGTTTTCAAGCGGCAATGACTCACACAGAGAGGGCAGTTTTGCTGCCTTTGTGCATCAGGATAGGAATCATTAAAAAAGATTCAGTCATGCCAGATGCAAATACAGGGCAAAGTTTGCAATTCTCAGAGCCTACCTGCACTACAGATTTTCTCTCTTTTAACTGTCATTCCTTCTCTGCAGAAAACACTGGACTTGCTATTCCCTTCAGATGATGCTGTGGCCTTCTTATAGAGTGGGGATTGTGAACCAAAATCTCACAAGTCACTGCTGTGCAACAGCTCTCATAATTCCCATTCAGCACAACCAGTACAGTATTCAGGAATGGCAGGAGTAGTAGCCTAGCAAATCTGGAGAGAGGCTCCTTCGCTCTCTGTTGTAACGCAGGTCTTGGCACCACAGCAAAATACAATTCCCAATATTCTTTGGGGGGAACCATGTGAGATTTCAAAACATAGTCTGTAAGCCTGGAGAAGAGAGCAGTAAAAGCAGAGTGGTGAATCATGCAGATTGCCATAGCCTTTATAGCTTTGTAGCAATCCCTCCAGTAAGAATTCTGACCCTCTCTATAAAATGTTCCTTCACTCCCCAATAGCTCCAGCTTTGCTGTAGCTTTAAACTTCAGTTAGCACTGAAAAATACAGTGGCGCCTAGGCATCCAAAGAAAAGGGCCAGGGAAATGCATGAGTTCTAGATATGGACAATATTCAGTGTCTCACTCTGCAATACTAGAAGATTGGGGACTGGAGGAAAAATTCATTGGAAGGAGCAGAATTCTTACTGGGAGAGCAGCGCTCCAGTTTGGCTCACCCACCCATAGTGTGCTGTAGTCATTTGAGTGTTGGACTATGACTCTGGAGACCAGGGTTCAAATCGATTTGGCCATATAAACCCACTGGGTGACTTTGGGCAAGTCACACTCTCTCAGCCTCACAGGATGGCAATGGCAAACCCACTCTGCCAAGAAAATCCCATTGTAGGTTCATCTTAGGGTTGACATAAGTCAGAAATGACCTGAAGGCACACAACAACAAACCCATTGCTACACCCATAGGCCACAGTAGACAGCTGCCTCTGTTAGGGAGGACTTAGACCTCACAGTTACTCATTTCTTTCTCATCTCACCCAAGCAGTTCTCCCATGACCTCCCAGTGGCCTATTTTGCCAAAAAGAGCCATCTATTGGAAGAGATGCTAGAGACACATTAATGGATCATCATACTAGTTAACATATTAGTTAACTAGCTTTTTTAAAAAAATAATAATTCAGCAACACTTACATTGAAACATATTCCAGTAATTAAATTATTATTATATTGGGTTTTGAATCTATGTTACTTTATTGCATTAGAAGCCTTACCAGACTAATGCACACGATGGAGTGGACTGTAATCTACAAAAGCTTATTTCTTTTCTTCACTTTGTCTCATAGGTGCTACTGGGTTGATTCCTTTATATCTTTTTAGTCAAAATAAAAATGAATAATCCCATCCACTAAACAGCTGCATCGTTTTTTGGTGGTTTTTTTTTTTAAAACCCCATTTCTCATCCACTCCACCAAACACCCTTCTCATGCTTTCCCTTTCTCTCACCTACTTCCCTTTCTCTCTTTACTTTAACATACCATTTTTCATGTAGATCCCAGCAAAGATCCCAGGGTTAAGACCTTTAAATATGTTTCCTGGGCCAAGGGTGCCTCAGAGAAATTAAACAAAAAACAAAAAAACAAGAAGTAGATTTTTAAAAATCCAAGGGAACTATCCTTTTGGTAAATAGCCACCTGAGTAATGTAAAAAGAAAAGAAAAGAAAGAGTTCTTTAGAATTGTAACTAATTTAAGCTATTAAGCTCGCCATCAATAGTAAGCATTTGGGCTGAAGACATGGCATATACACAAGTCACATGGTCACCCGCTTTCCCACCATGGGGAGATATATTTCTACTTAAATAATTCTAATTATTTATCAATTTGCATTAATACATGTATTATTAAAATATACCCTATTCATGTAAGTACATGCCTTATTTCATTTACATTTTGGGGTGGGTGGCTGGGTGGGATGTATGTAAATCCTAATGGCAATGCATACATGACCATCACTGTGCTATCTTCAACTGCAGATAGTACATCCAATAACATCCAAAATCCAGCAACATTTATTGGAACAAACAAAATGCACAATATACATGTTGCAAGCTTTTGAAGCTCAACTTCTTCATCAGGCAAGGGTTTTAAAAACCATACAGGAGACCTGTATTTTGCTGTTTTTGTCTTCAGTTCAGATGGAAGAGGTGTTAGCCCGCAAATAATACCTCTCCATAGCATCGAAACTGAGAACAAAAATAGCAAAATGCAGGCCTATGACGATCATCTTCACTTTTTTCTCCTGTATGGTTTTTAACACCTGATGAAGAAGCCAGTGGAGCCTCGAAAGCTTGCAATATGTATATTGTGCATTTTGGTTGGCCCAATAAAAGCACCACTGTATGGTGGATTTTTGATGTTATTGGATTTGCTATATGGCCAACATGGCTACCCCTGAATGTTTTGTAGATAGTACCGTTGCACAGATAGATGGCACCCCTGTACCATCTTCCTGGTCCCAGAAAAATCACTGGGTGAATTTTGTGCAGTCGCTAGCTATTGGCCTTGATCCACCTCATACGATTCTTGTGAAGATGACATGGGCAGAAACAGAAACAAAGGAAGAATACTATTAAATCCCACCTTGAACTTCTTAGGAGAAAGGTGAGATCAAAAGGAAAGAAAACAGGTGGGCTTAAGAAAATGTCTTAAGGATCAGCACCTCTGCACTGTTTGCAGTACAGAGATAAAACCCTCCACAAATTTGTTACAATTCTGTTATTCAATTTTTACACCAAAATCATTATTCAAAATGCTGAGAGCAAAAGAATCGTGTCAAAAGCTTTTAAAAATAGCCATTCTATTTTGACTGCTGAGTGAGAATTCAGTTATGTCCCTCAAAGTGAAGAAATGAATGCTACGGTACTTCTTCCAAATTCACAAGAACAACCCCTCAAAGCTATATGCTCCCTCCTTTTTTGGAGGTGTTTTCAAATTACCACCCTGATTTGTCCTGTTATTTTATCCCAATTTAGCCCTGTGTGTTTAGCCTTCAAGACACCAAATGGTCTTGAAGCTGTATCTTGTTTCCGTACAAAGCAGAGAACATTAATATTCGGTTGCTCTGAGTCCCTTTAGGAAGGAAAAAAATCATTACCTTTCAGATTGTGTTTTAAATAACAAACACAGATCCTTCTGGAAGAAACTTGTCCCAGTGGGGATTGAGAAAGGATCAGAGTTAAGCACTGAAACATGCAATTAATTCCCATTAGGGGATTAGGGCACTCGTGTTCACTTTGAATCAGAAAAAGTGAATTGTGAATTAAATTGTTCACAACCAAGAGGTTACTTGTCAGAGTTAATAAGTTAAAATATAAAAGGGAAAATGAAAGCACATATTAAAATCTCCATAGCTAGTAGAACATCTGTCTGCAGAAGATATGCTTCATTTACATTTAGCTGTGGATATGGAACGATGCTGTTTTTGGAGAAGGGGGGCAAAAAGTTTCTGGGGGAAACAGTCTTCTCACAACTGAAATCAGAGAACCCCTCCTCATCCATTCATCTATCAAAGAGAACAGAGGCTTTGGGCATTTTGTTACAATTGATTCTGAGAGGCAAGAGGTCCCCAAGATCCTGCTTAATGCTTAGGAATATGGTTTCCATTATGGCTCCTACTTGCTGACATACTGTCTCATAGAAAGGAAAAGCCAATGGGGAAATTGATGTTTAAATCAAGGCCAGTGGTTGTGGCTGGAATCCTTGACCCACCTGTACATAAAATGCAACAAGTCAGAACTTGTAAAGTCCATGAAAGATGGTGACCTAACAAGGAATAATGCACAGCCAAAATTCTTAGTAGTGGAAGCAGTGGAAGATACGAAAGCACACATCTCCCTGTTTCTCTAATAGATGTAATGATTTTATCTGCTCTAAAATTAATATTTAAAAAAAACTTTTGCAAAACGATTCACTGCTACCACAAAGCTCCAGTGGGATTCTCTGGTGTGGGGCCAGCCTTCAGAGAATGACCACCCTGGGCAGGGAACTTTTTGGCAGTCATCAGTTCTGTAACTTCAAAAGCACCTTCTCTGCAGAAACTGAAAAAGAAAGATAAAAGCTAAGCAACAGACGAATTTAGGAGATCCTGAAGAATACCAGGAGGAGAACACAGAGTTTGGTAAAGTTACCTGTCCCACTACAAGTCCTGGGATTGCCCAGCGTGCATGATCACTGCCCATGCTAGCAGAAGGGTTTTTGGTGTTGTAGTGCCAAATGTTACTTTTCAAGTTCTAGCAAATGGTAAAAGACATTTAGCACTCTTTCCCTCTCCTAGCTCACTGCAGGCACAACAGCCAACAAACATCAATCCATGGATCCCATCCCAGAACTCTCCTCATCTGAGTACCAAAGGCAACAGCCCAGCTCGCTGACTCCTACGTCTGGTCCTATCCATGTAAGCACAAGTGTTCTCTTAGGGGAATTCTAAATACCAAATTGCAAGAGGGGTCTGCTTACAAGACCCTGCAGGACCGCCCTTCGGTGTGTATACCAGGAACTAGGAATCCAGAAATAGGACAGAGGCTTTAACTGCACTCAATGTCTCTTTTATTGATACAGGAGTTCAAACACACAATGCACGCACACACACATTCATACAAGGCTCAAGAAATAACGTGTTAGAGTGGAATAGTCAACAGGCATCACTAATGGAAATACATACCAGCATTGAGGTCTGTTCCCAAGGATGTTCAATCTGTGTGAGGGATTTGACTATGAAGCAAGTCTGCTCTGATGCTTAAGGTTACAGCAGACTGACAGAGATTCTGGCTGCAAGTGACCAAGAAGGGCGGGGTGTGTAAATTTAGGAGACCTTTTATAAGGTTTTCAACAGGGTCTCTAGACAAAGGGACAATCAGTCTTCTAAGGAAACTGTTTGAAGTGTATCTCACATCCTAGGTTCATGTTTCTTTGATTCTTCAGTAGGTCTCCGACTACCTCTGCTGTAGCAGGAGCCAAATGGCTATGCAAATGGACATTGCTTTGATCAAGATGGTTTCTGTCCATCACAAAAGGGAGACATTTCCAAGACATCAGCCTGTTGGCGACTGAGTAAAACTTACAGCAGCTCCTTGCATGATCCAATTCCTGTCCAAAGCTGAGAAAGGAAATACATTTACATTTCAAACCCATGGCTTCCCCTGTTCACATCAGTGGGAGGCCTTGCTCACTAGATTCCATGCTTGGGCCATGAAGGGGTCACTCAGGTCAGTATGATTTTGATATCAGAATGCAGTTCAGGGCCTATCATCCATGACATGTTCATTGATCTTAACAAAGCAGTTACCCTCCTGTGGCTTTGGGCACTTTCTAATGGGTCAATGGGGCTACCTCTAGGGGAGTATTTTTTTAATGCTGTTCCAAAGTGGCAGATAAATGTAAAATAAGCGTGACAAACTCTGGATTCTCCATGTTCTACAATCCCAAGCACAAAATACTGTAACCCTTTCAGCTGTACTAAAAGGTAGTTTAGCCATCTTGTGGCAAGAGTAAAGAATAGTATTTTATACAATGAACTCTCAAAGAAAGCAAAACAAACAAACAGCAGACCATATAAGTGGAAGACTCAGTGACAGAAATATGCTTCATCTTTTAACCAAAGGAAGGAAAAGTTGATAGTCCCAACACTTCATCAACTTTACCTAGAAAGAAATCAGCCCTTATAATATATAATAACCTCCAGGATAAAACAACCTATTGAAAAGATACTGTCATGAAATATTCATACTGCAGCCATTAAAGTTTAATATCCTGGGGAAATGAGTGAAATCTGTATGTCATCTCTTCAAGCGATTTCTTTTAACTACAACTGACAGCCTATCCAATTGTTGGTGCAGCTTATTTGCTTAGGACTGTATTTTAGAAGAGGAAAGCAAGAAGGATGGAAAATGCAGCACACTGTGTGATGTGAGAGAAGGAAACCGCTGAAAACATGATTGGAAAACCTCAGTTAAGGATCCCTTACCCAAACCAACTAAGATCAGATTGTAATATTCTGCATTTGTTGTTGACTACTAGTTCAACCACTATTTAGCTGTTATAACTGGACTTTCTTTTTGAAGGAGCATTAAAACTAATGGGACATGCAACATGCTGTTTTGTTACCTCTGCAGGGAACACCCTAGGCAACTCTCAGCAAGCCACAACACCTTCAGCTTCAAACCCCACTCTGTTAAATAATAAAGTAATCAAATGGACCTGTCTTATGGGACTGCTATATGGTTTTCAGAAAATGTCAATGAATAATCCTATGAACACAGCAGGGCTTATTTCCAAAATAACCACATACTGGAATGTGTTAAAAGGCACTATATGAAAAATATTTATTTTAAACCATAAGAGCGCCCACCGCGATTTCGTATACAGTATATGGAGCAGGACCATCTAAGTTACCCCATAAAACTTTGTGCCCTCCACTGACAGTCAATCAGATATATGGGAGAAAGGAAATGGGTGGACACTGGGGTTAGCCATACCTGCTACTGAGATTCCCAGAAAAGCAGTTCTTCCTCTCTTTTTATTCCAGGTGGCAGTTAACTTATTCTGGCCACTGGCCAAGTTGGTGAGGAGATTCTGGCATTTGCAATCCAAACAAGAAACATTCTCAAGCTCAAAACTGTGCCAAGCATATGCGCTTAGAATTCTCTCCCATCAAGAGCTGGACCACTCCAATGGGAGGGGTAGAGGAAAGGTTTTGCCTTCACAATCTCTCAAATGCACCATCTTATTTTCTGTGAAAAGGGAAAATACCTGGAAGGAAGTAAATAAGACCCTAATGTGTGGAGACTGAAACTCCTCCTAGACAGCCTGACCTGGCAAGGTTAGCCTAATTCTGCATCTGTCATGGAATGCTATGAACTGACTTGGATTCATAGATGGACGCCTTCTCCATTTATATCTGTCCTGTTGTTGTTAACTGCCCTTGAGTTGTCCTCAGCTCATGGTGACCCTGTAGATGCGACATCTTCTAGACCTTCTATCCTTAAGCCTTGTAGATTCATGCCTGTAGTCTCCCTAATTGAGTCTATCCAACTAGTATGCTGTCTTCCTCTCCTTCTACTGCCCTCCACTTTTCCTAGCATTATTGTCTTTTCTAATGAGTCATGTCTTTTCATGATGTGGGTAAAGAACAACAGTCTTCATTTGATCATCTTGGCTTCCAGAGAAATTTCTGGTTTTATCTGCTCAAGAAATCACTTCTTTGTCTTTTTGTCTTCCCATGGTATCTTCAGTACTCTTCTGCAGCACAACACCTCAAGAGAGTTGATTTTCCTCTTATCTGCTTTCTTCACTATCTAACTCTCACATCTGTACATCGTGATGGGGAATACAACCTGTCCTGCTAATATATTAAATTGTTTCTGAAAGTTTTGTGGTTTTGCTTACAATCTTGGAGCACCATATACTACTTCCAAACAGACGACTACTTGATAAATGGTTCTGATTCATAAGGGTTCAGTCCATTTTTGAGCCCTACGTGTGCTGTTGCAATGGCTCCAGAGATGCTAGCATTTAAATGGTTTACCACAATCCAGTATTTCATTCTCTTTTCCTTCTTTTAAATACAGTAACATTATTTTCCCTTGAGAACAAAAAATCTTTGCTGTTGGCTCAGTGACCAGATATAGTTACATATTAATTCTTCAGAAGTTTTTGAAAACTGTAGGAAACAGGTGAAAAAACAAAATGCCTTGAACTTTAAACCTGAGCTCGGTCTGTTTGAATAAAGTGAGTTTTAAGGTCACTCTTCACTCAGTACTAACTTTCAAGGAGGACCCACATGCCAGAAGAGACTCCAGGGACTGCATCCTGTTGGCTCTTTGATGCTTTCATTTTGTAATGTGCTATTTTCTTTACAGAGCAGACAACGGGCTTCCTGCTTGGGCCGACCCCTCTCCAACCTCACCAAATACCTCAGAACCATTTATGGCAAACACCTTTCTTACATTAGCCAGGGAGGCACCAATTGAAACCACGGTCCCTTTGAAATCAAGAGGTTAGAGTCTCCTCTCAGCAGTCGCCTGCTCCGAAACTATATAGTCCTGGTTTGTGAAAACAAACAGCATTACAACTTCTGGTATGATAACATGGACGGTACCTGTAACACTGCCCAGTATCTCACTTCACAGACTGTTTCATACTCTTCCCTCCTGCTCATTTGGTGGTTTATTTGATGGACTTTTTTTTGAAACAGGATCACTATTTACTTTGTTTGTAACATACCTTAAGGGTCAAGCAGTCCCCAAGGCAGCTAACAGTATGAAATTGTTTTAAAGCATCCAGATCAATAAGAGTGCAATACATTAAAACATGTTGAACACCAGAGAAGCCTGAAGACAAACTACATAACATAATCTGTAACCTCAATCAATACCTAGATGTCTGGTTGCATGTGACAATCCCCATTTTCCAAGAACCAAATGAGATTGCAAAAATGATATATCCTTCAGTATCATCATATTGTGCATCGGGGTTTTATATAAGGTTGGAAGGACAGAAAGCTGAATTTGAAAATGAAGACACCCACATTCAAATTCCCACTTTGCAATGAAGCCCACTGGGTGATCTTGTATCTCTTTGACTAGCAGTTGTAAAGGTTTGTTATTGTTATTGTTGTCGTTGTGTGCCTTCAAGTCATTTCTGACTTATGGTGACCTTAAGGTGAATCTATAATGGGGTTTTCTTGGCAAGATGTTCAAAGGAGGTTTGCCATTGCCTTTCCCCTGAGGATGAGACCATGTGACTTGCCCAAGGTCATCCAGTGGGTCTCATTGCCAAGCTGGGAATCAAACACTGGTCTTCAAATTCATAGTCCAACACTCAGACCACTACACCAAAATGGTGCAAGGATAGAGTGCAGAAAATCTAAGCAGCCTGGATTCTTTCCCACTTGCAGAAAAAGTGGATTATAAGTGTAATAAATAATAATTTATTTCTAGCCCACCCCTCAGAACGAGCAATCTGGGCGGGTTAAAACAAGGTTAAAAACAATACAATTAAAACATACCATCCCATCACCCAACTCCCCTCCTTAAAACAGGATTAAATCACAACAACATTAAAATCAATAAATGAGCATATAAAAATAAAATAAAAACAGCGACAGAACTTCCGATCTGGAAACCTTAGCTGTATAAGGGTGAAGTGATGCTGGAAAGAGAGATGGAAAAGCTCAAAAATGCATTTCAGGGCCGGGAGGTATTACATTTCTTCTGGGAAGGCCTGCCGGAAGAGATGCGTCTTTAGGACTTTTTAAAAGCCTTCAATGGATGGAATAAGACACATCTCATCTGGCAGGTCATTCCACAATTTAGGGGCAACAGCTGAGAAGGCCCTCTGGGAGGTCTGGATCAGCCTGGTCTTCATGGGCTGTAGCAGATCCCTCCCAGAGGACCGCAGTGTGCGAGGAGGTTTGTATGGGAAGAGGCGGTCCCTCAGATAGGATGGCCCCGAGCCATGTAGGGCTTTAAAGGTCAGCACCAACACCTTGTACTGTGTGTGCCCAGAAACTAATTGGCAGCCAGTGGAGGGATTTAAGCACTGGTGTAATGTGCTCTCTCCTAGATGTACCAGTGACAAGCCTGGCTGCCATGTTTTGAACCAATTGCAGTTTCCGGGTCAAGCACAAGGGTACAGTGCGTTACAGAAGTCCAGACGTGAGGTTACCAGCGCATGTACCACAGTTTCCAAGTCCCTCATCTCCAGAAAAGGGCGCAGCTGGTGTATCAGCCGAAGCTGATAGCAGGCACTCATGACCGTCGCACTCACCTGACTAGTCATGTGAAGCGACGGGTCGAGGAGTACCCCCAGACTGAGAACAGAGTCCTGAGAGGAGAGTGTGACTCCATCTAGGATTGTATTCCCAAAACTGGTTTAGGGCCCGTAACTGTGAGTACCTCCGTTTTGTCTGGATTGAGTTTCAATCGATTTTCCCTCATCCAACCCATTACTGCCTCAAGGCAGTCATTGAGACGGGAGATGCCATCTGAGCTCAGAGCAGACAATCTTGTCACAGAGAAATGTGACACTGAGCTCCGGGCCTCCAAATGATCTCTCCAAGCGGCTTCATATAGATATTGAATAACATCGGGGACAGAATGGCGCCCTGAGGGACGCCACAGCTAAGCTCAATTTTAGATGAGCAGCTGTCCCCGAGTCTCACCCTTTGGGATCTGCCAGAGAGAAAGGATTGCAACCACCTAAGAGCGGTGCCTCCAATCCCCAGTTCTCTCAGCTGATCCAAAAGGATGGAATGGTCTATGGTGTGAAACGTTGCCGAGAGATCCAAGAGCACCAACAGGGTCACACTACCCCTGTCGATGCTCAGGCAGAGGTCGTCAGTCAGAGCAACCATGGCGGTCTCCACTCCATAACCTGCCCTGAAGCCGGTTTGGAATGGGTCGAGATAATCGGTTTCATCCAAGACGTCTTGGATTTAGGAGACTCTCTCGATCACCTTGCTAAGAAAAGGTAGCAAGGAGACTGGTCTATAGTTGTTTTTGTCAAAGGGATCAAGAGAAGGCTTCTTCAGGAGGGGCTTAACGGCCGCCTCCTTCAGAGAAGATGGAACAATGCCTTCCTTGAGGGACACATTGATCATATCCCGAAGGAATGTCCTCAGTGTGTCCCCTCCCTGGACGACCAGCCAAGATGGACCTGGATCGAGAGAGCAAGTCGTCTTTTTCACAGCTCCAAGAAGCTTGTCCACGTCATCAGTACTTACCAATTGAAACTCATCCAGTAAACTGACAGCAACATCTACCCACCAACATCCTCTTCTCACACTAGTTCAGACTATTTTCTGACTGACTGCTGGTGTTATAGGCACTGCAACAAGTGCAATAATAATATAAAACCCTACACTTATGCTAGTGTGAAATAGGGAGGATATTTTCAGGTTTACCAGCCTGATACCTGCAGAGCACTGTCCAAGGAAAAACATAAAGGAAAAGAAAAAAGAGAGAAGATATGGAAAGGAAAGGAAAAGAAAAGGCAAAGGAAAAAAAAAACCTGAAACATGAAAGCATATGTAAGAAGCATTAAGTAAGGAAAGGGAGAGGAGAAATAAAACCAACCAAGAGAGGAGCAAATTAATAATATGATCCAATGGTACTCAAACTTTCCCCCCTTGTGGCCTCACTTTACATCTACTTGCAGAAGTCTTTCCCCCTACTCCCTATGAATTAAAATATGTTGTTTACTTAGTATGCATATTTTCATTTGTACATTTATTTACATTCATATTTTAAACATTTTATAAGGATATAACATTGTTCAAATTACAACAAAGTATTATTTAAGTAAATTAAATATTTAACTCAACACATGTATAAATTTTACATAGTATGAGAACCATTGATTTGATCTAAGGGACAGGCAGCAAATGTTCAAATGAGCACTAACTTAGGAACAAGTAGAGAGGGATGAGAACACAGGCAACAAGTCTTTCAAGAAGAATGATATAATCATCTCTGAAAATAAATAAAAGAAGGGAACACGTAAAACACCTGCCTTCTCACAAACTGTCCTGAAATCATGCATCGAGGTCCAAGGTACAATTTTCTTTAGTTAATTAGTTATACTTAAAGCCAACTCATCTCTTGCAGATAGCTAAGGGTATTTTGTAATGTTCCCTTTAAAAAGTCAGGCAGTTACTGAAGCCCATCTGCAAGTTCAACTTGAAAATGCTGGAATCTATGAAGGAAGCCTATCCATCTGTCCTTTCCCAAAGTGATATTGTCCTTCCCAGGAATGGCCACAGTGACAATGGGCGGTGGGGATTTCCAATACCAAGAACCTTGACAGACCAGCATCCGCACAATGTATGCCCCAACTCCACCCCCATGGCAGTGTGAGGTTGCGCACCCCACTACATGATGGGAAGTGTAATGGCTCTCCTCTGGAGCTGTGTCCAGTTGACATAGTGCCAAAGGAACACCGAAAAGTTGTGCCACTGGCAGCTATGGTGTCCTTTCCACTTTTTGCAGCTCCTTTTTTATGACGTGAAAAGACAGGATTGGGGCCGCGGCATGTAGTTGCCGCAGCTCCGATCCGGCGCAGTCTGTTCAGTCCCCAAGGCCCTAAGCTGCATCTGTTCTTGATCACTGAGAGCAATACTCAAGACATCATTGTATTAAATTAGTCTCTGAAAACCTTGACTTATCCAGGTGTTTTGGACTGTAACCCCCATCATTCTTGACCACTGGCTGAAATTGATGAGAACTACAGTCAAGCCTATCAAACAATTCCTGCAGTAAAGAAAACAGTATTAAGGGATACGTGGGCATTTAACACAGAGACCTATATTTGCAACTGATTTCCACAGTGCAAAGGAGAATCCATTGGTCAGTAGAGTGAAGGAAACATTGCTATTTAAATACAGGACACAGAGATGTGGAGGTCAATTGATAGTTCTGATAATTTCCCAAGGATACTTATATACTGGGAAGGGATATATAGATCTTTCCCATCATGAGAGACCTTGGCTCCAGAATTCCTGACTGTTAGTCAACCTGCCTAGGGTTTCCGGGATTTAAAGTCCTAAACACCTGTAGGCCAAAGTCTGGGAACCACTGCTATAGGTAATAAAAGAAGTGATCTGTTAGGTCTGCTTGTATCAATATACCACAAATATATACTTCAAGGCCAATTAAAATTGTAGCCGGGAAAAAATTACTCACAGTTTTTGTTGTAACAGGTGGCCATGGTGTCCCCCTCAGAGATTTTTGCTTTTATTTATGTTTTTGTTCATAGGGTAATCTTTGTATTTCATACTGCCCTCTGAAACCCTGACTCCTGGAACCTCCTTCCCTTACAAGCATGGCTCAATACGTCTCTAACCACTTTAAAAACCGAGTTAAAGACCATCTTGTTTAGGGAAGCGTTCCCAGGGACTTTGTGCTTGTGACCTGGCAGTTTTGATGCAATATTTGTTTTCTTATGATGTTGTTAACTTGTTAATTTAACCTCTAGATTGTACGCCATAGGCAGGCTTTTTATATATTCTCGGTTTTATTGGTTTTTGTACAGCGCCATGTACATTTATGGCGCTTTATAAATAAAGCTAATAATAATAATAATAATAATAATAATAATAATATAACCAAGCAATCAGCCATGGTGGGCACATCTTGAAATCTAAGTGCTATAAAGATCATATTTTGCTATGTGGGTGTGTCTAAGTTTTAAGATCTGTGAGGGAGGGCTTGTTCCTAATCTCTCCAATATCACAGACGCATTGGGTGAGGACACGGGAGACAGGTGTATCCATGGCATAACATAAGTTCAGTTGGCTCTCTCTGCAATTTCTCCACCAGCAGGCAAAGAACTATTTATTTATTTATTTATTGGATTTATATCCTTGCCTTCCAAAATGGGATTTCAGAGGGTATTTAGGCAGGGTTTTGATTCTTGTGGCAGAGGAAGCTTTTAATGGGATATGTGTGGTTCTATCTTTTCTACTATTTTTAAAAACATGTTTTAAACTTTTTTAACTTTGTATTTCAACCGAATTATTGTGTTTTTTATTTTATTTTTTTTTTAAAAAAACTTCTGTATTAAGTTTTTCTAGCTATACTTTGTTGTAAGCTGCTTTGAGTGCTCTGCTGGGAGAAAGTATCCATACTAGTTAATTAGAAAATAATAAATAGAGAATTCCCTAGCATTGAGCTTTCTGTTGGCAGTTAAATAACTTTTGGACCAAACTGTCAGAGGGGGAAAAATCAGGAGGGAGGAGGAGGGGGAGGAAAGGAAGGCCCTCCAGGTCTGAGGGAGGGAGATAAAGGCAGCCATCCCTACAAGAGGCAGTTTCTTCCTTTCCCACTCCAGGCAGGCGGCCCTGTTGCCCAGGCCACAGAGAGGGAAAGAGGGAGCCAGGACCAGCAGGCTCCATTTCACAAGTGGGATGGATTCGTCTTTATTAACAAGGTTTGTAGAAGTACACTTGAAGTTGACTGACATATACTGCCATCCAAAAGAAATTCTTGTGAAGTTTCAAGGCCAGTATTACACAGAATGTTCACTACGACATACTACAGAGTGAAATACAGCAAGTGTCAAAGGTAAAAGAGAGCCTTGGCAATGGTGAAGTTTGTTTAGTAGAAGACCCAGATTGTGGAGAATGGTACAGAGAGGAAGAATAGTACAAAAGAAGAACCAAACCTATTGTTAGGAATTCTCTCGCTTAGGGGAATTATAATTAGCTCAAATATGCAGAGAGGAAGATCCTAACAGTCTTACACCGAGATCAGGTGCTGATATTGTCTACCAGAGGTCCGTCGACAAACCCCAAGAGAAGTGACACTAGTCCAAATACGTCCAATAAAAATACACAGTTTATTAGGAGGCATAAATATCACGCAGCAAGGGGACACACACACACATTCAGTGCTAGAGAAAAGGGAGGGGTAAGAGTGGGAGTTAGGTCTGAGAGAAAGAGACCTCTGAAATATCTCTCCTGGACGCCGGATTGAGATGGATGATGATGATGGACACGACCGCCGGAATGAGAGAAGATTGGCCGCAGGAGCTATAGGCAGAAGTCAAACTGGCATGGACTAGCCTGTCCTCCAAGAATAGCATCGGGGAGCAATTCAAAATGGGAACCTTATATAGTGCTGAACATATCCAGAGGCTATGTATCTGTGCTAGACAAAGGTGTTGATTGCCTGGGCTTTCTTAAGCCAAAAGCAAATAATCTGTGTACAATGCGCTTAGGTTTGGGACACAATTCGGAGGGGAAGCCGGCTTAATGGCAAGTGGTTAAATCAATCACTGGCTCATCAAGTGTGAAGCCAAGTGATTGATTTTCTCTGGAGGGCAATGGCAAAACCAGTCTGGCGACTCCCTGCTTCCTCTGGAGAGCTGCTTGCTGTGAACTCAATTCCTCCAAGCAGGGCCTGCCTACATGACCTTCTCGCTTGGGACTTATGGAGGGCCTTTGAATAGGTCAAGCAGGGGTCATGATACAGTCCACATGTCTCCCAAAATTTTATATCAAATGTAGGTATCGTAACACTATGAAGTATTTCTTATAGGCAGTGGAAAAATATTGACAGTTCATGAAACTCACAATGCTTCTGCCACTGATGAAGCTGTTAAAACTGCCTCCAAAGATGTTTTTTGGGACTTTTGCAAATATACTACCAGTGGATGAAAAATGGACTCTAAAAGCTTTGAATTACTTTTCAGTCTTAAGAAACTTGCAGATTAAAGGCCAAATACAAGCCATACTACCACATCAAACATTTCTCCTTGATGTGCCGAAAATAACTAGTGATTTGGTTGACTTGAAATTGGGAAAACTTGTTGATGGAGATACATTCTGTCTTATTGTAGAAATGTTGAATGAATTTCCAAAAGAGTCTCTTTGTAAACAAATGCCAGATCTTTTGCAGCAGAAATACACAAGGACAGACTCTTTATTATTCAGTACTGGAACAGAACCAGAACAAATTCTGAAAAATCTTCAGCCACCCTTATCTGTTGGTATGGTAGAGGAAGTGAAAATATCCGTGGCAGCCAGTCCAAGTAAATTTTACTGCCAGTTGCTAAGACAGGAGATGGATCTGGCTATGGACCTTATCAGACGGGAGGGATTTCTCTTTATTGCGAAGGGAGCCAATTCGAATTCACGTGAATTCACTAGTTTAGCGAATTCACGTGAATTCCCATTGTGTTTGGAATGTGTTCAGAATGACTGATGTTGTCTTTTCAAACTTAATGAAACCTTAATATTTGACCCATGTGATTGGACTGAAGAGGCACGTAATGATTTCCAACATTTTCTCTCAGCTTCCCATGGGCTACTGACTTGTACAATTTTTGCCCTAATTGCTAAGAGTCCCAACTGTCTCTACAATGTGGTTGACTTGAAAAGTCCGTTTGGTAGTTTACATCAGTTTCTCATAGAACGTGGTCACGTACAGTTTGACTCTTTTGAATTCTCAGGATCTGTTATCCCATCATTCTCACATTACAGTTTTTACTATTCATCTTTTAATATAAAAATTGGAAATGAAGAGGATGTTCGTATAACCCATATATACACCGCTGGAAAATTCTATTGCCAGCTAAATAGAAATGCAGAAGCTATAGACATGCTGTTGAAAAAGATTGCAGAGACTAGTCAAATGACAAATGGTATAGACCAAATAAAGACTAACAGATTATGCTTAGCCCAATATTTTGAAGATGGCCTCTCCTACAGAGCTTTAACATTTCCTGTCGAATCATCAGATTACTGCCGAGTAGACTTTGTGGATTTTGGGAATAAACAGTTGTTAGCAAAAAATAAATTGATTCCTATTTCAGAGAGAGAGAGAGAGAGAGAGAGAGAGAGAGAGAAAGAATAATAAATACATTAAAAAATAAAAATAAGGAAGCAGAATAAATTACTTAAGCAATTCTCTATCCCAGATATCCAAAAGTAGCTAATATATTTGGCAAGGATGGCTCAAGCAGCAGGAATAAAGATCCTCCTCATCGGTTACTCTCATTATATAAGAAATGTTCTAAGAAAGAAAAACTTGTTCTTTTCACCAGGACTGGGTCCAGAAATGTTCTATTTATTAGACCTTCTTATGTGGACAAAGTTGTTGTTGTTGATGTTGTTGTTGTTGTTGTTATTGTTGTTATTTTGACATACCTTTCACCCTACAATCCTCATTTCTAACAATAAGAACTTTAAATCAGAGTCAATTCAGAGCAGTTCAGAGATGTTCCATTCTGAGAGTTGAAATTCAGGCCAGTGCATGTTAGTGGAATTAATAGTTCTGTTAAAGGGGACAAAGTTTAATTTATAAGAGAAGTTAAAAAGAAGCAAGACTCAGTTTAGGCTTGAAAAAGTTAAGGACTGAAGGGAACTGAATAGGAAATAACTTGTAACTATTAAAGTACTGTGACTACTGTAACCGTGCGATCTGTGAAACAATCTTGAAAAGATACAAGCTCAACACCAGCTTGTAAATAAAGTTAGTGTTTATTTGTTTCCAGAAGAGTATTGGCCTGAGTGAATTTATAACAATTACTTCACAAACAACACGATACCAAAGACAAAACACATGTAAGAGAAGGACACTGCCCCCCCAACCCTAATTCATTTAAAGGAAAGTATACAGTCAGCCCTTGGTATCTGTGGGGGATCCGTTCCAAACCCCATCCCTAGATACCAAAATCCGCAGATGCTCAAACCCGCATTGCCCCAATGGCAATGCATGTACATGGCAGTGCCACCATTGAAGACAATGGGACTTAATGGTAGCATGGCCGTTGCACGCACCACCACAGGACACACAGGGCTGTCCCTAATGGCAATGCAGCTGCATGCACGGGCCACCATTGGGGACTATGTGGGCTTACCGTCCACAAAAACTTGAATTCGCTGATGGCAAGTCTGCAGATACCAAGGGCTGACTGTATTAAGGGTGGAAGTGGGGCAAGTGTCGAAGACCAAGGGATCTTTAGATATTTATGAGGTGAAAAGACAGCCTCGAAGCATTGACAGGAAGACTGTCTTGGTCACAGAGGGAATTCCATTCAAACCACTGCCGGACACTTGGATCTCTCTGCAAATATTAACATTATCTTAACACTATAACCTTACATCTTAACCTGAATAGACTAGAAAGCTGGGCCAACGCTAACAAAATGAAATTCAATGCGGAGAAATGTAAGGTACTGCACTTAGGACGCAAAATGAAATGCACAGATATAGGATGGGGGACATCTGGCTGAATGAAACTACGTGTGAAAGGGATCTAGGAGCATAAGTTGAACATGAGTCAACAGTGCAATGCGGCAGCTAAAAAGGCCAATGCTATTTTAGGCTGCATCAATAGAAGTATAGCGTCTAGATCAAAGGAAGTCATAGTGCCACTCTATTCTGCTTTGGTCAGGCCCCAGCTGGAATACTGTGTCCAATTCTGGGCACCACAATTCAAAAAGGATGTGGAGAAACTGGAGCGTGTCCAAAGGAGGGCAACTAAGATGGTGAAGGGTCTGGAAACCATGCCCTATGAGGAACACCTTAGGGAACTGGGGATGTTTAGCCTGGAGAAGAGAAGGTTAAGAGGTGATATGATAGCCCTGTTCAAATATTTGAAGGGATGTCATATTTAAGAGGGAGCAAGCTTGTTTTCTGCTGCTGCAGAGACTAGAACGCAGAACAATGGATGCAAACTGCAGGAAAAAAGATTCCACCTCAACATTAGGAGGAACTTCCTGACAGTAAGGGCTGTTCGACAGTGGAACACACTCCCTCGGAGTGTAGTGGAGTCTCCGTCCTTGGAGGTCTTTAAGCAGAGGCTGGATGGCCACCTGTCAGGGATGCTTTGACTGGGAGTTCCTGCATGGCAGGGGGTTGGACTGGATGGCCCTTGTGGTCCCTTCCAACTCTATGATTCTATGATTCTATGATTCAATCCTTTCAACATGTTTTAACACCTGCTGCATAGGTTGCTTCTCAACTGTGAAATCCCTTGTAGTTCTCCTTACGCACCACTTCTTTCTGTACAGACTAACATTTGATAGGTGAGGATTGACCCAGAAGAGAACTTATTTTAAGTAATCATGTTCTATTTACCTCTTTCTACAGTAATGCTTCTGGTTGCAGATGCATAATATGAGCGAGCCTCTGGAGAGATCAACCACAGAATTATGGTTTTGGGGAGTATAGTATAGCAAATTCTGTATTGTTTGGGGGGAAAAGTCATTCTTAATCAAGATTAAACTTATTCACTGTCAAAAGGTCACAGCAGGTAACATTCTGCAGAGCCCTCTCAAAAAATACTTTTTGTCTCATCAATACTCAGTTGTGCCCGCTGTCATAGCATGCACACAGTATTGTTTTCCTTTTTCCTGGCAGCTTTAGTTCTCTCCCACCCATGCCCAGGTTTCCTTCACCTTTCTTGTCTATTATGAAATAGCCAGACCCAGCTTTCTTCTACAATATGCTCCATCACCAGTCTTTGCCGCACAGCAGTTGGATTTGTTTGTAGTCCTAAACTGGTTTACGTCTCCTTTGTTATGTACTTATCTAATACTTTTCTTTGTTCTACATTCCCTGCCCTTTCTGCTCATCTGGACCTAACAATAATTTTTTACCCCTTCTTTAACCTTTAGATCATTTCTCAGAGGTAATAATATCTGTTAATATTCTATGATCCACAGTTCTCTAATAATGCTTGCGAGCCATCTATAAGCTGCTTTGAGAGCCTCAGTGGCTGAAGAGCAGGGTATAAATACTCTACATAAAATAAATTAAAAAGTGATTTATTTGGCAATGTGGAAGCATGTATGCACCACCATTAGGACAGAATGGACTTGCCATCCGCAGATGCTTGAATCCGCAGATGGCAAGTCTACAGATACCAAGGGCCAACTAGTCCTAGAAACAAATGTGTGTTCTGCTGTTTTTCTGGCTTGTGAATTAAGATAATACTGTATACGAGGGGGTATCCTAAAGTTTTAATTATCACCTTTAAAAAAATTTTGACTGAAGGTTTGTCTTGATTTGTAGTTGTTAATTGATCTCTACATAGTCACCATCCAGATTGACACATTTTTCCCAGCATTTTTCGACCCTCCAAATACCATTATTGTAGAAGTCTGCAGATTGCGCCTTACAAGGATTTTACACTTTAGTCACTTCTGGCCTGTCACAAAAATAAAGGATGCAATGAGCTGATTTTCTCAATATCATGCACTTCAGGACCAATTGTGACACTGATAAAATTTCAACAGTATACCATAATAACTTCCGAGTGATAATTATTACTGTACGATACTCCCTCATAAGGCGCAATCTGCAAACTTCTACAATATCAGGTATCCGAAGGGTCAAGAAACGCTGGGGAAAATGTGCAAATCTGGATGGTGACTACATAGAAGTAAGTTAACAACTACAAATCAAAACAAACTTTCTATCATTTGTTTTAAAGATGATAATTCAAACTTTAGGATACCCCCTCATATGGTTTACTTACCACTGTATCCTATTGAAAGGAGCAATTACTTCAGAACTTAGCTTTCCATAGACAGAGTTTTTTGTGTGTGTGTGTTGTAAAATGCAGATTTTTCTATTTCATTTTACAAGCCATGTTTTATAATCACTTATTTATATATACTTGCACATTGCACTCTAATCCAGTAGCTATCTGTCTTGTAGTGTTTCACTCCCCCCCCCCCCCCCAATTAACAGCAATAAGTGGCAGTTTGTGCTTCCTTAAAGATTAAGGTTTAAGATTAATTAGGGTTTGGTTGTTTCATGATACTGTTAGCATCAAGAGACAGACTAAACTATGAAAAAAAAAGGCTAATCCCCACTCTAACTTACCCTTTGGGAGAATAAAGCTTACTAGAACCATCAAGATGGAACGAACAGGGAATAAGCATTATTCCTTTAATCAATAATGTATTTGAAGCTCTGTAGCACTTCAAACCACTCCCATGCTTGTCCCTAACCAGTTAAAGACTACACACAAAGCAAGCAGTATTTACTCCTAATTTGCACAGAATGGATCAGAAAAGAGAGATTAACAGCACAGTCCCTCCTAGGTTGACTCATAAATCTGAGTTCAGTGGGGATTTATTTCCAGGAAAAGAAATATAGAAATGAAGCCCAGAACAGCATCAGAAAATTTATCTCAGAACATACCATTTATTTATTTATTTATTTCCCACCTTTTTCCTGGGAAGGGACCCAAGGTACCTCACAACATGAAATAAAAACATGGTACATCTGAAAACCTAATGACAATTTTTTAAAAATAAAATAAACTATGATATTAAAACATCAGCACTTTAGAACAGTGTAATTTTTTTAAAAAAAACAGGACACTCACAATAATTAAGTACAGTACACACAAATCATTAAAAGCCCTTCTGTATAGCAAACTGGTCACCTGTTCTAATAAAAAAGTATTTTCCTGATGGTGGAAGGAGAGCTGGTGAGAGAGAAAGTCACAATTTGAGAGCAGCTACTGAGAAGGTCCTCACCAAATGTATCTATACAATGATGGGACTGAAAGATCTATCTTGAAGACCTTAAAACTCAGACTGGTTTATATAGGAGATACATGGCCTGAGCAGGCAAGCTGGATATCATCTGGGTCAGTCCCCAGCCTGGTGAAGAATTGGGCGGGTGTTACATAAGGGTGGAAAAAGGATGCCTGGCTACACCCAAGTGGCCAGCCAGGGGCCTTCAGGATGGACATAATGGTGGTAGCAGGGAAGGGATGTGTGGTCTGCCAGCTGTTCCTGGGGAGTTTCCAGGAAACTCTTCAGCAAACGGGAGGCCTTTTTAGAGTGGATTAAAGCCCCTTTGGGCCAGGATCGGTCCATACCTCCAGACTGGCATCCAGACTGGCTGATCCTGGCGCAGGGCTTGTGTCATCCAGGAGGAAAACAGGCTTTCTGAATCATGCCCAGAATCAAACTGGCAGCCAGAGAAGCTGTTTCAACAAGAACGTTACATGTTCCCTGATACCAGCCCTCTCTGGTCGCAGCATTTTGAATCCACTGAAGTTTGCACAGGGTTTCCAAAGGCAACTCCTTTGAATACTAATGATACTGTGGTGAGGATATATCTGTTTCCTTACCCATGTAAAGCAAGTAGGAATAAAAGCAACAGCAGTCTTGTTACACCTTAAAGTCTAGCATGATGTATTGTGACATACGCTTTTGTGGCCTAGAGCTCAGTCCATCTGATGGTGGACTCTAGTCCAGAGTAGCTCCTATCACAAAAAATCTGTTAGCCTTAACACTGCCATCTGTTTTCCTGCAAAAGGAAACACACTTCATTTCAGGCTCATTTAGATATAGTGTCAAACCATGGTAACAGTATAGAACAAGTCACAGCTTCATCCACTCCTTCCGCTCCAAAAAAAGGTTTAGAAACTTCAGTTCCTTAGATTAACTACAGTTTATTGTCTTGCCTGAATCCAGACAAACTGTGTTTAACCTTAGTTATGATTACTGGAAGGAAATCATCTTCAAAGTACAGATTGTAACAATGGCTTTTAAAAATCTGAACTTGAAAATATTACTTTCTGGACTATAATTTTCAGAATTCCACAGACACAGCATGGCTCTTGGAAGTTGTTGTCCAAAAAGTAATATTTCTAAGCTCTGAAACTAACCATAATTAAGATTGACCACTGTTCACAGCTCAGAAAACAAACTAAATGCAGCTGATCTGGAACAAGAATGGACACTTCCAGTCTCTTTGCAGGTATGGTGGAGAAGAGAAGACAGTGCACAAGCCTTAGGCTCAATGCTATCCAGCTGAGGAAGCAGACTCAGTTTAGGGAAGCTTATGCTACAAACCGCTTTCTCTCAGCTATCATGAAAGGTGGTATAATATTCCTTTGTATACCAAAACCAGACTAACATGGTTATGCCTTTGAATTAGGTCACTTCTTGTAAAACTAACCATGGGCTAGTTTTATGTCTAAAAACTGCCTTAAATGTTGGTGCCCAGCAACCACAAAAAGGAAGAAATGGAACAAAATAAACACAAAATAAAGGAAGCAACATGCTTTATCCAACAATGGAATGATCCAAAGGTCTTTTCACACTGCACACTTATAGCACTATGATTCCATAATAACTGCTTTGGCTACATCATATGGAATTTGTGGTTTGATGAAGCACCAGAGTTCACCCAATGAGAACTTTAAATAACTTTATCTAAACTGAAAATCACAGGATACCATGGATGGAATAATGACAATTAAACTGATCCACAGTGCTCTGACTTTGTAGTGTGAAAGGGCCCCCAGTAGTCATTTAGGTGAACCTGTTGTATTAAGCCAGACCTGTATGTCAGATATATAAGCTTAATAACATATTTCAAAAAGAACACTTGCAAAAGGGTGTTGCCATAAAGTTACTCCCACAGAAATTGATATGGTTATACAACAGATGCATACTTTTAAAATGCAGTTGACAAGCATGAACAAAATCTTTTGTCTGAGTAACAACTATGGGAGATACAGGTGCCCATATATGTGTGTGTTAGTATTGTATTTCTCTGTCTTAAATATTTATTTATTGGTATTCTCAGTATCACAACAACAACAAAACAAAATCCTCAAAACACAGGGGTGCTTTTTACATTGGCAAGAAAGTGTGACATGAAGTTGCACTTTCCTTAATGCTTAGCAGCTAGACAGCAAGCCCCAGGTGTGCATTTAAAAAGTACAGGGCAGCTAGACTGAGGTTTTTTCTGTGGCTCAGCAACTACATGGGAAGCTGTCAAAACGCTACAAACACAGGTGGAGCAGCTACATGGGCGGCAAGGAACGTGGCTTTTAGCCGCGCTTTAAACATTTTTTTCCCTTGCTGGCTGCGAATTGCGCAATTGCGCAGGTACACCTTACAGTCGGAGCTTATCACATGGGGGAGTACAGGACCATTCCGAAAGAGGGAGAAAGTGAGGTCAGTTCGGAAATGCACATGATTACACACAAGCTCATCACACACAAGACAAGAGAGCATCTACACAAAAAGAAAATGCAGAGTCAATACGAAAGAATTCATCACATGTGAACATACTGGTCGGCTTTCTGTTGCAAATTAAGGCATCTTGGGAAATGGTAGCAAAGGCTCATGGGAGTTGTAGTCTGTGTTCTGTCAGAGCATTATATTGAGTTGTCTTGAGGTTTCAGCCCTCTGTCCAGGAGGGATTCCCATATGTCCTCCATTCTTGAGCAGAGGCCCCCCTTTTCCAAGTTGACCAGGCACGTCCTCCTTTGCCAGGACACGTCCTACTTTTCCAGCCTTCTTTTTGAAGAGGAAGCAGGAGGGCCAGGCGTGCTCTGGCCAGGCTCTGGGGGTCTCTTCCTGGCTCCTTCCCTCCCTCCCTCCTTCCCCGCTGCCTTCCTCCTCCCTTTGGCTGAGAGAGTGTGACTTGCAGGGAAGCAGGGCAGCGGAGGTGCTCCAGGTCCCTCCCCTTCTCCTCCTCCTCTTGCCAGCTTGCCCTGGTCTGGCTGAGCGCCTCCAGTGCCCTGCTGTCTCCCTAGAAGTCACACTCTCTCAACCAAAGGGAGGAGGTGAAGGAAGGTGCAGGCGCACTCTGGCCGGGCTCTGAAGGTCTCTTCTTGTCTTGGCACCTTCCCTCCCTCCGCACTTGTATCGCTGCCTTTAAATGGGCGCTTTAAAGATACAGAGCCCCATTTAACCGTTCAACTACACCTTAGCCTTTAGATGCAATAGGGGTGCTTTTTACATTGGCTAAAAGGGGCGGTCCAAACTCGCCCCTTCTAGCGGCGAGATGAGGCCAGGCTGCCACACGGGCAGCCCCAGAGGCCTCATCCCGCCGCAACGACCCGCCGCAAAAAAGAGCTCCGGGATCGAGCTCTTTTTTTGCGGCGCGGGAAGGGCGCGATTGGCGCCCTCCCGCGCCGCCAGAGCGTCAAAACGTGCGCAGCGCGTCAAAACGCTGCGCACGTGATGACGCTTGTACGGCGCCACCGTGTAGACGCCGCCATCTTTAAATGGCGGCGTCCATGCGTTTTAGGCTTAGGGAGGGTGTAAAGGCTACGCCCTCCCTAACCCTAAATGCGGGCTTTTTAGCCCTAAAAGCGCCTTTTTTTGCCCGTGTAAAATGGGCCAGCAATGCTGCACCCTTTTTAAAAAAGTAGTGGGGAAATCAAACTACTTTTTAAAGGCACTTCTTCTCCCTTAAAACTCCAAAATAGTGTTTTCATGGCACACTTTCCATTTTTCTCATCTAAAGGCTGGGCTTTCATGCAGCCTTCAACACACCTCTTTTTGCCAATGTAAAATGGGCCAGCTCCTTTTTAAAGGCACTTCTTCTCCCTTAAAACTCCAAAATAGTGTTTTCATGGCACACTTTCCCATTTTATAATGTAAAAGCTGGGTTTTCAAGCAGCCTTCAAAACACCTCTTTTTGCCAATGTAAAACGGACCAGGGATCAGTGAAGGTGAAAAGGGTGGTTCCACACTGCGCATATTTGTACAGCCCTTCTCTCTGATTCCTTTGATTGGTCCTGAGGGATACTGAGAACCAGCAACAGACAGCATTTGGATTCAAAGCACAGAATAAGCACATCAGAACCCTCTCACAAATGTGTAATAAAATGGTGGTGTTAAGAGTATCTACACAAAAATATCCAACATTCTAGATTACGCAACAGCACAAGATCCCTTGCACATAATATAGGCATACGTCACTTAATGAAACAGATGTGTTACTGGGCATTCCTTCTTTTAACAGAAAATTTGCTACCAAAGGCATAAATAACAAGGAATGAAAAGGGATACATCTCTACACCACAAGAAAAGAGCAGTTCAACGTGTTTTGATGAACTTTTTATTCAAAACTAAAAATATGAACTTCTGGAATCAAACAACTAAGTCAGATATCACTTTTGAAATTTTCTAGAGACTAAGTCAGATATCACTTTTGAAATTTTCTAGAGACCATATGAAAGCTTCCTTCAAAATTGAACCAGTAATGTTTTTTTCTTTGACTACTCTCCACTCTGATTATGATTTCCAAACATACAGATCTGTATTGTCAAAAGTTAAGAAATTTAAGTTTTTTTTAACATGCTGGGGGGAGCTTGTGAGACAGACTAATTTGGTCTCCCACATTCACTCTGTTTTTGCTGTTCACACATTTTAAGGGATCTGGAGGCAGCTGCTGTTTACCCAGTCTGTTGTAGGTATGCACACATGGCTTCAGTAGAATTGGCTTGAGGCAAATCCCATTCTTTCCCAGCACAAACATTATTTTTTAGTGTAGTCATGCTGCTGCTGTCCAGCGCCAAAACTCTGTATTCTTCCAGCTTTCCTTTTCCAACTTCCAATGCTAATGCTAGGAAAAGGGGATGGCCAGGGCTAAAAGCCTCTGTAAAAAGAATTTCTCTGGCAGAAGCTTTGTTAATTAAAGTATATCTATAAATAGGAGCCCTTTTTGCTTTTGAATATATGAAGTATAATTATGTGAACAGAGGTGAAACTGAGCCACATTTGTTTTAGGCTGAACAGGTCAACTACAACAACTCACTAGGAATACAAGAATCATAGTCCCTAGCATTTTTTTCCTTTGTGATAACAAAACATTTTATTGTGATAGCTTGAACCTTCACATTCAATTCTGTTCTAGTCAGTTATGGTTGGCAGATGCAATAATTTTTCACAAATTTTCTAACATAAACAGACCTGTTACACAGCTAAAAATGTCTGCTTCTGTTCTGACTACCTAAGCTGAACTTGAACAGTTTATATGGCAAGAATAAAATCGACAGCTGGAGCCATAAATATTGTACTTTTATTGCAAATGTTCAGACAACCACAGTTCTCTCCTCTCTTGTGTTTTTTTCTCCCAAAAGGAATTTGGTATGGCTTCCCTATCAGCCAGAAAATGAGTACACCTTGTGTAAGAAAACTCTATGTAATTCATGGGTTGCTGTAAGTTGAAAGGCCACTTGATGATACAGATATAGAAAATCTTGCCCTTTGGTTTCTGGAAAAATAGCAGGTGATTCTCTTAAATCATAAGTATAATGTTACAAAAAGTTATGAAAGTTAACTAATGAAAATGCACACTGTGATCTTCAGCTCCATTGCCAAATGTAGATAGCTGGTGGTGCAGCCCTGTCAGTTATCAAGAAATGTTGTCCCTTCCCTTTTGTTTGCATTACTTCTGTCTAAACTGTGAACCAGCTGGGCAATAACTTTTTGCAATTCTTTTATTTTTAGAGTATTAATTTATTTAGAGTATTTATACCCTGCTCTTCAGTCACAAAGGCTCTCAGAGAGGTTCACACATTGCTAATTTGACAGCTCCTTGCCCTCAGATTTACACTTTAAAAGGCCATGGCACAAAAGGAGAAGGGAATGGCAGTGGGGAACGGGTTCAAGTCTAGCAGATACTGCTGGTTTTTCTCTTCCTGAGAGGCCAGGCTGGTGGCAGTTAAGGTGGAGGGAGGGCCTTCCCTCTTCCTCTAGGCAGGTGGAGCTGAATTCTTCTAGCATGCAGTTTATGCGTCATGAATTTAGAGTCAAGTTCTTCATGGTCTCATTAATTTCACTGGAGAAAATGTATTGAATAAAATCAATTTAACTTGCGCCCATTGAAACTTGAAGGACTTAAAGATCACTGGTCTAAACTGCATCCAATGCCAGGTCATTCAATTTAAGTGTGATTTGCTGTTTTGGGGCTTTGGGAAACAGTGGGCTTTATACTGCCCTCCCTGTAGTCCAGCCGCCATCATCTGGTCTCAGAGGGAGAGAGGGGCAGTCCAGCTCCATCAGGCCTAGCCTAGAGTAAGAGAAAGGCCCTCCCTTCAGCCCATCTGTCATGTCCGTGGCCCCTGAGGGAGATAAGAACCGCTCAACTTGATCCCCTTCCCACCGCCATTCCCTTGTCCTTTATGTCATGTCTTTTTTAGACTGTAAGTCTGAGGGCAGGGAACTGTCTAATTAAAATAATTGTAAGCTGCTCTGACAGCCTTTGTAGCTGAACAGTGTGGTATAAATACTCCAAATAAATAAAATAAATAAATAAATAAAATGCGGGCAAGTCACAATCTCTCAGCCTCAGAGTATGATCATGGCAAACCCCTGCTGAAGAAACTTTCCAAGGAAATGCTTAGGGTAGTTGTAAGGTGGAAGCGACTTGAAGGTACACAACAGCAAAGCTCATTTGGAAATTCATAATAATAATAATAATAATAATAATAATAATATTTATTTATTACCTGCCCCTCTGAATGAATAATCGGGGGGGGGGGGTACAACATTTTTAAAACAGGTACAGTTAAAATACTACAACCCAGTGCCGCCTCCCACCCCTTAAAATAAGATTAAACTAACACATAATTAAAAACAGTATCAATAAAACCTTAAAACAATGCAATATCTCCAATGAGAATTTTTGGACAGCCTCGGGGGAGTATTGGATGTATAGCAGGGAGAGGCTGGATAAAGATTTAGGAATCGGAAAAAGTTAACCACTATTCGGAAAGGCCTGCCGGAACAGATGCGTCTTGGCAACTTTCTTGAAACCCTCCAAGGTTGTAATAAGGCGCATCTCATCCAGCAGGCCATTCCACAGCCTGGGAGCAATGGCAGAAAAGGCCCTCTGGGAGGTCTGCGCCAGCCTAGTTTTCTTAGGTTGTAGCAAGTTCCTCCCAGAGGACTGAAGTGTACGAGGGGGCTCATATGGGGAGAGGCGGTCCCTGATATAGGATGGACCCAAGCCATGTAGGGCTTTAAAGGTTAATACCAACACCTTGTACTGTGCCCAGAAACTAATCGGAAGCCAGTGGAGAGATTTGAGCATGGGTGTTATGTGCTCTCTCCTCGATACACCAGTAACTAGCCTGACTGCCATGTTTTGGAACAAGAAATGCCAGGCGTCCAAACTAGATTCTGGGGAAAAGGCACAAGGGATCATATTGCAAATGTATGTTGGCTGAGGGACTGCATTGAAGAATTTCAGAAGAAAACTCAGCCTGTGCTTCATAGACTGTAGCAAAGGCTTTGATTGTGTAGATCATGAAAAACTATGGACGGCGCTTGAAAAAATGGGTGTGCCACAACATTTAATTGTCCTGATAAAAACCTGACTCAGGATCAGAGGCTACTGTTAGGGCAGAATAGGAAGAAATGGAATGGATTCCAGTTGACAAATAAGTCGGGCAAGGCTTCATTTTATAACCCTATCTGCTTAATTTGTACATCGAATTGGACTCAGAAGAAGGAGTGATGAAAATTGGAGGAAGGAACCTCAACAATTTAGGATATGCTGATGGCATCATACTGCTAGCATAAAATAGCAAAGACTTGGAACAATTACTGAAGAGAGTCAAGAAAGAAAGTGCAAAGGCATGTTTATGGTGGAACATTAAGAAGACAAAAATCATGACCAAAGATGATTTATATAATTTGAAAGCAGGCAAAGAAGACGTAAAAATAGTCCCAATAGCTTTCATACCATGGCCCAGTCCTTAATCAGAATAGAGAGTGCAGTCAAAGAAATAAAAAGACTAGGCAGTTTAACAGACAGAAGCAAATTCCATGCACAAACGGGATTTTAAAATCCACTAAACACCCACAAATACAGGTTGTTTTTCAGATGCGTTGGCAGGAAGAGAAATAACATGAAAATAACCAGAACGGAAAGCCAACAAAACCCACTCCTTTCTACTTTTGGAATTTATAAAAAGGAGTGGGTTTTGTCAGCTCGGGTTATTTTCACGTTCTCTTTCACGTCATCTGAAAAACAACCCACATATGTGGCTTTTTTCTACTTTCTGTTCGGGTTAACCCCAAATGTCATGTGAAAAACAACCTGGAAAAGTGGGTTGTTTTCACTTTAAATCTAGTTTCTGCACAGGATTCATGCCGTGTGATAAACTCCTAGTTCTTTTAAGGGCAGCTAAAATATCCTGAGGGATCTGCTGGACCTGATCCCCTTCCCCATCACCATTCCCTTCTCCTTTTGTATCGTGTCTTTTTAGATTGTAAGCCTGAGGGCAGGGAAATGTCTAATTTTACAAATGGTAAGCCGCTGATAGCCTTGGCTGAAGAGTGGGGTATAAATAAAACATTATTATTATTATTAACAGTCGTAACTAAGAGAGAAACTTTTACAATCTGAAATAAGAAACACAAGTGCCTGTGACAACAATTATTTACTTATATTCATTCAAGTAACTTTTGTTAGAAACATGTGTACAATAAAGTTTCAATCTTGTTTTGGAAAAAAGCTTGCCCGCATCTTGAATTACATCCATGTTACCATTGCAAAGCCCTTTTTAACAGAGATTTTTAAAAGGGTCTGTTTTAGTTTGGGGACTGCAGCAAGGAAAGGCGGCCCAGGCTGCTGTCATCCAGGAAAATAATAATGGAGTTTATCATACGACGGAATTTGGGGGTATAATGCAATGGCAATACGAATGCAATCATGGGGTTTAATGTTATTGCAAATGAGTGTATCTCACACAATTTCGGGCAAAAGGGAAGTCATTCCGAATGCAATCATGGGGTTTCATGCTATTGCGTATTAGAATATCTCATGGAATTTCGAGCAATGGGGGGGGGGTCATTTTCAGGAAATGGGAAGTCATTCTGAACACATTCTGAACTCAATCAGATTTCATGCAAATTTGCTAAACTAGCGAATTCACGTAATTGCGAATTGGCTCCATTCGCAATTGAGAAATTCCTCCCATGTGATAAACTCCAATAATAATATTATTATTTATGGTATTTATACCATACTTTTCAACCCAAAAGGCTATCAGAGCAGCTTACAATTATTATTTTTAATTAGATGGTGGTTTTATTTATTTATAATATTTATATTTATATTTTTATAATAAAAATATTTCTATAATATTCTCTTATATTGTTATAATTAATAAATATTTTGTTATATAGTGGTTTTATGTATGTTTGTGTATATATAGTGCTTATAAAAGGAGTGTGTATCACATCCACAACCACATTCCAGAAGCGTGGACTCAATCCAGGATGCTATTTGGGTTTGCAAACCCTGAGCAGAAATGGTGAGCTACTCAAAAGGCTTTTATTCATAGGGGCGCCATGATAGGAGTAAAAACAACAACAAAGGTCCAGGTTTGGGCTTCTGTTTTGAAAACCGACGTTTATTGTGGAGGAGGCCAAAACTAACTAAGCCCCAGGTGGTTGTTGTTCCTCCCACTCCCCTCAAGTTCAAAGTGACCCCGCCCATCTTCACCGCCCATTTATTGAAACTCCTCGACCAATCCCCTGCCGCTCCTGCTGTCACGTGACACCTCCCAGCAGCTGGCGCGAGCCGCCAGTTTAGGGTCGGTGAAGAGCTCTCCTCCCCCCACCCCGAAAAACACGTGACCCCTTTGAACCAATAACGTTCTAGAAGACATGAGTGCCGGCCGGTCTCTCTCCCCCAATAAACTTCCCTCTCCTCCTCTTTCCCCCTCCCCCTCGCTCCACTTCTCCAGCCGTTTAATGAAACTCACCCGCCAGTTTAACGGCTGTTTAAAAAGCCCAGGGTGCGAGAGCTGTCAATCAGAACGTCAAACTCCCAGGCACTTCCGGGCTGCCCTTTGGAACCCGAGAGGAGTGGGCGGAGCCTGTTGGCGCCGCCTCAGGGCTGGGCTTCATAAGGCGCCGCCATTTTAGGCAGAGAAGGCGGTCTTTCTAGGCTGTTTCCGACGCCTCTCTCCTCCCCCCCTCGTTGACTGGGAGCGAAACTGAGGCAAAGCAGCCTAGAAACCCAGTCTGACCAGCTTAGTTTCCCTTCCTATAGTCACAATATTAACAAAAAAGCCCACAAATACTGTACTCACATTTATTTATTTATTTATTTATTTACTGTGAAAACATAAGCACAAAAATACATAAACATACCTCTCTCTGCTTGTTCCTCGCGAATAAACCAGAGTTTATTCATCGATATGTGTCCTTTTTTTTTAATAACAAAACTCACATCCTTGGTTTTTGTTTTTCCTTTTCCTTCATGTTTAGAATTGTTGAAAATCTTAAAAATCCATAAAACAACAATTACTTTTATTGGGCCCAGCAGAAATGGCACAAAGTACACACCATGGAAGCTTATTGCAAAGCTCCACTGACTGCTGCTGCTTTTCAGGCAAAGGTGTTTTTTAAAAAAACATAGAAAACGAAGAAAAAAATAGGTGTGCATTTCGAAATTCAAAGATTTTTAAAATGTTAAAGCCTAAATTATTATTATTATTATTATTATTATTATTATTATTGGACTAAATGGACATTGTGCATTAGAGAATGCACACAAAAAATATACAGTTCCTACAAAAGAAAACTTCCAATTCCTGAGTATACTAAAGCTATCAAATATTAGAAGCTAAGCAGGATCAGCCCTGGTTAGTCCTTGGATGGGAGACTGACAAGGATAACCAGGGGCTGTAGGCTATATTTCAGGGGAACTGGGAGAACTAACCATAGGTATTCCTTGCCTCAGAAAACCCAACAAAATTCCTGAGGTCATAAGCTGACAGGGGACTTGAAACGTACATACATCCACATATATTTGCCTCTCACTGTGTGTTGTGGATGCTGGGAAGCCATGCTGAAAAGTTTACTTGTTTGGATTACAACGCCTCGGAGGGTCCGGCCAGTGCAGAATTCTGGGAATTGCAGTTTAAAGTTAACTTCCAGGCTTTCCCTGTAGTATAGTCTACTGACTATGGTTGGCATCATTGATGGTGATTTTAAAAACATGCGATCTTCCTTATACTGTACATTTGGTTGTACTTTTTTTGGGCTGTAGCATAAATTGAAGACTGTAAAAGCAAAACCGAATGTGGAGCGCCATAGTAAATGTGGTGGCACTGCAATGTTCTTGCAAATGTCCATTGACATTTTGTGAATGTGCATCTCACATCTGTATGCATGCAGACTTCAGACACTCCTTAAATTTGGCAAGGATACCTCTAGTTAATTCTATGCCATGCAATCCTTTCAGGTGCTTTAAAAACGGCCCAGTTTCTCTCCCGTCACTTTCCTCCCTTGTCCTCTGCTTACTCAAGCAAAGGAACTTTGAAGTGCAAAAGTAGTTTGCACTCAAATGGAAATCCTGCCCTTCCCAGTAGGCTTAGGCAAAAGCAAACTGCTGCAATCTCTTTTGGTTTGTGCATTCTTCCCCAATAACTTCTGCCATTTTGACCATGCTCTGGTGCTGCTTGGCCACACATGTTTTGGGTTTTGTCTGTTAAATGCTGGGGAGTATATTATATGATATTACAATTTACTATTGCATAATCGCCAGGTAATGAGCACAAACTACTCTTGCACTTGGAACTCTGTTTGCAGTAATGCAAATAGGCTGAGGATTTTGGGGAAAAGTGGGAGGAGGAGGGAGAAATTGGGACATCTGAAAAGCAGCTGAGAAAGTGAGAAGGCAAAGGATTAATTGGAAGGAACTGTCCCTGCCAAACCAGGACACTTGGAAGGTATGACTTTCATCATCTCGGTGTAGATTAAAGAATGAAGGGTACGAAAACATACTAGGAGCTCAGGATGACCTTCTTGGCCCAGACAAGGGTCAACTGAAGACTTTTGCTCTCCAATGGTCTACCTGAGTGGATGGAGACTATCCTGGACCAGAAGTTACTTTATTGAGAACCTGCCACCTGCAGTTCAGCCCATCAAGGGAGTTGTAGTGTAGACAGATTCACCAGTTCTTGACTCCTTGTTCTCTTCCCAGCAACGCATGGTCCTGTTTATGCTGCTGTAGATAGACAGGTGAGTGCGAATCTGGCTTCAGCCAGCCACGTACTAATCCATTAGCTACCCCTATTGGAAAGGCAATCAGGAAAGATGACTCTGGAAAAAATAAATAAAATAAAAACCTTTGCAAGAAAATCATTATTGTAAGACACGGCTTTCCTATTGCTCATCTGTACTTTCCAGCCATGGCAGCTGGTAAGAGCTTTTCGGCAGGGCCATGTATTTTCGAGCTCATTTGTGTGCCAGCCTAAAATAGGATGCACTTTATTACCTTTATCTCGGCATCTCAATAAAAATGCTTTGCCGTTGGAGCTGATACACGAGCACCATATCCTGGTACTATTGCAAAGAAGCTCCATTCTCCTGACTCAGTGTCCCTCTGGGTAAAGCCACGGGAATGCAGCGATTAACAGGACAATAATTCCATCTCATATTTTCTCCTATATTAATAATAATGGGATTGACAAATCAGTATCATTATCACTCTCTCTGGGCATCCAGATTGTGCAAGGGTGACCTCTGTTGGAAGAAACTACAGTCCATTTTACAGATGTGCAGACCTATTAAATTGGTTTCTGCAAATGCCCCACCTCCAAGTCTATGCCTTGCAAGTACTGTGATTCTCCCCCCCCCCTTTGAAGGAAATCCAAAAGCAGTTAATGGTCCCTCGAAAATACAGAAGCCAGATTCTAGAAATTGCCTATTCTAGTTCATTTGGGGGGCATCTGGGAATTAAGAAGACCACCAAAAGAATCTCTTCGAATTTGTATTGACCAAGGATGGGACAAGATATTAAATATTATTGTAAATCCTGTGACACTTGTCAGAAAGTGGGCACTGGCAAGGATAAGACCAAAGCCAGGCTTTGCCCATTACCCGTAATATCTCAACCGTTTCAAAACATAGGCATAGACATTGTGGGTCCATTACCTCAAGCAACCCAGAGAGGTAATAAATACATTCTGACTCTGTTAGACTATGCTACGAGGTATCCTGAGGCAGTGGCTTTGAGAAATATGGAGACAACAACGGTGGCAAATGCTTTAATCAATATTTTTTGCAGATTAGGATTTCCTAGTGAGATTATCTCAGATTTAGGAAGTTCGTTTACTTCCAAGTTAATGCAGAGACTATGGGAGGTCTGTGGAGTTAAACATACAACCACAACCGCTTATCACCCACAAAGCAATGGTTTGCTGGAGAAGTTTAATGGGACATTAGTCCACATGATTAAATCCTATGCTAAAGAAAACCAAAGAAACTGGGAACACCAAGCTGCAACACCTGTTGTTTGCGTATCGTGAAGTTCCACAAAAAATATTAGGATTCAGTCCATTTGAGTTGCTGTTTGGACGCAAAGATAAAGGACCTTTGGATCTCATTTGCCATGAGTGGGAGACTCCAGATGAAAAAGAGCCTGATGATGTGGTGGCATATGTCCAAAACCTGATGACATCATTAAAACAAGTCGTACAAATTTCTGGAGAAAACTTGAGAAGAACCCAGAGTCAACAAAAGACTTGGTATGACAAGAAGGCCAGAGAACGAAGTTTTGTGCTGGGAGATGAAGTTTTGCTTCTACCACCGACGAGAGGGAACAAGCTTCAGTATGCATGGACTGGCCCAGTTCAAATGACCGAGAAGATCAATGATGTAAACTATATAGTGGACTTGGGAGATGATGGGGGATGTAAATTGGTCCATGTGAATATGTTAAAACCCTATCACAGGAGAGAAAATTTTGTGTTATATGCTGTCAGAGAGGTGGGAGATGAAGGGATTGCCATTCCCAGGTGGCCATTGGAAAATGTGGGGAAAGAAAAGGTCCAGGAGATTACTCTTGACTCTTCTCTTACTCCTCAGCAACAAGAGGAAGTAATGCAGGTGTTAGTTAAGTTTAAAGACATCTTTTCAGAGGCACCAGGAAAGGTAAAAGGGGTAATGCATCATATCAATACAGGAGAAGCAAGTCCGATTGCTACGTCTCCGTCCCGAGTAACTGGTCCAGTGGCAGACAGCATCAGTAATGAAATTGATACTATGCTAAAGATGGGGATTATTATACCATCGCAGAGCCCATGGGCATCACCGGTAGTATTGGTAGAGAAACCAGACCATACTATTAGGTTTTGTGTGGATTACAGACGATTAAATAAAGTCACCCAAACTGATGCCTATTCTATACCCAGGTCAGAGGATCTAATTGAAAAGATGGGAAGGGCACAGTATATCACCACTCTAGACCGATTATAGGCCAATTTCTCTTCTGAACATCTCCTCCAAATTGTATGCCCATACCCTATTAGAGCACTTAGAAGATTGGTCCAAGAGTCGTAACTTAATTTCCGAAGTTCAAGCTGGCTTTCAAAAAGGGAAATCTACTACTGATCTTTGTTTTGTTTTGAACTTACTGATTTGTAAATACATCCAAAACTTGAAGCAAAAACTCTACGCTTGCTTCATCAACTTAAAGTCAGCTTTTGACTCAATTTCCAGAGAGTTGTTGTGGCAAAAATTGGAAAATGCAGATATTGATCCCCGTTTACTATATTTAATTAGAACTTTATACACTAATACTTCAATACAAGTCAAAGTTGATCTGGCAGGACATCTTACTCCTAAAATAAATACCTATACTGGAGTTAAATAAGGCTGTATTTTAGCACCATTTTTATTTAACTTTTATATCAATGATATTGTTAAAGAGTTAGAAGGTTTACAGTGTGCTCCAGTTACCATTTTGGACCAAAAGCTGTCCCTGTTAATGTAGGCCAAAGACATTATTCTCCTATCTAGAACTCAGGTGGGCTTGAGGCGATTGCTGGCCAAATTTTCATCATATTGTAAAAAAAAAAATAAAAATGCTCTGACAGTGAATTACAATAAAACTCAGGCCATGGCATTCGGCAGATGCCCCAAAAGACATTTTTGGCACCTGGATGAACATATGATAAAACAAGTTAAATCTTTTAAATGTTTGGGAATTTTCTTTTCTGAATATGGAAACAACATATGACAAACATTAAAATTCAAGCATATAGCTCAGCTAAAGGTACTTTAAGTTTTGCTGCCAGCAAAGGAGGCAATTAGTTAACCCTGCGCTGATGGTTTTTAAAGCCAAAACTTTGTCTCAATTTCTTTATGGGGCAGAAATTTGGGGTATGTATAAGGCTCCAGGTGTAGAGGTGTCTCAAAACTATTTTTAAAGAACATTATTAGGTCTCCACAAAGATACCCCAACCGCTATGAAACCCTTGTTCCAACTCTAGAAAGTCAAATTGACAAAAGAATCCTATGTTATTGGTTTAAGACCCAAGAGATGCCAGTTTCCAGATTACCAAAAAATGTCTTTTGGAATTTAATAATGGTTTACCCATTAACAATTGGGTCCAAGGAGCTGTGCAATTAATTGCTAAATATGGACTTTCAATGAGTGAACTAGCAGGATCGGATCACTCAGTTAAGAAAGCAATAATAGCTAACACAATATTAGAAGTTACCACCTTGACAGATTTAAATACCATTTATAGTTCTACATGTGCTCCTCTATATCATAGCCTTAGGCAATTTTGTGATCATTTGCCTTATTCTGATAATTTAATTATTATCAGTTGTGACAGGCTTTTATGGAAATGAGACTCAATATGTTTGATTCAGCTGAGAGAGACGGGAGGCTAAAAAAAATCCCGAAAAAATGAAAGGAGATGTATTTTGGGGTGCCCTCACCCAGAGGATTTGGTACATTATCTAACTTGTTGCCCTTTGTACAAAAGTGCCAGGGAACGTTTTATTTCTCCTCAGGTCGATGATAAAGTCTTTTTGAATCCTCAAGAAAAAGCACTCTATCTTCTTATGGACACAGACAGATATGTGACCTGGCATGTAGCTTTGTTTGCCCTTGCGGCCAAGAAGATTCGGAAGAAATACATGACAGAGATAGCAGTTCCATGTAACAGAGATAACTTGATCTAAAAGATCTAGTTATAAACCTTAGCATATTTATATTATATAAGCCTTTTATAAACATGAATACAAAACTACCCCTAGTTGATACAACCTATTGTATATTAATTATATGAAATTTTATATGTACTGTTTTTATTGTTTTTGTATGGCCATTGGCTAAAGGCAATAAAGTTTTGATTGATTGATTGATTGAGAAATCATCCAGAAGGGAAGAATGTCTCTGACAGTATCAAGAGTTTCCAGTTCTTTTTGATTTGACTTGACTTGCATGTTTCCAGCTTTGCATCCAAACACTTTCTAGAAAGTGGAATCAAAGGCTTTCATGGTTGGCATCCATTGTTTTCTGTGGGGTTTTCAGGCTATATGGCCATGTTCTAGAAGAGTTTCTTCCTGACATTTTGTTAGCATCTGTGGCTGGCATCTTCAGAGAAAATCTGGAAATATCCAAAATTCCCTTTCCTTCCTCCTTCTCTTGTGTCCTTCCTCCTCTTGGTTGATGTTGTGTGCCTTCAAGTTGTTTCTGACTTATAGCGACTCAAAGGGGAACCTATTATGGGGGTTTCTTGGCCAGTCTTGTTCAGAGGAGGTTTGCCATGACCTTCCCCCTGAGGCTGACAGGACTTGTCTAAGATCACCCAGTGGGTTTTATGGCCAAGCTGGGAATTGAACCCTAATCTCCAGAGTTCTAGTCCAACTCTTAAACGATGGCTAGATTCATGCAAACTTTCAGAAACTGATTTTCACCAATTTCCACTGAGACCTTTTCAATAATTATTCAGCAGTTATAGTCAAAGCGTTAAAAGTGCTTTAGCAGCATTATGCTAGTTATTTCCAAACTTTGGTCCTCTAGGTGATTTTGGCTTTAGCTCCCAGAATCCCAAGCCAGCTTGGCTAACAGTCAGGAATTCTGGAAACTGAAGTCCAAAACACCTGGAGGAACAAAATTTGGGAACAAGTGTGTTAGCATAACACTGAGGGGCCCATTGAGTCCACCTTTTCCTTACCCACACCCCTACTAAAAGTACCCAAAACTGGTACTCTCAGCAAATACTACATCCTGACCTTATTCAAAAGCATGAGGGAATTGACTACTCTTTATCACACTGGAAGCCTGTAAACTCTTGATACACAGCCATAAAACCCATTGAATGACCTTGGGCAAGTCACATACTCTCAGCCTCAGGGGAGGTTATTGGCCAATCTCCTCTGGCCAAATCTTGTCATGAAAACCCCATGACTGGTTTGCCTTAGGGTTGTGATAAGTTGGAAATGACTAGAAGGCTCACAACAACAATCCTGTTGTTGAGAATGGCTCCCTGTTTGAACACAGTCTGTAACAAAATTGGATAAAACATGAAGCAGCATAAAGCAAGGAAAAGGAATTCTGAGCCCATATTACATCGCCACACAAGCATTGATATTCAGCTCTCATTGACTTTCTGCAGAAACCCCAGATCAATTTTGGAGGGCCTAAGGTCTAAGGGGAGAAAACAGGCCTCATAGGCACTCAATGCATCCCCCTCTGGGGTCCTCTTTAAAACTTTCTTTAAAACTGCACAGCATTATAAAAACCCTTCTCTTGTTAACAATCAGTTCCTAAAGGCTTGGGATAGAAATGTCTTGTGTATCTAATGGGATATTGGTTGGAGAAAGCAAGCAAGCAAGAGAACAATTCACGGAAGGTCCATTTTGTAAACGTCTTTAACATAATGATGACGGAAGATTTTCAGACTTCTGTCAAGCATAAGAGGGAGAAATCCCTGTAACATCACTCAGGGATTATGTGGCCAAGCAAATGCTTGAGGTCTGGATGATCAGACAGGCACAGGCTTCAATTAAACTGGCAGATTTTAGAATCTTCCACAGACAATATTAAATGTTTTTTAGTGAGGATGGCATCAAAGGACTTGCTCTTCATTATCTCCTATGTTTCTCACTCTCACAAACATACCCAATACATAGTCATGTCCTGTGTTTAAATGTCAAGAATTTTTTTTACACATTGGAACTGTCCTCCAGAGAACATCCACCCTGTATCGAAAATTCAAAGTCACTGCCCTCTTTTTGGGGGAAATTCACTGTGCAAAGGGATCTTGGAGCACTTTTGAGATGAACTAACCCAGTAACATGAGAATTTATCGATTTGAGTCAACATCTGCTTCTGAACAAATAGAGCCAAATCTAAAAAAAGTCATGCTACCAGCTTCATTCTTTCAGTTAGTCTCAAAGCTGCTACAATATCCCTTTGCACTCTGTAAGAAAAATGGCACCCATGTTTTGATTCATTCATTCATTCATTTTACAACTCACCTTTAAGGCAAAGGAGGTGGTCTGTGTTTGTAATATTTCTGCCATTAAGAGCTTGCAAACAGCCAGCTGTAAAACTCAGATGCACAAAACATATTCTGTCCAGCAAAGAGCTAAAACATAATAACCACAGTATGCACCTCCCTTTTACTGATCACCAAATAAATACTTAAATAAATGAATACCCAAAAAGACAACAAGCTTGTAAAAATATCACAAGCTAGCCAGCAGATTTGTGAAAAGTCCATCTCACATTTTAATACAGAAGAATTCAAAGAACAGCTGTTTTAAAGTGAAGAAAATTTAATAATTTCTAAATTGAATACATTTAATAACTCTCTAAACAACATATTTACTCTAAACAAGATATTTAGATCAGAAACCACTAGGACAATAGCAAAGTGTGGTCCCAAATATAAATTAATGTTAAGTACTGTTCATTTATTTATGTTCCTTCCTTTAATAAGAATAATAACAATAGGTTATAGAATTAGTTGATCTTTTCCCATTGCATAAAACATTTTTAAAATTAATAATTTATAACGAATATTTCATATTCCTTTCAATCTTTTACGTTGTAATATTCCTTAGCTGTGGTTTATATATACAGCGGGCCCTCTGTATACGCAGATTTGCCATCCATGGATTTGAGCATCCGTGGATTTCAGCATCCTTGGATGGCAAGACCATATTGTCAGCAATGATGGCGTGCACAGACCTGCACCACTATTTGGGGGGGCAAGTCCCTCCCCTTTCTTCCCTCCCCCTTCTCCCTTCCTTCCTTCCTTCCTTCCTTTTCTCCTTTCCTCCCTCCCTCCCTCCCTCCCTCCCTCCTTCCGCTCTCCCCCCACCTTCCCTCCTTCATCCTTCCCTTCTGCCACGACTTGACTGCGGGGCATAGTCTGCTGCCTAGTCAGCCAGGGCCGGGGTTGGAACTGGGGCCGAGGTTTGCGTCTCAGAGCCCCATCCCCAGGTCTGGCAGCCGGGACAGAGCCTCTTTTTTAAAAAATAATTTTATTAAGATTCATACATTGAATATTGATTATTATACAATACATAAATCTGTAGATATATTTTCTACATTCTATTCCAATTTAGGACAGAGCCTCTGTGCTGCAAACCCCAAGCCCCGAGCCTGGCCTCGGCTCCCTCTGGACAACAGGGTCCCAAGGGAGTCGGGGCCAAAGACAAGGCTTGGGTTTGGAAGCCCAAAGGCTCCATCTCGGCTGCTGGGCTGGAACTGGGACCTTTTCCTCTTGCCAATGGGGTCCCAAGGGAGTTGTGGCCAGGGCCGGAGCTTGGATTTCAAAGCCCAAAGACTCCATCCTGGCTGCAGGGCCTGGGGACGGGGCTCCGAAACCCAAGCCCTGGCCCTGGACCCCCGACTCCCTTGGAACACCATTGGTGGCAATGAAAAGTGGTGGCAATATAAAGAATTTGGGGAAGAAGTGATAATAGAAATAGAAAGTATAATGAATATTAAAATAAGTAGAAGTTCAAATATAGTATTGTTATCATTATATAATGCAGAAAAATGGAAAACAGAGGAAGCAGATTTGGTAACAAATTTGATTACAGCAGTGAGGTTAACTATAGCAAGATGTTGGAAAACGAAAATAACTGTACAATTGGAGGAGCGGTATAAAAAGGTATGGAAATTAGCAATTAATGATAAATTGAGATGCAGATTGAAAGTTTAAAAAAAAAGGATTGTGGAAAAGAAATGACTTTGGTGGAATTTGGAAAGAATTAATTGAGAAAGTATTGAGAAAAGAAGATGGAAGATTACCTCCACGAGAGGAATTGAGATTTTGGATGGAATATAAGGGTGAAAATGGCTCCAGGGAAGGGGAGCACTGAGATGGGATAGAAAAGATATTTAGATAAATTGGAATAGAATGTAGCAAATATATCTACAGATTTATGTATTGTACAATAATCAATAATCAATCTATGAAAATGAATCTTAATAAAATTATTTTTTAAAAAGAGGCTCTGTCCTGGCTACTAGACCTGCGAATGGGGCTCCGAGACTCAAGCCTTGGCCTCGGCCCCGGTCCCAGCCCCGGCCCTGGCTGACTAAGTGGCAGAGTACACCCCCACAGCCAAGCTGTGGAAGAAAGAAAGAAGGAAGAAGGGAAGGAGGGAGAGGGGAAGGAGGAAGGAAGGAAGGAAAGTGGGAAGGAAGGGGAGGGAGTTTTCCCCCAATGGCACTTTGTTATGGGGGACAATATGGGCTTGCCATCTTTGGATACTCAAACCCATGTGGCTGGGCAACCATTAAGGGCATGACTTGAGCAGATGTGAATGTTGGTATCCGCGGGGGGGGGGGGAGATGGAACGGATCCCCCACGTATACCGAAGGCCTACTGTATATGCAAACTGGATTTTGCCAATTCTCCCACAGCTTTTCAACAATAAGAAAACCCATCCCGGGTTGGACCACTGTTCCTCCCTCCCTCCCTCATTGTTGTTATAATGGTCATATGGCCTCTTGCAGGATGGGTTGTTGTCTGGATGTTGCTGAAGCTGCAGGGAGGCTCCCCAAGTGGTCAGCGGTGCTTTTTCTACCAGGGTTTGAACTTGGAGTCCCACTGCCACTTGCCTCGCCCTGCAGATAAAGGAAGGGATCAGGGAAAGGGCTCAGTCTCTTTTGCAAGACACCCAGGAGTTGAGTATTTTTGCTGGGTTTTTTTTTCCTGAAGAAGATTGCATGAAACCTTTGGTTCTGAGTCCTGACTGAGCTGCCTGAGGGCAGCATAGGATTGGAGGGGGTTGGTTTCCCTAGGTTCCCCCTTCCCATATGTGGAGAGTGCAGTAAATTCACTCTAGGTTCTAATCTGAATTCCAGAGGAACTATCAAAGGTACTACACCCAATGCAAGGAAAGCACTGGGGCCAATCTTTTCAACTTCAGACTAAAGCCCAGGGCAGATTCACTACCTGCTGGCATGAATGCTCCTGGGTCTACATTCCCTTGGACACTGGTCTCTCATTTTAGTCCAGAGTCCTAGTTTAACGTTTAAACAGTCAGGATGGAGGAAAGGAGACTAAGGGAACCCTTTTTATTCCTTCTTTCTTTCAAAGAACAAGCAATAAAATAGCAATAACAATACCCATTTTGAAAGAGTTGGCTGACCCACGTAGGAGATTGGCAGGGAGGCCTATGCAACACACCTTCTGGCTGGCTCTAATGCACCAGCTCACAAGGTCAGCCTGTCCCTCTCACCTTGCTAATCAGATGACAAACCTATTATTATTATTAACCCTTATTTATATAGCACTGTAAATTTACACAGCGCTGTACATACAATCTTAAATTAGACGAGTGTTCAATTTACCCCAGCAGGTCCCTACATTAAGCTCCCAGTTTTGCATCATCACTGCATCAGTACTGCTCTGACTTCCTTTACTTTATTATTATTTATTATTAAGGGCTTGCCCACAGTTAGTCAGGATTATAATTTCTTCTAATTTGATTGTCAGTTTTCCATGATCTCCCTTTATTTATCCATGGATTTGTAAGCTTTCGAATTTGTCCACAATTTACTGGAATTTCTACAGTTGAAAGCTAAACAAATTCTTAGCTTTATCCCCATCAAATATTTTCACTTAGTCTTGTTGCCAAAGTTGCCACCCTGCCCAATTTCTTTGCCATAGACATCAATACCTGTTACCATCCTTCTCTCCATTTGAACTTATTTTCATGTTTCAGTTTAGATGATAATAAGTCTAATTCTATCATTTCATATAGTTTAGCGAACCATTCTTCCCTATCTATTTTCTTATCAATCTTCCAGTACCTGGCAGCTCTTAGCATGTAAAACATAGTTTTACCAAACTTTTTTTTTCGATCTTCCTTCAGCATATTTAATAACATAACCTCACCTTTAAGTTTTAATTGGATTCCCAAAATATTATCAATTTCCCTTTGTATTTGTTTCCAAAATTTACTGGCTCTGGTTCCAATTTCCTTTTGGCATTTCCAACTTTCTCGCTTACCAGTATTATATAACCTAGCTTCTTTATCTGGCATTAGATGCCATCTATACAGAATTTTATAATAGTTCTCCTTCACATTTTGGCATAGGGGGTATTTTAACTTTTTGTTCCAGGATTTCTCCCATTGTTCTAGTTCCATCACCCTCCCACAATTTTGCACCCATTTGATCACGGCATCTTTTACTATTTCATCCTCTGTGTACCATTCTAATAGCTTCTTGTATACCTTAGAGAGCGTCTTTTGGTCTGATAACAATAAGATATCTTCCATGCCAGTATTAGATTTGGAGAACCCTCTTTGTTTCTTTTTATACCTCTTTGTAAGCTGCTTATTGTATTGTCATTACATAGCCCTGCGCGATATTGTTTTTACTGTATATGGATGATTTTACTGTATATGGATGATTTTACTGTATATGGATGATTTTAACCGATGTTGTTTTATGATGTTTTAATGTTTGTATATGTTGTACACCGCCCTGATCACTGGAAGGGCGGTATAGAAATAAACTTTATTATTATTATTATTATGATTATTATTGGTTTTATACCTCTCATATACTTGTCTATATAGAAACCAATTTATATTCCCATTTTCCTCTTTTAATTTTTCATAAGACAAAAAATGTCATATTTTTCGCTTATGAGGAGATGGAAAATCTCTTTCCTTTTGTTTTTTTTTTGTTCAGACCTTTAACATTCCATGATAATATGTGTAAATTCTGAGTTTGTTGGCCCATTTACTCTGCTTTGCAAGAGCTTATTTACATTTTGCTTTGCGACACCTTTTCTTTTTCTTGTTCTTCCCACCTTCTGGTCAGTCTGCTGTTGTCCTTTTCCCCAATTCTTCATTCTCCTCTATTTCTCCATCCTTGTTTCCTTTAATTTTTTTTTTAAAAATAAAAGCTTTAAGAACAGCCCAGCAAATAAATACACTTATAGCTCAGCAAAAGTAAGTGAAGATCTTGATATAGGGTATATCAGGTAGAACAATCTTCATGCTTGTAAACTTTTAAAACATTCCCTAGTAATTCGATGGCAGTTATCCATTTGCTTACTTGTTTTGTTTTTTGCAACCCCACTCTTCTTGGAATTTGCTGACATCTGCTGCTTTGGGGCAAATCATGGACACAGGCAGCCCTCCTGTGAAAAATGCATCCCCGCATCCGCACTAAAATGCAAGCTGCCCTTCCCCAGAGGCTTCTGGAGATCACAGTTTGCCATTTTTCTTTCTTCCCAAAATGTTAGGGTGGGCAGAGGAGTGTTTGTGGTTTGCATTCCTCCATGGTTTACAGAAGAGCATCCCCAGGCATTGCGTACCCCTGGGCTAGCAGAGATGGTGTCAATTGTGAAAACACAGGTACATATTTGGCATAATTTCTGCCAGTTGAAGGATTCCAACTTAGCTGACATAGTAACACAATTGTGGAACCTCAAAGCTCAGCCAAGGAACCAACCTGGAAATTCAAATAGGTATTGGGGAGGTTGCTTCAAACCTCTGACACACAGAGCTCCAAAGCTGATGGCTGAAAGAGCACAGGCCCTTTATTTACTTTCTCCTGGGTTGTTGTGTGTCACCTGGACTTCATTTTCTTTCACAACAGACACACAGCTGTTAGGAGCCACGGACCTGTCTACCAGTTCAGACTCTCGGGAGATGAACTCGAGGCTGGAGCTGGGAAAGGAAACAACCAGGATGCTTAGTGTCCTGGGATGAGGCATTGGGACTGTTAAGTTAATCGCACTGTGTTCTGGCAATGTTCTGTGTTCTATATGAGAGCGGAACAGAATGCAGTATATCGCACAGCAGGGTTCCCATTCAGTTCCGATATAATAATAATAATTATTATTATTATTATTATTTTAATTTATACCCCGCTCTTCAGCCAAGGCTATCAAAGCGGCTTACAATTTGTTAATTAAGACATTTCCCTGCCCTCAGGCTTACAAACTAAAATAGACACGAAACAAAAGGAAAAGGGAGAGGTGGTGGGGAAGGGGGAAAGTCCAGCAGATCTTCTCTTCCTCAGAGGCCTGGACCATGGCAGATGGATTGGAGGGAGGGCTCTTCTTCTTTTTAGGCAAGGCCTGTTGGAGCTGGCTTGCCATTCGCTCCCTCAAGATGGTGGATGGAGGGGGGGCTCTTCTTGCTTTCAGGCTCTTCTCTCCCTCAGAGTCCACAGTGGTGGCAGTTGGAATGGAGGGAGGGTGCCTCACCAGCTGTTGGTACTGGAGACGATGGCTCTTCTCTCCCTCAGAGCCCACAGCGGTAGCAGCTGTCCAAATATGATATTTTGGATATGGTTCTCAGACGGTAGGAACGTTATCGGTCTGTTCCCAGGTGAGCCCAGTGCAATACTGTTAACTTTTAATTATATTTTATTCGTGTAATACTTTTTTTCTGAGAAAAAGAATAATCATGATGTAAACATCTTGGTAGCATGTTTTTGGATGGAGACTCCCCCTCCCCTGTATACTGGCAAGAGCGAAGTCAGGGAAAGGGAGCATCCCTCAGGGCAAGCAGAGGGGTGTGTGTGTGAGAGAGAGAGCCTTCTCCTCCCTGTCCTCTCTTTGGGCTTCCCATAGAAAGGAAGGGGATGCAAAAGGTGTGTGTGTAAGACAGAGGTGTGTGTGTGTGTGCGTCAGGGAGGCAGAGATGCCTCTTTGTGCTCTCTTCCTCCTCCTCCTCCTTCCCTTTGGCCCTATCTTGCCTTCCTCTCCCTCCCTGTCACTCGAGCCAGGCAGGGTGTCCATCCCATGAAGTGATAAGATCATAGAGTAATGATGTCACTTACTTCTGGGTACTAAAATCCTTGCAACAACAGTACGCATGCGCAAAATAAGGACTGCTTAGGAACGATCTTGGCTATAGTACTGAGAAAACAGTATATGCAGTGCAATAAAATGGGTTCTCATAATGTTACCATAACGTTACAAAATATCAAATGCAGTAACACCTGCTCCGATATCGTTTCTATTCGGTATGTTACAGGAACTTTTTGGGAATGTTATAGGTACTAGTGTGATAAACTTATGTGTTACATTTGCCAGGAATCCACTATAGGGAAACCTGTGACTCCCTTAGAATGAGATCTCATCACTTCATGCAAAGGTGCTTTATTTTTTTAGCATTACTATATTTTAATTAACAGGATGAGTTCAAGATACATTGGATCCTGACAGAGACGCTGGAATAGGGGAGAAATAAAGAAAGACACTGGCACCTCTGTCTGTGCATGTAAGTTACTTTCTTTCTCCTTGCTGTAGGATCTTGGCTGTCATGTAGTCTCTAGAAGGTTCAAAATGTTTTTATTTACAAATGCAGGGCTTACATGACCTGATTGTTTCATTCCCCGTGTGCTGAAACATTTTGAACTGTTCTATCCCTGTTCTGTTTATTTTTTTTGTGTGTGTGTCTCTGGTACCTACTGTATATACTCATGTATAAGTCTAGAAATTTTGGTAAAAAATTGACCCAAAAAACTTATTCATGGGTCAATATAAATCCTGTACATATATATTCTTTTTCTGAGTAGAGAGGCAAAATGCAAGTGCTTTGTCCATCCTGGGAGCACCTAAAATGAAGCCCCAACCATCTCTACTCTCGTATACGTCCAGCCTTTATACAATATTTTATACAAAAGTAATATTGTGCATGAAACAAAGTCTGTATACGCTGAACCATCAGAAAGCAAAGGTGCCACTATCTCAGCAGTTATGCCTGCCAGAATTTTGTAAGGTCTTTGGCACTGTTTTCCTTTGCTTCATCTTTTACATCCTTTGTTACATGGCCCTAAGCTTTACCCTTGACTTATCCACAGGTCATACCAAAGTCCATAATTTTGGCCCCAAAACCTGCCCTCGACTTATACATGAGGTCGACTTATAGTCGAGTATATACGAGTAATTTTCTGTTATGGAAAGAATGCTCAGGAACACATTTATTTTGCGAATGGATCCATGCCATGATTTCTTGTTCCTGTTAGGTTTTTAGTTACTCTCATTCAAATATATGCTGCATTATCCTCAGTGCTAAATCCCAAAAAAGGGAATTAAGTTGTCACAAGTCCTCTTACCCTGGGCCAAGTGCTATTCAATATCTTTATCAATGCCTTGGATGAAAGAATAAAGGGCATGCTTATCAAATTGGCAGATGACACCAAAATGAGGAGGAGCAGCTAATGCCCTAGAGGACAGGATAAAAATTCAAAATGACCTGAATAGATTAGAAAGCTGGGCCAAAGCTAATAAAATGAATTTCAACATGGAGAAATGTAAGGTACTGTATTTAGGGCAGAAAAATGAAATACACAAATATAGGACGGGGGACATCTGGTTTGACAACCCTGTCTGTGAAAGGGATGTAGGAGTCTTAGTAGACCACAAGTTGAACATGAGTCAACAGTGTGATGTGACAGCTATAAAGGCCAATGCAATTTTAGTCTGCATCAATACAAGTATAGTGTCTAAATCAATGGAAGTAATAGTGACACTCTATTATGCTTTTGATTCCTCACCTGTCCAGTTCTGGGCACCACAATTCAAAAAGGATGTTGACAAGCTGGAGTGTGTCGAAAGGAGGGTGACAAAAATGGGGAAGGGTCTAGAAAACATGCCCTATGAGACATAGGTTGCTGGAAAAGTTTAGTCTGGTGAAGAGTTGGTTAAGAGATGATATGATAGCCCTGTTTAAGGATTTGAAGGGCTGTCACATTGAGGCTGGTGCAAGTTTGTTTTCTTCTGTGCCAGAGAATAGGACACAAAACAATGGATGCAAGCTACAGGAAAAGAGTTTCCACCTAAACATTAGGAGGAACTTCCTGACAGTAAGGGCTGTTTGACAGTGGAACACACTCCCTCGGAGTGTGGCGAGTCTCCTTCTTTGGAGGTCTTTAAGCAGAGGCTGGATGGTCATCTGTCAGGGATGCTTTTATGGAGAGTTCCTGCATGGCAGGGGGTTGGACTGGATGGCTCTTATGGTCTCTTCCAACTCTATGATTTTATGATTCTATGGAAGTTTCCTGCTTTCCAGAGTAACTTTTTGATAGCAGTTTGATAAAGCGTCAAACTGTTTATATATAAAAAACATACAGCAGGAAAATGTTTTCAAGACAATCTCAGTTCCCCTGTAGGCAGCAACTTTTGTTAACATTGTTATATTAATGCTGTTCTTACAGGTCCGCTGTTGTTGTTGTTGCTGCTGCTGCTGCTGTTGTTGTTGTTGTTGCTGTGTGCCTTCAAGTCATTTATGTCTTATGGTGACCCTAAGGTGAAACCATCATGAGATTTTCCAGACAGAATTTGTTCAAAGGGGATTTGCCATGGCCTCCCTCTGAGGGTGAGAGTCTGTGACTTGCCCAAGGTCAACCTGTGGATTTCCATGTCTAAGTGGGGATCTGGAATCCTGTTTTCCCAATGTCCTAGCCAAACACTCAAACCTTTATTAAGGTTTTGTCTGTAGTTTGGCTATTTTGAATTTTATAAAAAGAGAGCAACTGTGGTGCTCTTTTATAAAATTCAAAATAGCTAGACTACAGACAAAACCTTATTAAAATTTGTCTTCTTCAAACTGCATTATAAAAAGAAACCAGAACGAATTTATTAAAAATAAAAATTCACCACAGACAAATTACTGTAGCATCAGTTGCAAGCCATTGTTTTCAAAACGTCTCATGCCTTTTTATTACTCAGACATACAGATTTGCATGAATAAATTTATAATACATGAAAGACATACACTGAACAAACCACCAAACCATTTCAGCATGTTGTAGAATACATTATTTTGTCCAAAGCTCATGCTTTTGTCTACTCTCAGAAATGCAGAATTTTATTACATCTCCTAGAATTCTCCTCACAAGATGTTTTTTGAGATTGTTCCTACACTTTCCAAAAAAGCTACCATTCTTACTAACAGATTCTTTATATTGTTGTTGTGTGCCTTCAAGTCATTTCTGACTTATGGCAACCCTAATGCTTTTCTTGCAAGATTTGTTCAAAATGTTTTCTTTTTCTGTGCTTCTCTCTGATGCCGAGAGAATGTGAATTGTCCAAAGTCACCCAGTAAGTCTCCATGGCCGAACTGGGATTTGAACCCTGGTATCCAGTATCATAGCCCAGTGCTCAAACTAGTACACCATACTGGCTCTCTAATTCTCCGATTCTAATTCTGACTGAAATAAGTATGCATGAATCCAATGAATCCCGGGGCAAAACAGAAGGCCCCAGTAGAGGGGTGTCCTACTTCCCCTTTCAGCACTGAATTGGGGCCGCGGCGACTACATGCCGTGGCCCCAATCCAGCAGTTTGATGGCTCAACAAGAGGCAGCTAAATGGCGCTCCTTTTAGAGCTGGCAAAAAGGTGCCTTTGCTGCCATGGCGGCACTTTTCAGTGCTCCTTTTGGGGTGAGCATACAAACGCCATACCAAAGGAGTGCATGACGCTGCCCACTGTGCAGTCAGATGGGCAGTGTGATGCCGGCGTGGGGGCATGTGTTGTCCAAATGCTACGCTCCCACACAGGTGCTTCAAGATGGTCTGTTTAGTCCCATAGTCTCACAGCTACTGACATATAAAATTGCAGTCTTAGCAAACTTATACTTGATCCAAAACACCACGACATGAAAATCAGATGAACTGAACTGATGAATTATAGTTCAGAGTTCCAGATATTGCTCTGATGGATTTATATGAACATTTAGGGTAGGGATGGGAATTATGCAGCTCTCAAGATGTTAGACTGCAACTCCCATCAGTTTTAGCCAGCGCAGCCAATTGTGAGGAATGCTGGGTGTTGCAGTCCAACAGCATTTGGTGAGCCACGTGAATCCCAACCTTGGTTTTGGATTTCTTTCCCCTACGTGTAAATATACATGTATCCCAGATTCAAGAAATGGCTGATACACATGAACCAGCTAAAACATATACTCTTCAAAGAAACAAATAAATTATACAGTAGCATAGAAATTGGGCAGGCAGGCAGGAAAATGTCACTTACAACCCAATGCGATTCATCTTCACTGAGAAATGTCCCACTTTTTTCAATGGCAAGATTAGAATGGATGCCTTTATATTTAGAGAATCCAAATTTCTAAAGATCAAAATATTCTTATTAACAAAGCTGTTTATTAAATGTTTTCTAAATCATCATGTTGGTTCATTTATTTGCTGGTAGCTGTATCCAGTTTGCAAATCTGACTACTACTGTTGTCACCTGAAACTTCTATGTAACCTGGGCAACTGTACAGTGATTAAAAGTTACAAATTTCATATAATGGCAAAGTACAACTGAGCAATTATGACTATTATTTTTCCTACTGGGAAAAAAGGAGCACACAGTGGGGAGATTTATTTTTTTTTAGCAGAAAGACGGCAGGAAGATAAATGGTTAAATCACTGTCAGATTACTGGGGGTGGGATGTCTAGTTTTGCCTTTTCAGTGAAATCAGCAGGACATAATGAAAAATAAAGTATGTAGGATCAAAGATCTAACTATCCCTTGGAATCTGACAGTTGACCAAACTAATTGTAAAACACTGTGCGACACCATGCAGTTGCTTCATAAGGAATGACAATTGTAAAAAATGTCCCTGACACTTCAACAGAAGTAATTTTTGACTTGGGAACAGTTAGGCACTGAAGATCTTGCATATGTAGCATTATTTACTTTTTAACTGCAGTTTCTCAAAGCAGTATATAATAGTTAACATAATATAAAATACAATATCAATTGTCACAGTAGATTCTATCCAGAAATACAGGCACAAAACTATGGCTTATGCACACCTGTGCCGAACAGCTGGTGATTTAATTCTGATTGGAAACCAATCCAAAAATAGGAATCATCTGTACATTTCCAGATGATGAAAACATGAAGTCTGAAACTGGGCATACAACACTATTTGAATTGCTTCAATCTATATACATGCTTTCAGAGTAGAAGGTTTCATAGCGAAAAAACACAGTATTCATTTTCCCTCTCTTATTTAAATAGCATTTCAAGTTCATTTTTTCTTGAAACTGTAGGATCCTGGGTTAGATCCAGATTTAGTCACTGAACAAACTTAAATCAATGGAATTTAAGTAGTTCCTGACTGCAGGTCATCTAAATGACTAAATCTGATTTCAGTTTTGAACATGAAGGCTCACTTTAGCAAGTCCAGGAACATCCTATGATGAGCCAGGGTGGCATAGTGACTTTGGAATCACCTAGACTATGACTTTGGAGACCAGGGTTCAAATCCTCATTCGGCCATTGAAATGGACTGGGTGGCCCTGGGCAAATCACACTCTCACAGCCTCAGAAGATGGTAACAGCAAATCCCTGCTGAACAAAATGTGCCAAGAAAACACCATGATAGCTTTGCCTTAGGGTTGCCATCAGTTGGAAATGACTTGAAGGCACACAACAAGAACAACAACAAAGCTTTCTCTCATAGTTCACTGCCCCATAGTTCACTGCTTGGGCTGCAAACATCAAAGTGGAGTTTGCCTCAGCCTAGCATGTGCGATGGCTGATAAATCTCAACTAAGTATGATGTTCAAGACAGAGCTGGCAGAAGAGAGATAAATGAATTTCCAAGTAGCTTATAACATTAAATCTAAGGTTGGGAAATGTTGAGCTACTGTATAGTATTTCACACATTCTTTAAAACAGAAGATTCAAGCATTTCTAGGAAGTAAGAAAGGAAGCAAAATGGTCTATTTAAAGGAACAGAAAATGGTAAAGCTTTGCTTTATACTTGCATGCCCTACATAAAATATTGATCCACTAGAGCAGGCCAATAGATGAATACATGCAAGTTGTAACACATGTAAGCTGAAAACATGAGAGTAATGAGGAAGACAGTTGACTAGATGGAACATTATCAATATTCAAATTTGGAGCTATTGTCTATATTTAAAAACTTGCTAGAAATAGCATCTCTGGAATCCAGGATCTTTCTTAACTAAAGTCTCATTTAGAAAAAATTGTTAAGTGATGTACATTAGGGTTGATGAACCATTTTTTTTTAAAAAAAGAGAGAACCTTGTACAATGAAAACATTTTCTGCTTATAGTTTTAAACCTTCCTCAGATTAATTCATTTATATACATGACATCACACTTTTATAAAAGAGACACAGCATCTTGGACTCTAACAGCTGAAACTATCTAAGTATTCAGAGAAATGATGCATTTAGAACAAGACTGAACAACCTGCAGCCCTTCAAAGATTATTACATTGCCATTTCCATCAGACCTAGCAAGTATAGGCAACATTTTGGAGGGCAGCTGTACTCTGCCCATCCCTAAATATAAATCATTCTTTAAATCACCCTTTAATTTATATCATCTTAGAACCACTTGCACATCCCTAAATTTAAATCCTCTTAGAACCAGTTGCACCGTTTACAGTTGCACATTTCAGCCTATACATGCTTTTCTACTGGCTGGATCCCTGCCTCCAGTGCTTATGGCTAGACTCCAGGGATAAGCAACAGATGAATGACATGCACAACATCCATCAGGTATTTGAGAGTATGGCTGAATCCTAACCAGGATGGAAAAACTGATTGATCCACCAGTTACATGTATAAGCAATTTTCTTTTTTTTTTTAAAGGAAAGAAACACAGATTTTTTTTCCATTGACAGAAAACTGCTTTTTATTGAAAAGGAGCAGGTGCAAAATTTGAACCCAGAACCCCTGCCTTGTAATATGACAAGACAAAAATTAGGCAGCATGGAATTTTGTCCTCAATACTAGAAAATTCAGGGATAAATTGAAAAGTGGAGCAATGCACTTTTGCCTGAATGGATTTTAGCTGATCTCATCCTTTTGCATTTCCTGATAAAGCTGGAAAACATGTTTCTAGAAGTTATTTACTATCAAGATTAAAAAGGGTGTCATTCTGACACAGACATTTCTGTACAAATGGAAAGACAAAATTACAATCACACTCATTTGCAGGATCTTTTAGGTCAGAGCGTCCTAAACTGGACATCTAGTATTACTTCCTCTACTCATCTGCATCACTGAGATGTTCCACATGAAGCATTTTAGAGCATCTTAACTGGGCCTTTGTTTCTTTATGGAATGTTATGCCCACAAACAGATCTTAATTCCACTGTCATTCCAAGATAAGACTGAGGAACCCCTAACATACCATATGGGTTTAAGCTGTTGGTATCCCAAAGAAAGCAGCTGCCAACAAAATATCAAATAAAAACCAGAGCAAACAAACACATTGACTAAGAATGTAATAACCGCTACCCAACTGAAGTGCTACAAGATGCTCGGCAGACTTCCAGGCTTTAGAAGCTTTCCAGTTTAAAGCACACTGATGCCAAACCCTCTTTTGCAACCCATTAAGCTGGATGGCAACAGGTTGAATCTATACAAAAACTGAATTAAAAGTTTTCTCTCGCTGTGGCCAGTATCTGAATGTATTCCATTCTCACCAGATATATGAGCTGTGCATTGACAGCACGCAGAACAAAAAAAGTCAGAAAAAAGCAACAGCTTCCTCCATGTTTTTTGAAATAAACATTGTCTCTACATGGATGTACTAACCAATATCTGTTGCTCTAAGTGATGTCATTTTTACAGAGCACAAGACTGCACTGGAATTTCCACTGACAAAAGCACATGAAAGAAAAACTTGACCATTCATTTCCATTCCTGTTGTACCATTTCATGTTTTACATCCGTGTAGCATCTTGAATATGTCTCAATCTTTATTTCAGTCTGGTTTCTTATTAGAACATGTCCTCTGGCTATCAGAATGTAAATACTGAACATATTTTAAAGCTGCTTCAAAAATTTAAAAGGAGAAGCACAAACCCTTTAATTCTCTGAATGAAAAATTCTAAAGTTTTTTTTTTAAATTCATTTACTACTGACGCCAGCCTCCACGAAACATTCGAGCGTCTGCTGCTGGTGCTATAATTAAGGGTATTTTTTCCCCTGTTGTTTTTAAATGACAGTGTGACTGAATGCTTCTCCCTGGTGATTAGTAGCCATGTTACCAATAAATGGCATGCACTGTGCATTCAAAGCCTGAGAAGAAACCTCAGACATCACCCCTTTTTTGCAGTTGGTCCAGCTTCCTTTTTAAAAGACTATAGTTTTCCCTGGTCCCAGCTGCGGTGGGGTCAAGCTTCAGAGAGACTTCATAGTGTTTCTTGGCTAAGTCAAGATTTCCCCAGCGATGGTACAGCACAGCTGAAACAGCAAAGAGAAGCTTTTGTTAGCAACGTTGCTGAAGAATAGACAATCTTGCCAATTACTTAGAAAACATTAAAACATTTGGTTGGCTGTCGGTATGGTGGCAGCCTGTTCTGTTGCCAGCTGGAGGGGACACATTTGGGAGCCGAGCAGGCCAAGGAATGACAAGAGCAGATTGTACTAGAGCCATAAATTGCTGTTTTTATCTGGAGAGCTCATGGCGGTTTGCAAGCACGACACAAAGGAGCCAATTTGCCACCACTGACATGCAGCTACCTCTGGGCTGCAGTGTGTTGCCTGGTTGGTCTACCATACAATGCAGTAGGCTTTGCATTCTTGGGACCCCATTTCGCAGGACTCCATTCTCTTGTTGGCAATTTGTTTAGCAAGCAGGCAGAATAGAAATCTAGCCAGCAAAAGAATGCCTTAGAACAGTACTTTTTAAAGACAATGAGCATGAAAAGAAGTACAAGCAATGTGTCTGTTTTTTTTTAAGTTTGCACTAGGGGAGCTGTAAAATGTCTTACCCAAATTACCATGGTAACTGGCTGCAGTTGGATTGGCTTTAATTGCCTTGTGGAACAAAGCTTCAGATTCCTGAATAATTCAGAAAAAGAGATCAACAGGACAAGCTATTTTTGTAGTGCATACAATGTCAAGTACAAGCAAACACTACCAATTACCTCATGCTCTGTGGTCTATTAATGTGATTATGTCACCATATTTTTTCATGTGCATTCACACTTCTACTTTTCTTTAATGGATATACATACAATATAATTCACAGCCAGATCCAGCTGTTGTCTGGTAGTTGCTGTCAATTAAGGAGTAATTACTTCAGTGCTAGTAAGAACACAAAAACACTTGTGGACTGCATTATAAACCGGATGCTCACACAAATCACCACTTAAAACCAGTATACTTGCATTAATGTGAAGTTAATCGGAACAGAAATCAATGGGATGAGCTATCTTAATACAGGTAGATTGACATACATCACTATTCAATTACAGCTGTTAAGTTTTGATAAGGTATATACTTTATTTTATAGTTAACAATTGTTTCCCCTAAAAACATAAATATTTTATGTAAAATATTTTAAAAAATATGTTTCATTGATTTCTGTCTGTTGTTTCATGCCTGGTCTCTCAATTTTACATTTAATCTTGTTGCTAAAAATAAAATCCCTTAGCTGGACAAACTGAAACCACCAGGTGTTTTAATGACTCATTTTTATGTTTATTTCTACAAAGTGCCTACATCTCTCCTATGTGATACCATTAAACTTTTAAGAATATATTTAATTCAATTAATTCAATCACTAAAAGGTGATGTTAAATAAGTACAGTCAAGCTAAAAATAAAAAATTTAAAGAGTTGAATCCAATGCAGCTCATGTTGACATAATTAAATGGTTATTTTACAGAACTTTATATGTCTTTGTTAATATTAGTGTAAAAACTGAAGTCATATCTAATCTTGTTTGGTGGAAACTGAACTTGTGGCATATAATATATAGTAATATGTGGGACACTGCCACCTTTTAAGATGTATTTTAATTATCCTAGAAGGCACTTTTCTTTGTCTGTTCACTCTCTACTCCTGGTAAGGTTTATCAACACATCTGCAGTAAGAAATCCAGTGCCTCTGCTTAGCTTGAAATGTGCCCAATATATAGAGTAGTCTCTTGTAATTGTTGACTGTGAAGTGTCCTTCCAGTAGACAAACTCTGTTTGAAGCATACTAAAGTTTTCATTCAAGATATAGAGCTTATGAGCATATACAGGTTGTGCATCCCGTATCCAAAATGCTTAGGATCAGAAGAATTTTGGATTTTTTCAGATTTTCAAATATTTGTACATACAAAATGAGATATCTGGGAGATGGGTCTCCGGTTTAAACATGAAATTCATTTATGTTTCATAGACACCTTATATATGTAGCCTGGAAAAAATTATACAACATTTTTAATATTTTGCCCATGAAACAAAATTTGCGTATATCAAATCACCAGGGAGCAAAGGTGGTGTCACTGTCATTTTTGGATTTTAGAGTATATTGGCATTCTGGATAAGGGATACTCAAGTTGTGTAATTAAAAAAACATATACCATTATCAATGTTTTATTATAACACTTGCAACATACCACTCTCTCCCTCAACTGCAATAAATACAAAGATTCCAGCCTGTTTTCTTTTTTTCACAATAGGACTGCATTTTTTTTAAAAAAATCCAGAATGGTGACATTAAATCAATTTAAATCAGTAAATCACTACATTAGTAGCTTAAGAAGAACTACAAAGGATCTCTCCAAAAAAAGAGCAGAAAGAGTGTTAAAGGTATTGTGACACCTGATCCTAACTAAAAATTAATGGTTTTTGAACTTAAAGTAGTTAGGATGTCATCCCTCTACAATCTTGGGCTTGTTATAACAGCATGCAACAAATGAAATAGCAAAATGTGTCCTGGTGTAATGCATCAGCTACAAATGTTTCAAGACATGCACCAAAATAAACATAAGAAGTCAGTGTGTGGTGGACTGCACAGCCTTTTCTACTGGTGGATGGGAAAGTAGCACAGGATAATTCTGTCATGCGAGTCGGGATAGGCTGGCTGTGAAGTGGAATTTCAGCACTATTATGAATGAAAGAATTATGTACATGCAAGATACAAAGAACCAAATAACTTCTTTTGCCCTCCAACGCTTTATTCAGCTTGTTTTTTAAAACAAGCTCCCTACCCTATGAGTAAAAATGATTTTTGAAATTGACATTTAGCAGCATAGCATGGCATGGTCCAAGGATATCTGCTATTTAAAATAAATTGCCAGACTTACTACTGGGACATATAAGCCCTTGGATATTTCATACATAGTTCCTTCTGTCCCAGCCACAAAATCAGACAACTGCTTGAAAACACACAAAGCCCAAGGATAGATTTTACTTTTTATTGAATCTGTACTGTTGACACTATTCACAATGTATTAAAAAGTGGGCCATACCCAATGCTGGAGGTCTGCTTATGCAATAGCAGAAAAAATATAGGTTAAGAGGGGATTTCTCCTGCCCCCCCCCCCCACTGCAGCCCCTGAGCACCACAAACACCAGCTTCAGTGGGTTCAGAAGAACTCCAGATTTGGGGTTTTGTTGCCTTCTGGAGTTGCAGGGGGGAGTGGAAAAGGAGGGAATGCTATGACATGTTTCTCCATCATACTAGAGTTTGGGCCATTATGATTAAACCTAGTAAATTCCAAGTCAACATTAAAAACTCTCTTTTGTTAGTCTTAGACTGCATCTGCAATGCAGAAATAATCCAGTCCGACACCACTAACTGTCTTGGCTCAATGCTATGGAATTCTGGGAATTTCAGTTTTGCGAGACATTTAGTCTTGCTTGTCAGAGAGCTCTAGTGCCACAACAAACTACAGTTCCCAGAATTCCATAGAACTGAACCATCGCAGTTAAAGTGGTACCAAACTTCATTATTTCTGCAGTACGGATGTGGCCTCAACAGGGATTGCCATAGCATTTTAAAACATAAATGAATTTTTCCAAATTATCTGTTTTTAAATTTATTCTCTGCCTACGGTTTCTCTCTTGTTTGACATAAAATGTCTGTAAAACAAAGCCTCTTCCATTAAGGGAGAGGTGGAACTTTGTATCCAGAAAGCATTGGCTTAAGAAGTCTGTCAAACAGCAATGACCTTCTCTTGTATGAAACAATACCTTACTTTAATAACCCACTCAAGCGATAAATTTTACAAGTCCAGACTGTAATTGTCTAAGGACATGGAGTGAGGGAACATTTTCTGATACTTAAACAGAGACTCGTTTCACAGTTGGTATTCCCCTGTCACATAACTGTGAAAGCACAGAGTATATATATATCACTTGGGGTTAAAATTTGCATCTTAAATTAGTTTAGCCCCAGGAATTGTTTCAAAAGTCTATCCTCCTTCCTCTTCGATAGAAAATCTTACATCTGGTTAACATCTATGGAACAACATCAGATTCTGCACAAAAAATCTGTCAGTTTATCCAATTGAAGATTTCTTTTTTGTAGTAATCTATGGTCTTTGATCTTTTTCCTCTCTTTCTCTCTCGTGACCTTTTCTCTCATCATTGAATTTTATTCTCCCGAATTTAGGATTTCTAGAGCAGAATGAATCAGTACGTTAAAATAAAAAAGCCACTACAAACTTAGTTGTTTGACAAAATTACTGAGTTTAAGAGAACTGGGTTTGGTTTGCTGGAAGAATCCATTGCCTAGAAATTAAGAATTGTAGGCTTTTCTAATTAACCCTCTTATCAAACACTTCTGTAAGTGTGGGAAACATCTTCCAGGGCTAGCTGTGTTGGCCATACAGCAAAGTTCAACAAAATAAAGTATTTGTACCTTTATATGCCAACCAAAATGCACAAAATACATCATGCAAGCTTTTGAAGCTTCACTGGCTGCTTCATCAGGCAAAGATGTTAAAATCATACAGGAGAGGAAAAGTTACAATGTTAGAGTCACAGATCTACATTTTTTCTCAGATGTTACAGTACTTCTGTTGTCAGTTAAAATGGTCTGGAGAGATCTCAATGTAGGAAGAGGTCATTCCTTTTCTTGGCCATATGGAGACTTTGTTGGAGTTAAGATTTTTAGCTTTCTCTGCTTTCTGTTCTTGATAGAACAGGGGGAAAACTAGAAACAAAGGCTGTTGGTAGTTTAGGAAATTGTGGTTTGGCAGATTAGGAGAGTATATACTGAGGAATATAAGGAACCTTAGATAAAACTAGATCCAAATTCTCCATGGGAAGAACCTCTGCCTTGACATCATGAGCATGCCATCACATGTAAGGAATTTATATGCTTAATGGACACACAGAAACATAGATTTCTGCTGTACAAGGCTATGCTGGCACCACTTTTAACAGTATTTCGCTGCACCACAAAGATCTTCTTCTACAGTGAAAACCTTATTTAAGAAGGTATATTTTTATCAGATAAAGTAAGGTTTTTTCAATACCTGTTTTTTTTAATCTACCACAACTATCTCCTTTTATTGTTGTTGCTATATTGGAATTTTATTGTTTTTGTATTATTAATGGTTATTAATTGCCTTGGGTTATGTTTAAGCTGCAGACGAAAAGGAGGTGTTTTTTTTTTAAAAAAAAAAACAAAACAAAACAAAGAAATGCAACAAAATCTTGCCATCTGCAAAGTCCCAATGACTTTTTTTTTTAAACAGTCACACAATTCTGTCCATAAATAGTGGAGACATAAATATGCTAAACATTATTTGAAATTTGGGATTAAAAATAAATGTACCTTATATTTCTGTGATTTCCCCAATACATTTGCCAATGAAAACATGAGAGCATGATCATTGGGTATTAATTCCAAAGCTTCCCTTCCCACAGCTTCTGCTTGTGCTAAGTTACCTAGGAACATACAGACAGATAGGAATGAATGAATAGCAATATTTAACAAGGTAAAATGTTAACTGTTTTCCATAAATATAATTAGTAACAGTCATGTAAAAAGACAAAAGACGAATCTTGCAAATGATGAAAATAGTGCATTTATATATCAAGACAAGTAATTCAGGGTGATTAGAATTGTTACACATGGAACTTTCAGTCACCACATCAGATCACGAGACACTGAAATATTTGTACTGATTGCAATTTGATCATTTTTTGCTCTGTGATTACAGTGTGCTTGCATGCCACTAAAGGATCTTGATAATTTATTTCAGTTTTCTGCAGTGAACCTAATCTGGAAATCAAGAACCCAACCTTTTCTATTAACATTCTGTAACCTCCACTTCCTCAAAAAAGATTACAGGCTAAGTTCCAGCAATAGGAAGCATCTGTTAGGTGATTAATAAAAACACTGATCCTCTGTTCCTGATTTTTTTTTTAAAAAATGAGTGAAGTAAAATAAACTGTGATACAATGCAAATAACTAATCAACTGGAAATTTGATTTGATGTTCAAAGCTCCTCTTTTATCAAGGGATGAAATGAGAATACAACCTGACTATAAATGTCTGCTTCAAAACCTGTTTCATTCCTAATTCCTAGTTCCTCTACCCTGATCTTCACTCTTTGTTATTTTGCTGAGCTCAGCAATAGGAAAAGTATTAGCCACAGCAACTGGTTGGATCGGACTGCTAGAAAGTTCCATTTTCTTCAAAATTCAGTTATGTTTTTCCAAATGCTGAACAACTATTTTAAATAGGATCTAAAAGCTTTCATACAAGAACACACCAGACTAATGGGTAACATGCATTTCATTCAATCTCCAAATAAACATTTAGGCATGTATAATACCCCCCTCCCCCTGTAGAACAACAGACTATAAGGAAGGTTTCAAAAGCAATTTGCTGTAATGTGTTATGTGGCAGTAACTCAACTTCAAAACTTTGCTTCAAAATTTGGTAGCGCTCATCACAGTGTTCCTGACAGGGGTGTCATGTACAAGGCATACTAGCCTTTCTTAGACAAAGCAATACAGCAAATATGTATATAAAATAAATCATTTACTTAAATACTGTTCTGTAAATACTGTACCTGTATTATCAAGCAATATAATCATGTTGTTCCAAGCTAAACTGTGTTGTGGTTTCAGAACAGTGGCATTTCTCCAGGCATTCAGTGCATCTACGTGGCGATTTAGATCGGCATACTGTAAGCAACATGGTTGGCAATTTGATAGCAAATACAATAAAGGTAGTTAAGTCCTTGTTCAATTCCCACCCCACTTTTTATTTCTCTATGCATACAGACTATAGAGATGAATAAGTTAGAGTAGTGAGTTACAATGAATACTGAAGATAAATGCTTGGAAAATTTTTAGTGGTCAAAACTGAGAAAGAAAACCTACAGTGAAAACTGATGGTGTTAATAGTGCCAGGAGAAGAAATATAGTTTAAACTATGTGCTCATTGTCACCTGCCATAGAAAAACACAGAAAAGCCTTGATATTTTTCCACAGGTATCCGTATTTTCTGAGCATCTCTGATTCCTGTCCATATTATTTGTAACTACAGTACTACTGGGATTTGTGTGAGGGAATGAGGTCTCACAAAGCGAGCAGAGACAGCATTTTCACAACATTTTCATTCTAGTGTTTCTCAAAAGAAACACTACATACATTCAGCAGCAGCTAGTTATCAAACTCAGATAGTTTAGTAATTGTTTGTGTCTGTGTGTGTGTGTGTTCAACAGACCCAATTCCCAAAACCAGTTATGTTTTCTTATCCTAGGAATATACTATACCAGTCACCTGTGAAATTAAACAACTGTGTCTAGTCTCTTGATTTTTTAACCCTATCCTACTTTCTTTAAATATTTTGTTTAGATAGCTCTTCATTTTGTATGTTAATTACTTTTAATGGTTCAGTTCTTCAGCTTCTTTTATTTTTATCTGCTGTTCTTTTTTTTTTTTTTAGCTTTTCAATTTGCTTTTTTGTAAGTGAAACTTAATACTGTTGGGCTAGCCAACTTGTGTCGCTCAGTTTTGAGCTAGAAAGGTAAGTAGTTGTGTTACTTCAAGTCATCTCTGGAGACCCTAAGGCAAACCTAACACAGGGTTTTCTTGGCAGAATTTGTCCAGAGGGAGTTTGCCTTTGCTTTCTTCTGAAGCTGAGAGTGTGTGACCTGCCCACCACCTTGTGGCGAAATGGGGATTCAAACCTTGGTTTCCCACAGCCCTAGTCCAGCACTCAAACCACTATAACCATGCAGGCTTAGCAAGGTAAGATATAAATATTTTTAAGACAAGACAGAATACACACATTCTGTACATGTGTTCAGTCACCAACTAAGCAATCATACTTGCTAAATTGTGGGATCACCTCATTCTGAGCAATATCAGTAGCACATGTATCCAATGGGATTTAAAGGTCTATTAACTCATCTCCTTAACAGCATTTAAAAACGTTATCAAACTGATACCCCCTGCTATCTTTTTTCCTACATTCTTCTCCAGTTTTTTAGATTTTAACATGGGGAAGGGTCATCTGTGTCTATTTTATAAACAATGCCCAACACAAGTGTTTGAAAAATAAGCAATTATAATAATTGATCAATTCTTTAAATATCCCAGTCTCATGACAACAGTGACAAAAGGGAGGTGTTCAAGTGAGTATCTGTGTAGTTTACACACATCTGCTTTTAGGTGTGAAAAGCTCTCTTTCCACAATTAGGATGCTTATTTGTACAGCAAGGTTTCCGGCCACTGAAAAGAAGAATACGTATGTAGACTGTAATTAAAATAATTAAATTTGCCCACTCATGTGCATTCACTTATTGAAATTATTTTAAGGTTTACAGTGTCTTGGTGTTTCCTTCCTTAGTATACTGTTTGTTTTGCTCTACAGGGAACATTTACATTGCCATAGGAGGTACAGAGTCTGATTTTCAGCATCTGTGGAAGATGGCAGAACGTTAGAAAAACACGCCAACTTCTCCTTTCTATCATGCCTCCTACATGGCAATCCTACATGTCTAATCCAAGGTAAATGGAATAGGTGCACAACCTCATTTTTTTTTAAAAGGCTGAGTAAACACATCCTAAACATGTTCGTTCAGAAGCAAGCTTCAATTATTTCAGCAGGACAAGTCCTAGCAAATTTGGCTCTGTTTGCCAGAGAAACTTCATTCAAAATCTATTCCATTCCCTAATCTCTTGGCTCATTAGCCATAAATATAAAGAGATACACATACCAAGCGGCCTAAATTATAGTAACAATCTGGGTATTTTTTTCTGTGCCTAATTGCAGTCCAGTAGCTTTGCTCCGCTTCTTCATATCTTCGCAAGCTATTTTGCACTATTCCTAGATTCATCCATGCTGCTGCGAAATCAGGCCTAGGAAAAATGTTTGGATACATTTAGTATATGGAACACAACATCCCTTTAATATCTTTTAATTATTTATCAAATGGTTTCTCAGCATCCATTGGCCAAAAAAACATTCCCAAGTCAATTTACAATACAAAACATTAAAAAAAAAAACAAATTAAGGAGGGAAGAAAAACACCCAGGAACTGGAGTTAACACTATAAAATCAGGGGAAATTTTTTTAACAGTCTACTTAAGCATAAACAGAGATGAGTTTAGTCTACCTTTTGTTGGAAGAGAGTTCCTACAAACTCTGAGGTACTGCTACAAAGAGTGTTCCTGTGTTTTCATAAAGCTGGCCTTCATTGGCAGTGAAGGAAAGAGATCTTATACTAGAAGCATGTTTATGGGAGGAGGTGATCTTTCAAATAACCTGGCCACAAAACATTTAAGGCTTTTAAAATGACTACTGATACGACTACTGATATGTTTTCTGGAAGTAAGGGATCTCGAGACTGTTGTACATGGGCTGGTAACCTCACGCCTAGACTTCTGTAATGCGCTCTACATGGGGCTACCCTCGTACTTGGTCCGGAAACGGCAACTGGTACAGAATATAGCTGCCAGAATAGTATCAGGAACATCTAGGAGGGATTATATTACTCCAGTACTAAGGTCCCTCCACTGGCTGCCTATTAGTTTCCGGGCCCAGTACAAGGTGTTGGTCATCACCTTTAAAGTCCTAAATGGCTTGGGCCCAAGCTATCTCCGGAACCGCCTTCTCCCATACAATCCTCCCTGCACACTCTGGTCCTCTGGGAGGAATTTGCTGCAGCCTCAAAAATCTAGGCTTTCAGCTACCTCCCAGAGGGCCTTCTCTGTTGTCGCCCCCAGATTATGGAATGGTCTGCCGGACGAAATCCTTCAACTGACATCTTTAGACAGCTTTTAAAAAGCTGTCAAGACGGATCTCTTCCGGCAGGCCTTTCCTGATTAGACTGTCCCGGCCTCAGAAAATACCTCTCTTGAGAGGTCCTAGAGTTTTCTTTAGCCAAGACCCTATGATGCTGCACTTGTTATTGTACAGGATTTTAGTATTCGTTTAAATTATCTGTTTTAAATGTACTTAATTTAATAATTTTTTAAGGGGGGATGGGAATGGGAATTAATGTACTGTATTTTTAATGCTGTTAGCTGCCTTGATTGTTCTTAGAGGGGTGGGATATAAATAAAATTTTTATTTATTTATTTATTATTTTACTTTGAATTGTGCCTGGTAAACAAAATAGCAGTCTGGTATAACATCAAAAAAGAAAGTGGCAGAAAGCAATCCAGTGGCCACATTCTTCATAATGAATGGCAATACTGATAGCTTATTGAGGTTTACAGCATTTACAGTATTACAGTAGTCTAAACAGGCATGGATTGCCATAGGCAGTTCTGCCTTCTCCAAAAAGGAGCAAAACAGGTGCACCAGGCACAGCTGGGCAAAGCCAATCCTGATCACAGCAGCCACATGAACCTCCAGAAGCAAGGTTGTGTTCAGAAGCACAAGCTGTGATCCCCAGTCTTCACAGGGAATGTAATAATAATAATAATAATAATAATAATTATTATTATTATTATTATTATTATTATTTCTATCCTGCCCCTCTGAGCAAGCAATCGGGGTAGGTTACAACAAGAGGTTAAAACACAACAGTTAAAATAAACCAATCCCATCCCCATGTTTTTCCTCATCCAATCCATTACCGCCACATTGTAATTCCATCTAGAATAAGCTACCGGTATATCCCCAATCCCAGTTATCTACTGACCAGCTAATGCCACTGTACTGCCTGGATAGAACCTTGTTAATTTAAATCCAGGACTGTTTTTATTCCAAAACAAGGCTTTATTACAATGGGATAGGATCCAGATAATGGACGATAACTGCTGGGCAACAGCAACAGAATTCTTGTTTTTAAAACGTACTGGATTTGTACAGCTAGCAGCAGAAGCTCTTCTGCTTCTTGTAGTTCATTCCTTTCTTTCAAGATGTTTCCTAAGTTATTCATAGCATGCACATACTTCGGATTCAATCTGGGATTAAAACAAAACAAAACAAGAAGAGAGAAAATTCAGTATTTTTCTTTTTTTTCAAATCAGCAGAGTACTGCTACCAATCTCTCCTTCTCACCATTTTTACATCAGAGTCAGCTTTGGGCATTTTAAAGCACCTGAACTGTCTGCATCCCATTCAGGATACAGACAGAGAGGCAGGAAATGGCGCCCCCTCCAGAACACTCATAGAAACAGTTTTCATGCTGCTACATGGCTAGACTGATTTTACTATCCACAGAGCTTGCTGTCAAGCTTTGTTTTAGTGAATTACAATATTGATAGCTAGGCAACCTTCTTTGATTGTTAATAAAAACTGTACAAATAGGTCCTTCATTATATAATTTCTCTCCCCACAAACACCAGTCATCCCAGTTGCTGTGTTCTTTCATGAGCCCACACAACCATTTAATTTGTTAAGGTTGCCATGGAATAAGTAAGTATTGGGACAGTACAGACGGGTGGCCCAAAGCTGCTCCTGTATACTGCGCATCTGTGCAGCAGCATCCGCATGCTGCTGCACATATGCGCAGGAAAAAGGAGCTGCTCTAGGCGGCTCCTTTTTTGTGATGCAGCCCTATGACGCCGCTTCTGCAGAGAGGCGTCTGTGCAGCTGTGGTGCCTGCCGTGTGCTGTGCAGCTGTGGTGCCCTATGGCGATAGCAGGGCTGAGTGTGTTTGGACGCCCAGCCCTATCTAGCCCTAATTTTGGTCCCAGGGCACCAAAAAGCGCCCACTGTTTGGTTATTTTTTGACACCTCTGTGCTTTCATACCATGTTATAACTGCTGTTTATAACATTTGTTGTATCTCAACATCAACAACAAAATGCTAAATTGAAATCCGAATTGTTATCTTGGAAAGTTTTTTACACTATGCAAATTTGGATGAATATTGGAAAGTTTTTTATAGCTGTGCAAATTAGGATTATGAGACAACCATCAAAAAGAATGAAAAGCAGTGTTTCTTGTGTCACACTGCCTCTATTTTTCATTCAGTTTTTGCATTTGGTATGATGTTGTAAACCACCAAGGAAACATTTATTTAAACAACAGAACATTGTTAGAATTTATTGTACTTTAGGAAAGACATCCTATGGTTTTGTCGAAATGTTCAGTTAATCAACATTATGCATCTACTCCCTGTTACTTTTTTTCCAACAGAGTGACCCATACCTTACCGCCTCCCTGTAATAGTTGATTGCAGCAGTTTGGTTCCCTTTATCAGCCAAGTTTTTGCCAACATTATAATGAACCTGAAAGTAAAGGCAGGAACTGCATTAATTATTCTAAACAATTATTTTTTGCTCTTATAACATAGCATGTTTATAGTTTGCAGTACTGTATTTTACCTCTGTAAAATATATTTATGACTGAACAAAGCAGCCAGAAATCTATTAAGTCGTTTGTATGGAGTTGATTGTGGTGGCTTTTATATTCTCTGAATAATATGAATTTATAGTGATCTCTCAAAATGACAAAAAGGGTTGGCTTGAAATAAAAACATCCATATTTTAACCCCTCTTATTAAAGACATATCCCTTCAACTCAGATCCTCCTGTAATTTTGACTCAAGTCAATATTAAACTGAGGCATTCATTGATACCTTTTTCTTTATCCAGTGGTAGTAGGACTGAGGGAGCCAGTGTGGCACAGTGGTTTGAGTGTTGGACTATGACTGGAGACCAGGGTTCGAATCTTGGCCAGGTCACACACTCTCAGCCTCAGAGGATGGTAATGGCAAACCACCTCTGAAGAAAGTTGCCAAGAATACCCTGTGATAGGTTCACCTTAGGGTCACCGCAAATCGGAAATGTCTTGGAGGCAAAACAACACATACAGCAGGACTGAGGACTACCATATAAACAAACCCCTGTTAGGCACGAGAAGTGTTTATGACACATTCTGGTGGCATCTAGGACTCCAAGGAATAATTTAAAATGTGGCTCAAGAGAATATGATGCCAAGAAACTGGGAGATTAAGAAGATAATGAAAGAATAAACATCCCAGTTTTTTTTTTTTTAAAGAAGCCAGCAGTTATTTAGCTATTCTTAAAAAGTACTGAATTCAGCTGAACTCCTAGCATATAAATTGTTTTATGTTAGTCTGATGTATTTACAGATTTGTGGGTTTTTAAAAATCTGCTGATTGTAGGAGGCATCTGGACAGCAAAGAGCAGATTATGGCTACTAGTTATTTTGCTGAATAACCAAATTCCATTTTGGAGACTTCTGGAAGAACTCTATTTGAATTTAGAGGCAGGGAGGAGTTGACCCCATAGCAGCCCCTATGCCATTGATGTAAAAGAGGGAAGGACTTTTGGTGGTTCTGATAGCAGTAATCCATTGTCCCTGCTAGGCCCAGTACGTTGGTATAGGTTGCTTAAGAATCAAATAAGAATCAGTACACTTTAAGCACACAATTAGTCTGTATAGCCAAACAGTAATCCCAATTGTGCCAAAATCTGTGCAGGCCAGATAAATTCAGATCTACCTATCTTTATTCACTATATACCAAATGAGATGTAACAAAATAGTGATCTAACAAAATAACTGGTTTGATGATAGTGACAGGTCTTTGCTAATAATATTGCATCAAGTAAACAGGCCTTTTCTGCATTGGCCAATAAGTGCGAGGCCCGTGTAATGCATTATGGTCTGACAGTGGCTCCAGATTTGCCATAATGGCAGCCACACACACTGAGCCAAACCCGGTGTGGCAGTTCAGCATTGTCTACAACATTGGTGGCACAAGGTTGTCGGTCCTGTCACCCCATCCCTGGCGCCACCACTGCTGCATCCCTTACTTGCATTAGCTCCAGAGATCCTTACCAAGTGATCAGTGGGCCCCTCTGTCCTATCTTCTCAGAGGAAGAAAGGGCATGACATAGCATCTGGCATTTTAAAAGATGGCCAGCACAAACTGGACCTGATCCAGCTGTTTGCATGCCACAAAACCCTGCACTAATCCTGGGGTTTGGGGAAACACTAAGGCTTCCCACAAGTTTGTTAACTCCAGGAGAAAGTCAGATTAACCACGGAAACCCATGGCATTTCACTGGGAATCACCAGTGAACCATACACAACACCAGCATCGGGGTAAACATTTTTTTTCACTCGTGGAGGCAAGGATACAGTATGGAAGACTGGTATATTCTCTGCTGTCCCTGTGTCCTCAGAGAGCTATCTGGCAGGACTTTTTTAGATGATAAAGATTATCACATCAAGACATGCAGAAGTAAGACCTGCTGGGACATGTTTGCTATGTGCCATGAAGGAAAAAATGCTCAAAATATCCTCTAATCTAAATGTCACAGTTGCAGAAGGGATACAGGACAGATTTTTTGAGATTACTTTCAGTTATTGTGGCAACTGACAATGCAGACAAGGTAATTGGAGAAGTCTATCCATCCACCTTTTCTAGAGATGGAAAATTATTACTTTGCACCTCTCAGGATCTCATGGAAGATAAAGCACACCTTGCCTCAGAAGTGTGCTCATTTGTAAGGTTCACAGTATGTGCTGTAAGCATACAATTCACCCCCCCCCCCAAAAACATACATTTTTAAAATGTGAATGCTAAAAATGTGTACAGTTGAAAAATTCATATTTCAGTCAAAGGAATAAATTTGCACAAATATGATTTTATTAGAAAAAATGCGTAGGAATATGTAGTCAATAGTATGAAAAGTTACTGAGACATTAAGAAAAATCCAAAGATAAAGCTGAGTTAGTCTGTAGAATCAGTATGTAGAGAGATCTTGTAGCACCTTTGAGACTAACTGAAAGAAGTTGCCAGCATGAATATTTGTAAAGTCTACTTCCTCAGATGCATTTAGGAACAGATACATTTAGGATAGATGCATCTGAGGAAGCAGACTTTAGTCTACTCAACCTCATGCTGCCAACCTCTTTCTTTCAGTTAGTCTCTAAGGTGCTACAAGATCCTTCTACATTAAGAAAAATCAACAGATTCAGACACACCTATAGCTTCCCTAAGGCCACTCTATTCATGGATTTTTCTTGGCAAGATTTGTTCAGAAGGGGTTTGCCTTTGCCTTCCCCTGAGTCTGAGAGCATGTGACTTGACCAAGATCATCCAATGGGTTTCATGGCTGAGCAAGGAAATAAACCTGGTCTCCAGAGTCATAGTCCAACACTCAAATCACTACCATGTCTCTCTCCAAGTATAGTAACCTGCTTCTAAAATAAGGCTTATGTGAGAAAAACTAATAATTCATCTGCTCATATTTTCTGCATTAGCAAATGTAATGAGAAAATGGGGATGGCAAAGCTTGTTGGGGAAGTAATTCAACACTTCGATCGATGCAAGGAAAATACGACACACTATTAAAGATTCTATTTTATATCCTGTCATTGTGTCTAGTGATGCATAAAAGCAGGGATTGACCTGATTTCCAGAGAAATATTAGGCATGCAAAAATGATAACAGATCTTGAATTCTCTGCGATCCTCTTATGTTTATTCATGCTGTTAAATGACACAATGAAAGAAATCCTTAGCTCTAGCGTAGGTTTGAGGATGTATCTTTGTTGTCACTGATGTGTTTGCTTGGGGCTTGTTAAGCTTAGAAATAAAGCAATAAGATTTCTCCAAATGCCTTTTCTATAAGCAGAATTTGAGATTTTAGGTAGCAAACATGGATACAACCCTATCAACTTAAATGAAGTAACTATCTCTGCATGGTGTTCATGCCTTTGAACTCCAAGTGACAGGCAATCTACAGGTGGCAACAGCTAATTTTCTACTAGAACTACAAACATCAATAATGAGGGGGAGAAATGTGCTGTTATGGTGTGCATGTATGTTTGTATACACACATGCATGTATAAAACTACATCCTAATCTATTTGAGGAAACTTATCATATTTTCCTGATCTACTCAATCTGACGGCGAGCAGTATTGCACCAGAACTTTTCTGTACAATAGCTTTCCTATCTCTTATCTCCTTTCCTTTTGTACAATTTTCTACTACAAGATTTCTCTTCATAAAATGACATGCACATAGATGATGCTAAATCCTTACTGCTGTTCTAAACACTGCCTGGCTGAAAAGCTATAACTTCTGATTACAATCCTGCAGAATGTTAGTAGTAAAGACTACTTTGTTAATTGCTGAATTTCCTCATAAATCTGCTTCACTCAGTAAAATCTGGCTTGTCATCCTTCCTAAAAATGAATAAGAAGAAACAACAAGGATTCTATAGTCCTATCACTAAAGATGTAACCATTTGGTTCAGCCTCTGTGCTTCTAACTACCATTAAGAGAGCAATATGTTTATGTCGCCAGTGCAGAGAAGTGAAACAGTGAAAGCACAGACAGAAAAGTTAGAAATGAATCTGTCAACATGTATGTCTTAATTAAATTAGTAGTAACGACAAACTGACCGGTAAGTGAAGAATAACTCTTGTCCTCAAATGCAATATTGTGAGACCCTAATGCTAGCAATGCAATTTATTATTACTGTCAGCTAGATACTTGAAAAAACAAAGAGAAATCTTACTTTGGCATTCAGTGGACACACTGACAAAGCACTCCTAAAAAGCTGCTCTTCTGATCTCCATTGGTTACTGCGGATTACACAACGCCATACGTTTATCACCAAGACGCCCAGCAGAGCAGCAACAAGTAATTTCTTGAAGAAAGGAAATACATGTTAAAGACCACTTCTTCAAATGTCCTTTTACATGTCCTAGTTGTCAGTAATAAGGACCACTTCATTAGTACCTTTTTCTTAACTTGTTTACTCAACAGACTGAATCCATACGTAATCAACATGCAGTAGCCAATACTGGGCAAATAGGTTACTCTTTCTGCAATGACAAATCCAACTCGAAAGAACAGATTGCTCGCCGGAAGAAAAGGAATAATGAGAAATCCCAATCCCAATGTAAGGATTCTGGAAAGCAGGAAAGACATCACAGGTTGAGGATTAACTTTTTATTGCAGTACTTTTACTTATAATTTTAATAACTGGATATAGGGTGGAAATTTGAAGAGTTAATTTGAGTAGTAACACTTGAGCATAGAAGCTGTGGGAACCATGAGCCTTTTCAGTGCTGTCTGGCAATAACATTAGTCCAAAGTCACATGAGAGAAATCCATGCTACAGCTACTTTTCACCCCCATATCTGTCCATTCCCCAGGAGAGGCAATGCAAGTAGGAAGGAATGCTGTATGGTCTCCTTCCTCCACAAGATCTTAAACCTCCAATCTTACTATGCAGAGGGAAGAAGCCTATCTGCCCCAGTTCTCCTGCCAGCAAAGGTAATGTTGGTAGGGAATCCAAGCAATTAAAAAGAATGTATGAAAGTAAGTGATTCTCAAAGTGTGATCCTCTAGGTGTTTTGTCAGGGATTCTGGGAGATGAAGTCAATAGCCTCTGGACAACCAAAGACCACTGATATAAATGACATATTTATATGCATGCCATGTGATAGTTTAGGTAATGCAGTTTAAATAACAGACTCAAGTCCAGAGATTTTACCAACATATGGGGACCTTGTACACAGATGTGCTGTTATTCACTTCAATCAGAAAGGGAACATTTGGTGTACACAATGAAGAAAAATCCTCCTTATGGGGACTAAAGTTCTCTTACAGATGCAAGTGCTAGTTCTCTCCAAAACATTTCTACAGCATAACTGTAGTTGTTTTGCCATTGGTATCAATGGGCTTTCACATGAGTTTTTTTTCCCTACTCTGTGGCTTAACCACAGACCAAGCATATCTGTGTTGGCTCAGTTTCACCATACAAATAAGCAAGCCCCAAAGATTAATTGACAAAATCCGTATGTTGGGTCTCTGATTGTGGGATACTTTGTTCCAGAATTTGTTCTGGATATTATCTAGGAACACCTATGTGGAAGAAAGATATGAATTAGCTTAATTTATCTTAGAATCCAAGCCACTATACACAAACAAGGAGGTGTGAAATGGCACATAGATTAAAAGTGTCAGCCTCAATGTTACTTCATTCAATCTCACATCACAGGCAAACTTCTGTTTTTCCCCCTACAATAACAGGATAATAATACCTTTTTAGACCTTATCAGGCTGCTGAAATTGTGAAGCACTGTGCATTACTAGATGATAATTTAAATTTTTAAAAGGGGAAAATAAAAACAAAATCCATACAAAATTCCTGTGGAGGATGAAGAAATGCTTAATTCAAACAATGGACATGTTGCTAATAAAGAAATTTAGATTTGTGATCCTTAAATTATGCAACTTCTTCAAGTACACCAGAGATGCACCTGTTGAATCTTCTTAGAAATTATTGTACGACTTATCTGCTTATAGTAACTTTTATTTTGTTAAAATCATGGGATCTCCCCCAATTTTAATCCATATATGTTTATTGATGAAAGAACAATCATCCTAGGACAGAATTTTATTTATTTTTAAACCAACAGCCAGAACCAATACCTCCCCCCCATTTCTTTTCCCTTTAAAAGTTATTTTAAATTTATTTATTTATTTAACAAAAGAAACATTGTTGAAGGAGGTGAAGAAAGCAACATCCATCAATTACACTTCATTCTGACCACAAATTACTTTTTACCCCCTACCGAGTTAAGGATTTCAAAATGCCATTTCAGGGGAAAGATAAAGCAACCGTCCATGCCCCCCCTTCTTTTTACAAGTCTTCTCCCCCCCCCATAGGCAGCGTAAAAAAATGATGGAACCAAATTGGGAAGGGAATGCAAGTCAAAGCTATAAATATTTATTTGAAGTGCGCTGGCAAAGGTGTATTGATTCTACCAATTCATTAAAAGAAAGAAAAAGAACAGTTCTACATTTAAGACCATCATGCCTACAAAACCACAGAGAGATTTAAAATTCAACAATGTCTTTTACCTTCTCTTCTGGCTGTCTTCGGAGCACAAGGCTTGGCACATCAGAGCAATTAGGCAGAACCAAAGAACTCCTAGTGCAATTATTCTCCAGTCACTGACTGATTTAATAAGGGGCACGCAGCCCATTGACCAATCAAAACACAGCCACCAGGGACACAGCAGCAACCATGCATTCAACGAATAGTAGTAATTATAGTTTATAGTCTGTCAGTCAAAGGAAAAACAAACATTTACTTCATACTGAACTTAAGAGGCTGTTGGGAGGGAGGAAGAGATAAAATTTTACGACACCCCTTTCAGATATTAAGAGTTTTGTTTAAGCCTTTACTAAATGAAGGACTCTGGGTGAAGTCTCTACAATGTAGGGTGCATCTAAATGCAGTTTGATGCTGCTTTAAGCACTGTAATGGAATCCTGGGATTCTTTAGCCCCCTTTACCAAAGACTGCTAGTGCCTCACAAAATTACAAATCCCAGGATTTGGTAGGATGGAGCCATGGCAGTTAAAGTGGTGTCAAACTGCATTACGTATACAATGTAGATGCACCCTTAGACATATTTAGGCTAAGTGTAATCAGATATACCACTAACCTCAATCCCCATTATACAAATTCGAATAGTCCAAAAAATATTTGTTTCTAGGAAGGCTACAGTGATCTGGGGCTTGCCCACTTTTGGCTGTGGAATATGTTATTCTTAAAATTCTTGGACTTCAATATTATCTTATTTATAGAATTTTAATCCTACACCTTAGCCCAAAATGCTTTCTTAACAATTTAAATGCAGTCAGTGAAAACAATAACAATGATGAAACAGAACTTGATCCCAAACTTACCATATGACCGCATGTATAAATCGAGGGAAGGTTTTGGGGCATAAAATTATAGATTTTTATATGTCCTGTGGATAAACTGAGGTGAAAACTTAGGGGCATGCAACAAAGGATCTAAATGATGAAGCAAAGGAAAATGATGCCAAGGAACCTAGAAAAGTATGGCAGACATAACTGTTTGTGCTCACCCTAAAGGCTGGATGGATGAAAGTGTAGAGGGGGATCATTACTTCCAGGACACATTACACTCTTGCCTATCACCAAGGGATGGTTCCCTTTTCTATGAGTTGAAGTATGCAATTTACATTGACTCATGGATAAGTTGACCCAGGTTTTGGGAATCAATTTTTTGACTAAAATTTCTAGACTTATACACAAGTATATACAGTACAATCTAAAAAGGCATGCCACAAAAGGAAAAAGGGACGGGGAGGGGAGATGAAAAGGAATGGTGGCCTAGTTCTTCAGCATGGCTTGTGGAATAGATTTGCTTGCCACATTATCTCCCTATACTGAAGTTTGCTGGAACGGCTGCCAATAGTGACACTGAGCACTATGGAATTCATGGGTTCACTATAAGTTGATAGGAGACTTGGAAGGCAGGTAAACACACACACACACACACCACTCACCTTTGCTCCCCTCCCACTTTTTTAAACTCACAAACTGGACCATTGCAACTTACCCTTACAAGTGGACTATCGTCAAATGAAGCTGGGTTATCCACTTCAGTAAATGCTGGGGGACCTGTGCCCATAATTCGCCAGCGCACATAGAGCACAGTAGCTCCTCCAGATAACAGGAGAGTCATCCTGAAAAGGAGTCCTTTTCTAAACACCACCAGGCTCTAGAGAGAAGAAAAATAATGTGTGTGTGTGTGGGGGGAGGAGTGACAGAACTGCTAAAACCTTAGAATGGTTTTGCCAAAAACAGGAACTGTGGTGGGAACCCTCCAAGATAAATGTAGTGAGATGAAAAAACAGCAATAAAAAAGACAGTATAGGTTGAGTCTCCCTTATCTGAAATCCTTAGGACCAGAAGGGTTTTAGATTTAAGATTGTGATGATGATGATGATGGTGATGATGATTGGATTTTGGAATATTTATAAATACATAATAAGATAGCTTGGGAGATGGGAACCAAGTCTAAACACAAAAGTCCCATAGCCAGGGGCCAATGTATCAGACTAATGCTGGGGAGACCCAGGTTAAAAGTAAGGCATGCTGCATTGAGCTCCTTTGAGGAAAGATGGTACATAAATCTAGTAAGTAAGGTTTTTGTTTTTTTAATTAAATGTCCTGAGCTTTTAGAAAGCAAGCAAGCTTCAAGAGCATGTTGACAGTAAGAGAGACTAAAGTTGGGTTGGGTATTTTGGATTTTGTTGCATTACCTGTCTTGTTAGCCCTTGCCCAGAATGACTTTAAAGCACAACAAATTATGCAAACAGTGAAAATAGATGCAAATTTTCACTAAGATGCAAAACAAACAAAACAACCCAGGATTACTGAAAAAGCAAGATGTGCCTCAGGTCCCTTTGGGGTTTTTCTCTTTTTTCAGGCTTTGAAAATTATATGAACAGGCCTTGAAAAAAGTAACAATAATCTTGCCTTTCATATCCTTAGCCATGATCAGCGCTAATAGCTGTAAGCCAAATGAGAGCAACATAAAGTTTGTAATAAGTAGGCTGTATAGCAAGACAACCCAGTAAAATTACAGAATATAAGTAGGAAATTTTTCACTCTGCTTTCACATAAGTCTTTATGCTTGTTGGATTGATACTGTTTTAAACTTATTTTGGATGCAGTTAACTAATTTATTGATGCATACCTTTTGTAGACCACCAGAGGGATATGGTTGATGGCCAAATAAATAAATGATTTAAAATAAATAAATAAATCAGCATTCTACTCTGCAGTATTAGTAATAACAGGAAACAGTTAAAAAAACTCAGAAATAATAATTTATTTATTTATTTTTTTGTACTCATTCATCTGCTTACAACACTAATAAAATTTAGCACATTTACTTGCAAGTAAACAGGTCTAGGACTGATTATAAAAAAAGAAACCTAAAAGAAATAATGATTCTTTAAGATGTAAAGGTTTTATCAACATTTTTAACCCAGGTATGTGATTTCAAAAATTATTTTGATACAAAATCTGAAGCAGTCTCATGCATGTACATTGCTAAAACATAAACGGGCAGAAGATAAACCAGGACCTATTAAGCTCCCTATGTAATCAGAAAGAGTTTCTGGCAAACAAGACAGTAACAACAAAATGACTATCAACCCTTAAACTGGAAAAGTTCTGGACAACCAGAAATTGACTCTTTTTTTGTCTAATAGGGGACTGAGAATTTAGTTCAGTTCTCGTATGTGACACAAGTTCCTAGCAATGTGCTCTGATAGTTGTCCTGAGGGATGGGCACCTGGCTTTGGTCTGAGTAAATACAAAGTAGACCTGATGATAAGTAGAGCTCTTGTTTTGGAAGAGTCCCTTGCTCTCTTATCTGAACCTTTCTTATATTTTTTACAAAACTGCCCTTTTCTTCAGCTCAGTTTTGTGCCTTTGACTAAAAATAATGTTCTAGATTTCCTTACTTCCTCTATTTTATTTCATGGAAAGGCTTAGGGTTTGCTACACGATCACTATATATACATATACAATTGTCAGAGCCTGCCAACACCTTGAGTGGCATGAGGGGGAAAAAAAAGGCATGCAAACCTCCTCTGACCCACCACCCTTTTGGGCCAGAGTTGTGTAAACTGTGGGCTGAAAGGGCTGGGTGAGTGAGAGGAATGTGGAAAAGCTTGTGCAACCAGAAAGAAAGAAAGAAAGGAAAAGAAAAGAGGACCCATGAGAAAAGGGAACAACACGCACACATTTCTTGTACTGAAATACTGTCAAGCAACAAATGCTCTTGGAGGGGCTGTAAGTTTTTCTATCACCCCTACTCTTCTCCCCATAGATTAATTTTGTTTGCAGCCTATTTCATCTGCATTTTCCAGCTGAGGCAGCTGATTCCTGGGTTGAAAAATGTACCTTCATGCCCAATCTGTTCTCCCATATGAATACATAAAGGTTTTATATTTATGTGTTGCCTAACTACTTTCAAGGAAGGGATATGTGCCTGACAACCTTCTCTGTCAGATGGAATGGAATGCCAAAAACAAATTACTAGGTTGCTCACCACTCTAGTCCTAAATTTAACATCTTGATTCTAACCACAATAACATAGAAGTTCCACTGAAATAAATTAGACTTGCCCTTTTGTAACATGTATGGTTCCTTGAACTCTAGGATACCATGGCAAAACTTTGTGTATACTTTTATGACTATCCTGATTCAGTCACCCAATTTTCAAGGAAGGGGGAAATTATTCTGAAATACAGCCTGAGTTAGCGAAAGTATTACTACCATAATGTCAGTGAACATTCAAAAGTTAACAGACTGTTTGGTGACTGAATCCCCCAACAAGAGATTTTAGTTTCTGCAAAGGAGATAAGATGTCAGTTTGGTTGGGGAGAAAACTCTTACAAAAAACTACAGAGAGAAAGAACGGATATATGGGAAACTGAATGGGAAGAGGGGTTCTAAAGACAGATAGTTCAAAGGCAAAGTAACTGAAGGGCTGAACAAAAAGAAAGATAGATAAAACAGGAAGGATGTTAATGCGAATGACTACCAAAAAGATCACCCCAACCCCTACATAACTAAAATAGAATCCTGACAGAAAGAGTAGTAGGAAGTGGGTAACAAGCAATGGTCAACAAAAAGATTGCAGAGTAGCCAAAGTTAAGTCTGATTGGAATTTAAAAAAATAGATAACAAGGGCATGGACAAAACAAAATAAGAAGGAAAATTCAAATACAGAGGTACCCAGACTGCCCTAGTGAGAAAGGAGATTTGGAAGGATTTAATTGTATTCCCGACTGTGTAAGATAGGAATCCTAATTCTAGTTTGGCTATTGTATTGCTTTACATTGTATAATATTATATTGTATTATTCTGTTTTAGGAGGGTTATTTTATGAGAATTTTAATGTTGAAATTTGTATGTATTTTACCTGTTGTGATCCCGCCTCGATCCGTAGGAAGAGGCGGGAAATAGAACTAATAAATTATTATTATTATTATTATTTTCCTCCAATAAGAAGCCTCTTGGCCCACATGATTAACCGTTTTAATGGCTTTTGTTTTCATGTTCAGAGAAGTGCTTAGAGTACTACAACTGTAACTCATCCTTCAGAGGGCTTGCATGACTGAATCTTATTCAATATTCACATTTTACTGAAGAACGGTATCCACCGCAGCATGAAAATGACATTCTAGATGAGAACATTATGCTATTAATGTTAACATTTAAACTTTAACCATATGAGGATACAGAACTAAAGTGAAATAGACTCACCTCCAGTGATTTATCCTTACGCAAAATCTTCAAAAAGATTTCCAAAATATTAAGCTTGTTAATCACTACAGCATCAAAAAGAGCATTTAAACCCTAAAAAGACAGGTGTTAAGGAGGGTAAGAATGCTGAAGAAAGAGGATAATATAAAACTTTTAAATAGTTACACATTTATAATTTAGCACGTACAACTGTAATATTTACACATTTATTTGGTTTAAGGAACGGTTTAATTATTTAATTGTTTTTCTCAGGTTTTTTTCTATGCAGAGCAATTTCTAGCCTGCTTTCTAGGGTAAAAGTCTTCCCAGGCACCTTACATGCCTGTTTAATCAGAAGTAAAACCCATTCTGTTCAGTGGTGCTTGCCCTTCAGTAAACAGGCATAGGACTTCAGTCTGAAAAAATTGTCTTGTAATGCAATCATGGGCGCAGCACAGACGGCCCAAAACGGCCATCCCTACGCCGTGATTAGGGCTAAGGAACGCACAGCATTTACATGCTCCCGAGCCCTAGCACACAACGACGCAGGCGTAGTGCTGTTTAGACGGCGTGTGTAATGATGCCATCGCAACTGCGCAGCTTCTATATGGAGCTGCACAGTTGCTATGGCATAAAGGCGACGCTAAAAAGGAGTGGGGTTTCCCCGCTCCTTTTTTGCTGCACTCCTTTTTTGCTGCATCTAGCTGCTGCAGCAAAGGTCTGCAGCAAAAAAAGGAGTCTTCAGACCATCCTTTTTGGGCGGTCTGTAAAGCCCCATGGACATGTCTTCTTAGAAGTAAGTCATACTGAATTCAATGGGGTTTACTCTCAGACCAGAGGGTAGAAAGTTTCTGAGTAGTAGGGATAAATAAAAGTTGAAAATAAAAAGTTTGGTATTTAACAAAGATAGTGTATAATGTTGAAAGAAATTGTCCAAATCCTCAGATTTTTACTCCCTGAATTCAAGCATCCATGAATTGAAAATATTCCCTCCAAAATATAAATTCTAAAAAGCAAACCTTGATTTCGCCATTGTATATAAGGGATACTATTTTACTATGCCATTGTATTAAATGGGACTTTGGTGTCCATGGGGGGCCCTGGAACCAAACCCCAGTGCATACCAAAGGCCCACTGTAGTATTTTTGTAATATTAAGAACTCGGATCTAGAAGCCAGAAATCTTATTTCTTTGGATCACACCTCCCAGAATCCCCTTTGGATCACACCTCCTGGACAGCACAACCAGAGACTATGTGGATTGGAGGGATTCTGGGGGCTGTAGTTCAAAAAGTAACTTTTACAGCTCTGCCAGCAACCTATTTAACTATTGTTAAATATTACAATAACATTATTGTTGTTTATAGTACTCACAGTACATAGCAGGGTTATCATTCTATTAAGCTGTAGATTGGAATGGAGTATAGATATGTTCTAGGGAAAACCCGCACCTGAACATTTTTATTTATTATTATGGATAATGACTTTGAACTGGTTTAAGTGTCATTTCACAAGATAATCTAAACCATTGTTTTCATTACTCTGAATGAACTACAGCAAGCCTTGGCTCATGCTCTCCCTTTTTTCACATCTGAAATGAAAAGCATGAAAGTTTTACCTTCAGTTTAAAGCTAATTGTATTTTAGCCCACTATATAGTGAACCAAGGGAATGATTTGTGACACCCATAGTTGGAACTAGTACTTGCCAGAGGCCAAAAGAAGTGATTTTCTACCTCTTGGACATGGACAAATATGTGATCTGGTGAGTAGCTTTATATGCTTTAGCAGCCCAAAAAAAATCAGAATATATATATTCAAATTTTGATTGCTAAATTTTGTAAATTGTATATTTTTGTATAATCATATGATTGATGTTGGATGTATGATATGTATTATTGTGTTTTATTTTGTAGTTTTTTTTTTACCACCAGCTAAATTTATTAGTAAAAAATATACAAAACATGTGACAAATGGTGTTGGCAGTGTAAAAATTCAACAGGTACATATTTTGATATATGGCAGAATTGTCAAGAAACTAAAAAATATTGGAAATTAATACAGTCCACAATATCACAAATATTAAAAGTTGCATTACTCTTGGATCCTAGACTTATGCAAACTTATAAAGAATAGAAGTATACTTTTAAATGTCATTTTATGCTGTTGATTTTTAATTTAAAATATATTTTAAAAATAATTTTTTATACATTACATATACCAGATACCTCGGTCCTACTGTACTAGATATATAATGTTGCTCCTTATGAACCTCTATGACCCATGCTAAGAGATCCAAGTTGTTAATTTCACATCACAATAGCAGAGGGCAATAACCACTCTTATGTGTAATACACAACGATGTGCAAATCAATCAATTTTGTTTCAGAACTATGGACTGCAGTGGGCAACCCTAAGATTCTAGAGGCCAGGTTTCTGTCCCCAAAAACTCAGGGAGGACCACCCAATTGCCAGAAATGCCAAAAATGAAAAGAAAAAAAAAAGCAGAAGCAGAAGGCAATTTTTTCTAACAAAAGACAGGTATTTTTGATGTGACATAAGACAATACTTAAAAGATGCTTCCTGAGATCTCCAAAAAGTCTTTGGGGGGGGGGGGGGCAGAAAAAAGGTTGATTCAGAGACCCTGGAGGTGTCAGGGTTTGACTTTAAGTTGTGACTGGATGAAGATGCAGCATCAAACAGGTGAAGCCAGAACAGGGTGAACCTGCAAGAAGTTAATTGGAAAGTAATTGACCAATAGGGCAGGTGGCTGTTATAGCCAATTAGCAGACTATAACTCCCTGTAAGTCTGCTGAGTTGGATGGGAGCACTTTGTACATGTTCTCCATGCTGATGGGTGCATTATGCATAAAGTCTACGTGTAACCCGCTCTATGCTGTTGGAATGGTGAGACAATATTGTAATGCTGCCTAAATAAGAAGTCCTTATGCTGCACTATATTTTTGCTGCAAAGTACTGTTGCCATTTATTGTATTTTTTACTTTGCTTCTACTTAAAGACTCATGCTGAGTAAAAGCTAACTTTTGTTTTACCTCCAAAAATCTCTGCTCTTGTCTTTTATTAAAATACGCACACCCCAACAGGAGGGACCAAGTGCTGCAAAAACAATAAATGGATCCTTAGCTGCCTTTCCTCACCTTTGCTATAGACATATTGCATTCTTCAATAACACTAAACTATAGCTCTGAACTTGACAAATAAATTTTAAAACACAAAAGTGAACACAAGATGGAGAAGAAAGAAAGTTGTTGGAATTTCTGTTGTCATGAACTTTATCAATTTTATCAACATTTTGTAAGGAAACCCTAGTGCACAAGATATGCATAGGAAACACACATCTTGCTACATGAGATTTTAGAAATGAAGAGAAAACTTACCAGTATTGTAATTCCTTGTTCTTTGCACAACATGGCTGTAGCACCTAGGAGAACACTCAATAAGACCCAGGTTGTAGAAAAATGGGATCCTTCTTTACCTAGTAGTTTTAAAACAAGACATAAAGAACACTGACAGCATGTACAACTGTTCAAAGCTGGGTACCAGGTAGAAAGTTTTTTTAAAAAATAAAATTTATCATTTAAAGTTATGCTTCATGTCAGTAACTGTGTGGAAGGTGCAACCGTCTTTTCTCCTTGGTGGAAATTTTCAGTCAAATACATATATCTACATAGCTATTATTATTCTGTCTATATACATTCATTTTAGGCTGTAGTTCCACCTATTGGGAAATTTAATTTTTTCCAGGAAGCCACTGCCATCCCCTGAGGCTGAGAGAGTGTGACTTGCCCAAGGTCACCCAGTGGGTTTATATGGCTGATCTAGGATTCAAACCCTGGTCTTCAGAGTCCTAGTCCAACACTCAAACCACTATGTCACGCTGGCTATACATCTTCTCTAACATGCAAAGGGTAATCATGAATCTGGAGAGCTACAGAAATAGCAGTCTCTAAACTATGACAGATATAACATTTTGCCCAATTTATTGTCAGAGGTCTTCAGTTAGAGTTTGGAATAGTTACAAATAACTAGTTATGAGTAAATTATTCCTTTCCTACAATACAGTACAGTCGTCCCTCCGTATTCGCGGCTCTGGCACTCGCTGTTTCGATCATTCGCGAGGTCAAGGACACCATGAGCACTTGCACTCTTTCCTCTTCTCCAACCCCTCCTTGACGCTCTGTAACTGGTCCAGCTGAGCTGGCTACAGGGAGACCTGCCATACTTTGCCAGAGTTTGCACTTCCAAATCTCTGAGATGCTAGTAGCCACATGGGCACAAAAGAAAGATCCCTCTCAACCCTCATCCCTTTACTCCTTTCCCTCCTCCCCCAAGCCAGAAAAAAACTCCTACCTTACTTACCTCCTGTACTTTGCCAGAGTTTGCATTCCCATTTCCAAACCTTTCTTCTTTCAATCTGATTAGGAAAGATCCACCTTCTCCACCATCCTTCTCCTCCTCCCAGGTCTCAGAAGGCAAAAACAACACCCTCCCCTGCCTGCTTTGTCAGACTTTTGCATCCCCCTCATTTCCAAACTTCTTTCATCACCTTCAATCTTACGTTAGGAGCCATCATCACGAAGGAGCCACCTTCTTCTCCTTTCTTTTCCTGCCCATATAACGTGTGAGTGAGGCTTGGCTGCTAGTGAGACAACAATCTTTTTTCGTCCCTACAACCTCATTCAGGTGATTCATCATTCAGTGTGCTGTGTCTCACCTTTCTTGCAACCAAAAGGTAATCATGGGTCCAAAGGGTAGTGCTCCCACTGCTTCTGAAACTGTTTCGAAGAACCAAATTGTGGCAAGGTGGGAAATAGTAAAGGTTCTGCCTTTGGCAGGCCAGGAAGGAGGGTAAAGAGGAAGCAGGAGAGAAAAACTGGAAGCACTTTGGAAATGAGGTGATGCCAAGTCTGACAAAGTGAAGAAGAGAGGTTGTTACTTTTGCCAGGGTAGGAGGGGATGGGGGATGAAGGTGGATCTTTCCTAATCAGATTAAAAACTGAAAGGTTTGGAAATGAAAGAGCTTGATTCATTTATGATCAAAATGTCAGAATACAAGTTGTGGCATTTAAAATAATCCTTTTGTTTCTGCATTCTTGATTATTGCTCCAAGAACAGGAATTATGTAAATTTATAAAAACAATATACATTCCAGAACTGCATATTCAAGTAATCATTTAGCAGTGAAAATGTAAAGCAACGATGATTGTCAATTAGTACCCTGAAGATACACATGTGCCAAGTGTGTTAATCAGTTTAACGAAGCACACTCCCTACCAACTACGCTACATTTCCCACCAAGATCGCCTGTCAGAGAATGGAACTCATTTCTGGTTGGCACCTAGATGTAGTTTAAACGGGTACACCATATTGTGGAAAGGCATTCTGCCACCTTCACCAGATGGTCACAACTTAAACGAGTGCCAACAATTTGCAGCAAACATTTGATTCCTGTTCCAAAAGCAAAATGCCCACAAGTGTTTCTGTCATTTTATATAAGAAAATCTAGTTTACAGGACTAGATTAAACTCATACTGTCAGGCCATACACCTTGAACACACTTTAATGCTCCAATGACATCGTTGTGGGACAGAGGTCTATTTGGGTTATGGGCTTGCCTGAACACCCAGCTTTAAGTGTTTTTGCATTAGAAAATGTGGCCTGCAATGAGCTACAAACTTTGCAGAAACACTTGCCTCAGCAAAGAGAACACCCAGGAGGATGGGAAAGTCTTACTATCATTACCATTCCCCAGCATCATCACTTTGCTGTAATTAGTCTTCGCAGGAGAAGAGATGAGGAAGACATCTGGGTAACATCTAGACAAGGCTAGAATAATAGAATGATCACACTGGAACATTGCATCAAGGAGTTAAGGAAAAGCCCCTAACACTCAGTTGTTGTAAGTAGATTAATATGTGCTACAGATGCCAGTCTGTGCTTCCAAACTAGGCTCTCATACACCTAGGTAGCTATGAAGTGTGACAAATATTTTATTTTCATCTATATGATCAAACTGACAGACAGGTTCAGAAATTGATGGTATGAAAGTACTTACTTTCTCTAAATGCCTTGCAGTAGACAAGGAAAGACAACAAAAAGAATAGGGCACACAACAGGTCTGCTCTGCCAACAATCCCTGCAATCTTGAAAGGAAAAGGAAGAGAAATTTAAAATTACCCCCAAAAGGGGAAGGGGAGGGGAGGGGAGAAATAGAGTCTTTCCTCAAGTAAACTGCAATAGATGGGCAATTCATTTATAAAGAACTGTATCCATATCACTGTGGATTCATGATTTGTGCGCACAATTCATTCAAACACCTCCAAGTCCCCTTGATTTCAAATATGGAAAGGCTGATCAAAAGTTTCGTCCACTCCCCTGAAACCAATGCATTTTAGGCTTTGGCAGGATTATACCCGTGGTCATAATATGTGGTAAAGGTGCACAGTTCTCTCCCACACTGGAAGACAAAACAGAAGTTTCCATCACAGATAAAGACCTCCTGGGCAAAGTTGATTCTGTGTGAAGCAGCTTCCACATATTGTTGTTGTGTTCCTTCAAGATATTTCTGACCTATGGTGACCCTAAGGTGCCCTTCTCATATGGTTTGCATGGCAAGATTCAGTCAGAGGAGGTTTGCCATTGCCTTCCTGTGAGGCTGAGAGCATATAACCTGCCCATGGTTGCCCAGTGGTTTTCAAACTGAAGTCTAAATGGGGGAAAGAAAGATAGATAGGTCTGTTACTGAAACCCTCTACTCTTGCAGGAGGATAGTCAAAACAATCCCTGTATACTCCACACCCCAAGACTGGCTTTAGCAATAAGTGGCACATATCTTGCTTACACCTCTAATCTTAACAGAGAGGCTCCACACAATACTTCAGGACTACAGATTATGTGACACACTACGCATGAACAGGGCAGAGATAGTCTATGAGTCTGATATCAAAGATGAGTCACTTCTGCAGCTACACTTAAGTCGTCTCAGCTTGGAAATGTTAATTTTTTGGACAACACCTTCCAGAAATCACCTGCCACTGGCCACATCAACTTGGGATTCTAGTATCCCCTCAAAATAACATTTGAAGTTCTGCGTCGACTGTATTATGTGATAAATGTATGTGCAGGGCTCTTTTGAAATTTAGAGCAAGTACAGGCAACCTGAAGACACTTACTTTGAAGCTAGGTGTCCTCAGTCCTGTAGCTTCCTAAAAAAACTTAGGAAATGACACCAAGAAATATTAAAATACAAAGTACTTCTCTCCGCTCCCACATTTTACATATGAAAAGTCTTAGCTCCATTGTGTTGATGTCTGTCATCATAAAAGAAACCAGAATATCACTCTGGAGACAGATTATTTCAAATAACCATGTGTCAAAACATATCATTTATGCTGATAATCAAGGCTGTTGCTATTACAAAACAAGTGGCTTTTCAGTGTCTTGGGCTTCTGCATATTGGAATACAGCAAAAGGAACTCTAAAACTGTTGTATCATGATAGCTGCCATTAAATGCTTACAATATACAAAAAAATTAATAGTTTTGCTCATATTATGAATTATCTCCATTAGATCATTTTGCATAATTAAGAATTTAATGAATAAATGTATTATTTTGATCATTAAAATTCTAAAAGGAGAAAGAAGAGCTCCATGAACTTATGAAGTGGCATTGAAGTTTACTTTTACAGAACAGATTTAGATGGAACTAACATATCCAATGAAAAGTCTCAGGAGAGTAGAAGCTTTAGGGTTACTAAAGTGAGGAGCTGTTGATCTTGGTCCAAATCTATTTGTTAATCCCAATTCTAGTAGACCCACTAGATCAATGGGCTCTGTGTAAGTCCATTGATGCAATGGACCTATTCTTGTTGTAACTAACAGCTTGATTTAGGCTTTTGTTAGCATCAGACTACGGTGTGTGTGTGTGTGTGTGTGGAAGACCTAGATCCTAAGATAGTGACGACAGTTCATAAAAAGGAAAGTATCCCATCTGCCCTTCTCCTTGCAACCTCTTTTCCACCCACAGAGCCTCTCCTGTGCATTGGGGAAGAAGTCTCTTGAGGCCTGTTGGATGGGCACAGTTGGCAGCCTTGGGGCCAAAGGGATGAGAAGTTTTCCTTCCACCAACTTCCTTAAGGTGATTTCTTAGGATATGCTGTAGTCTGAATCAGCAGTAAAGGAAGAATCATATTTTTATTTATATATTAGTTATATTTACAAACTGTTGTTCCTCTAATAAGCTGAAGACAGTGTACAGGGCCCTGTCCTTTTCCTGCTTCATCCTGAAAACAACCTCATGAGGGAGGTCATCAAGAGAGTCACTAGTCCATGGTCACCCAAACGGTTTAATGGCTAGGTGGGAACGAGAACCTAAAAACTCCCAAGTCCCAATCCAGCTCTCTAACCCCTGCACCACACTGCTTTGTATATACAAGTTTAATCACCCTTATCTGAAATGCTTGGGACCAGAAGTGTTTTGGATTTCAGGATTTTTCAGATTTTGGAATATCTGCATATGCATAATGAGATATCTTGGAGATGAGACCCAAGTCTATCAAAATTCATTTATGTTTTATATACAACTTATACACATTGCATGAAGGTAATTTTATACATAATATTTTAAAAATAATTTTGTGCCTGAAACCAACTTTGTGTACAGTTCTGGAAAGCAAGGGTGCCACTATTTCAGCCACCCAAGTAGACAATTTTGGATTTTGAATGTTTTGGAATTTGGAATTCCGGATAAGGGAGACCCAAGATGCAAACCTCTGAGACCATAGCCAACTTCACCTGTTACTGGGATATGACCATGGCAAAAATAAAGAAAGCAACCCAAATAAATAAAGGCACCATATCATGGCCATATCAATGCTAACTGCCACTTGTATAACTGCATTATATATTAAGCCCCCCCCCCCCAGTGCTACATTTCCCCAGGGGACACTGTTCTGACCCATGAGAGATGCAACATAATTCCCAAAAGATATGCCCTCTGTGTCATACTGTTTCAGATCCCCCAGTGTTCCAGGAGACTGGAGGAGAAGTGAGGATCAGGAAAAACTGCCTGTCCTGCCTCAAGGAACGCCACCATGGGATACTAGAACTTGTGTAATCAATATCCAAAGGGGCATCTGCATCAGTCTGTTGCAGCAAAAACAAATGTGAAGGCTAACATGTTTCATTTAGTACAACATTCTGCAGATTCAACTTCTCTTCTTCAGATGCTCCTTACGCTTGAAGAAGTGGAAAGGTGTTAGCAACAGCTTAAGCCAAATAAAGTGTGTTAATTGTGAAAAAGCCACAAGGCCTTTTCATGTTAATACTGCACTTCAGCTCTAGATACAACATGTGCCCTTCCTCTAGAACATGGGTTCCCAATCTGGGGTGTCCGCACTCCAAGGAGGTGCAAGATGGCATTTCAGGAGATTGACAAAGTGTGGTTTGTGTACTTGAGTGATGAGTCATCACTCATTTTTTCTGAATAAATTTGATTCTAATTGTTCAATTTAGATTTGCATTTTATACACTGAGTTAAAAGCTTATTCTGTTAAGTTTTGTTTGTTCACCTGTAGTATTTTATGTAGTTCAATTTGTGGTTCGAAAATGAGAAATTAGACTTATTCATTTCAACTTCAAATATGATATTACTTTTGTAGGGGGTGTAAACATTAATCAAACATTTCCTAGGGGTATGGGGCAGAGAAAAGATTGAGAACCACTGCTCTAGAAGTTCAATTTATGCTGCCTTCAACAAGGAACAGTCATTTTGAATAGATCATTCTTAATGAGTATCTGTATCAGACTGATCAAGCTCCATGAAGCCAAGGGAAGATACCCCGAACTCCTGGGAACTGCCATGGCCAGCACAACACAGCAAAAATTAAAACAGAAGTGAAAAGCTTTATAAAAAATTTTTTTGGGGAAGAAATAAGGCATAGGGTGTAAACATCTATCCTTTGTTTTAAAGGAAACTTACTGTTCTATGAGGAATGGCAAGCCTATAATTTGCCAAGAAAAAAAAATTCAGGGTGCCCAAGGGATACGAAAATGGATGGGGGGCAACATGCCACCCATCCCTTGGCCTTTTTTTTTTTTTATACAAGCAAGATCCCTTCCTCTGAAGGATTAGTCATTTGTAAGAACACAGCTGTATCATTATGAAGCAATACACAGCACATGCAGATAAATGCACAAACAGATTAGCCGTGATTTATACACACACGCACATAATTTATACATGATTTATACACATGCACACACACACACACACACACACACATATTTGAAGGACTGCATAAACAAGATGTATTTGCAATAAGGGAAGAGTTGGTAGAGTTAATGGGACCCTAGCATTTTTGAATGATTTTCAGTCCTTGAATTATTAGGTACTTACACATTCAGTGTGCACAGGATGTACAGCAAACAGCAAAGCAGCTAGCAGGGATGATTTGGGGACAAAGTTTAGTCGTCTTCCTTTATTGGTGTACTGCAGTCCACCCAATAATATTGAGAAGACATCAACAATTAAGACAGAGATCACACAATGGAGTATTATATTGATGATATGAAAGCCCAATGGGTGGAAGCCTCCCGCTAAAAGGTAATTAATCCTATACAAGAAAAACAAAAAACAAAACAAAATACTGAGTTTAGAAATTAGGATATATTAATTTTTTACCAAACTCTGAAGCAGTCATACAAATCCTGCTTTGAGAAAATGTAATTAATGTTCCATCAGCTCTATATGCTGATTATATGTCATACAATGGCAATGGATTCTGGGATAATAGGCAAAGTAGTCCAATTGAATCTGCAGCTCTGCAGATTACTATCCTGGCTTTCCCCCCAGAATTATCTTCCAAGCTTCTAGCTGGGTGATTAAACTAGCATGGATCATTAATAAAGAATCTTGAGAATCAATGGCCTGATACAGATGGCCCAAAAGGGCTATCTGTACAGCACAATTAGGGTTAGGAAGGGTGCAGCATTCACACCCTCCCTAACCCTAACCCGTATGAACAGCACCATTTTAAAATGGCGGTGTCCATACAGGCATGCCATAAAAATGTCATGGCGTGTGCAGCATTTACATAATGCTGCGCATGCCTGACATAATGGCGCCGCGGGAGGGCGCCTAGGGTGTCCTTTCCGCATCTGCCAAAAGGAGCTCCTTTTTGTGCCTGGTCCTTGGTGCGGCCTTTAGACGGCCGTGCCAAGGACTCAAAAAAAAAAAAAAAAAAAAAAAAGGGGGCGCGGTGGCAGCCCCTTTCTTCCCTTGGCAGCGCCAGGGAGAGCGGGATGCAGTGGGCACCCAGGGCGCCTGCTGCACCCAGCTTTCAGGCCACAGAGAAACTGCAGTTTGCCTGCAGAAGCGGCGGGATGGAGCCTCTGAGGCTGCCAGTGAGGCAGCCTTGACTCCATCTCGCTGCTTCTTTGGGCGAGTGTGGACCGCCCCTTTTGGGCAGTCTGTACTGCCCCAATGGGAAGGAAGAAGTAGAAAACTTGTTACACAAAGACAACAGTGTTGGTTGAAAAGTGTTTTTTCACCCAAGTATTCTTCTCCAACATAATACTATCAACAGCCTATTACTTCCAACTCTTATTACTCAACAGCAAATATTTTACAGCAGATTGTATTGCTGTGTGCCTTCAAGGAAAATCCATAACAGAATTTTTTTGGAGCTGTGTGACTCATCCAAGGTCAGCCAGTGGGTTTCCATGGCCAAGCAGTGAACTGAACCCTGATCTCCAGAATAAGTTGGTAACATCATAAATAGGAAACATCTTTCCAAGGCACACAGTAACAAAAAGTAATAAAGATCCCCTTCCCCTCCCTCCTCTCGATGATTCCCTCCGCTTCTCTCCCTAAGGATAACCTATCTCCTCCTCCCACATTAGGATATGTATACAGAGTTATTTCTATTTAAGTCTTTTGTATTCGGTATTTTAATTCCTTCCTATTGTTTAATTCCTTTTAAGGTTTTATGTTTTTAAATTTTATATGACTGAGGGGGAGGGGGGAGGGAGAGGAAGGGGATCTTAATTTGAATGTAATTTTATGGTATTCTGTTTTAATACTTGTTGTAATCCGCTTTGATTCGCCACCTGGAAAAGGTGGAATAGAAATAAATCTTATTATTATTGTTAAAGCTTGAACTAGGAAAAAAAAATAATAAAACTCTCCTCTAGCCAATCCTACTGTACCTGTGTGTGCCTGTCTACAGCAAGAAAGATAAGTAGTAGCTGCCTCCAGAATTCCTTACTGAGCATGCATGATCAGAAAAATAAAGAGAAAGGGGGAAAGCAGATAAACCTGGCTCATGAGATACCTCTCAGTATGTTAAGAACAACAACAACATAGTTCTATAAGTTTGGCCACAAAAACAGAAATCAGAAGAACAATGGGGCGGGGGGGGGCAGTCACTCCTGGATGCCTTTTGGAAGAAGCTTTTAGGTAGTCTCTAGAAGGTTCAAAATAATTTGCTCATTTATTCACAGCTTACTTGACCAGGTGTTTCATTTTGCCTACCCTTATTGTTTGTTTTGAATAAAAAGTTTGTTGAAACATACTGAACTATATGGTAACCGCATCCAAACAGTTCATAAAAGGAAAACACTAGGCAGAAGGGAGGAAGAAGCAGAGGGGAGTTATGTTGTTCAGTGATAGTGATCCTTAATCAGGGAATTTTATTTTAAAGAGCAAGTATTACTCTTTAAGCAAACTGAAGAATTTGTTACCACAAGATGGCCACAGCGAGAGTGGGAACTGTGTGTGGCCTTCCAGATACTGTCGTATTGTAACTCTGAACAGCATTAGCTGCATAGTCAGGAATGCTAAGAGTTGCAATCCAGTGAGAGGTGGAGGGCTGCACAATTCCCAGCTGGCTTAAGGTGTAGCCATACTGAAAAATTAAAGCAGTTTGACATGACTTTAACTGCAACGACTCTATCCTACAGAATCCTGGGATTCATAATTTGGTGAGGTATTCTACCAGGTCTGTCAGAGAGCTTTGATGCTTCACCAAACTACAAATTCCAGGATTCTTTAGGACAGAGTTAAATTGGTGTCAAGCTACTTTAATTCTGCAGTGTGGCTACACCCTCAGACAAATCCATAGAACATAAGGATATCAACAACCATGATGGATAAATATTACCTCCAGTATCAGAGGAAGTACTGGGATGCACAAGAAGAAGGATGCTTTCACCATCTTGTCCTGCAAAGATCTGGTTACCAGTGGGGGAATAGAATGCTGAACTGAATATGAGTTTCGTCTGATCTAACATGGCTCTTCTTATGTTCTTATTTTAGCAGGGGTCTTCTCATTCATTAAAGCATCCCCATTGCCACTAGGTAAGACTATGTGAGTGTGCGAGGTCAGCAACTGCCCCACCCATCCCTCTCACACTCTTACTTTGTAGAAACAGTAGCAGTAGTGGAATAACGGGTCAGGAGACAAGAACAGCTGACAGTTAAGACTTGTAGTAAGCCTTCAAGTACAAGTACCATGTCATGGGAAACTATGGCCCAGTACAGGCAGGAAGGGGCGTTGAGACGCTGCCTCTTTCTGCCCAGCGTAGTTGTTGCAGAGACCGCATGGCGCCGGCAGCAATGCACTCTAAAAAGGAACCGTAAAATTCGGCTCCTTTGTGGGCCAATGCCAAGGTGCCATTGGCACCCTGGAGCAATGCTGTGCTGTCCTTCATGCCCCATGCTGTTTGGAAGTGGACAAGGCACATTATCTAAATGTGCGCGCCAAAATGGCACAGTAGAGCTCGGGAGTGTGCGGACACTTCGATCTCCTGAGCCTGAAAATTGGCCCCAGGACGGCACTTTTAGCCCATCTGTATTGGGCCTATGACAGGATTCTGCACTATAGGAGAATCTGAGACTGCATGAAAGAGACTCTACCCTCCCCTGAGCCTCACTGACTGGAATCAAGTAGCTTGAGCCTTTTTAAAAAGTGTCTTTTAAAAAAGTTTTATACCACAAATTAACCCAAGTCGTTTCAGCCCAGAAGTAGTTGTACAGCCCTTTTTAGAACCAAATACCCCCTGAAGAAGGCCACAGAAATACTTCTTGACTGAAACATATTTGATTCATTTATGGAATTAAACCCTTTTCAAATAAATCCTGGGATTTATCAGGTCCACTGGCTGTTTCCAGTTTCTTCTGCTTTCATGATTAGACAGAGATGCTGTTGCGTGTCTTCAAGTTATTTCTGACTTCTGGCGACGCTAAGGGGAAACTATCATGGGAATTTTCTTTGCAGAATTTGTGGAGAGAGGGTTTGCCATGGTTGTCCCCTGAAGCTGAAAAAAGAGTGTGACTTGCCCAAGGTCACCTAGTGGGTTTCTATGGCCAAGTGGAGATTCAAACCCTGGTCTCCAGAGTCATAGTCCAATGTTCAAACTATTACACCATGTTGGCTCTCACTGATTCAGAAGCTGATATCAACTGGAGCCAATATAATGAGGCAGGCTCCTATTTGAGCCAACAAAGCTGACTCTGAAGTAAATGCTTAGCACCCTCGAAGGAGGTGTCCAGCTGTGAAGATAATATAGGTTTCAATAAACAAGCTTTACGTATTTTTATAATGCATTATAAATGGCCCACTAGCAAATATTCCTTGAGCAGCATACAATGTGTTAAAAAATGCTTTAAAATACAATAATACAGTGAAATGATGACTAAAAAAGCAGAATATAAAATGAAGAAATTAAATCCTCTATGACCTAGAACTAAACGATTGCTGCTGCTATCTGTGCCATGCTTCTGCTGTCTCCACCAGTAAGGAAAACAAGGATAAGATTTCCCACTGTGGGGAAATCTGAAACTGTCATATAGCTTGTGATCTTGCCACTGATTCTACACAACTATAGAGAAAACTCATTCCATGTTGGAGGATTTAGTATACATCATAAAAAAATCAAGCTTCCCTCCACATTGAAGGGAGAATCTCTTTAAATTCTATTTTCCTTTATTATATCTTTCTTGCATTTTTTAAAAGTGGAAGAAAGCTTTGGCATGCTCTGAAAATGTCTCACCTGAATGTTAACACAGTAAGTGGTCGATAGGATTTGTGGCTGGTATTGCTACTGAGTTTGCTGCCCCAAAAGTCATGATGCCACAGATCACCAATGGGAGTTTCTGCCCTTAGGTCCTGAAAGAACACAGGTTTATAACATCAATACTGTGAATGAAAAATATAGCTATGGCTGAGGTAAATCAGCCAATTCTTCACGTTTTGAGAAGAATAAATAGGTGTCTCTGTGTATGTTAACCAAGCAATTATACCATTTATTTATTATTTGCACTTACTTGTTTCCTTTCATTCAAAAAGCCCACCCACTTACAGTCAGGACATATAGGTACATTGGTCCAGGATCCACAGAGCCAAGGAGGGGCCCAAGAAATTCTGACGGGCCCTCCCTTAAAAAAAAAAAACACCTCACAGTCCCATTCCATTGTATTATTTTACAAAAGTTAGTAAACTTGTAGCTCTTTAGCTATTTTCTTGCCTTTTTACTGGGATCTATCTATTTTTCCTTTGAAACAAATGGATCATTCCACGCTGCATTTCAAAATTTACATCAAAAGCAGTCTATGTACTTTGTTCATAACCATTTTTTCTACAGAAGGAAAAAAAAAACTAAGAACGAAAAATTACAGCTTTAAAATTTCATGTTATACCATTACCTTTATTGACAAGATTTAGCAAAATTTCCTTTGGAGGCCCTGCCTACAGCCTAACTTTTACTTTTGTATCAAATAATGAGAGCTAGATGAAGCCCCAAGTCATCCAGTATATGTCATGGTTAGAACAGAAATTTGAATCTGGGGCTCTATTGTACCACTTCAGAGAGTTTTTTTTTTAAATCTGTACTTTTGAAGAATGTTTTCTTGTGAAGTAAAATGGAAATCTTTTCTCCAAATGTACATATTCGTTTATACAACTCAGTTGTTTCATTTCAAATACTTAAACATAACGCTCAGTCCGCCATATTCATGGATTCTGAATCCACAAAGTCCATATATCTATGGCTTTTTTATTTATAAAAATAATTTTGGAAATCCAAAAAACAAACCTTGATTTTGGCATTTTATATAAGAGGCTCCATTTTATTATGCCACTGTATAAATGGGACTTGAACATCCACAGATTTTGGTATCCGTGGGGGATCCTGTAACCAAACCCTAGCAGATACCAAGGACCCACTGCATATCGATAGTACTTAATGGGAAGAAAGAACCCTTAAAAGAATCCTATACATATTTTCTCTCAATAAGCCCCATTGTATTAATATTTTCAAGCTGTGGATAGTTTAATTCATGGGTGCAGAATCCTTGGATTTGGGGCACCAACTATATTTGTTCTGCACTAACAAAAATGTTAGCTATGCTGGAGAATGGTCAGCATCTTGCTATACAAAACTGAACACAAGCAATAAAAATAATTCAGGCATGTTGCCTAGAGTAATATTATAATCAGACCAGTTATACGCTTTTCAAAAATCAAGTAAATAAAAAAGCAAGGGAAAGCAAACAGAGGATTCAGAAACTTTTTAAAATTAATTTCAAGCCTCTTTTCAGTTAACAGTGAATCTTTCATATGTTTACATGAAGGCAAGATTTTGCCCTGGGAAAATAAATCAATGACCGCCTGTGCTAACAACGCCCCAATGACCTGAATTGACATCAATAATATATTAGCAAACACAGTTCCTGAATAATCAGTTGAGTGGCTGGATTTCACCTTATAGCTGCAACAGAGTGAATTCTCATAAGCATTTAGGTGTTTACTTTACACTTAATAAAACAACAAGTCGTCCTGGAATACAGCTTGGATACTAACAAAATTATGCCATCCTTAGTGTAGTACAGCCAGGACTGCCAATGAAGCACCAGGGGCTCTTTCACACTACACAGATAGAGAGCTAGGATTTCATTTCAACTGCCATGGCAACATCCTAGGGGATCCTGGGGTTCTCAGTTTAGAGGGAGACATTTAGAATTTTTGGCCACCAAACCCTATTGCCTCCCCAAACTACAAGCCCCCAGGATTCCATGGAATGCAACCATGAAAGTTAAAGTGGAATCATAGAGTTATAATTGTGTGATATGAAAGTGCCCCTGGGCTTTCTCATAAACAAGAATGATGATATCTCATTTGCCATACCCACATTCACAGGTTTCCCTGTCCTCGGAGGCTGAGTGTACTCTTCACAGTAGCTGATGGATGACAGAAAAGATTTTCCTATTAATAATATACTGTTATGAGCTACCACTAATGAATTCAAAGAGCTTTGGGGTAGCTTGGCCTTGAATGGGGAAAAAAGACCCATTTTGTTTTCCAAAAACATGGATGGAACGTGTTTGCTTATATAGATCAACACAACAGCCTGCATTTTAGAAAGTAGCAATGGTGACTGTTTTGATGAGTGCCAGCACTTCAAAAGTTACTGCTACACTACTGTGTGGCATTAGCTTTCAAGGGATAAAGCCAGCTTCAGAAGATGCATTTCTGCTAGTGCTAAATCCAACAGTAGTGGTGTGGACTTACACAACAGGAATTTCCTTTCCCCACCTCTCCCCTACAGCCCTGAGCACCCACTAAAGAACTATTCCGGAGGGGCCTCTAACCATCCAGAAAATATTAGGGGGCATTTGAATCTGACTCTAACCCCCCACCCCCCAGATCTGTAGATTATCAGGAGGCATGTTACAGAGGGAAGGCTTTCTGTTTTCTTTGGAGAAGGCAAAACTAGATAAATCTCTATCCATGTGGACTTGCCAAAAAACAAAAAACAAACAAACAAAAAAACAAAAACAAAACAACAAAAACCCAAAAACAAAACAACAAAAACCCTACTATATTCAATAAACTTGCATCCTTCATGTGTTTGTGACTGCACCCTAGAGGGAGGTTATGCCCCACAGGACACCTCTGATGGCAGCAGGACAGAGAGCTTCAAAGAGAGCTCTGTTGCTCCATATAAGACTGGGTCAGGAGGCAGCTTCTGAAGAGAAGGTGGCAGGAGTGGAGTTAGGAAACAGAGTATTTGCAGCCCACAGAAATGTCTGTGCTAGGTTTCTTTCAGAAGCACACTCCAGTGCATTGATCAGCATGCTTCGTTTGTTTGGTACATGGGAACAGGAGACAGCCAAATGTTTGTTACCAGGCTGCCGTATCTCTCATCTGCTGTGTCTTTAATATATTTGTTGAGTCTTACATAGAAGACAATTACTCTGGGTATGCTGAGATTTTTATTCAGATACCCTCCTTACTTATCCTCTTGTCCCCACAGCCCAATCCTATGCAGGTTTATTTATAGATATCCTTATGGTTAAAGCACATACAGGGATGCAACTCAATCTCTGATGAAAGTGTACAATTGGAAATGTTTCTTGTTTGCAGTGCACAACGCAGTAATCAGCATATGCACTGAACCAGTCACTAGCAGAGCCAGAGTCACTCATAGTCTCTGACTTTAGAACTCACACAGCTCCCTGTGATGCCATGCTGATGGTGCTTCACATTCCACACTACTATAAAAACAGAACTTTTGTCATGTCTCATGTTCTGTCAAGCATGTAAAGTTAGAGACTTGTTCCTTTTTTTTCTGAAATAAAAATATTGCAACCAGTTTACTACTGAAAAGCTGTTCCTAACCCAGGGAAGGATTTTGTCATTTGCAGTACTTACTGAGCAATAAATTCCACTGAATTTGAGGGGAACTGAAAACAGATCTGCAAATATTATGCCCCTTCACTAGAGGCAGGTTATTGTGTTGCCTGTGACCACATGCAACCCAGGTCTATTGTGAATGTCCCCAATGCTTTTCACAAAACAAAACTAAACTAAACTAAACTAAACTGGAGACTAATACTCCTGGAAACCACTAGAAGAATTATTGCCTGCTGTGACGCCTTTAACGACTTTTTTGCTGATAAGATCTCTCAGATAAGAGCCGATCTAGACACCAACATTGATACAGAAACTATGAGAGAGATGTCCAGTGCCTCTGTGGACTCGGTTAGACTGGATCAATTTGAGTCTATAAGTACCGAGGAAGTGGGCAAGCTCCTTGGTAGTATTAGGTAGTATTAGGAGGATGACGTGCCCACTCGATCCCTGCCCATCGTGGCTGACCGTGTAAGGAGGGGATACGATAATGACATTACTTCAACTTGTTGTCAATACATCCCTCAGGGAGGGCATATTTCCATCGGAACTTAAGCATGCAGTGGTTAAACCACTGCTGAAGAAACCCTCCCTGGATCCCTTAATAAGGAATAATTACAGGCCGGTCTCATTATTACCATTCTTAGGCAAGGTGATCGAGAGGGCAGTCGCCATCCAACTCCAAGCCGTATTAGATGAAGCCGATGATCTAGACCCATTTCAAACCAGCTTCAGAGCGGGCTATGGGGTTGAGACAGCCATGGTCGCCTTGGCCAATGATCTCCGTCTGGGCATCGACAGGGGAAGTATGATCCTGCTGGTGCTCTTGAATATCTCAGCAGCATTCGATACCATCGACCATGGTATCCTTCTGGAACGCCTGAGAGAGTTGGGCATCGGAGGCACTGCGATCCAGTGGTTCCGTTCCTCTCAGGCAGGTTCCAGATGGTGAAGTTGGGAGACAGCTGCTCTCGTAAAAGAGAGCTGGCATCTGGCGTCCCCCAAGGCGCCATCCTGTCTCCCATACTGTTTAATATTTACATGAGACATGGGGCGCGGTGTTATCAGTACACTGATGATACCCAAATACATTTCTCTCTGTCTCCGACAGAAGAAGTGACCAAGGACGGCATCTCGGTTCTGAATGCCTGCCTAGAGTCCGTAATGGGCCAGATGAGGGAAAATAGACTCAAGCTGAATCCAGAGAAAACGGAGGTACTTGTGATAGGTTCCTCCGACCCGGAGATGGAGGTTTACCAACTTGTTCTTGATGGGGTCACACGTCCCCTAAAGGACAAAGTTTGCATCTTGGGCGTATTCCTGGATTCGTCTCTCCACCTGACTTCTCAGGTGGAGGCGACAGCCAGGAGTGCGTGGTACCAGCTGCGCCCCTATCTGGGAAAGGAGGACCTTGAAACATTGATACATGCGCTGGAAATCTCTCATTTAGGTTTCTGCAATGTGCTTTACATGGGGCTACCTTTGTATCAGGTCCAGAAGCTTCAATTAGTCCAGAACGCGGCAGCCAGATTGCTTATGGGGACGCTTAGAATGGAGCATATTACCCCTGTATTAAAATCCTTACACTGGCTGCTGATTAGCTTCCAGGTGCAGTACAAAGTGTTGGGCGTTACCTTTAAAGCCCTATATGGCTTGGGCCCGAGTTACTTGAAGGAATGCCTCCCCCTATATAATCCGCCCCGCACTCTTAGAACAACAGGGAAGAATCTGCTTGAAGTTAAAAAGACGAGGCTGGTGTCAACTTCACATAAGGCATTCTCAGCCGCAGCCCCAAAATTATGGAATGACCTGCCGGAGGAGATCCGTCTTATTACCACCTTAGACACTTTTAAGAAAGCACTTAAAATGGATCTCTTCTGGTGGGCCTATCCACCAGACATATTATAACTAGATGTTGCCAAAGACTGCACTAGTGTAGACTACCAACTATTGACACAGAACAACTGCACTTGGCTATTTTAATCTAATTTATTTACTATGTGTGGTTACATTGTGAGCTTGTATGGTGTTGTTATAATGGAGCTGTTTTAAACTGAATGTATATTCTATGTATTTTAATTTGTTGTAATTCCGCCTCAATCAGTGGAGAGGTGGGAAATCATCATCATCATCATCATCATCATCATCATCATGGTGTGTAACACCTTTAGGGCAGAAAATCTATTTTTGGAAAACATTCTTACACAAATCAATGATGTGGAATACTGTGTACAATTATGAAAAAGGCTACTGTGGAACTGGTTATGGTGCAGGAAAGGCCAATCTAAATGATCAGGGGACTGGAGCAACTGGTCTAAAAGGAAAGGTAATGTTTGATGTTTTTTAGCATTGTAAAAAGGAGAAGTATGGGGCGAAACAGACCGCTCAAAAAGGTAGATTGCCCCCTCCCCCAGCGCCACTTAGCCAGGAGCTGTGGCAACATGCATGGCCCCAATCCATCCCATCGCTGCTGTTCCCAGCTGGCCTCTGAAAAGGAACTTTTTTTCCACTCCTTTTCTCTTCTTCTGGGTTGGGGCAGCTTCAGGATGCCTTTGGGGCATGCATCTTCTAAACACCACACCCCCAACGCAGCCCAATGGTGGACCTTTTGGAACATCTGTTTTGGACCTTAGATACTGTGGGCTATATTTCAGAAGAGGGAACTGGCAAAACCACCCCGAGTATTCCTTGCCTAAGAAAAACCCTATGAAATATATGGGGTTGCCGTAAGTCAAATGGTGACTTGAAAGCACATACGCATACAAGAAGAGATATAGCAAAAGTGCGTAAAAAGTTGTGCAATGTGGAGAAAGTATATAGGAAGAAGCTTTTCTCCCTCAGTCATTATAGTAAAACCCAGAGTGATTCACTGAATCTAAATGGTGGAAGATTTAGAATCGATCAAAAGAAATACAGTACTTATTCACACAGTGCATAGCTGAAAATGGCAAAAGAGGGAACTGCCCATGCTGGCTGGGATTTCAAGGGAAGTGTGATTGTAAAGGTAGCTCTTCTATGTTCCAGAAATAGTTCAGGCTTCATGCTCACTGTAAAAGCTGAAATGACAAAGTGGATAGGGGAAATGTAGTGGTGGTGGGAACCCAAGAGGAAGAGAATTTTAGTTAGTTTTGAAAAACAGGACAGTAAATTATTACTTTTTAAAAAAAATGTAATTATGTCAGCAGTGACTTACCCTTGGCCAATATAACTATAACCAGTTACTTCTCAACAGTATTTTTCCAAGGCCTAATTTCTTTGGATACCAGAAGCTGTATACCTTTGTTTATAAACTGACAGAGAGTTGAAACAGGAAGGTGTAGCTGCTTTCATACTCTGGCCATGGGCTTCCCATAGATAATTAACTGGCAACTATGTGAACAGGATGCTGGACTAGATTGGTGTTTGACCTCATCCAGCTTGGACTTTTTGAACTATGAAAAGACATGCAGACATGAACAAATGAAGCTGACTTGTACCATTTCAGACTACTGCATTGACCTCTCTGACTGGAAGAGGATATCAAGAGCCCTAGGAGTCCTTCCAACATCCATTATCACAGATCTTCTGTAAATGCTGGGAAGCCCTTGCAGCACTATGAACCACACTTGGAAAATAAAACAAACAAACAAACAAGCAGATCTCCTTATTAATGGAAAGCTTACCATACCTCCTAACCATTTCGGTGGCCCCTATGTTAAGCCTAGAGTATAAAAAAGGTACTACTATAGAAACATAACCTCCAAATGTACTGATTTGTCAGGGCAATCCCAGTTAATCCTCTGTCATATCACTTTTTCAGCTGCTTTTAACACAACACCCCCTGTTTCTCTCTCCTTCTCCCACTTACCCATTTAATCCTCAGTTAACTTCAATTGCTGCAAACTGATTTCAAGGTGCATGAGTAATTTGCATTCAATTAATCTAATGGGGATAGGGTAAGGGAATGGGAATTTTGCCCTTTCTAGTAGGCTCAGGCAAAAGCAAACTGCTGATGTCTCTCCTAGCTCTTTCTCTTTATTAATACCTGCCAACTTATCCATGTTCTGATGTTGCTTGGCCATGTGCATTCCAGTTTTCATTTGTGAAATGTCAGAGGGGATGTGCAGAACATGTATTTCTCCCAGTACAAGCAAGCCCCATATGAGGATATGTTACAGATTTGGTATATTATTCCACTTTATTTCCACATTATATTCCCATTCCAGGTGATGATGTGGGGAGGTTGGATTTTATAACTGACTGGTAAGGAGGAGAAACTAGAAAACAGTGGTTAACTACCAAGCCCAGCCACAGTTTTCTGAGTCCTTGTTTCCACTGAATTCAAAGGGATTTGCTTCTGAGTGAACATGGCTCAAAATCAGGTTGTCAGAAGCTGTTACAGTGAGACAATAAAATGACATATGGTTCTGTGTGGAGCACAAAGATGACAGCTGTATCACCTTCTCATTCAATCTGGGCTGACAGTTTTAATATATAATCACAACAGTTGGAACATATGCCCAAGAAGCGGTTGTGTGAATCAGCCCTAATTCAAAGCAAACAAGTCATAAGGGCATTCACAGGGGGAAAGCTTTCTCATCAAAAATGTACTCTATTTTACAAGAGTGTACCAAATGAAAAAAATGTTTTATTATCTTCTTTTCTGCAGGCTGCATATAATCACTGGAGAAATTGTGTATATATTCCTCTGTTGGCTTAGAATCTCTACACTGTTTGATTTTGAACAGATTTTTTTTCATCGCTTGGTGTTATCATTTCAGGGAAAACTCATTGTGCTCATTAACACATGTAAGAGACAAACACTCTGCCTCAGCTGCTTTACTTGTTGAAATGTTTGTCTTCCTAAAACATACAAAAGACAGATCATTGCTGTACATGGCTTTAAAACTAGAAAAAATATAGAGCTTCTTGCAATGGCACGAATACATCTTTACAACTGTCTTAAACACCAATAAAATCCAAAAGATTGCTCTGCGCTACAATAGGCATGAAGCCAATGGAAGAGAATCTTTCATCAAAACGCCAGGGAAAGAGGGCAGAGCAAAATTTTCTTAAACGTATCACACAGAGATATCCAGTGCTGGAACAGTTATAAATCAATATATCTACAAAATGGCTTCTTTTATTGGGTATCACAGAGAAAAAGGATCAGATAGGTTGTATGCTAGGAACCCCCCCCCCCCCCAATAAGCCTCATTTTGGGCCAGTTCTTAATATGCCAAGTGGCAGCCCATCAACCAAAAATGGCTTTAATGTGAATATTAGAAAAGAAAAGAACAATGGGCTGAATCCAGACTTTCTCATAATCAGAGGGGGCTTGCCAAGGTCAATCTCATTGATTTCAGTGGACCTTCTTTTAGTATGATGAAGTCTGAATCTGACCCAATATTCTCATGACAGTGGAAGAGAACAGATGCTTCTCAGTTTTAAGAGTAATGGTTGTTTGTTGTTATCCTGCCTTTCTCATAGTATGGCACCCAAGGAAACTAGAAACTAAATAATATGTAAAATAAATAGATTAAGCCCTCCATTTCTGGAGGCAAGTAGCACAAGTCTTTATGCAGACAAAAACAGGCTTTCAGTGTATTTTTGAAGAGGGAAAACAGACAAGTTGAACAAGAACATGTTTCATGCGTTCATAGTGGAAAAACTAGAGCTGTAAGCACAGAAACATTATAGCCAAAACAGAGAAAGTGACACAACCTGCTGTTGAATCCTTGGGAACAAAGACTGGGAACAATACAGGCTGGAGCAGCAGGAAAGCAAACATGTAATTCCTTACAAACAATTCATCAAAGGAACACAAGGCAGTACAGGGAGGTTTATTCCCTTATACTGTCATAACTGATCTGAGAGACAGATTAAACTAAGAGATTGAGATTTGTACAGATCTACCCAAATTAGCATAGATGTTGGAAAGATTACTTTTTCAGTATTACTAAAACCCTAGAATCCTACACACAGCATGAGACTTTTCTGATTGGGACTAACAACTCAGCAGGCTGTGTCTCATTCTCTGTTTTGACTATATTCTTTCTGAGCTTACAGGTTCCTCCAATTTTCCCAACTACTTAACTTTTCAGTTTTGTTCTCATTCAGAGCTAAAAAAACAGATAAAAGTTCCATAACCAGTTACCAAATTGAACTGCTATTCTGAAGTGGGTTAAGCCCTACTATATAGAGATTACCTTGACAACCACAAAATGAATGCAATTCTAGAACTTGGTCATATTTGTCCACTAAGATAACAAAATGAATTTCAAAGCAAGAAAAAAATTACAGAGTTCCAATTGACTTTAAGTATTTTTTAGAATTTATTTTTGTTCACTTCCAGCACCAAGCATAATGTCATTATACAAAAATACAGTGCAGCTGTATTTAGAATATTGACTTTTTCTGGTTCATGCATACATAACTATAACTTAATGACTGCAGCATTAAGTAACAATTTGCATATGGTGAATCGGCCATTAGAGATTAATTGTGGAACTTCTGGCTCTTCAGAAGTTGTTGGACTGTAATGTCCATCATCCTTCCCTAATGGTTGTTTTGGCTAGGATTGATAGGAATCACAGTTCAACAATATCTGGAAAGCCACATATTTCTGGCCTCATCTATAGACTAAGCAGAAACACACTCACCAAATGCTTTCACTTATATGGCCAAAAGAACATCATCCCCACACAAGAGCAAGGGATCAACAGGTTTGTGGAAACCTCTTTGAAGAATTCTCCCTTCCAACCAAAATATATATATGGGAAAAATCTAAAGGGTGTAGGTGTGGTGGGAATACATATAGCTGAAAGAGAGGGTTTGTGGGAACAGAACTGCTTGACAAGGTTGGGGTGCAAATGGGTGAGTGGTTAAAACTGGAATAGAATACCCTGGGGAAAACATAAGACTCATTGACAGGTAACCTAAAAAGGAACAGACTGCACTGCAACATTTTGTTTCAAGTCTCACCTTTATTACATAGAATCAAATGATATTTTTAATGGCAACAGAGACACCTAAGTAACTGCATGTACTTAGAGATCAAGTGGGTAGCAGTCAAACAATGTTCTAATGTAAGTCAGGTAACTTGTAGTGAAAGGAATGGCTGCAATTTCAACTTGCCAGGGCCCAGAGTGTGGCTCAAATCAGGAAAAGTGCAGCTCACAAGCCACATATTCCCCAGAAGCCCTAGCATGGATCCCCACTCTATCTCCACTTTCCCCCACACATTTTTAAGGTTAAAAAACCCCCAACCTTAAACATTTGAAGATGACCTCACTCTAGAGACTGTGGGAGACAACTGTGCTGTAGTTTGCTGGGAGGCCAGTCCTATGTTAGGCTGAAACCATAAATGACTTTTGGCAATTATTCTTGTCAAGTCAAAATCAACAAGGCAACAAAATCTTTTCTGCCTGGTTACTGGAAGATGTTCTTACCACGGTTGACCAGGTAAGCAGCAAAGAGAAAGGCACTAACCTTATTATTGATGATAGCTTCCGAGTCATCAAAGACAAAGTCACCATCATAGCTGTTCACAAAGCAGATGATGGAAAGGAGGCCCACAACAGTTTTAGCCCAGTAGGGTGGAAGTAATAAGAGTGGTATGTCATGGTCCAGGTTACCTTCTGCCTGCGCCATGCTGTACAATACTTGCTTAAAACTTGGAGTACCAACATTATGCTGGTTAGAAATCTGAAACAAATACAATATGCATTTATGAAAAGGTAGCTCAGCCTGACCAAAAAGTTTTTAATACTGGTCTATAAAAATATTTGTTAATCCTCCTGCATGCAAAGACTGATGTTAGTTATTTGTGTGCAGCAGTGGCAATCTAAGCAGGGAGGTGAACAGTTCAACTTCTTTCCAACATAGAAAGTAATTTCTGCTGGGTACAGAAGTAAGGCTTGAATCTCCTTATCACTTCTTGGGTTACAGCAGCCAGCTTATTTTGTCATAACCTGCATTTGGTAAATGATTATGTTTATTCTCTCTACAACTCAAAATCCATTTACTACCTTTTCAAATTAGAATTCCCTGATAGTCTAGAATTCCCTTGTTCTTGAAAATGTCTTGTTTAGAACAGCAACACTAACTTGCTTTTTAACAGCCGAAGGATTACAAGTGAAGCCACCAGTTTTAAAGGAGTTAGCCAAACCACAAGGATTGACTGAACAATATTAGGCTGTAATCCGGCATAACAGGGATGGTCAACTGTCAGGATTTAGGGAGAGGCAATCTCACAGACACACACACACCAGGGACCCTGCAAGATTTCACCTCCTGTCAAGATTTTTCATCCCTCAATACCCCATAGAAAGTGCGGGAGAAAGTTCAGCCACATGTTTGGTCTTTTCTGGGACATTTCAACTTCTGGATCATTTCCTGATAGGAAAAAAGCTTCTCCTGAGCCTGGAAGGGAGCACATGTGGCTAAACTGCACACCACATTCTCTAGGGTATACTTTTAAAGGGGAGGGGAGAAAGAAATACATCAGATTTGGGGGGGGGGGGCTGGGTGCCATATGTGTCCCAGGAACCTCACTTTCCTCACTCCTTCCCTACACAGTTAAATGACATCCTGCTGAACTTAAGGGTAATAACACTCAAGGAGACATGCACATGATTGCAATACTGAAGCTTTTTAAAAAACATTTCTGGACCGTAATTCTTTTTTGGGGATGGGTGGGGGAGGAGTTTTGTAATGGCCAGTATAAAATGCTAAATAATTGCTTTATTTAGCTTTATGGAAAGAGACAGTGCACTGGGACCTTGCTATCTGAGGCTTCTGCCTCCAACAAAGGGCAGAATGACTTTTGAAGATATGGCTGTATATTTCACAAAGGACCAGGGGGCTCTGATGAACCCAAATCAAAGGACCTTATATGAGGAAGTCAGGATGGGGAAATATGGGAATGTGGCCTCCTTGGGGCTTTCAGGAACCAAACCTAAGCTCATCTCCTGCTTGGAAAGAGGTGAAATGTCATGGATGCCAGATTCCTCAAGCTTGGATGAAACAGAGAACTCAAATGATCATCCAGGTGAGGCTTCTGTGTGTTTCAGCCCCTTTTCTGAATTTGAATGACTGGTTGTGTTTGTGGTGTTTGTGGAGAGGTCTATACTTGTGTGTGAGGTGTTTGTGGAGAGGTCTATATCTGTGTGTGAGGACAGGACTTGGAGGTCTTTAAACAAAGGCTAGATGGCCATCTGTTGGTGATGCTTTGATTGAGAGTTCCTGTATGGCAGGGGGATGGACTGGATGACCCTTGTGGTCTCTTCCAACTCTACGATTCTATGATTCAATGCTTTGTAGTACTAAAGAAGAAGAGCTAACTGTTTCCCAAACACAAAGTTCAGTGGGGAAGGGGAAAGCGATTCTTCTCTCCCTCTGAGGCCTGGACCATAGCAGATAGCATGGAGGGAGGGCCTTCTTCTTTAGTTATTGTTTACAATGCAGACTACAGAGTGATACTTGTACTGTACAACTGACACTATTAATTATAATTAATTATTATTGATAAACCACATTTTCATCAGAGACCATTTCAGACTGGAACCCATCATATACTGAGTGTAAAAATTCTTCAAAACTGATCAGGTTCAGCAGATCTTATGCCTTCTGGCCTCCCTAAGGGGGAATCATATTCCAAAATATTCCCTCCTTACTTTCCCATTTCTTATAGTAAACAGTTCTCCTGGAGAAAGAAAATGATTACTGGAGGCTGTACTTGTGGAACCACCCATGTGGGATATTCCTAGGATGATATGGAGAATAAGATGCCTGTTGTTCCGAGCATTTCTGGATATACTCCAAAAACATAAGATTTTAGAAGGGCTGGACAAGATGCAGCCCATGGGCATCATGGTTTTGTATACTCCTTGTATACTCCTGAGACTCCATGCACAATCCTTCTTTAAATCAAGATGTATGTCCCCATGTTTTGGTAAAAATAGGGTGGGTGAAACTGGAAATATACTTCCACATACATCAAGTTTCAGCAGGAGAGAATGGTGTAGATCATGGGCTCCCAAACTTTTCGACTCACAGAGATGTTTTTAGAATCAATTTCTATGGTGGAGTTCATAAGAGGCCTACCCTATGTCTTGCAGGTTAATGGTGTTTAGGAGTAGTGTTACTTTTTGTTTCTTATTTTTCAAATTCATCCAATTTTTATTTCTTTCATTTTCCTGGAGTGGCTGAAGAGCACCTGCGAAGTGCACATGGAACCCTAAGGGCTCCTTGGAGCACAGGAACTGGGAACTGCTGGTGTAGGTGGTTAGGGTGGACAGTTGGGTCTAAAACTTTTAAAACTGTCAATCTCTACTCTGGGGCATAATTTCTTAATGTTAGCCTTTATTCCCAAGAATAGAGTTTTCTCTGGAGCTTTACCAACTACTTTTCAAAAAACACTGTGTGCCATTATAATTCCAGCAGCCTATAAAAACAGGTAGTTGTTCTTATACTGTAGTTGCCATTTTTAAAAAGTACTCTTTATTCTTCAGAATCCTTGAAAGATTATTTTCAGACTATAATTCCCCAACCTGCTCCTGCAGCTTGTATAGACATGCTGATTAAGTATTCTGAACATGTAGTCCACAAATGTAATCTACGTTAAAGGCAGCACTCAAACCATGTGAAGTTCCTTCTCCATCATGTAGTATGACAAATCCTTTGTAATTATAGAAATAATTTAAAAGCACGGGGACCACTACTTTGAGTAGTACTGTCAAGGCCCAGGCAAACAGTGATATGACTGCCACGCATGAGAGCCTATCAGCCAGATTCACAAGATGCCCAGGAAATTAAGCCATTTACAGTGGGCCCTCCACATTCACAGGGATTAGGGGCTCAGAACCCCCATAAAAGTGGAAAAACCAAAATAAAAAAACCATTATTTTTTTATATGAGAGAACACCTGTCTAGGAATCTCTAGGTCCTTTGGGGCAACTCTGTTCAACTTTTGCTAGATGTTGACCATACATTCATATTGTAAAAATGCCTAGAGAAATGTTCTCTTAAAAAAAAAAAAAAAAAAGGTCTTCCAGCATGACTAGATGCTCAACAACCAGCGGAAGTTAACAACAGAGTTGTGCTGGAGGACCTAGAGAGATTCCTAGAGAGAACATATGAATCAAATCTGTGAATAATCACAGCCGCAAAAGTCAAAGCCACAAATGTGGAGTGGCAACTGTATTACCAAGCATTTCCACCCTTCGTTAACAAGAGGAGCAAAACAAAACTAAATATTTTCAGAACACTTCCATACAGTGATCAGGTCTTTGGTATCTTCCCTTTATAGCATCCACAATCTTTTATCTACAACACATTCTTCCTCAAATTATCAGCTCTCTGGCCTACTCATGCGGCAGATATTGGGCACTCTGGCCCTATGAGGAGGAGAAAACCTCTAGGCAAACTTCACTTTTCTCTACGGAGAGGGTTGTTTCAAGTATGAGAAGCCAGAAGAATCAAAACCTGAATCCCATGTAGGTTCCATGCACTGAGTTCAATCAGAGATCATGTAGTCATTGAAAGCAACAGTTTGTCTTACATCATCTGTTAAGCCATTTATATGTTACACAGCTTTAAGCAGCAACTGCCTGTAAATTTTACATCTGTCAAAACAACAACAACAACAACTGCTTATTCCACCAAACATGCCAATTGTCAGAGAGAATTGTCCCTTAGCCCATTAATTTGTTGGTTGTCTCGAGTTTTGTAAACGTCTATGTTAGTCAGAAGAACAAGACACGGTTGGCATGATATAGGACAACTAATCTTGACTGCAGTAGATTTTCTAAAAGACTTCTTTCATGCATTTCTTCTGCTTTCAGGCTCAGAGCTTAGAAAATCTACTATTTCAGACTATCACTCTCAATATCCCCCAAGCAGCATAGCTACTGAGGTTACAGGGGAGTCTGAGAGTGGTACTCCAAAAAGTAATCCCCCCCTCCCAGCTCTGCTGAAATCCAAACTGCTCTTTTGCACTGCAGAAATGGCACCACTTTAACTGTCATGGCTCCGTCCTGTATAATCCTGGGATTTATACTTTGGTGAGGTATTCAGCCTAATTTGTCAGAGAGCTCACCAAACTACAAATCCCAGGATTTTGTAGGATAGAGTCATGACACTCAGAGTGATGTCAAACTGCTCTACTTTTGTAGTGTGGAGTCGCCCAAAATGATACATACTTCCACACTATATTTTATATGTACGTAGTTCATATTAGTACACATTTATATAGGGCATAGTTGTGGCCGAAACAAGTATTTTGAGTGTAGGGTTTTTTGTTTTTTGTTTCCAGATTCTATGTTTCTTTTCCCCAAATTCTGAAACGTTGCAATGCAGATTTCAAAGGCCCCCACCTTCATTTCAAGGCCTGACAAAACAGATTGTACTATGGAGAGCATTTTCTTCTTGGTTTTGAAATCTCTGTGGCAATTGTTCTGAATAACAAGTTTGCTGCATTCTGTTTACTAGCTTGGAAAAACAAAACAAAAGCAATTTAAAAAGGCAGGCAGACAGGCAGGCAGGCATGCAGTAATCATTCCTGGACTTCTAAAAGATGTCAGGCCCTACTTAACAAAAGCAAAGAGCTTGTTGGAAATATGAACTGGGCTAGGTTCTCTTATGAAGGTATTAATTCAGTCCAGAACTGAGTCCCGGTTACTATAGCAATGTCCCTTACAGTGGCAGCAATTAATAATACATGAAGTGGCATCTAAGAAGTAACAGGGACCTTCCAAGCATTATGGTAATAAGCCATTCCCTTGATGTCTTAAAGCCAGCCTACTGAATGAAAAGGGCAAGATTTTGATTGGACCAAAAAAATATATCCAACAACCAATAAAGCAAAGATCAAAACTGCCAAGTGCTCAGCACAAATATAATGGATGGGGCTATTCTCCTCACACTTCAAAACTATTACTGTCATCTTTCAAAAGTGGATCTCTCCCCCACTCCACTCCACTGTGCATTTGGTTAAACAATCTGGATTAGAGTGGATAATGCGTGTGGAAATAAAACCCTGCATGCAGTGCAATCCTAAACTTGCAACTTCCTCAGAAATGAATCCAACCAAATTCTGTGTGTGATACAGGCTGCATCCACACCACAGAAATAATCCGGGTTGACACCAATTTGACCTCTGGCGCCACGAGAAACTACAAATCCCAGCATTCCATAACACTGAGCCATGGCAGTTAAAGTGGTGTCAAAGCGGATTATTTCTGCAGTGTGCATACAGCCACAGCATGCTATTACATAGAAGTAACTGTGCATAGGGTTGGACCCTGTCTAGTGGGGTTCCTAGTTCCTACAAGGGATGGGTCACACATCACACTTTCTGATGCCTCCTCAGAAACTCATAAAAGATCATTTAAGGATTCTAGCTGCTTTCCCCTCGCAAACCCACTGTAAAGATTTTGCCAGCCAGCAGTTTCCACTGAAGTGACAGAGTATGAAACCCATTTATAAACTAAACTTCATGGCGGCGGGGGAAGAGGGGCCACCTTAATGAAACACAGTTTATTTCATATATTATCTCATTCTCATACAGATAGATAAATAGAGTTTTATATATAAGTTAGATTTTTATATAAATTATTTTATATATAAATTAGATAGATGATAGATAGATAGATAGATAGAAGCAGGTAGGTAGATGACAGATAATAGGTATATAGATAGGTAGGTAGGGAGTGGAACACACTCCCTCGGAGTGTAGTGGAGTCTCCTTCTTTGGAAGCAGAGGCCGGACAGCCATCTGTGGCGGATACTTTGATGGAGAGTTCCTGCATGGCAAAATGGAGCTGGGAAGGATGTCCTTCGGGGTCTATTCCAACTCTGTGATTCTATGGTAGATAGATAGACAGATAGGTAGGTAGATAGATGATAGATAGGTAGATAGATGATAGATAGATGATAGATATATACTGATAGATAAGATACATAGATGATTAGATAGAAAGGAAAGAAAAAGAAAAGAAAAGAAAGAAAAGACAGGACAGGACAAGAAAAGAAGCCCATGCTCTCAGGCTTTCTTTCTTCCCTCCAAGGCTTTCTTCCCAAGACTGATCCCAGGCCACAAAAGCCCAGATCCTGGAGATCCACTTGCTCCCTGGGAGGATCTCCCTTAGACACAGGGGCACAGACTAGTGCTGGGACATCCCAGAGTGTCCCCCAAACCCAGAAACCCCTGCAGCCCAGGGCTCTGTGTGTGTGTGTGTGTGTGTGTGTGATCCAACCTATATACCTACCCTTCCTTGGAAGGAAGGGAGGCTTCCCTAACTTGGAAGGGGTGTGTAAAGCAGCCCTGGGGTAAAAGGTTCCTTTGCCCTAGAAGAACCTTCCCAGGAAGCAGGGGAAAGAAAGGGATCCAGGGCACAAAAAGAGCCATCAAGCAAGGAGTGGAGAAGGAGGAGGAGGAAGAGGGAGTGACTCCAGAGGATGGGGGATTCCTTTTGTCTTGGAGAGGGGCTCTCTCTCTCTCTCTCTCTTGCTGCAGAGAGGGGGATCGGGGAGACTTTGCCCCCCATCCAAGCCAGCCACCCCCTCCAGCCCCCTTCCCCCCTCCCAAAAAAAGTGGGCTTTACCTGCAGCTGGAAGGAGCCCGAGAGGCATGATGCCCACTGGAGCCAGGCACTCTTAGTGCCAGCCCTCCACTCCTCCTCCCTTCTCCTCCTCCTCTCCTTTTCCATTGGAGAGGCAGCCCTGACGTTTGCAAGGCGGAGCACAGACAGTGGCAGGGAGGGAGGAGCTCTTGGACCCAGAGCCTGCCCCCCACCCCCAGCCCTGATCCTGACTGATCCCCTTCCCTGGGGGGATTAAAAGGGATTCCCACTTTGCCCCCCCCCCCAAGACAAAAAGGGATGCTCCTCCAAGACCTCACTTTTGAACCATTTCTTCAACTAGAATCCCCTCCTTCTTCACTTCACACATATAAGGGACATAAACCAACTTCTTTTGGGGTAATCTTAGCTTTGTGGAGCATTCCCACACTGGATCTGAGCTCTTGTCTTTATTCACTTTGATTTCAAGGCAGTGGTTCTCAACCTTCCTCACGCCGCGGCCCTTTAATACCGTTCCGCGTCTAAAATTATTTTCGTCTCGGTTCCGAAGACCACCGGAAATACGTGTTTTCCGGGGGTCGTAGGCGACCCCTGGGAAAGGGTCATTCGGCCCCCCCAAAGGGGTCGTGACCCACAGGTGGAGAACCGCTGCTCTATGGTTCACGTTTCTACATGGTTTTAATAATAATAATTATCATAATAATTTTTATTTATATTTCCCGCCACTCCCTGCGGATCGAGGCGGGATTCCATCAATCAAATAGTAAAATATGAGTATAAAAATATAGATAATAAAACACTAACAAAGGACTCTTTCAGATGTGGGAAATTGGAAGTATAATCCAAGGGCAATCCAAACGCAATCCTGGGGTTTCACGTTATTGCGAATTAATTCTTCTCACGCAAATTCGGGCAAAAGGGAAGTCACTCCGAATGCAATCATGGATTTAACATTATTGCGAATTTAAGCTTCTCACGCGATTTCGGGCAAGGGGGGGTTATTTTCGGGTAATGGGAAGTAATTCCGAATGCCTTCCGAACGGAGCAGGGGTTCAGGTAAATTCGCTAAACAAGCGAATTTACATGAATCCACATTGGCTCCATTCGGAATTGGGAGAAATTCCTCCCGTTTGAAAGAGTCCAAAATGGTTTTAACTAAAACATCATCTAAACAACCAAAAACATAATCGTTATAACCAGAGTAGAGAGTTTTCTCTTAAGATCTCCTATATGAGGTCAGGTGGGTAAGCTCACCAGAAGAGATGCGTCAAGAGCCTTCTTAAAGGCATCTAAGGTGGGAATAAGACGGATCTCTTCCGGTAGGCTATTCCATAATTTGGGGGCTGCAGCCATAAATGATCAGTGAGAAGTTGTTGTCAACCTGGACTTATGGTGTTCTAATAGATTCTTCCCTGATGTTCTGAGAGTGTAGGGAGAGGCGTTCATTCAAGTAACTCGAGCCCAAGCCATGTAGGAGTTTAAAGGTAATGACGAACACTTTGTACTAGAAGCTAATCGGCAGCCAGTGAAATGATTTCAACACAAGTGTTGTATGATCCAACCTCAGTGTTCCGGTGACCAGTTTTAGCTAGGTGATGGAACCGTACTACTTTTGTAAGGTATCTGATTGTTGTGTTTTATTTGGATTCCATTTTTTTTGTAATAAATAAATGACTTACTGTATATACTCATTACATAGAGAGATCTTGCAGCACCTTTGAGACTAACTGAAAGAAAGAAATTGGCAGCATGAGCTTTCCTAATAGACTTGAGTCTGCTTATAAGTCTAGAAATTTAAGTTTAAAAAGTGACATCAAAAAACCTGAGTCGACTTATCCACAGGTCAAGGCCTTTTTTAAAAATCTTTTATCTAGACTTATCCACAGGTCAAGGTTGAAGAACAATTTGAAGGCCCAACAAACAACCTAATGTGGATGAGCAATTTCTTTTTGACTTGCAAATGGAAGTTTTTTTTTAAATTATTATTTCCCGGAGCACCCACACGGCCAGAAGGAAGAGGGGCATTCCTGCTTGCATGAATTCCCTTCCTGTATCGTCTGAACTGGGAACAGCCATATCTTGACAAAATATAGGCTTGGGACTAACATTGTCATCCCCCACTCCTGTATGATTTTTAACACCTTTGCCCGATAAAGAAGCCAGTGGTGCTTCGAAAACGTGGAACATAACAGCTGCTCTGTAGAAATAATGCATTTTGTCATAACTTTAACTGCCATGGCTCAATGCTATGGAACCTGGGATTTCTAATTTTGTGAGATATTCAGCCTTCCCTATCAGACAGCCCTCGTGCAACAACAAATTACAAATCCCAGGATTCTATAGCTTTGAGCCATGGCAGTTAAAGTGGTGCCAAACTGCATTATTTTTGTAGTGTGGATACAGCTGTATTTTGTGCATTTTGGTTGTTCCAATAAAGGTATCAATGTTTTGTAAATTGATGATGTTATTGTACTTTGCTACATGGGCAACACTGCTACCCCTGGGTATACAGTGGTCCCCCGGTTTACGAATACCCCGGCCTACGAAAACCCCGGTCTACAAAAGAGCCGGGGCCGGAAAAACGGCCCCGGTTTACGGAAAAAAACCCGGTTTATGAAAAGAAAGCAGTGGGAAATTCAAATGGTGCGGGGGCTGGTTTAAGGGGCCCCAGTTTATGAACTTTTCGGTTTAAGAAAGGGGTGCTGGAACGAATTAATTTCGTAAACCGGGGGACCACTGTATTTGAAAGTTAATTTTGTGTGCCTGCAAGTCATTTTTCACTTGTGGCAGTCCTAAGGCAAACCAATCACAGGGTTTTCTTGTCAGAATTCGTTCTAAGTGGGTTTGCCCTTGCCTTCTTCTGAGGCTAAGAAAGTGTGACTTGCCCAAGGTCATCCAGTGGTTTTCCATGGCCAAGAGGGAATTTGAACCCTGGTCTTCCAGTGTCCAAGCGTTCATCTACACTATAGAAACAATACAGTTTGACAGCACTTCAAGTGCTGTAGCTCCACCCTGGGATTGGTCAGTTTACAAGATCTTCAGCCTTCTCTGTCAGAGTGCTGGTGCCTCAAAAAACTACAAATCCCAGGATTCTGTAGGTTGGAGCCATGGCAGTTAAACTGGTGTCAAACTGCATTATTTATTTCTACAGTGTAGATGCACTCCTAGTCCAACTCTCAAACCAGTATATCATGTTAGCTCTAAATTTGAATACTTATTTGAAATGTGGTGTGAGAGGAGAGGTCTATGGATCCCATGGTGTGATAAATTACCCATAATAGGGTCCCAGAGCACATCAAGCCTGAAATCTCAATGGAAGCCAAAATGATCAAAGTGAGGTATCCTAGTTCTAGTTCTAGTCTTTAAGGTCCACTGTCATGTTTTCTCCCATCAGTGTGGAGATGAAAATGCAGCCTGAATAAAGGACTGGGATTTGAGAGACTTCTAGGTAAGTTTGAGTCATTTTGGACTGAGATGCCCATACCATGGATGTAGTGGCATCCTAACAGCTCTCAAACACACCAGTGAGCCAGGAACTGGAACTGAAAAGCATCTAGGTCTTTTGGTACTGTGCAAATGTGACATGCTGAGTAGTCTTTCTTTTTTCAGATATTTGAAGAGTGTGGTCACACACTTAAACCTTAAAATGGCACAATATGATTTATTATTATTATTATTATTATTATTTTAATAATAGGTATGACTCAAAGCAACATGCCATGTCCCTGAGTGTGCAAGACAGGGGCTGTTAATAACAGGAACTTTGACAGGAAATAACAGCACAGCTTGAACATTGTTCTTTTTCTGAGTGGTCAGAATCTGAAAAATGCTGATCTAAAGAACCTTCCATTGCAGAATGAACTTGGTATGGATGCTGTAAGTGCACCAGCTGCAGCAGAACAAAAGACCAGGATCCATGGGATCCTCCAGGAAGCCCAAAAGCAGGGCACAGACTCAGTAGTAAAGTAATCATGTTTATATTCAATTGAACCAGTCACATTTATGCTTTTTGCACAGAGAGATTCGCATCTGTGAATCGATTCAAAATTGATTAATTGTTTCCACTACTTTTTAACACAGTGAATCTCTCTGTGGCATTTAAATCTGCTCTGAAGTTCCCATTTGCCACCATTCTGGATCAAAATGGAAGCACCTCTGTTTCCTGAATGGTGGCTGTGTGATCCAAAGTGATCCAATAGCTTACTCAGAGAATTGGCAATGTGGATTGTTGCAGTTCTTTAAAAAAGAACTCCTAAGGGATCTGGTGCTAAATGCACCAGTTTACATGGGCTTTTTGGTTGTCCCCCCCCCCCTTCAAACTGCACCAAGTACAATCAGTGCAAATCTGAATGACAGGGAAATAATCTGATTGGGAATGGGACCCCAGGGTTTAAAATACTAAAGTCAATATCTCATATTTATTGGTAGATTTATCCTGGGAGCAAACTCTACCTTCACTCCACACGTGTATGTTTTCTTCATCCTCAAGTTGTACTACAGCTGCAGTTCAAAATAATTAAAAATTCATTGGAGGCTATGCTCTAAATGGCTAATTCAGGTAAGGTTGCAGTCCCACTACATACATATTCCTCTGTGTAGGCCTCCTTGAACTAAGTAAAATGACTTCTGATTAAACATGGAATCAGGCTGTAGGTTTAAGCAGACTGCTTATTTTAGCATCTTTGGGCAAATCACATGAGATGCTATAATTTATTTAGTACTGTATGTAGACATATTATTTCCAGAGTATGGCCTAATTGCTCAAAAGCAACATTATGTGGTTTGTTTGTTTTTCCCTAACCATCCCCAGATAAGGAAATACAGAAAATACATGACAGTGAAGTAAATGAGATCTTAGTGCATTGCATTTTAGCACACTATAAACTCCAGTATCCAAAAAAGTAAATAAAATTCAGTGAATATGATTCTCTGTGTAAATTACTTGCTGAGCTGTATGACTCTTCCTCCATACTGTTTTATTCAGAAACCAAATTTTTCAGGAAATATCTGTTTTTTAAAGAATCAACAGAAGTGGTTGATGGTAACTATGGTCTTCAATGGTTCATTAGCCTTCACACCTTTTCAGCATTAAACTAGAGTCCTAATTCCAAAATATCTTTGCTGTGGCTCTTTCTTACTTCCATTTGCTCTAGCACTGATGATATTCAGATCTATTAGCAGCTTCACAACACCATCCTGCTATCTCTGTAGCATCAGTAAATGTGAATTAACTTTATTTTGCCTATACTGATGTATATGGTAGTACCTTAGCAGTTATTTTTTATACCAAAACAGCTGAAAATGAGATTGAGTGTAGGTGGCATTTGACAGATTTCTGGGTCTTAAAAATGAACAATGTGAATTCTTAAATGCAATGTAAATTATTTCAGTTCAATTCATTTTCTGGAAAAAATGACTAATATTCTATACCAGCTACATGGTTACCTATGTGCAACTAAATAGGAGACACTGTGGTGTAGTGGCTTGAGTATTGGGCTATGCCTCTGGAGATCAGGGTTCGAATCTGGGCCCAGCAATGGAAACCCACTGGGTGACCTTGAGCAGGTCATGCTCTCTCAGCCTCAGAGGATGGCAATGGCAAACTCCCTCTGAAGAAAAACTTGCCAAGAAAATCCCATTATAGGTGTGCCTTAGGGTCATGATAAGTTGGAAATGACTTGAAAACACACAACAAGAAGGATCAGTCTGGGAGGGACTGAAAAGGCAGGCCCAAAACCATCCAGGCCTTTCTTGAAGAAGGAGAGTCCCCCCCCCCCCCCGCTCCATGGCCTCTGACTCCATCCAGTCTGGGAGGGAGTGAAAAGGCAGGCCCAATGCCATTGCATCTGGCCTCGATTAAGAATAGCCTTCCCTCCAATCCATCTGTCTTGGTCCTTACCTCAGAGGGAGAGAAGAAATGCTGGACCTGATCCCTTTCCACGATTCCCCACCACCATTCCCTTCTCCTTTTATGTTGTGTCTTTTTAGATTATAAGCCGGAGGGCAGGGAACCGTCTAAGTCAAAAGATTGTATATACAGTGCTGTGTAAATTTACAGCGCTATAGAAATAAAGCTTAATAATAGGATCACATAGCCAGCCCACTCCCCCAACAGTGAATGAGGCTGCAACAATCAGAAGCAAGATCTTCTGGGGCTTTACAGACCGCCCCAAAGGGGTGGTCTGTAGGTGCCCAGAGAAGCTCTAGACTGGGGACTGGGCTGCCTCATTGGCAGCCCTTGCAGCCCCAATCTGCCACTTCTCCAGGCCATGGAGAAGGGGCAAATTGCTGCTTCTCTGTGGCCTGAAGTGGGGTGCAGCAGGCACCCATGGGCAGCGCTCCCAAAGGGAGAAAGGGGCCACCACCGTGGTCCCTTTCCCCTCGGCATTCTTTGGCGTGGCCGTGTGAAGGCTACGCCAAGGACACAAGTGCCAAGAAGGAGCTCTGTTTTGGAGCTCCTTCTTGCACCCAGAAAGGGCGCCATAGGCGCCCCGCTGTGGCACAATGCCATGAGGCGTGCGCCGCGCCGTCTAAACATGGCGTGCGCCATGATGTCATAGGCATGCATGTGTATGGATGGCGCAATGCAAACATGGCACCGTCCATTCGTGTTAGGGTTGGGGAGCGTGCAGATGCTGCGTGCTCCCCAGCCCTATTCACACCCCAGGGATGGCCCAAAAAGGCCATCTGTACTGGGCCCAAGTACACCGGTGCTTAAAGCTCTCCACTAGCTGCCAATTAGTTTCCGGGCCCAGTACAAGGTGTTGGTTTTAACCATGGCTTGGGTCCATTCTATCTCTGGGACCGCATCTCCCCATATGATCCCCCCCACACACTCCGGTCCTCTGGGAGGAATCTGTTACAGCCCTTGAAGACCAGACTGACACAAACCTCCCAGAGGGCCTTTTCAGCTATAGCCCCCAAGCTATGGAATGACCTGCCGGATGAGACGCGTCTTATTACATCTGTTGACGGCTTTGGAAAAGCCTTAAAGACGCATCTCTTCCGGCAGGCCTTCCCAGATAACATTTAATTTCCCGGCTCCATACCCACTGTTGACTCTTTCTCCTAGTTCCTCTTCCCCCCTTTGTAATTGTTTCACACAGCTTTGGGCAGTTACTTTTATATGTTTTATTTGCACTATGTTTGTAATTCTTAGCTATTTAATTCTATTTTAAGGAGTGGGTGAGGGGAATAGGATTGTTGTATTTTAACTTGTGCTGCTTTTAACTATGTTGTACCCCGCCCCGATTGCCAGTTCAGAGGGGCGGGCCATAAATAAATAATAATTATTTATTATTCCTCATGGCAGCCTCCTTGCTGGCAGGAAGAGGTTGAAAATGCAATCTTTTTTTTTTTGTCCTGATTATCCACTGAATATCCTTCTTCTCCTGATCCGGCTGCTGTTTTTCACGGTGGACTGGAAGGGGCACTTATGTATTACAGTAAGACTACATAGGGCTAGTCTACCTGATTAAAATCCTCCTCATTCCAATTGAATAGAAATCCACAGAAATGCACATTACTGCACCTATGGCTGTCCATTTGGTTTGCATAAATTTAGATTGCTGCACATTTTTGGCAGCAGGAGGGTGAATAGATGCAAATTTGCACAAGAAAGTGAAGACTTAGGGTGGTAAAATGAAATGCATAGATATAGGACGGGGGACACCTGGCTTAACGAGATTATGTGTGAATCTAGGAATCCTAGTTGACCATGAGTCAAGAGTGTGATGTGGCAGCTAAAAAGGCCAATGCCATTTTAGGCTGCATCAATAGAAGTATAGTGTCTGGATCAAAGTAAGTAATACTGTTAAGGTGGAAAACTAATAAAGCCATTGATAACCAACTGATAACCAATAATCTCTGCTATTAATGATCAATAATGAATAGTTCAGCCATAGTGAGAAATAGAGCCAAAGGAAAAACTTGTCCTTTTGAATCTGGCTTGTAGCCCCCACCTTAGGAGGGAAGAGGGAAGTAAACAAAGAGTCTTTGAAATTGTCCCTGATAAGAGGAGAATTGGCTGAATGCCCAGAAAATCAGAATGTTACAAGGACTAAGCTAAAAACAAAAGGCTTCAGTCAGTAGGACAAATAGATAGATAGAGATATATATACAGACAGTGAAATGAGGTGCAAAGAATATATATAAATGAATGTTAAACTACGCATGCTCAATGAATATTTTGTGGGTTAATAAAAACTGTTTGCGCCATGTTTGAGGCGTTCAGTCAAGGGATGTCCCTTGATTGAAGCTCTGCATGCAGACTGAAGACTGTTTGGAATAAATTGGATCTGTTTGGGAATCCTCACAAAGCCTCACTTGCATAATTGGTTGTGAATGGGTTAATTGACCCTTTGTTTACCTTAACAATACTGCCACTTTATTCTGCTTTGGTCAGACCTCTCCTGGAATACTGTGTGCAGTTCTGGGCACTACAATTCAAAAAGGATGTTGACAAACTGGAGCGTGTCCAGAAGAGAGCCACCAAAATGATGAAATGTCTAGAAACCATGCCCTATGAGGTCTTACTGCAATAGCGAGCTAGGTATGTTTAGCCTGGAAAAGAGATGACTAAGAGGGGATATGATAAGCCTGTTTAAGTATTTGAAGGGGTGTCACATTGTGGATGGAGCGAGCTTGTTTTCTGCTGCTCCAGCAACAAGAACACAGAACAATGGATGCAAACTACAGGAAAAGAGATTCCACCTCAACATTAGGAGGAACTTCCTGGCAGTCACTGGGAGGGCGCGGGGGGGGGGGGTACAGACCACATCGGGCGACACACCCAGTCGGCCCCCCTCCCTGCGTGTCCCTGCCATGGTCCTGTTCTCCTCAGAGGAGAATGAGTCAACGGAAGGGAGCCAGGCCTAGCATGTGCACACCCTTGGCATCTCCTTGCCGCTGCCCCCTTCTTCCCTGCTTTGATTGTGAGTTCCTGCATGGCAGGGGGTTGGACTTGATGGCCCTTGTGGTTTTTTCCAACTTTGATTCTATGATGCTATGATTCTATGACAATTAACTGTCAATGTGAATGTTTGAAAATACACAGCAATTCACACAATATACTTATGTTTAGACCTGCCCATAGTCTTATTGAATACAGAGCATTGATGGAAAGTACAGTCAGCCCTCCATATTGGCATGGGTTCTGTTCTGGACCCTATCCCCATGCAGATAGTAAAAAGCATGGTACCACAAATCTCATTATTGTCATTGGATATGTGGCATACACTGCCATTGTCAATAATGGGGTGGCACCATCTGAGATGGTCAAATCTGCAGATGACTAGCCCACTGATAAGAAGGGCCAACTAGACCTATGATTTAAATGTAATTAACTTCTTGGAGCTGATTTAGAGGTTGCTGCTACCAAAGACCTTTCACTTGAAGAAATTATCTTTAATATTGGAATCCTTATTCACACATATGTGGAACTCCCACTGAAAAAAGTGAGTGTCAGCATCAAAGCATACCGTCACAGGAATGCTCTATAAATGTTACTTCTATATGCATACTGTACTTCTATATGTGTTGTCAGGATCATATGACTTGTTGCATTTATTTAGACTGTCCCATGAACAATACACATTTAAATGTTCATCTATATTATATGTATTGCTCATGCTCCAAAAGCATTGTAACAGTTACCATGGGCAAGTTACTTTTGGAGGCAAAACATTGATTTTTTTTAAAGCAAAATACTTTGGATTATACGGGCTGTTCTCAGTGAAATGAAATTTATCATCCGTCCTTGACACTGAAAATGATGACTGAGCAGAAGGTTTAATGAAATATGGAACACTGTAAACATTTTTCAAAGAGGCTTTTCAAGGGTTTCTTCAAAACTTGCATCAAACAATAAACATTTTATTTATCAGAAGTAATAACTGAGGACAAAATGCAACTCCCATTAGAGTGAGTGTCAGGTAACCCTTTGTCTTTAGTAAGAGGTTAAGGGAGGCAGATGAATGCTTGAAATAACAATACATAGGTAATATATTCCTGGACATGTTATATTTCTCAACATTATTTTTGAAACCTTACAGTTTATATGAGGAATTACAATATCCTCAATAAAAGCGTTTTTAAAATCCATAAATCCTGCCAGAAAATGCCATCTTTCTCCATTAGTCTTCTTGAAGATGTCATTTTAAAACCACTCTGCTTTAATATATTAAATGGATTGAAATAAACTCAGAGCAGACCAGATTATAGTAAATAAAGTAGCACTTAGTGCTTATAGGGCAAGACAGTACTTGTATAACAAGTGCTCAAAGGGCCATGCTGTCCTCCTAGACATTGGGTTAATGGAAGGAGAGCCACGTAAGAAGACTAGGAGATTCCACACAGAAGAGAGAGAAACATCAATTACAGGAATGCTTCCTCTGCTTTGGTCCTAAATTCAGGGTCTACCATGGGGGTGGAAAGGATATCTGTGACCCCATAGCAATGAAGCGAAATAAATAAATAAATAAATAATATATTGTAGATTGTGGTTCAAGATATTAATGAACTTTTATTTTCTTGATTTGATGCCCTGTTGTCCAGTTCTTGTGAGCTTTGCTGATGTTGACATATCTGCCCAAAAAGACAATTAGCATATGCTGATAAGCAAAGCTGTCAAAAATCTGTTTCTTGATTGTTGGGCCTTAAATTCATGCTCCCCCCACACTTGAGAATTTTCCCAGTCTTACATTTTAATTCATCTTGAAGTCAGAGAATTTTTAAAATTTGTATGAATATCTATACGTATTTTTTTGCACACTATTTCTAGCCCATGCATTTCTGTACACAATTTTGCCTTACACATTTGGCAAAGTTCTCTAGTACAATGCATTTTAATGTTATTTTCATTCATTATGGATTCTTGTTTGCTGTTTCTTCTCTTATACACTTTTTTTGATATTCAACTGGAGAACTCCTCTGCAAAATATGCAAATTGAAGAGTTTTGGTTGAAGCTGTTGTGTGCCTTCCATTCGTTTCTGAATTGTGGCAACCCTAAGGCAATCCTATCAGAGGATTTTTTTTTTTTTTTTTTAGCAAGAGTTGTTCAGAGGAGGTTAGCCTTTGCTTTCCCCTGAGGCTGAGAAAGTGTGATTTGCAGAGCAGGGATTTGAACCTTGATCTTCAGAATCATCGTCCACACTGGCTCTTCATATATTGATTTGAAACTGGAAAAATGAATAAAAATGCAAACCAAATGAATTTATTTCCCATCCCTACATGCTCTTCTACCTTTTTTTTTTTTTGCTCCAGTTGTGGGGAGATGCTTCTCTCATGCCCTGCATGAGGATTTCTCACAGATACCAGTTAGCCACTTGGGAAACAAGATGGTAGATTAGGCCTTTGTTCGAATCCAACAGGGCTGTTCTGTTCCCAAACATTTATATTTTTATGTTTCCCTAGTCATAGCTACAACTACTATGAACTAATTTTATGTCTGTCAACCTATATGATATAGCTTGCTTTTTTCTTTTTTCTTGGTTCTATTTTTCTGTTTCTCACCCTTGCACTGTCCATTAACATGTCTTCTGCTCATTTTTTGTATCGTTTCTTCCTACAGGAATCTTTCTCCTCTTTTAACGTTCATAGCTATTGGTGTAATGGCTTGAGCATGGGACTGTGACTCTGGAGACCAGGGTTCATATCCCTACTTGGGCATGGTTACTTACTGGGTGATCTTGGGCATGTCACATGCTCTCAGCCTCAAGAGAAGGCAAAGGCAAAACCCCTTTGAACAAATATTGCCAAGAAAACCCTGTGATAGGCTCACCTTAGGGGCGCCATAAGTCAGAAACAACTTGAAGGCACATAACAAAAATATTATTATTTCCTTTGGATCTTGATTACCTATGGGAGGGTTTATGATTATTTTTTCTAGACATATGGCCTGCTGTCACAATCATCTATTTGTCATGACCATTCTGATGTCAGCTCATTTCTCAATATCGCAGACAGCCTTGTGCTCATGTTTTTTTACTCAGTAAATTCTCTTAGCAATTTCAAAGCCCTCTTTAAACATCCCCCTAAAGAATCTGGATAGGGAAGAGCAACTGAACGGTAGCATTATTACTTTTTGTCATAAAGATAACCTCTGCTCCCATATTTCTACTCAAAATCAATTACCATTGCCTCCAAGGGTCCATAAGAAAACAATTTGATGCTCAAAAAGATTATTCACTAGGAGTGAGAACCAAAGGAGTGATTTCTGCTCTTCTCATTATAGGAGCACAATCCCTGCTCCTGCATAGGTTGCATAAGAAATAGAAGAGGAAGGAGGAGCAAAACTCAATTTACTACTTCCCAAGTTTTTAAACATCTCTTCTGGAAATCTAATGTGAAGGACAAAATTCATCCCAAAAATGCTTTTAATCTTTTTGAAACCTCCTCACCATTTATTTTCTGGTACTTCCACGCTGAACCTGCATGTGCAAAATTAATGGTAATGAGAGGGCAAAAAGAAGACAACACAATGAGTGAACACATGTTTGCTAAGGGTGCATCCAGCTTAATTAAAAAGACCAGAATGTCTCAGCTTTTGTCCTTTTTCTTTCCAAGGTCATTTTTGAGATCCATACTTGTTTTTTGTTTTTTATCCCAGAATATTTTCAGTCAGCTCCTCATGTCAGTTTATTTTGACCCAGTATAAAATTAGAAAGAACAAAAGCAAAATCTGATACTTTGCAATTAGTCTGGATGCACCTGTAGTAGGAAACAATCCACTGTATGGACACCAGTATGTCTGTCAATTTTCCTTTCATCTTCAACCCATATCATGAACTGTGTCCATAGACTTTATATAAAAACATTTATATCAACTATGTCATACATTTCATTTTTGCAGCAGAATTTTCTTTTTCTTTTAGTAGGTACCTCTTGGGTAGTATGAAAATTTGGGCAGAAAAAACAGCAACATTTTGCCACTTGCAGAAAAATAAAGAACACACCCATCCTCCCCTATGGCATATTCAACATAAGAGTAACCTAGAATTACTTGGCAAATGATGAATAGTCAAAGACTTGATAAGATAGCTCTTGATGCATCAAAATGTCTTCCTGTCAGTGGGAGGGGTGCAGAATCTATTTGAAACTGCACACAGAGAAAGTGTGTATGTTTGTTTAGCTGGAGTTCACCAGGTTGAAACATAGTTTTGAGAACTGTGGGTTGCATATTACAGCTCTAGAGAATCCCATGTAGGATCAAGGAGTTGGCTTGCATCCAATGGTCTATGCTTGTTGTTGTCAACTGCCCTCAAACTGGCCCCGACTCATGGCAACCTTGTGGATGAGACATTTCCAAGACTACATGTCTTTGTCCTCACCTCTCTGCTTGTCTTGTAGATTCAGGCCCATAACCTGCCCCATGGAGCCTAGACTTCTGGAATGTGGTCTCTCTCTCTCTATTGCCCTCCACCTTTCCTAGCATTATGTCCTACATTTTGCACACATTCCATGTGCTTCTAAAACTGGAGACTTTGAACTCCTGCCTCCCGCCCAAAGGTGATCCCTGGAAACTGGAGACTCAGGGCAGGGCTGGTAACCCTATGCACAAATGTAACCAAGGTCTATTTGGTTCTGGCCCATGTGTCATGCTGCTGGCATATGTTACCCAGCACACCATCCCAGGAGTATACAGACCACAAAGCGTTGTCTTTTCACAATGCTTTGTACCAGCACTCTAGATCTCCTTAGTGCCATATATTCTTTTTGCTTTAGTATAATGATGGAATTAAATACAAGAAACCACTGTACTAACTTCTTTCTAGATATTTTCACTTAAAGAATGATCTACAGCAAGAAAGGGAAGAGCCCCAGATGTTTTTCTCCTGTATATACGTCTGAAAGTACATAGTTGCTGTAAGTTGTGAACTTAAGGCTTACAAAGAAAGACATTCAAAGAGAGCTAGCAATGTATGGGTTTGGACTGTATTTAGAGCATAGTATCAGGCTTGTAACTATATCAAGTTAATCATCAGTGCACCTCAATTTAAAATGCTATGAATACACATAAAAAATAATAACCAGAAGACAAATTAGGGTGGGGAGGTCATAGTATCACTGAACCATAGAGCTGCAAGAGACCTCAAGGGCCATCAAATCCAAACCTCTGTCATGCAGGAATACACAATCAAAGCACCCCCAATGGATGGCCATCTGTCTTAGGTGTCAACAACTGACCAACAATTTAATTGCTTTTCAATACTCCTACACTAAGGGAGTAAAATTTATAAAGCAATCCTATGTATGTATGGTCAGAAGCGAAGTCCTACAGATGTTCTCAGAGAGGGACTTTCAAGGACTACAGACCCCAATGCCTTTTAGTGAGATCACTTTGTTTTAAGGGCCAGGTAGCACACATATCAGTGGTACACACAGTATTTATAGACAGAACAATATGTTTGCTATCAAATAGAATAAACAGTGATGCTCCTAGGCCCTGACAGCTGGATAGTATCAAGGGAATTATTCTAAGGAAGTGCTTGTAAACGGAATAAAGATGGGACAGCAAGATTCTAAAAATAGAGTAAATCTGTCATTAAATAGTAGAGGTGCTATCATGTGTACGTACCCATGTGATTCACTGAATCTCTGATTTGTGTGAATGCCCACTGGTGCCAAATAAGCATTTTTAAAATGCCATGCACAAATTGGAGCATATGGAAGCTGGAGAAAACTATGGGGGATTATACTCTGCCCCAGCTTTACACAGTGGTCCCAGTCAAGGTTGTATCTGCCTGCATATGCTTCTCTGTAAGTGAAAAGCAAAGCACTTGTGTATTTAACATACTGGCCCCAATTATGTTGCTGTATTCAAGTGAAGCAGACCACTAAAACAGTTGTTCAGCAGTACGCTATATCAGGGGAGACAAATGTGGAAGGCCAGGGGCCATATTTGCTCCTCAGGAGACATTGGACAGCTGTACCACTCTACCATAAACACTCCCAGAATTTTTGCCCTCCAAAGCCTTCTAGGTGATATCAAGGGCATTTTCACCATGCAGAAGTAACTTCCTAGAATCATAAGAGTTGGAAGAGACCACAAGGGCCATCCAGTCCAACCTCCTGATCATTTCATGTTTCAAAAAGACCTCTCCTGGGCCTAAATTGGCCTGGGGGGCCCAAAGTATCTGTCCCATAGCCCCAGGGGACATTTGTTTGAGAAACTTTTTTGGAAAACATTTGAAAAAATTGGAAAAAAAATTCTGGGTGGAAATGCCCTCCATACACCCTAGAGAGCAAATTGCAAAAACAAGATCCTTTGGATGATGTGCTGAATTCCTACATGAGGATCCTGGGAAAGTATGGATCCCATCTGCACAATGGCATAGAACTATAGCCTCCCTGCAGATATTCACTTGAAGTGCTCCTTCCTCATTGCAGCCCCTTCAGTGAATAAAGATTCAGATATGGCCCTAAGTCAGGGTAAAATCAACTTATTTTTGAAACTGATACAGGTGCAGTCTGAGGAGGTAAAGCTCACAAATTGTTTTCTTATTTTCAACCTAATTTACAGTCCAGTTAAGAAATAAAAGAAACTAAGCATGACTCAAATTGTTATAAATGTATTTATGTATTATACTATAAAAATAATTTTTTTACTAAGGCTTAATTTGCATTTTGGACTGGAATGTCTTTAGGATCAATTGTGGAGCACTTATTGTGGTCTGTTAAGCTCACAGTTCACAGTGAGTTCATAGTTTAACCAAGGATTGTGTCAAGGAATAGTACAGTAATGCATTATTTATTTGAACATTTATACCCTAATTTTAATTTTTAAAAAAACCTTTTTATTTCTGAATCTGTTCCCCCCCCCCCCCCCCGGTTACATGCACAGAACATAGTCAAATGAATTTAACACAAACAATGTCAGGGAAGAAAGGATTGGGGGAGAAAGAGAAAAATAAAAGATGGAGGCTCTAATTCTACCATAAGGATAGAAATGTAATACTTCAGCATACTATATATATATATATATGCATGCATGTAAAATCAGGAATACTGTAAAATGTTTAGGAATATAAAGCATAAACTAATCTAGAAAGAATAAGGTTCAACCTTGCTGGTATGCTAGAAAATGCTTCACATTGCAGTGCTATAATTTTTGGAATGCCATCCCAGAGACCATTGGAAAGATTAGATCTTTCCATTCAAGGTCATAGAATCATAGAATCATAGAATCATAGAGTTGGAAGAGACCACAAGGGCCATCCAGTCCAACCCCCCTGCCATGCAGGAACTCCAAGTCAAAGCATCCCTGACAGATGGCCATCCAGCCTCTGTTTAAAGACCCCTAAGGAAGGAGACTCCACTACACTCCGAGGGAGTGTGTTCCACTGTCGAACAGCCCTTACTGTCAGGAAGTTCCTCCTAATGTTGAGGTGGAATCTCTTTTCCTGCAGTTTGCATCCATTGTTCCGCGTTCTAGTCTCTGCAGCAGCAGAAAACAAGCTTGCTCCCTCCTCAGTATGACATCCCTTCAAATATTTAAACAGGGCTATCATATCACCTCTTAACCTTCTCTTCTCCAGGCTAAACATCCCCAGCTCCCTAAGGCGTTCTTCATAGGGCAAGGTTTCCAGACCCTTCACCATCTTAGTTGCCCTCCTTTGGACATGCTCCAGTTTCTCCACATCCTTTTTGAATTGTGGTGCCCAGAACTGGACACAGTATTCCAGGTGGGGCCTGACCAAAGCAGAATAGAGTGGCATATCCCTTGATCTAGAAACTATACTTCTATTGATGCAGCCTAAAATTGCATTGGCTTTTTTAGCTGCCGCATCACACTGTTGACTCATGTTCAGCTTATGGTCTACTTGGACTCCTAGATCCCTTTCACATGTGGTCTCATTCAGCCAGGTGTCCCCCATCCTATATCTCTGCATTTCATTTTTCCGCCCTAAGTGCAGAACCTTACATTTCTCCGCATTGAATTTCATTTTGTTAGCACTGGCCCAGCTTTCTAGTCTATTCAGGTCATTTTGAATTTTGATCCTGTCCTCTGGGGTATTAGCTACTCCTCCCAGTTTAGTGTCATCTGCAAATTTGATAAGTATGCCCCCAATTCTGTCATCCAAATCGTTAATAAAGATGTTGAATAGCACTGGGCCCAGGACAGAGCCCTGTGGGACCCCACTGGTCACTTCTCTCCAGGATGAAAAGGAGCCATTGTTGAGCACCCTTTGAGTTCGGCCAGTCAACCAATTACAAATCCATGTAACAGTTAACTTGTCTATCCCACATTTTGCAAGCTTGTTTGCAAGAATGTCATGGGGAACCTTGTCAAACGCCTTACTGAAATCGAGGTATACTATATCCACAGCATTCCCTTCATCTACCAAGCTGGTAATTTTATCAAAAAAAGAGATCAGGTTCGTTTGGCATGACTTGTTTCTCTGAAACCCATGTTGGCTTTTTGTGATTATGGCATTGGCCTCTAAGTGTTCACAGACCCTCTGCTTAATGATCTGCTCTAGAACCTTTCCTGGAATTGATGTCAGACTAACTGGACGATAATTGTTGGGATCCTCTTTTTTTCCCTTTTTGAAGATGGGGACAACGTTTGCCCTCCTCCAGTCTGCTGGGACTTCTCCTGTTCTCCAGGAGTTCTCAAAGATTATTGCCAATGGCTCTGATATTACATTTGCCAGTTCTTTTAATACTCTAGGATGTAGTTCATCTGGTCCTGGAGATTTATATTCATTTAGGTTAACCAGGTATTCCTGTACTACCTCTTTACTTATTCTGTGCTGAATTTCCTCTATTCTGTCTCCATTATCCTTAGGTTGAGCACCCTTTGCCTTTTCTGAGAAGACTGAAGCAAAGAAGGTGTTGAGTAATTCTGCCTTTTCTCTGTCCCCTGTTAGCATTTTGCCATCTTCTGCACACAGTGGCCCTACTGTTTCCTTCTTCTTCCTTTTGCTGCGGACATATCCAAAAAAGCCCTTTTTATTGTTCTTAACCTCTCTAGCAAGCCTGAGTTCATTCTGCGCTTTAGCTTTTCTGACTTTACCCCTACATGTGCTGGCTATTTGTCTGAATTCCTCTTTCGTGATTTCTCCATTTTTCCATTTCTTATACATGTTCCGTTTAAAACTTAGCTCAGTTGAAAGTTCCTTAGTCATCCATCCTGGCTTCTTGAGACATCTTCCATTTCTTCCATTTCAAACAGAGCTCTGCTGTTGGGAGATTCTATGATATTGCAGATGATGCAAAACTGGGAGTGATGGCTAACAAATTGTTTTTCTTGTTGTCAGTTAAGATGGTCTGGAGGGATATCAATGCCAAAATAACATCTTGACAAAATGTAGGCCTGACTCTAACACTGTCATTTCCCCCCTTCTCCTGTTTGATTTTTAACACCTTTGCCTGATGAAGAAGCCAATGGGGCTTTGAAAACTTTCATCATGTATTTAGTACGTTTTTTGGCTGGCCCAATAAAGGTATCACTATTTTGTGAATTCTGAATGTTATTGTATTTTGCTGTATGGCCAACACGGCTACTCCTGGATGTTTTATGGTTTTAAGATAGAGGAGGATAGATTTTGACTGAACATTAAAAGGAACAGTGTGAAGCTGAAGGCTTTCATGGCCAGCATCTATAGTTTTTTGTGGGGTTTTCAGGCTATGTGGCTGTGTTGGCCAAATAGCCGGAAAACCCCACAAAAAACTATTAGATGGAAGTTCACAGTAACAGCAATTGCCTAGAGAGGTACTGAGGACTCCTTCTCTGGACATCTTCAAAAAGAGGCTAGACAGCTATCTTCTGGGGATGCTTTAGTTGAAGATCCTGCATTGAGCAGGGGGTTAGACCTAGTGGCCCACAGGGCTCCTTCCAACTTCCAGGATTCTGCAAAAATGGTCAGTTAATAATTTATTATTGCATTGGTACTTTCAGAGGTGAAGAGAGTGTTTGTGGAATTTCTTCCTTGCTCTGATGGCAAAATAACTTGGTTGGACTTAGATATTGTTCTCCTTGGATGGATCAGGGGACACTTTCATCTCTGCCACAGGAATCAAAATGCCTCCAGTCACTTGTTTACAGGAGCCATATTTTCCCTGTCTCCCACCTCCTTGCAGCCTGCGGCCCAACACTCTTAAATGCATTGCAGACACTTATTCCAAAGGTCATAAAGCTACTCTCCTTGATTTCTTGTCACCTGGCTTGCCCACACACTAGAACAGCTATTGGTTTGATCCACATGCTTATATATTGTAAGAACCTCTGACCGTTGCTCCTGTATCCCAAAGTGAGGCTTCCTGGCTGACTCTCACTTGCTCCAAATCGGACTCTGGGCTGGTCTACATCCATGAAAAACATTATATTCACCCGAAAGCTGGTGCTGGCAGTCCTGATAATATACAGCTATTTCTGGGGAGGACCCATGTTTTTTCTGCCCTTGACCCAATTTTGTTCCAAACTAAGCAAAGTTAGAGAGAATCCAATTGTTTCCTGGAAACCCCAGGATGACCTCAGGTTCTTTTGGCATGTGGACAGTTGGGTTAGGTCCAATTTGGACAGATCCAGTTGTCCACATGCAAAGTGTCACACCATTCCCTTTCCCCGTATTGAGTGGCACAAGGAAAGGAGATAGTCTATTTTCGTCACTTCCTCGAGAGCAGGAGCTCTGTGTAAAGCCTGTTTGTTCTGCTGAGAACAAAAACTGGTACCCAGACACATTGTTGATCACATGGTTGGGCAGCCAATTCTGTCCTCAGCAGATACAGTGGTGCACCAAGCAGGCTTCACATGGAATTTTCAGCAGCTCTGAAAACAGGTAACAGGCCAGTGGGGCCCATGCGATGTTGGCCTGTGTGCACAACAACATGGCATCACACTGGATTCAGCCTGATGCATATGACTGTCATTGTGATTGGGCTAGGGTTGATTTGGGGCATAACACTCTGGATTAAGCAGCTGGTAGATTATCGCACTGCCCTTTTCCATCCTTCCGTTTTGACCTTGGTGTGGGATGAAAAGTTTTAAACATGGATTTTATTGCATGCCTCTGTGACCAGATTGGAGGTATTCCATACCCAATCATGGCATTGTGTACCTGATCTGAACTTGTCTGGCACTTTGTGAAAAAACAGGACTTTCATGTTCTTTGCAAATTATGGGAGAATGTGATAAAACCCATGCTTAAAAGTTTTCATCCCCTGCCAAGGTAGGGATGGAAGGAGAGAAAAGGACAGTGAGATAATATCCATAGATGCACCCTGTGTTGAGGTAGGGCAGAATCCAGGTTTGTTTTGCAGCTTCCAGTAGAACAAATCCTTGTCAGTAATTTCAGGTGGAAAACTCACTTGAAGCTCACAATGGGTGTGGGTAGTATAGGATGCACTGTACCCTTTCCTCGGGCATATCAAGCAAAATTGGACCCACCAAAAAGACTAATGTGCAGTCGAATCGCTTCAGGAATTAGCATACAAATGGTGCTAAGTGATCTAGGGTAAAAAAGGCATAAAAATGGAGATGACTTCTAAGCAGACATTGTTCATAGTCAAAGATGATTGAAGGATCATGCATAAGTTATAATTTGCCCTTCTCCTGCCTGTCTGTACCTTCAGATGTTATGACAGCTATTGTGATGGTCTGACTGGAGATTCTATATCACAAAGAGATGTAATTTGCCCTGTTCTTGAGGGACGTAAAAACATCTGTACTTTCTAAGTGGTTTCACTGAGGTACTGAACTTTCTTACTGACGTAGCAGATCAAGAGGGAAAATTTTTAGCAGCCATTTTTATTCTATGTGTTGGAGAATAATCTGAAGAGAAAAGACCTACTTCTACAGCATAAATCAGAATCATTCTTGAGTGAGCAGCGTCAACAAAAGAATGACAGATATCCTACACCAAGGAGGAGAGCGAGTCATGTTATGGTGAGGTATTAGTGAATTGCAATACTGTGCAACCAAACAGTGGTGTTCCTAGTGTTGGTGTCATCCGGTGCAATGTGCTGGGGAGGGGGGGGGGATGGTGGCTTGACCTGCCCCCCCTGCTGCCTGTGGAGACCAGCCATGAGCCTGCCAAGGGAAGGTGGAGGGGCAGGCGTTTCACCCTTTCTTCCCTATTGCCTTGTTTCTCTTGGCTGAGATAGCTAGGGCAGCAGAGAAGAGGTGCGTGCAGGCAGCAGCACCAAGCCCACCCACAGGAGGGGGGCTGTCACCCAGTGTGGCCCACACGTCAGCACCCCCTAGTGTTGTCACTACAACCAAATACTGTAAATGTGAAATGCAGACCCTCCAAATGTCCTGATTTGGCAGGGAAAGTTCTAATTAACCCTCTGTTGTTGTCCCACCTTTTCAGCTGCTTTCAAAATATCCCAGATTCTTTCTCTTCCCACTTTCTCCTGGACCTTTTTGTCTCCAGTTTACTTAAGCTGCTACAAACTGAGTTCAAAGTGCAAAAATAGTTTGAGAACATTCTAAAAGCACAGTGGGCCCTTCTTATCTCTGGGCTGCTCTCCCAGGGCTGCGTGAATGTGCTGCCAATGAAATCAATGGGGCTTGCTGTCTGCAGATGCTCAAATGCATGGATGACAACCCTGTGGTTGGGGTGAGTGTACTGTAGAATCTTGCCCTCCCTAGTAAGCACAGGCAAATGTCAACATCTGCATCCTTTCCTGGTTTGGGTTTTTCCTCATTAATTACTTTTGTCATCTTGATGACACTCTGATGTTGCTTGGCCACATGTGTCCTGGTTTTTATCTGTGAAATGTTGGAGGGTATGGAAATGTACAATTGCAATGCTCAATGCATATCTTCATGTGCAACATGGAATGCTCAGTGTTATGTGTAATGTGAAATAACACTGCAGAAGCAATGGCATCAAAGTTCAGCTTTGCTGCCACAGTCTTCAGCTGAATACAGATATTATACCATGGCCAAACACATGAGGAAGGGAACATATGCACACATAAGTCACCAACAGGATACTACCCATGTTCTTTTTTCATGTTTCATGTCCATCTGCTGTGACCATTCCTGTGACCTCAGAAGCAAGTGATATGTGATGGCAGCAGATGAGCCAAGTGGCTCAGCAGGATGACCATACAGACTTCCATTGATAAAGAGAGGCTGAGGTAACAGGGGCAGGCTGGAGCAGCTGCAGACCAGGATACTCTGGGCTGCTCCTGGAGTATCCCGACCAGGACAGACAAGGCTTCAGATTTGACTGTCTTTGTTGTGCATAATGTAGACAGAAGACTATATCTGTTTATTAATTTGTCATTCATATGTCCTTAATCTCACTAAAATTCCACATTTTTAAAAACTGTAGTCATAGTTACAATTTCACTGACACAGAAACAGTCTTTAATTGGGATAAATTTCTAACAGTATCAGTGAGAGAGTAACACAGGGATTGTAGAGGGCAAGACTGAGAATTATTCCTGGACTGCACTTCCTAGTAGCTTTAGCCAATACAAGCAATGGTGTGGAAAGCTGTGAGTTGTAATTCCAACATCTGGAGGGTTGCAGAATTCTCATTCCTGGTTTGGAGGTTCTCCTTCTTTGTCCTATTTACACAATTTCTATTTTTCAGTTAGCATTTGTGGGGTCCATCTTAAGGCCCATCATAATGTCCATCTTTCTATCATTTGCTGCTATTTGCTTGGATGAGATGGAGGCTCCTGTACTTCCCAAACCTTTGTTTTTCATAAGCTATGTTTTCAATATTTTTAATTTCCCCCAATTTAGGGTACAGTACTAATAAGGGAACAGAAGCCCTGACAGAAAGCAAGATTTTGGTAAGTGTAGTGCAAACAGGTTTTCCCGTTTGGTTCAGCAGGCCTTTGCTTATGAAAATTGCAGTGAAATAAATGAGGACTATTGAGATGGAGAACTTCAATTTGCACTTGGATATTCTCCAGCCTCAAGGAACCTTTGTTTTCTATCTCCACAGCTCCACATACTGCTCCAATTCACAGAAGCAACAGAGAACCAACAGAGAATTCTAGTAGTTGTACCCCCCCCTCAAAAAAAAACTTTTCTGAGAGCTTCAGGGAATCCATCTTCTTCTTGCATAAATCACCTGCAAGACTGTACAGAATATATAGAAATTATTAGTTCATCTGAGGTGATAAAATCCTGATAAGCTAAAAACATGAAAACCTACATGCAGTATAGTATCTCACCCCACCCAGAGTCTGTGACCTGCTCACAACTCCCTGCTGCTTCTAGTTTTGCATTAATTTATCCAAGGAAAGTTTCTGTATGGAGATATACTTCTCTGTACATGTTTGCTATGCAACCTAAATGTCTGTAATCTGTGCTCAAATCCTTAATCCCCAGTCACTGGAAATTCTTCCACTGTGTTCAATAGCGTACACATTGTTCTTTCATAAAGGGAATCAAATACAGGAAGAATACTTGCTAATTTACCATTATATATATTTTAAAATGTCTGCTCTTTTTACTCCCCATTCCCTTTGGGGAGCTCATGAAAGGCCACTTCCTTGTGCAATAAAAACAAAATTGAAATATCTTATGTGCCAGCCGGCAGTTAACAGCTGCAGCATGCACTGATACATTATGCATGATTCTTGACTGCTCAGAGGCAGAAAAAGATACCCTCCACAAAGTCTTCCATCACTGAATTCCAGTGCTATGCTAAGTGTCTGAACTTCATTATTTTAGGTAATTAGGGTAACATAGTGCTGTTTACACATTCAAAAATGAGTTATTAATAATGATACAGTGTTTATGTAATACAGACAATTCAAAATTAAGTTTAATGCAGCAAAAGCAATGACTTCCTTTAGTGTTTGCTGACAAATAGGTTGCATATTATTAGGCAGTAAAGTTGTGCTGTGCTGTGATAGAATGGAATGTTTCTAAGTAATTTTAAAAAGCCCTCTCCCTCCCTCTCCTTTGTTGAAGATCGGTGCTATTCAAAATGTTGGTCTGTAGACTAGTCCCTCAGTCATCTATTGCTGGTTCCTTCAGGACAATGAAACAATTGTAGCTAGGCTTGCTAGGAGAAATTAGGGACATAAATCATGTGCATGTGTAGAACAGGGAAGTTGAGCTGGTGTTGTTTTGTGATATATCCTGAAATTCCTTTTTGTATACAACCACCATTCTGAAACTAGCACAAACATGAAGCAAGTTCCTGACTCACTGGGGGGGGGGGAATTGCTCCATGTCAGATCACTTAAGGATTGCCATAAATGATGTCCATTCATGCTGAATGATAGCCACCCTGATACCTCTATGCACATTTGTTATCAGCGTTCTGTCCAGTGGCTGATTTTCATTATCTGATTTTCATTATCAAGCATGATGAAATGACTTAGAAAAGTTGGGTTTGCTGAGCTGTGTGGCCATCTTGACCCTTCCGTTTTGCCTATTGCACACATTTTTAGTAATTAAACATAGTTTAAAAATAAAATTATTTTTTTTAATAAGCAAAGCTAACTTGTTGGTGGAATTAAGTTGATGAAATGAACACATGGAGATATGAAACATTCTATTTACCAGGAAATGGAATATTTGGGCTTTCAAAAGTGAACATTTAAAATTATTTTTGTAAAGATCAGGTTGTGTAGCATTTCCAAGAGTCACTGTCAATAACCAAATACAGTGGGCTCTTGTTATCTGTGGTCTTGCCATCTGCAGATTTAAGTGTCATGGATGGCAAGCCTCGTTGTTTTCAATGGAGGCATGTGCACGTGGCCTCATTAGTGGCTACATGCATGTTGCACCCATCATTGAGGACAATGGGATTCGAGGTCATACGTTTTTCTTTTTTCCGTGGGGGGTGGGTGGGTGTCTGGAATGGATCCCCCATAGACATGAAGGGCAGACTGTAGTCACAATAGAGCAAAACTAAGAGACCTATTACACTAAGTAACAAATTCATCAACATATAGAACAAGAAACATTCAGAGCAGCAATCCAGCAAATGTTTTACAATGGTCCTTTGGTGTTTGCTGGGGTTTGTTCCAGGACATCCCATGGATACCAAAATCCATGGATGTTCACATCCCATTATATATAATGATGTAATGAAATGGTGTCCCTTGTATAAAACAGAAAATCAAGGTTGGTTTTTTTGAATTTATATATATATATATTTGGAATATTTTCAAGCCATGAATGATTGAATCCATGGATAAAGAACCATGGATATAAAGTAATGCATTCTTTCCCATTGTTTCTGTCTTACCTTTGCTTTTGAAATCCCCCCTCAAAAAGGTGAAGGCCTTAATATCGCTTTTATAACTCATATCACATATTTTACAGGCTTCTGTGTCCTGCAACTGTTTGACAGACTTGGAGGCTTTCCAGGAAAACAGACTGAGGTTTTGAGGAGGTCAGCCTAATGTAATTTTTCATTTCACTTTTACTGTACTGACCAGAATTGCTGTGCCCCTTGCCTTCTACTTCTTGGCCTTGTCTGGACCTCAAGCTGGTCTGGAGAGCTGAACTTTGAGAAGGTGAATGCAACAGCAAACTGATGCTGTTATCACTTACAGACATGACTCTCCTCCATCTCTGGCCTTGCTCAAGAGATGCTTATGAAGTTAACTGCCAAAAAGATAAAATAATAGTTGTGTACTGTGCATGTGTCACTCAGTGTTAGAGGATTAAAGAAACCAATTGGCTACCTGCTTCTTCACTTAACAAAGTGCCATGCAGTGAAATGAAAGATGTGACCTGTGTTGTCCCAGGCTCATACAGGGAACACAAATATGAGAGAGCCCTCCGGGATGTATCACTACCACTATAGATTTGGCTAAGATGAAAATAAAGTGTTCCACAACAGAACATTTGTCAAAAAACATTGCTGTGTACTTTATATAAAACACAGGTAGACAATCACACAGCATGGTATAGCAGTTTGAGCATTGGATTCTGACTCTGGAGATCAGGGTTCAATTCCCTGCTCATCCATGGAACCCCCCTGGGTGATCTTGAACAAGTCACATACTCTCAGCCCCAGAAACCCCATGATAGGTTCACCTTAGGATCCCCATAAGTTGGAAACTGATTGAAGGCACATGACAATAACAATGACAATGTTTTAATCATGAGTGAAGTCAGCAGTGTTGATGGTTGTGTCATCTCCAGCCATTTCCTTGTGTCTGAGGGTTCACATCTCCATGGTGGTTCCCCCCAGGGGCATCACTAGGAGTGTGGACTAAGGGGGGTGGCACCACTGCTTCCCAAACATCTAACTTTGGGCAGAAATGAGCTATAGTGTTCACCTATGTCCCTTTAAAATGCTGAACAGATAGTGTGAGTGGGGCAAGATTGGGTGGGAGAAGAAAGAAGAGGCCCTGGTTTTATTTAAAATTATTTTTAAATTTTAAAATATTTTAATTAAATTAAATTTTTAAAAATTGCTTTAAATTTGTATTTAAAACATAACAACTTACCAAATTTTCACTTGAACCGCATGAAATTATGCACATGAAAATACATTTAAGCTGTGCATATGATACTGTTATTTAAAGGTAGAATTTTAATTTTGCTAGTTTATATCACAACTATTACCATTAGTTTCAGTGATATGAAGGAATTATGATTTATGAGTAACATTAGTACCAAAAACATTACTAAGAATTCTGTATGGTGTGGTATGGGAGGAGGTAAATGGGGAGGGGATGATATCATGAGTTACTGCACTGGGTGGCGCCAACAATAGTGACACCACTGGTTCCACCTAAGACCATGAGTCATTTACAGAAATGGCCTGGTACATACCACTGCATTGCGCCATCCTCAGGCTAATTCTAGGGTTCAGGAGTGCATGCCAACCGCATGCTCCCAAACCCTAGCACGTAACAGCATCACAGTCATGGCAGCCTCCAGTCCACACGGGGGCTGCCATCGTGACATATGTAACACACAGTATATAGACATTACTGTGCATCACTTACGTCACTGATGTGCCACAGTGTGCCAATGGCACACTCGTGATGTGCGCTGTGCCCTGTTAAAAGAACCTGAGGAAAAATGGGTGGCTCCAGCCTGCCCTTTCAGGGTGGTTTGTCAAGCCCCAATATTGGTTTTTAACAAACCCTTTTAGAGAAAAACAGCAAGGGCAGTCTTTGTCAACCTGGGAGCCCTCGAGATGTGTTGGCCTATAATTCCTATTATGGCCATACTGATTTGAATGATGAGGCTTGTAATCTTAACACATGGTGAGGAGGTTCTGGATTGGGGAAGGTTAAAAAAAGATTTAATGAATATCTACTATTGGGTCCTAATCTAAAACAATAGTAGCCTGCTGATAAAGCAGCTCAGCTGGTACTTAGAGGTTTATCAGGGTTTTAATTTTTCAGGAAGAGAATCCAAATTATTATTCCATTTATATCTAAATCTTTCTAAATCTATGCTATGATGAAGAATATAGTTAAACAATTTGGCCCCTTTGATTTGAAGAAATCTTAGGCTCACTGCCAAGGAACCATTTCTTGTGGATGGAGAAGCGACGTATATATACAGTATGCACAGCAACAGGGAGACTACAGTCCAAAACACTCTACAGAAATAATCCAGTTTGAGATTGCTTTAACTGCCTGGCTCAGTGCTATGGAATTATTGTGGCACCAGAGGTCTCTGACAGAGAAGGCTAAATGTCTCACAAAACTACAGTTCCCAGAATTCCCTAAAGCGATCTCAACTTGGATTATTTCTGCAGTGTGTTTTGGATCTAGGTGATACAATCTTGTTTTTCAGTGTCCTGTATCCCACTACCTACCAAGATGTATTCAGAGATGTGCTGCCTATGATCTTGTAGGTAGCATATAGTCATTGTGGCTAGTAGCCAATATCCAGTTTTAAAAGACAGGAGTACATGTTGGGTTGCAGGCATCCTCAGTCCTAGCCAACACAGCTGAGGGATGATGGAAGCTGTAGTCTAGCAGGAACTGAAAAGCCGCAATTTGCTCATCTTTACTGTAGATCTGCAAACCTTTGGTCACACTCCTGTGACAACACATTCTCTAGTTTCTCATTGATTTTAGGATAACACAGGAAAGTGGACAGTGCACAGCAGCCATTCAACAGTGTATTTATTGGAGGTGGGAGAGGCTCTAAAAACAGCTTAGATAAAGATGTTAGTAAGATATTAGTGTGGCAATTTTTGTATCCTTGTGCGCAGGTGCTTTGTGTAGATTACTGACAGAAGGGCAGGGATGGGTAGACTTTCTCAAATGTACCTCCTAACAGTTGTCTACCAGACCTTCTCTTTTTCCCCTTACTTCAGTAGATTTGCATCTGACATCTGGTAAATCTCTACTCAGTTGAACCCACATATGTATACAGAAATATGCTTTGTATATAAAGCAAATGTCTCAAGAAAACAATGCTATAGAACCCTTCTCCAACCCACCACTAAATGGCTGCCTATTGGCTGAAATAATTACTCAGAGCAGATGCTATACAATGTAACAAGGGGCACCCTGCTATGAACATAATACTAGTCTTTGCTGTACTTGCCAAAAGTTGATCTAAATTTAAAATTGCTTTAAATGGTCTAATCTTTGTGTACTGTAATGAGCAACTATTTTACTGTTGGAGCCAACAGAAAATTGGCTTTAGCTTCTCTCCATTATGATTTTAGTACTGCAAACAATTGGGGTTCAGCAAGCATGATGCAGCAACAGAGATATTTTCCTCCCATTATCCTACACACCAAGGAGAAACTGGACTGTCACAGACACCTATGCATCCCATTGTAAATGTCATTCAAATTATTTCCTTGTGATCAAACCCAAGCACTAAATTGGTTTACTTTGGAAGTACTTGCCAAATAAATATATTCCACTAGGCCAGAGGGTAGTAATCAGAATTCATTTTCTCTCAGCCATCGTTGGTTTTCTGCCAATATTCCTTTTCTACCATGCTGGAAACAGGACCAAACCAGAAGGCCTCAACAGAAGAAAAAGGCATAGATTCCCATAATTCACAGATGACAGTCCAGACAGACCAAGTCAGATTCTTCCAGGTGTTGTGCTAAAGCCACTCTGTTTTGACACTTCATAATGGAAAAAACACATTATAATAGCTGTCACAAAGATAAACAAAAGAGGCAATTTGATTTGGAGTTTAGAAATAATGTTGTTGTTTTGGTATTCCACTACTGTTTCAGAGTCTTAAATCTCATGTTGTACGATTGGATGCCTGCTACTGCATTGGGACTGTCTTCTTCCCTATAGTCTTCTGCATCCTTTCAAAATACACTCTGGAAGGTTTTTCAGTTTTTCAGAGACGGTTTTGAGGGTGCACAAGGGATTTCAGGGTATGAAGATTGACTATCAGTTCCATTGCCACAAGCTGTTCTTTCATTGGATTGACTTCTTGGCAATCCCTTCCAAAATTGACAAATGATATATCCTCCAACATTTCACAGATGAAACCTGCAACATATGTGGTCAAGCAACCTCAGCTTGTGGACAAGCTGGCAAAAGTTACTGATGAAGAAAAACATACAAGCTAGAAGAGGGTACAGCAGTTTGCTTTTGTCTGAGTCCACTGTGAAGGGAAAGACACTGCTACTTCCTCTTCTCCCCCTTCCTTTGCTGAGTTAATTGAATGCAAACTACTTTTGTACAGTTGGCCTCCATAGCCACAGATTTTTTTTATCCAAGGATACAACCATCCATGTTACCCAAAATGCAACGGTCCCGAGAGGGCATCCACATCTACCAGTCACCATCTAGGGATCAGAAATAAAATTGGTTTGTACAGGCACAAAATTGGGCATTTCGAGAGATTTTTTAAATGGTGTATTTAGATTACAATATGTCTTTCCTTGAATAGCTTTTTTTTGCCACTTTTACCATGAGACTGTAATTCCAAAAGAGGGGAAATGGATCTTGCTGCTCATCTGTAACACAATACACACTGGAATATCTGCTCTTCTCATGGTAAGGTGTCTGCCAATACACAGAAAGCTGTTGCGGTATGACTCAAGCTATACTGTACATCGTAGGAATTCTGTCTACTTTAAAAGAGGCAAGCCATTTGCTGTGTGGTATGATCCTCCCCCATAAAGACCTGAGTTTGTATTAAGAAGCCAAGCCCTCCCTCCAGTCCATCTAAATATAAGATTGTATGTACAGCAGTGTGTAAATTTACAGCGCTATATAAATAAAGTTTAATAGCTCAGAAAGGTTAACTTTTTGGACTACAGATCTTACAGTTGGATATTCTAGAAGCTATGATCCACAAATGTGACTTTTTTGAGCACTGCTCCTTGTGTGTCTCATTTTAAGAACTACTTAGAGATCATTATATTAAGATGTCTATAAATGTTATAAATGAACAGATAAATATTTGGCAAGAGACTGAAAGCTTGTGGTGCAAGCTGCAGTCTCGCTAGCCTTCTTTAAAATTGTTATGGCCATTGTAAAAGGAATTCCAAATTGCACTTTGAAGAGAAGCCTGTTCCTTGTCTACACAAGGAGAAGGAGGGCATAGCTTTGTTGCAAATCATGTCCTTCAACTTGGCAGTTGCCTCTGTTTGTGTCCTCACCCTTGAAAAATGGCTGAATATAGGTAGGGAAGTTTTCCCTTTCTTTTTGTGTGTCTATGGGAAAGATTTTACAAAAAAGCTCCCCTTTTCTTTAGCTTAGCTCTAGGAAATGCTATTAAACAAACATATTTCCAATCCTTCTCCTTGAGAATGGCCTTGGTCAACTGCCAAAAACAGGAAATTGTTTAAACAAAAACCTCAATTTTATCATATATTCATTTATTCTATAATGCACTGAACATACATTGCATAAAGGACATTCAAAGTGTGGAGATTCCTAACATAGACAAAGATGGGCCCTGCTGTTACATGAATAAGATTCATTCAAGCGGAAGATCCAGTAGAGGGATCTAGCATGTGGGAGGTGGGTTTTTTTGTTGGTAATGCAACAGATGTCTTGGCTGTGGTTTGTGGGTCAAACAAGGTTGTATCAAGCATCTACCAATTAAGCTCTTGACAATGTAGCCTAGTATCTTCACTAATCTATACATCCTTCTTGTATAGCAGAGCTTTAATTATTCTAGGCAGCAAAGGATAAACAATATTTCAGGGCATGGTACATACAGAGGCCAGTAGGGCATCATACGCATCATTTTCAGACCAGTAAGCAAGTCAAAACATAGCCATCATGTTAGTGCCATTTCTTCCACGCTCCCAAACTAAATAGGCATGAAGTCATGAAGTATTCAAGCACAATACAAACCATCCAATCAGAATAATAGGAGAGAAAAAAACCAGGGGCAGGGGATTTGAGTAGACCAAATACAGGTCAGTTTGACCAACTCTGTGAGAATATTTCACTGAGATAATGATGAATTCCCTCCCACATAGAAATAGGTATTGTTTTTGGTGTTATGGCTTTAGGCACCCTTTCCAAGCCAACAATTGTGTATTCAGTATGTTCTGATGCCATTTTAAAACTGTACTTCATATTGAATTATTTTATTACTGTTGCCATTTTTAAACATTTTGGTAATTAATCTGTAAAGTCTCTGTGTTTTTAATCTATGTGTCTAAAAATAAATACAAGTAAGAAATTTACTTGTTACTATTCAAATTCCTCAGGTATCTTTTGAAGAGACATAATGGCAACCACCTTGCTGCAGTCAAGTGGGTTTGATTCTCCATGGGAATGCATATACTGTATTATGCTACTATGCTGTTTATTGGATAGGAAGAATCTGAAATACCACAGAAATGTAATTTGGTGAATTTTAATATAGTTAATGTAACTTTGATTACTGTCCTGACAGTTGTATGTGAATTTTTTTATTGTACACAGTTAATATGTAAAGATGCCTTGACAAGATTGTCTAGTTGTGTCCGACGGTAGGGGGCATTGCTCATCTCCGTTACTAAGCTGAAGGAGCCAGCTTTGTTAATGATGATTCTGTGGCCATGTGGCCAGCTTGGTTGCACAGAATGGTACTATTTCTGATTATAGGTATTACCACTGAAGTAGTACCTATTTAACTACTTGCACTTTTACATGCTTTTCAACTGGTAGGTTGGCAGAAGCTGGGACTAGTGACGGGAGCTCACGCCATCATGTGGCACTTGGGCTTTGAATGCCAACCTGCCGATCTTGCAATTGTCAGAGTCTGCATCTTATCCGTTGAGCCACAGAGTCCCTAACCCAATGGTGATAACTACCACTAATTACAAAAATAATGAGATATATCCCAAATTTTTCTTTCCAGCCTTAGATCTGTCATCTATGCTTGATAAATAACTTTTATTAACAACTGAATGAGAACTGACATAGAGACAGTGGATAACTCAAAATGGTGCCCCCTTGGAAACTATTAGGGTGAAGCAGATGGGGCAAAAGGAGCAGCTAGAGACCACTCCAGCCTTGATCATTGCGGTGAACTGGCCGCCAGCAAGAATGGCTTTTTACCATGTCTTTTTGGGCTGCCTTTGGCCACCTCAGAGAGACTTCTTGGCAGTTTGGAGGCATGTGTATTTGAACACCATGCCCCCGAAGTGCCTGGAAGGCACTTTATTTGGTTCATGTGTTTTGGGCCTATTGAAAAACTGCAAGTGTCACTGTAAATAAACTCTGAATCAGGATGGGCTTTTATACCCTCTGAACAACTCTTGCCAAGAAAATTCCAAGATAGGTTCACCTTAAGATCGCCATAAATTAGCAACGGCTTGAAGGTACACAACAAGAACAGTGAGCTTGACTTAGCTTAGTAGGTCTGACAACAGACCTACATTTTAACTACTCCCACTGTACCTTGCTCATTGCATTGAAGTATGCAGGGGCAGGGGGAAAGGACCCTTCCTTGCTCTTCTGCCATGTGATCCACAGAGCAGCCTGGTGAATAAATCTCTAGTGTAAATTCCCAAAATAGAAATAAGAAATGGCCACAGCTTAGGAAAATTAGTTTTTTGGATTCTGGGAATTGTAGTATAAAACAGTAACTCTTCCCAAACTCTGAAAATGATTACTTTTGTAAAAAGTATCTTGCGGCCATTAAGCAGGACATACGAGAGGGTATTAAAAAGTTTTAATGATCACTTTTTTAAAAAATTGACAGAAAGTTTGTTTTGATTTGTAGTTAACTTATATCTATGTAGTCACTGTCTAGATTTATACATGTATTCCCAGAATATCCCAGATGACCATGCTGACTAGGGATTTCTGTAGTCTGTAGTTCAAACAGTTCTGGTTGTAATCTCCTCCTATTGCTAGCAATCTAACTTCTACAGAAGGCATATTTTATTTCTAAAACCATGTTTATCCCTCAGTTTTAAAAGGAGGCAAACACATTTAAGATGACATGGTATGTGCCATTTCATGTTTATGTATATCCAGCTGCTGGCTAGCTGTTTCCTCTTTTGGGAAAACCAGAGAACAGTTGTAGAAGAGTACAGATGAAGGTTTAAACTTGGCGATAGTGTTTAGATCCTCTGTAATGGCAAAGGGATCAATGTGACATAGGGCACATGACTTCATTAACTGTAAGTAGCTGAGCAACCCAAGGAAGGGGAAAAAATAAACTAAGAAGAAACGCTTTCAAGACGAGCTATGAGTCATGGTGGGATTACATTAAGATTGACTTCAAGGTTCTTATTCACAAGGGGAGGCTCAAATGACTTCTGATGAGATGATGCCAGTTGCACTACTATATTATGCAAAGGGTTTCTTAAAACTCATGGGAAAGAACAAACTACACAATCATCGAGCTATTTGTGACTCTCAGTTAGTCACATATATTGTCAAAGGTATTGTCAGTCATGCATTCTCATTTTTACATGTTGGGGTTTTCTGTTTTTCTATTGTTACAATTGATACAGTGGAATTAACAGAATAATGATTTTTTTAAAATAATACTGCATTATCCCCAAATTAATGACAATGCACTGGATAAGAAAAAAAGAGGCTTAGAGGCGGTACAGACCAGCACTTTGTGCCAGCCTGACTGCATACTAGGGCTGCGGTAGGGCTGAGCATTCACACACTCCAAGCTCTTGTTCCACTGCCCCTGTACCATTATGGCACGCACCCGTCCACACGGGACATGCCATGATGACCCATGGGTGACACCATGCCTAAATGGCACTCCATGAAAGAGGTGTCATCATGGCGTGTGAGTGCTCCTGTGGCGCCCCTTCCAGGACACAAAAAGAACCTGACGGAAAGCGGGTTTTTTTGGTCCTCCCGGAAGCTGTGGCATGACGTTGAGCTGCCCATCTGTCGAGCCCCTTACATTTGTAAATGTATTTTGTATTTGTGTACTTTGAATATATTTTGTAAATGTATTTACCTTTGTGAATGTTATCTAAGACTGAAGTAACATAGGGAGTCATTTGCTACATGAGCTCAAACACACACACACACACACACAGAGAGAGAGAGAGAGAGAGAGAGAGAGAGAGAACACCAGTACATTCATGTATAATGGGACCTTGTTATCCGCTGGGATTTGGTTCCAGTTTCCCCTGTGGATAACAAAATCCATGGATGCTCAGATCCCATTAAATATAATGGCAGAGCAAAATGGTGTCCCATATAGAAAATGGAAAAATCAAAGTTTGCTATTTGGAATTTATACTTTTTTTTGAATATTTTCAAGCTGTGGATGTTTGAATCCATGAATTAAAAAAAATCCATGGATAAGGAGGGATGACTGTAAATAAAAGCATATGTAGTACAGTTGGCCCTCCATGTTTGCTGCTTTGACTTTTGTGGCTTTGATTATTTGTATTTTTGATTGATATGTTCTCTCTAGGATTCTCTAGGACCTAGGTCTTCCAGCCTAGAGTTGCCAGATGTTGATAATAGAATTGTGCTGGAGAATCTAGAACATCACAGAGAAATACTTCTCTAGGCATTTCTAGGTCCTCCAGCATGATTCTGTGATCAATTTCAGGCAGATATTGACCATAGAGTTGCGCTGGAGGACCTGGAGATTCCTAAATAGGTGTTCTCTCAGGTAAAAAGAATAGTGTTTTTTTATTTGCTGTTTTTCCACATTCATGGGGTTCCTTCACCCTTAACCCCAGCAAATGTGGAGGGACCACTGTAAAAGCAATGAAGAATTAACACCCTCCAACATTTCACAAATGAAAATCAGGAGAAAAGAGTATGGGACAGTGGAAACATTTTGGAGATCCATATGCATTTGGTTTAAAAATATTCTCTGTCAGCTCTCAGTATAATCAGAGACTTTTTATGTCACTTCCTCAGATACGTTAGTCTTATCCCAGTAAAAAAATGGAAAACAGGGGCAAAATTGGTACTTTTTAATCAGCCTGGATGAACCACCATTGAAATATTTTTTTAAAAAAAACCCCAGAGAACTATATCAAAAAGTACTGCAACTTCCTGACACATTTGCCCTATCATTGCTCTTTGCTTTTTCCTTTAAAAAAAACAACAACCCATTCTTCTTAGTTATAGTGCTATAGTGCATCAGTGAAATGGCACTGTTAAACTGTATCTCTAAAATTCTGAGAGAAGGAAATTGGCTCGTCAAACCATAGACTCACTTCTAAAGACCACATCCATGATTTCTGGGGAAAAAAAGCTTTAGAAGAGGCACAGTCCAAATTCAAGAACTTATAGCTATAAGCCCCCCCCCCCTTCCAAAAAATACAAAAAGTGGACATGGATATTGTGACCAGCAAAATCAAGGAGCTAAACTGCAAGAACTGATGCGTCTTTGGACCCAACTAGAAGGGCCCAAAGTCTCATAGTATTGTGAATCCGGGAATTTTTACATGTTGGACATTGCTGAGACTAAGGGGTTTATCACATGGGGGGGGGGGAATAGGAATTTAAACAATGATTACCCATGAAAATAGTGCAATTGACATTAAAATGTGCTTAAAATGACATCAACACAAATGACTATTATCCCATGAAGAACCAGGCAAGAAACAGCAAAAAGTCATTCATTGGAAAATTCCGTGAACGAGTTACTATTGTTTCTTGCCAGGTTATTCACAGGATAATGGCACTGTAATTATGTTTCGTCTCAACGTCGTGTGAAAACCATTCACATAATTGTGTGCAAGTGCAGGTTAATCATGCGTTATTTACGGGATAATAGCACTTTGCATGCAACATTGTGTGAAAACCGTTCATGCAATTGTGGGTTAATCACCAATCATGGTTCAAATTTTCCCTGTGTGATAAACTTTGGAATAGTAGTGCACTCCTTCCTCTGCTCCACCAGTTCAGACTATTAAAAGAGCAGAAAAGTTTGCATTGTTGCTATTATGTAAATGCAATCAGATTAGTTCTGAGATTAAAGTGTCTATTAAATTTCTTATTTGATATCTGTTTAAATTGAAGTAAATCTTACTGAGCTCATTGACGTTTACTTCCGAGTAGACCTGTACAGGATTATTCTATAAGAAAAAAATGAGCTGTTTGTTTTCAAAAGTACTCTAGGGCAAGCTAATCTAGGAGTAGAAATGATGTGGCTTTCTAGACGTTCTACTGCAGCTTCCAGCATTCATCACCATTGTCTATACTGGTAAGAGATGCTGGGAACAGCAGTTTAACCACTTCTGGAGGGCTGCATGACTACACTACACTGCCGAATTATAGCAGTATGATTTAACTTTAACCGCCATGGCAACTTCCTATGCAATTCTGGGATTTGTAGAACTCTAGATACCTCTCTTACAAAATTGCAGGATTCCATAGGATGAAGTCATGACAGTTAAAGCAGAATCATAGTGTTATGACTGTGTAATAAAAATTGTCCTTAGGGGTGCCGTGGGAGCTCTGGCCGTAGTGGTCTTCTAGGGGATATGGGCTTTAAATGATAATCTACATTATTTAATTTATTTCAGAATATAGTATATCATGGACATTCTGTATACTCTTCTGAGTGGAGCCTTAGGTTTCTGCCCACAAATGCTGCTTTGATGGCAGTAGTGGCTGTTGTGAAACACAGCACTGTGCAGATTTAGACAGCACTCTAAAAATAGTAGGAATATTTTAATATAATAATATCCCTTGGGGCAGTAACAGGGACTTGTCTTGTACTTTGTAAAGACTAATGCACATTGATGGTGCTGATTAATAAATTAATATACTTTAATATGACTAAAGCAGTAATTAGAAGCAAAACAATCTAATGCATTTATGTGTGAGACCATAATATCCTTATTACTAAACGACTCATCTGTGTGGCAGCATTCTCCCCACCACAGCCTCTTGGAATACTTCAAACCATTTTATTATTAAGCAAGTGGAAATTAAACTGCTACTATGTATTTTGCCAAGATACTGGGGAAAGGAGAAAGACAAATTCAGTCTTGTGTTATTATTAAACCCCATGATATTAACTTCTGATCCAGTTAGTAGGGGGTGCAGTATAAATGTTACAACTCTGGGTTTGTCATGTAAGCATTTTCCCCTGAATAATCTCTCTGTATGACACAGGACTTTGAATTCTTGGCATTGTTAGTAGACATCAAAAAGATAAAACCCTACTTTCAAGTATTTTTCTGTTTTTACTTCTTTTTTTAAAAAAAGGAAAAACCTGAAAGTTATGTTGTTGTTGTTGTTGTTGTTGTTGTTGTGTACCTTCAAGTCAATCTGTCATCAGGTTATCTTGGCAAGATTTGTTCAGAGGAGGTTTGCCATTGTCTTCCCCTGAAAGTTGGCCTCTCATAAATTATCAATTTTGGGACACAATTGAACAATTCAGCCTCAAAGAGTTAAATTTCTTTCTTTTTGGATTATGCACAGATGCAGCCTCTCAGCTTGAACTCCCAAGAAACATTGAACGATACTTTACAAACAGTTTTTATATTCTTGCTTCATGGTAGCATATGGCAACACAAATCAGAAGTTACATTTTGAAATGTGAATTGTAAGTGTATATTTGTTGTTCTTATGTGGCTTCAAGGAGATTATCACATGGAAGGTAAGGACAGGAGGAAAGCAGATTGCTCCCTTCCTTATCCTGTCTCATTCACACAACTGGGGGAAAGATTATTACGTCCCATGCTCTTCTTCTGTTCTTCTCCTCTCCGTGAAGTGTAATGGACCCATCATTTGGTATTAACGGGAGTTTCCGTTAATACTGAGTTTCACTCCAGAGTGAGCGGCTCTGGGCCAGCCCCAATCCACCCTTTGTGGGTAGTCTGTTTCACCCCTATGATATCTAGTGAATTTCCATGGCAGGGTAGGGATTTGAACTCCGGTCTAAATATTCCTAAACCAGTGCTCAAACCACTACACCACACTGCCTCTCAAATATATGCATTCATGTAGGGTAATTTAAGTTTCTTAAGGCTTTCACCTTTGTAAAGAAACAATAATATTTAAATATCAAAAATGTTGAAGCCAAGCCTGTTAGGGTCTAGCTTTAAATCAGCAGAGTAGAAATGTACTTTTGTCTAACTACGCTTCCCTAAGAACTGAGACTGACTCAAAAACAATGCAAGTAACTTGTAGTTCAAAACAAAAGTTTACTAATGGCTTTAATCTATATATACATAAAGGCTATGTCCTAATCTAGCTAATGAATAGTCCAGGTAAAAAGAAATCTTTATCTTGTCATTTTCCAAAGAAAATTGAGAGAGGAGGAAGATGGAAACATGCAGTTCAGTAGAAAATCTTGAGAGAATGACTATTATTAGCAAAGGGGGAGAGACCTAAATCACATAATTAGTTTGAATGAGAGAGAGAGAGTTTGCATACAGGAAATCCCTATCTATCTAAGGAGGCGGAAAGAGAATGCAAAAATCTTCGAACAATCCAGAAGCACAAAATATATACATGAAACCATAATCCTATTTTCTAGTGAAGACTGTCTCAACAAGGTCGAATTATTAATCCAAACTTTATATAATAAAATCCTGTTATGATGGTGCTCAGTGGCATCTCTAGGGGTGTCACCCCCCATTGACCTCCTCCCATACCACACCATACAGAATCCTTTGTAATGTTTTTGTACTAATGGACCAAGACAGACTTCCGGAAAATGGCAGGCCGGATGTGCCCATTTGAACTCCAGATAGACGCTGCAGCAGCCAAACCATCCGGAGTAAAAAGAACCCCCCCAAAAACAGGTTCTTTTTGTGGTGCCCTTCACACGTCACAAGTGTGTCAGTGGTTCACCAATGATGTAACGGGCGCACAGTGACATCTGTACACTGCGCGTCCCTTACTTAAAGATGGCAGCGTCCATGTGAATGAGACGCTGCCATGATGCCACTGCTGTTATGGACTAGGGCTCAGGAGAGTGCCATTGGTTTGCACTCCCAAGCCCCATGATGGCGCTTCCTGGCTGTCTGTCTCAGGTCAATGTTACTCATAAATCATAATTCGCAACAACTAGCAAAATAACCATTATGCCTTTAAATTACAATATCATATGCACTGCCTAAATTTATTTACATGTACATAGTTTCCTGTATTAAAGTGAAAATTTGGTAAGATGCAATGTTTTAAAGAAAATTTGAAAAGAATTTAAAGATACTTTTTTAAAAATTAATTTTTAATTTTTTTAAAAAAATCAAAATTTATTTTTTTTAAAAAACCTGGGGCCTCTTCTTTCTTCTCCCACTGAGCTCCACTCACATAATATCTTCAGCATTTTAAAGGATGCAGACGAATATCACTGCTTGTTTCTCCTCAAAGGCAGATATTTGGGGAGAATTGGTGTCACCCTGCATTTGAGGGTGTCACCTGATGTGGTGATGGTTGCCCAAGGTCACCTAGTATCTTTCCATGGCTGAGCGGGGATTCAAACCATGGTCTCCAGAATCACAGTCCAATGTTCACACCAAATCATGCTGGCTCTCAATTTAAAAACTAATACATGTTTTGTGGCATAAGCTTTTGTCAAAGTGAACAGGCTAACATGGCTACCCCTTCAAAAACTAGTACAGAAAAGACACATTTGAACAGGGGACAAGAAAGCTTTTCTCTTTCCTCCAGAGAGATCCTATGTGCCAAACAATAACTTTTTTTTCATGTGGCTTTTTAAAAACTGAAGATGTGGAGAAGGTAACAACCTGCCCACCTCAGTTAGAGCTGGAAATATGGTATGCATGTTAGTGTGTTTATCCTGGAATCCTAGTGTGTGTTAATCTTAGAAGTTAGTGTGTTGGTCTTTGGGCCTTGGAATCCTAAAAGCCAATTCAATGTATTGATATTCGATATTTGATTCAAATTGGGTTGCCTGCAGAATACAATGAGCCCATTCTCAAATGTGAGATTCTGTTGTGTTGCTACCTCTGGTTCCTTAATTTGCTGCAGAAAATACCACATTTAGCCATTGAGGACAGGATCTATTGTGAGTGGAATGTGTCTTTTAATGATCTGAAGTGGGATTTTGTGCCGAGGATTTAATCCCTTCCAGCTACTAGTTAATAATTGCAATTTGGCTTCAGTTTGCTTTCTTACCCATTTTTTTAACCTCTGAGAATGATTATCACATACCATAAGCAGAATATTGTTTTGCTTCTGACTGTAGACAAATTCTGAAATAATTTCATGTTGATAAACAGCAGTCTTAAATTCCCATCTTTTCTAGGTTATATATGGTTCTCATTGAACAAATAGATAAATAAATTCCGAACAATGGTGCTAGTGACCATTTGTGACTACACAAGAAAAATGTAATTTATATGAATATATAGATTACATACAATCTAGTATTCTTCTCTACTCACTTTCCATCAGTGCTACGTGATCCATATGATCTCAAGTAAAGGTCCTTCTGGTTGTGTAATATGAACATATTTGTACTCAGGATATGTTTCTGTGCTTTCCAGAAAGGAGTATTGAGTTGTAACTGATTGTTTGAGGATGCTGGATATCTACTGACATGGAAATGTATTGGACAAAGTGGTCAAGTTCACTGCGATGGGAAGAAGGCTAAGCAGTGTGAGGTGGTTTGGGAAAATAGGTTATTGATTTATGTGGAGAGCTGATGTTTTTAGTGCTATTATTATATTCAACCCAGTAGTACTAATTCTAGGTTTAACACAATCTCAGAAGATTATAGCACTTACCACCACATCACTGAAGTTCAAACACCAGATGTGTGATCCGTAGGATTCTTTCACTCAGAGGATGTTGTGAAAACAGTGATTACACAAAGCAAATTGATTCTCCAGAGCATGTATGATAGCTCTTATCTGTTCTTCCGCACTCTGTTACACTAATAGTATAATACTTAGTTCTGTATTTTATTATACAAATTAGAATCCTGTTCTATAAACTCACTTAAATTGTCATTGAAGTTAGGTGCCATGACGTTTTTCGTAGACAATGTTTCAAAATATGCAGTATAACTTTAGTGGGGAGACAAATATACTTCATTTCCTACATCTGTTTTTATTGCACAGAACTAAAATACTTCTCTAACATCAGTCTATAGAGATTATCTCACAGGAAATCCACACCAGGATAGACACACGTTGTAACCAATTGGAAAGGATCTTATTGCACTACCAGGAGCCCAGGCACTAGGAAAATATATCCAACCTGGGCTTATCTGGCAGCTTTTCAAGAACAAGAAAATCTCATTCATTAAAAGCTGGCAGAGAAGCCCAGGTTAGATACAGGCTGCCTAGTGCTCGGGTTTCTGACTGTGCGATAAGATCCATTCCAGAGGATTACAACCCACATCTATCTTGGCATGGATTTCCTGTGCAATAATCTCCTATATGTTTCCAATCATATCAAATATATGGTTAGGCAGAAACAGAGACCTAAATTCAGTTGTTAGTCCCAACTAGAAAGGCCCACAGAATCATCTGAATTTGATACGTCAACACTTGTGTAACTAACAATTGGATTTGGGTGAGAATGTTTTGCTATCCACTAACCCTGCACCCACTTTGAAGTTTGATGGAGTACTTTTATTAAAAGTCAGTAAGCAACTCTTTCTAGGACACTAGTGCAAATTACTTCTACAATGTGCCCATGTTATATGCGGGTGCGCCTTACTTATGTGTATGAGCCTTACGTATGTGTATGCGCCTTCCAGCATACTCTGGAAGCCATGCCGGAAAAAACCCTGATGCACCCTGGAAGAAGTAATGAGGCACATGCCTGTGGTGCATACTCAGCATCGTGCCATGGGCACAAGCCCCATTACTTCTAATGGGATTTGAGCATAAGTGTTTTTTTCCCATACAGGGGTGGGGGGTGGGGTGGGCTGTCTGCATGATTTGGGATGACCCATGACATTTTGCTTCCTGAGGTAAAAGGGTAAAGGAAGATGATGCCATTTCCATTCCTCTTACAGAAGCTTATCAGACTGGCAACTGAATCCTATTCAGTGATCAAAGTAGTGATCATGGGGCAATATTCTCCATCTTATCAAAGGGCAACAGACTAACTGAGAAGATTCATATTGATTAAATTTTTTTCCACTGAATAAAAACAATTTTATGCATGTGTAGTGGTTTGAGTGTTGACTCTGTAGACCAGGGTATGAATCCTGGCTCAGCCATATAAACCCACTGGGTGACCGTGGGCAAGTCACATTCTCTCAGCTTCAGAACATGGCAATGGGAAATCCCCTGTGAAGAAAGTTCCCAAGAAAAATTATATATATAAAAAAGAAACTTTCCAAGAAAACCCCATAAATCAGAAACAGGAGTGGCACAAGGACCACGCTGCCCAACTCGTCCTCAGGCAGCTCTTTGACAATGACAAGGAGCGGTTCCGCAAGTTCAGTTTGACACTGAACACCGATCATGGGGACATCTTGGTCGACTACTCCAAGAACCTTATCACAGAAGAAGTGATGAAGCTGCTGATGGAAGTGGCAAAATCCAGGGATGTTGAAAAAGCTAGAGAGCAAATGTTCACTGGAGAAAAGATCAACTTCACTGAGAACTGTGCTGTACTTCATATTGCTCTGAGGAATCGCTCAAATACCCCAATTTTAGTTGACTGCAAAGATGTAGTCCCAGAAGTGAACAAAGTCGTGGCTTTTGGCTTTTGCCTGAGTCTACAGGGAACAGCAAGACTCTCCTCCTTGCTGACTTAACTGAGTACAAATTACTTTAGCACTCTGAACTCAGTTTGCACCAATTGAAGTCAGCTGAAAACAAGGGGTGGGAGTAGGAGCAGGAGAATGAAACTGTGACATTTAAGAGCAGATGAAAAACTAGGATGACAGAGGATTAATTCAGACTGTCCCTACCAAACTGGGATCATTGGTGGATATGTCTTGTCCTAATGCCTATAAACTATCTCTTTTTGTCTCAGCTTCAGCTCTTGTGATTTTCTAATTAAAAGAAAATAAATCCATTGTACAAAAGGTTATATAAATAAAAAATAAGTGTGTGTTGCCATAACAATGATCAAAGCTAATATTTCAGTCTAATAATATCTTGGTTTAAGTCATTCAGTTTTGCTTTCTACTCTTGCATTTGCGCAAACCCCTTGAGCACATCTCATAGATTTATATTTTACAGGAAGAAGTACATGCTGTACAAAAAGTTGGACAGCATATAAGTAAGATGAAAACACGCATACTGTGGCTATAATAGTTTCTTCTAACAAAACCATAATGTGTTAGTAGTTCTAATAGCTGGATCATTATGGGCATATTACAGGTATATTCCTCACCATCTCACCCATAATGGTGTTAATAAGTGTTAAAGGAAAGAGGCTTCTCAAAGAGTCTTCATGAGTTGTTTTCTCCACATGGAGAAGTAAGTTGCATCCCAAAGAAACAAGGCTCACACTGTGAGGAACTTGATTCTCATGTAGCAATGGCCCAACCTTTACCCTTGCTTGGGTCAGTTTTAGCTTTCGTGTCTTTTCAATGAGTGAAAATAAGTCTTCGACCTGTAGACTCCAGTAGGTTGTTTTTGTCTCTCTCAGCTATCTCCAAGAATGTAATAAAGTTGGTTTGACAAGCTGAAGGAAGCATATTGATTTTTCATACTGTTATATTGTGGGCTTTTCAGGACTACCATTAAGTTGACTTATTTGCTCTGGTTACAGGCTTCTGAGGACTTCTCAGGTTCTAAATGGTAAGGAAGTTTGATGTAAAAGTACTGTTAGCAATCAGGAGTTCTGTCGTTAGGCTATGGAACAAGGATAGTCCAAAACCCAAACTTTCATTGATATTTGGTGTCAGTTAGGGTCCCTTAGGGGAGTTAACATTGGTGGGAAGTGGTAGACCACTAACATTTTTGTCCCCCAGTTGTTTAACAATAGCAGCAGCAGAAGCAGCACCCTTCACAAATTAACACTCAACAAATTATATGGTTGAAATGCTTGTAGTAACCTGAAGATAATTCTTGTGTGGAAGGCCCATGGCCTCTGTTCAGTTCTAGTACTTAAAATAATTTCCTTGGCAAGAAATTCATTTTTAGAGCTTTTTGCATTAATCTCAAGTTAGGGGATCTCAATGTTCTAGTAAAAAAAAACACAGTTGATGACACAAGTTTGAAATCTGGTTTAGAGGGCTTCTGCCCAGTCAGGTGAAGTTTGCTCCACCATAATAGGTTCATGGAGTTGAAGGAGGGTCTTGAAGCTGATCTATTCCAACCTTTATGCTCAGTGCAGGAAATCCAGACCTAGTGTATCCCTAAGTGATGGCCATATAGTCTCTACCGATGTCCTTCAGCAAAGGAGAACCAGCCACCTTTAGATAATTAGCTCCACTGTCCCAGCTTGTTCTAAAAAGGTACATTGAGTTCAACATTAGAAAAAAATATTTTGACAGTAACACTTCAGTGTTAAGATGTTTTTCTTAATGTTGAGTCTAAATATATCCTTCAATAGCAAGCTGGTTCAGAAGAGGACAGGTTTTTGTCTACTGTGTGACAGACATTTGGATATTTGAAGATTGCTATCAAAGTTGAATCCACATAATTTGTTCCTACCTCAATCCCAATACTGTTGGAACACACGACATTCTTCCAGATTTGAAGTGGAAGCCCTTCTTTTTTTTGTTTTGTTTTTTCTTTTGGTGCCAGATTGGGGCCGTGACAACTGCATGCCACACCCCCGATCTGGCCTTTCCGTGGTGCAAAAAGGAGCCACAAAAAGCATCTCCTTTTTGTGCTGTGGAAAGTGCACCATAGCCATAGGTGTGTGGCTTTTCTGCACTCCTGTGGTGCTGTGTCATGTAGACGCAGCACCAGAGGAGTGCTGTGGTGTCACTTACTATGTGGTGTGGCGCATGGTGTCATGCTGGCCTGGGGGCAGAGTCAAAGGGTGCATTGTGTGGATGGAACACCCCAACTCCACCCGCAGGGCCAGTCCTAATGGCTGGTCTGTGGAGTCCCTGAGAGCAATAAAATCATTACCGTCCTCTTTGCTATTTATTACACAGTTTCTTGGAAAAACTGGGTTTTTAAAAATGTGTGCCCTGAGCTCCAAATTGGGATCAGGGTGGAATCAGGAGGTTGGATGGTTGGAGAGAGGAAGGGACAGGTTGGTGGGATATGACCTTGGCAGCCATGCTCAGCAATTGTGTTGTCCACATTTTTTGCTGTGGATGGGCTGTTGAGGTCATGAAAGGGTTTACCCTGCAACCTTTTTCCTGAAGACATAATAATAACAGTAACATTAGTACTGGTGCTTCTAGTGAACCAGCCAACATCTAGTGTGGAAGCTACTGCAGGAGTGGAAAGAGCCTTTGTATTCATTTATGGAAATGCACAGCTTTTAAGAAGGAAGGACACAGAAGGGAGGAGTAAGGTGAGACAGACAGAACTAGAAAGAGTTTGTTTTGGGTTCAGCTCACATCTCCCCACAGCAAATCATGCAAACTTGCTCCTCACCCATAGCTGCCATCTCAAGCCACCTCACTCCATTTTCCAGGGCTGAGAGGGATCTGGTTTGCCTTTACATTCAAGCAATTTCCCACTCTCCATCTTCCAGCTCACTCCCATGCCGGGAAATAGGAGAGGTATAAATTCAAAAAATAATAATAAAATAGTTTGCACAGTGGTCCCAGAAGCACTGCCACTTCTTTGCTTCCTTGCTGAGAACATGAGCATTGTGCAATGTTCCAGTTCACCTTTACATGATCATAGGATGGTATATGATCAAGTAAATACCTAACAGGATGCCAGCCGGTAGTGTTACAGGTCTTTCTTTCTGAAAGGCAGGAACAATACTTGTAGTGGAGGTGAAGAATAATCTTTACCTAATGAATGCATGAAGAAACAAACAAAATAGCAGAAGTGTTTTAAAAGTCTTTTCACATCGGCAGAGTTACATCCAGCCTCTCAGTATAATGGATTGTGCAACATTTCTGGAAGACATCATTCAGCTGCTAGGGAGCTATAGCCAAGCAAGCTGCTTGTTAATTAATTCCCTTGCTAGCTAGCTTATCTCTTACAAATACAAATACACAGACACAGAAACACACACAAACAGAGCGATCTCTAAAACAGTGGAAAATACAGGAAAATAAAAAATGCATGGAGCCAAGGAGTAAATGGTGGGGGGAAGGGGAAAATCTAAACCTGTGGAGAGAAAAAATGATATGCTAATATGCTTATAAAACTGTAACTGAAAATGTAGGGTAAGTTTGCTTCTGTTCATAGCTCTACTTTCCCACCCATCTGCCTGTTTCAACTATAACAGCCCCCAAAGCATCTTACAATGAATTTAAAAACTGACTAGGGCAGGTCTAACCAATTCATAGATGTTGCTTTTTAAGGTATGTGTAAACAAAACTGACTTCAACTCAGTCTGAAAGATCATAAAGATCATGATGAATGAATTTGTTGAAGAAGAAAATTCTTCATATGTGTCCATACAAGCCTCCCCATGTTTTGATCTTTTGGCCAGGCTCTCCTCGCTGTCCACCATCACACAGGTGCATATAACAGGAGAGAGGGCCTTCTCAGTGGCTACCCCAGGCTCTGGAGCTCCCTTCCCAGGGAGGTTAGACTGGCATCCTCCTTCCTGTCTTTTCACAGGCAGATGAAGAACTTGTTCCAGCAGGCCTTTGAGAATTGATTTTTTTTAGTTGAAACAGGTGTTTTGTAATGTGCTGGATATTTATTTCTTCTTATTGTTGTTTAAATATCTTATGTTTTGCCTGGTTTTAATTTTCTGATGATTCAATTGTTCTTTAACTTTTGTACATTGTGATTTGTAACTATGGCTGCATCCGCACAGCAGAAATAATTCAGTTTTACACCATTTAACTGCCATGGCTCTCTACTCTGGGATTCTGGGAACTGTAGTTTGTTGTGGGATCATAGCTCTCTAAAAGAGAGGGATAAATGGCTCACAAAACTACAGTTCCCAGAATTCTATAGCATTGAGTCATGGGAGTTAAAGTGGTATCAAAGTAGATTATTTGTGCATCGTGGATGCAGCCTATATCTGTTTTAACTCTTGTAAGCTGTCTTGAGTTCCAGAATGGGAAAAAAGCAAGATGATGATGATGATGGTGGTGGTGGTGGTGGTGATGATAATGATAATTCCACAAATTCAGAACACTTTTAGAAAAAAGGATCTAATAGCCCACTTCAGTAAATATTGAAGTAGAAGGGAAAAGGCCTTCAAAGGCAGCTTGGGGGCTTTAACATAATTCTGAGAAGTCCAATATGGAGTTGTTACACGGCCCCCTCTTACACAGGTTTACATTTTACATACATTACAGCTCCCTCTCTCATTATAATGAGCAACATTACAAAAACATTTTGGGTGGGATATTTTGAAGTAGTCCACCCCACATTATTTTCCTGTACTTTAAAAGGTCTGGGATAAGCCCGGGTTGTGAACAGGATGAATACTGCCCAGCAATGGAGCTGTGCAATAGTATCCATCCTGCACATTTACATCTAGTGTGGGATTAAAGCCCCATGCGATAAACTCCTTAGACTATTTTCTTACTTTTAAATATGAAATATGCAATGGCCAGATAGAGTTAACGTTGCCTCCTCTGTTTAGAATAGGTCTTAAATAATTTTGACATGAAATACATATTTAGAAAAAATGTGGCTAAAGTGCCACTTTATTTTAAAGGAGAAGCAACATCCATATAGCAAACAACAAACAGATTTCTCCTCTGTGAAGTCGAAGGCTTTCATGGCTGGCATCCATAATTTTTTTGTGGTTTTTTTCAGGCTATGTGGCCATGTTCTAGAAGAGTTTATTCCTGATGTTTCACCAGCATCTGTGGCTGGCAACTTCAGATAATGTTGGTCTGGAAGAGAGTTGGATATATATATATATATATATGTATGTATACACACACACACACACATATACTGTGTGACCCTAGGTAGGGAGGAGTAATTTGCAAGTTAATCTGTGTATTGATCTGTTGCTAATGGCAGGCATCAGGGTGGGAGGATATACAAAGAGGATTAGTGTGTGCTTAGTGCTCATTGTCTGCTGGGGAACCCCTGACCCTGGATGGTTTCTCTTTTGCATTTGCTGAGTCTTAATCTTGCTGTTTTTTAGGACTGGTAGCCAAATTTTGTTTACTTTCAGGGTTTCTTCTTTCCTGTTGAAGTTGTCCATGTGTTTGTGGATTTCTCCTCCTTTGTCTGCTCCTTCAGCACTATTTAGAAAAGAAACATGGGAGAGGAACTTGGCCTATAGCTTTATCTTGGACAAGAGTTGTAGCATATTTAACTAGGTTGGACCTGTTCAATTAATTTTATACAGGCTGCCAGTTTGGTAAGGCTAACTGATTCCATTCAGAACATTGTTTATGCTGTGTATTTCATTAGGATCGATTCCAAATTGATTTGCAGCTCTTCCCCATTCAGAGTAGCTGACATATCCTCATTATTATGTTTGAAAAAAGTACACCATGTATCTCAGAGGGCATTGGCCTAGTCATGCCTCCCAGAGCCCAGTTGGTAAAGTTTTAATTAAGATCAGTGGCTAAAATAGCTATTTGCATCCATTCAGTCACACAATAAGAGATGGGCATTATCCACATCACATATATCTGGTAGACTTCTGTACTTGATGTTAAAATATAATCTGTGTATTGTTGAGCCTGCTTCATCTCTAAATAATCCTCAGCCAAACTCTTGTTACTATGGTGACAGGTTTATTGCATTTTCAACATAAAAGCCAACAATTTCCCATTATTGCTACCTCAGTTACATCCTGACTGAAAATAAGCTTTACATACACACAAACACATTCATTAAGTGTCCTGTGCTGGAACTATCTGTAGCTCCAAGCTTCCACAAGACTTAATTGGGCATTGAACACTTGACACTCATTACTGTCAGGATAATAATAATAATAATAATTTTTTTTATTATTATTTTATTTCTTGCCCATCTCTCCTCACGGCACTAGCTGGGTTACAATATAGTTAAAACACAATCATTACATAAAATACATATATTAAGATGCATCTCTACACAATATTTATATTATAATACATAAGACAATGTATTATTATTATGTATTATTCTTGAAAGTTTAACAACTGCCCCCTAGAGGACTTCAGTGTTTGGGGCGGATTGTACAGGAGAAGGCGATCCTGTAGATAACCTGGACCCAAAACACATAGGGATTTAAAGGTAATTCCCCTAACTTGGGAATGGAGATATGTTAGCCAGTTTTGAATGGGGTCACACTTCCCCCAAAAGACTGTGTTCAAAGCTTGGGGGTGCTCCTGGACCCGTTTCTTCAGTTGACAGCACAGATAGATGCGACAGTCAGGAGTGCCTGTTATTAGCTTTGGCTGATACACCAGCTGCAATCCTTCCTGGAGCTGGGTGACCTAGAAACAGTATTACACGCATTGGTAACCTCTCGACTTGACTTCTGCAGTGCTCTCTACATGGGGCTACCCTTGTGCCACGTTTGGAAACTTCAATTGGTACAAAATATGGCAGCCAAGTTGGTCACAGGTACATCTAGAATTGACCACATAACACCTGTTCTGAAATCTCTCCATTGGCTGCCAATTAATTTCTGGGCATGGTACAAGGTGTTTAAAGCACTACATGGCCTGGGTCCAGACTACTTGCAGAAACGCCTTCCTCCACATAATCCATCCAACACACTTAGGTTCTCTGGGAAGAATTTGCTGCAGCCTAAGAAGACCAGATTGGCTGTGGTAACTCATCTGCCACTCCTAGGTTATGGGATAGCCTGCCGGAGGAGATGTGTCACATTACCATTCTAGAAGCCTTTAAAAAGGCTGTTAAGATGGATCTCTTCTGGCAGGCCTTTCCAGATTAGCCTCCCTTTCACTGATACTGATAGCCACCTCAACTTACCTTTAACTTTTAATTAATTTTAATTTAAACTTTATCTATACTGTTGATTATTTTATATTGTTATTATTCTTTTAACTTGTCATTTTATGATTGGGAGGGGGTGAGGGTGAGGGATTATTTGGAAATGTGATTTTATTGTTATTAGTATTTCATTGTTGTTCCTGTTTTTGTAATCCGCCTTTATTCCTTCAGGAAAAGGTGGAAAATAAATAAATAAACAGCTTTCAACACACATACTTAAACTCTGCAGACTGTGGAATGGGGCTCCGGGTCATGAAAAAGGAATCATGATAGATCATGGTAGCTTTGTCATTGTTGTTGTTTGCCTTCAAGTCGTTTCTGACTTATGATGCGCCTAAGGCTAACCCTCATATCATGTGTTTTCTTGACAAGAGTTGTTTAGGGTTGCCATTGCCTTCCCCTGAGACTGAGAGCATGTGACTTGCTCAAGGTCACCCAATGGATTTCATAGCTGATCTGGGAATCAAATGCTGGTCTCCAGAGTTGTAGTCCAACACTCAAACCACTATGCCACAGTGGCTCTCCATGGTAACTACACCACACCAGTAATATATTAGGCTACACAAGGCTTGGAAGTGTATTGTTTCTTCCATTACAAGTCCCATAATCCCATCTCATATGTGAAACCATAGATAGGGACATTTTGTGTGTGTCCAAGGTGGAAGTTGGGGAAGGTTTACTATATGACAATCTCAAGGGGCTGTTCCCTAGCATCACCATAGGGAGGACACCACCAAATCTCAGGCTCTGGGATGTTCTTGACATAATCACTCTAACCACCACCATATGGATCCCGTCAAATAATGGCGAGTTGTACAAAAGGCGTATAAATCTGCATGTTGAATTCATGTTTCCTTGGAGAAAACGAAGTAACAACCCATGTTATTGCCAACTTTAACAAAGGGCTGCCTAAGTTTGTCCTGTATGTAGGCTGTAAACATATGTTGTTATGAGTGGAGCACACCAGAACATTATTTTTTATCACTCTGAGATGAAAGTGCTGTGAATAATATTGCCTGCAAAGTGATACTCAACAGCCTGACAACTCTGTATTCATGAGGCAAATGGAAAGCTTGTTAGGAAATGTTAGGAGCAGCAGTGCAAACTTTCTGTTCTGCCTTGTGCACTCTGGACAGCTAACAAATCAGTTAACAAGTGAAGTGAATATGCTAGTAACTTGCTATCTGCAAAAATTGGGCTCAGTAATTATCATGAGGCATCAGTCATTTGTACTGCTCAGAACACATGCCAGGTGAACTGCTCCAGGAACTGTTAATTTCCCTTCCACTTCACCGATAAATACACCATTTGACACATTGTCCTTGGTGATGGATAACGGAAAATCTACTGCTGACCCTCAAATCCCTTTGAGATTTCTAATTTGTTTCCAAACTGGAGATTTCATGCAGCTCACTCTGCATATTTAACATGGAATGAGAACAATCTAGACATCTTTATGGCTGAATGGTAAATACTTAACGATTCCTTTTTCATCCTGAGAGGTAGCACTTCTAAAAAGAGAACTGACCAGCAAGCTACATACAAAGCCACTTAATTAAACTCCTTTTTAAAAGAGTTTAAAAGAAGAAAATGGAAGCAATCATGGAAGGTGCGATTTTGAGTGAACAAGCGGGATGGGAAGGCTTCCTTTGCCAACTGCTCTTCTGCTCAGAATCCACTTGCTATTTATCCACACCCCATGGGGTTTTTGATGCATAGCTACTCTTGTAAATATGAATTTGGAACACTGCTTGGTGTAGGGAAAGTAGCTGGGGTGTAATTTTGATTAGAAAAATAACAACTAGGAAATTAACTCAACAACACTAATGTGCATGCACATACCCACACACACACACACAATGGCCTAAATCCTATTGTTAGTTTGGACCAGAGTAGACTCATTAAATCAATAAGATTTTTCTATGTGTTGACTCACCACACAACAATTGATTAAATTGCAGTGATCTATTTAAGTCTTTTAGTCAAGTCTCAAGTCTCTACCTTCAAATCTCATGCTGAGTTTCAAGTCATTGAAGGATACTTTCAAGTCAAGTCTGGGAGCCAACTTTTAACAGAAAAAAGGGAGGTGCAGTGCATTTCTCAGAGGGAACAGCAAGTGTGGTAAGCAATGGACTTGAGGTGGGGGATTGAGTCTGTCCCCACAGCACATCAGAGGAACCTTCTTTTAAAAGCTGTAGAAGGATCCTTCTCCATCAAGCCCATTGCCTAACACATTTGCTGTTCCCTTCCAAGAAATGTGCCCTGCACTTTGATGGTGGGACTTGCCTCCTGCTTGAAGTGAATGGCACCAGCAAGTCAGTCACTAAAAATATGCAAGTCTCAAGTCAAGTCGAGTCAGTGTGTCATTTGTGCCAAGTCAACTCTTTGAAGTGACATGAGCCCAACTTAAGTCTGAGTCAATTGACTTGAGTCAACATCACTGTTAGACAGGTCTCCCCTAGTTGGGGCTAATCAACAGGATGCCAGCCATACGCTGTTGACACCTTTCCTTCACAGCAAATTGCAACCTCTTTGGTTTGCTTTTCTTTTTAAGATGCCATTACAGTATTTTAAATGCAATATGCAGTTTGACCTTGCATAATGGATCTTTAGTGAAATGTTCTTTCCATTATATTCTGGAATCCTTTACATTCATCCTTATTCTGAAACACATCAGGCTTTGTTTCCATCTTAAATAGAAAGGCCAATATTTGTTTCATATCTTGTAGCTGAATGAGTGAATATATGAATGAGTGTTGGCAACTGAGGGCAGCAAGAAAGCTGCTGGAAGGAAATGTTAAATGCTTCTTTGTTGAGAAGACTTCTGACTGCTGTTTGCAGTCAGCTTTTAAACAAGGTTCATGTCAGAGAAAGACAGTGGGTGACTCAGCTCTGCCTAAGAGGATATAGTTTTGCACTGCTTCTGTAATTTTAGTGACAAAAGATGCCCGCTACCACAGAGGGCAAGGACTGCACAATAAATCTTTACTGAGAAATCCATACAGAGTTTATTCAGGAGGATATTATCTTCAGATACAGGAATCAAAAACAGGATCTGCAAAGTCAGAAAGAAAAAGAAATATAATTCTATTTTTATAATAACAAAGTCCACACCTTTCTGAATTTTGAGCTATTTGTTCAGGTGGGTCTTCTAAGAACAGAGGGAATATACACTGCATAACAACAACAACAACAACAACAACAACAGAGTTTGTGGCCTCTTTATACACAGCATAATTACTGTATAATGTTATGATTCCACTTTAACTGCATGGCAATATCATATGGAATTCTGGGTTATGTTTGGTGAGGAACTAGAGAGTGTCCTGGCAGAGAATTTGAAACAGCCCACTCTCTCTAAACTAAGTGGAATTACAGCTCTATAACTGTTTAGTGTGAAAGGGCCCCTGTTTTGCTTTTGTCTTTTAAAGCAAGCTAAATAGCTATCATTAACTAGTCTTTTTTTCTATTAAAAAAATGCACAACGTACCTTGGGAAATAGCGGGAACATCTGAATAGACTTGGACAATACCTGCGTCCTTTCTCCGGCTGTAGAACAACAGGAACAGGGTGCTGGTTTTCTGATGGACAAGAGCTGAAAGCTGAAACAAAGAGGAAAAAAATAGTTCACTTGTTTAGTGTAGGAAGGAACTACCAGTTTCTGTCAGTAGCTTCAAAGTGGATTAACTAGGAAGCATCCTGTACTATGGCATCGGGACTTGCAAAATAGGGTAGGGAATGAAGCCAAGTGTGGTTCGCTCAGTAAAGGCAAAACTGGCATGAGTATGTGGGTGTATATGTGTGAATGTATGCACATGCACTCATCCATGAATGTACAAATTTGTGACAAGGGCTGTGTGTTATTGTGAGTATATGTGAGTGTTTTTATAGTAGGGGGTGGGGGGAAATCTGGTAGCTCTTCAGATGTTGTTGGACTACAGGTCCTAGCAGCCCTAGGTAGCATAGACAGTGGTGAAGATTGCTGGGAACTGTAGTCCCTCAAGATCTGGAGAGGCTCATGATTTCCAGCACAGCTTTATAGAACTGAAGCAAAATGGGAATGCATTGGTGAAAATAATCTTGCAGTGTGTGAAGCTATGTAAGATATCTACGTTGTATATATTCTCTGCTTCGAAAGGTAAGCTTGAGTAATTCAATAACCCTTATCCATTGAAACATACATATTCACACTGTCGCAGAGAAATGCTCTTTTTAAAACTATGCTTGGGGTCAAAAATTTTTAATGTGCAGCTCCCCAGGCTGATTTTGTGGCATTCAACTTCTCTGGACTTCTCAAGCTATCTCTCTCCCCCCCCCCTCAGATGAACTGCTTCTGCTGGAAACTTCCAGGCACAGCAAGGGAGCTCACCTTTTTCAAAAGCAGAATTGGAGTTTGAGCTATTTCCATGCTGGAGGGGATTAGGCCATCAACCTAGTTCTTGATGGTCCCAGGGATAGAAAATTGGTCCCCAGAACTGCCACAGCTGCCCACTATACAGGTATCCCTGTTGTATGCACACTTCTCATTTTATTTCTGTTGCCATCAGTCGCGATATCAATAAACTCCTGTTTCCAGTAACAATACAAGAAAATCTAAAGAGATGACCATATACTTGCCTTGTTTCAAGAAGTCCACTTCTGATTTTTGCACAGGACTCAATTCCATGTGGTAGAGGATGGAATCTAAAAATAGGCCATACTAAATGTAAATTAAAAGGGTCATTTTACACTACTTTCAGCTACATTTCTTCTGCTTTCTGGAAATGATGGGTTCTATTTAAGTTTGTCACTAAGGGGTTGAACAGACTGCCTCTGCAGGGCAGCCTGCAGCTGTCCTTTTCAGCACCAGATTAGGGGCGCGGCAACTACATGCTGCAGCTCCGATCTGGCCTTTCCATGGAGCAAAAAGGAGCCATAAAAAGCTAATTCCTTCTGAGCTGTGGAAAGAGCGCCATAGCTGCCAGTGCTGCAGTTTTTCTGCACTCTTTTTCTGTTGTGACATTGCCTGCCATGTGGTGGGGCATGCAGCATCACGCCGACATGGGGGCGGAGTTGGGGCATGCATCGTGCGGACACCAAACCCCACTCCACCCCGATGCTGGCCTTTATGATTCGTATGTCAAGGCCCTAACTTGTATAATGATCCAGATTGCAATGTGGAAATGGCACCAAAAATATTTGTTGTTTATTTTTCATTGGATTTGATTTTTTGCTGTTACTTAGCTCTGTCACACACTGGTGGCTCTGGAAATTAAAATGAAAATAACAGCAATAGAAAACCTATAAATAAAAATAAAACCAATTCCCAGAGAATTATACAGACACAGATGCATAAAAACAAGCTCAGCTGTCAGTACTAAAAGATTAATGGTATAAAATATCTTTATAATCATTCCAAAGTACATGACAAAGGAGACCTGACAGATACATTTGTATAAGATGATATAGGTTATATTAAAAAAGATAATGCCCCTTGAACTACTGCACAAAGTGGCCTTAGAACTGGAGTGGGGAATGGAGATGGAAACAATTTTATGATGTACCTATAAAAATGGTGGCTGCAGAACTTGAAGACTTTCGTGGACTTTGACGATAATCCTGTGCTTGGATCAGCAAGCTCCTCAGTTTTCCTGGGTGTTCCTTAACCTAGAAAGTGAATGTTTTGATAAATGTTATCTACACTGGGTGGTTTTGTCTGATAAAAGAAGACAAGGGAAATTTAAGAAGCAAAAGTTAAATTTCTAAAGTCAAAGAGGCAGATTGACAAATACTTCTGCTTGGAACTGACAGATAATTTAGAAGGAAGCAAGTGCACACATCACCCTCCATGCATCTACTGGCTCTACTTCTGAAAACCCTGGCAGTTCACGCAGGGATATTGTATATCAATACATCTTATGGATGCAAAATTCAGTGCATGTAAGCCAAAATTTTATGGTGAATAGCCTCAAAATAAATTAACCAGTTAGTAAATCCATCAATCAGTCATGTCAGTTTTGGACAATATTGTTGGATTATACTTGTGTTCTGCTTATTCTAATGTAAGATCCTCACATTATTAGCCATGGATGGTGGAGACAAGGAGACTAATCTACTGTACTTGAATTGTGCTCTCTTTAATGGGCTGAATTGGACTAGGAAGTAATGGCTAATCCAGCTCATGGAGAATAACTTTATTTTTAATAACAGAAAAATTTAAAAATGACAATTTACTTATTTATGTTTTAATTGCATTTTAAAATATTTGAATATTAGGTAATAATGCCATCCAGTTCAGTAAAGATTCAGCAAAGCAAATAGTGTGGGTCAGGATTTGAACTGGTTCTTTTAGCTTCATTATAAAATTCAGAAGATCTGGCTTGGAGATTATTCTTGCATCGGTTCATCAGTTTTTATGTGTATCTGTGTGGTCACACACATGTAACCTCCGAACTTGTAATCAAATTTGTAAAAAACTGGCAAACACTTTAAATTGGTGTTTTTCTTGGTGCTACAAGAGATGGAAGGCCCTAAACTATGGAATGGCTGAGAGCCTGCATTGCTTCAGCTTAGCACAAATATCCATGAGCAGAATTACATTACAAAGCCCACACACTGTACACCAAGAAGCTCAACATATATGGGTCAATGATGAATGCATGACTGTCAATCTATTGTGTAACTGCAATGCACAATGTCCAAAGGCAATGCATAGCAGCAATTTGCATTCAAACACTGCTCTGTGTCCTTTCATGTGCTTCTTTAGATACAATAGATCCAGAATTTCACTTATGCCACCATCAGTTGCATATGACTATTATGCACTTGAAAAAATATTTAAAAATCATAGCATAGTTTACATCTGAATTGTCATTAATATGTTGCCAGTCAGTAAATGGCTTACAGTTTACTCAGTACTAAGTTAAACATGGAATATTAAATATATATGGGTCATATATATTCTTTATACTGTTTGAAGGAAGTATCTTACTCCCTTCCCCTCCATTTTTTTCCTGGTAAATTTGAAATCAACAAGTATAACATTAGCAGATAGTATCAAAAGGACCCTAGTGCTTGAATGGCCTTACAAGGCATTTGCAAATTGCGTCCCAAGGATCATGGCTGTCATTGATTGTCCATCCCTGAAAGACTTCGCATTCTTTTAAGCTGTTCCTACGACTCTGTAAAATAAGAAGAGACAAGAACCTTTCCTAAAAATCAATGTGAACATGGTGTGTGTGTGTGTGTGTGTGTGTGTAAGAGAGAGAGAGAGAGAGAGAGGGAGAGAGAATAAAGAGAAATACATTTTAGAGCGAGTAGTTACAGAAATATTAAACCAAGAATTTGCTGCCCTCCCACGATATACAAAATTGGCTGCTTGTGGTAGCCACCCCACTCTGCCTGAAGGTAGGGCCAGCCTCTGGGACAGAGAATAATATTTCAGTACCATGAGGAACAGCTGTGTCCTTGACCCATGAGGTTGGAACTCTTACCCTCTATTTTTAGTGTTTAGACTCGGACCCTTCTCAAGTAGATTTGTCAAGAGAGGTTGTGTTGCAGACAAGTGCAACCTTATTCACCTTAACCACATCCTGATGTGGGTCTTGTAGATTCACCATCAGTGTAACAATGCTGCTGAGAACGTGGTCTTGCATAGTGGATTTGTCTTTCTCCTCTATGCTTTTAAGTATGTCTTGAAACAACTTATTTGCAGCACAGCTTACTTGGCTCCTCCCCTAGGAATGAAAGATAAAAGGAAAGGTGTTACCTGATGGCCTGCCTGTGAGACTTGCACATATCACAAGTTGACACTCGCCTCTAGCAGGAAACCTGTAGAACACTTTTTAAGATCTGCTTTCTTCCTTTATTCTATTAAAAACTAAAATGAAAGGTGATTCAAACATTTTTGAAGGTTGCTTTTCTAAACCCAGGGGCTGCGCAGACCACTTCTAAGGGGCGGCCTGCAGCTGCGTTCACCTGCGCCAGATCAGGGCTGTGGCAACCACATGCTGTGTCCCTGATCTGTTTTTTCCAGGGCATAAAAAGGAGCTGCAAAAAGTAGCTACTTTTTGTGCCCTGGAAAGGGTGTGATAGAAGCTGCACAATGGCTTTAAGGCGCTCCTTTGGCGCTATGTCATGTGGACGCAGAGTTAGAGGAGTGCCATGACCTTGTGCACAGTGTCGAGTGGCATGCGGTGTCATGTCACTCTGGGGGCAGAGTTGGGGCGTGTGTCATGTGGACCCCATGCCCTGACTCTGCCCCCAGGATGGCCTTTATGGCTGCTGTGCACAGCCTCATACTGGTAGGGGAGGAAATACCCATGAAGATTGTTTTACTTCTGAGTATATATACACGAGACTGCACTGCATGTGAGTTGCCTTCCTACAGTTTGGCTTCTGCCTTTGAGAAGGAATGCTGGTTAACTATGGCTAAGCAAACCAGTGGTTTTCGTTATCTAATAAAATGGAAGTCAGTCTGAAGTTTTATTTTGCAGATCTGGACTGGTGACATTTTCTGTCCTCCAAGCAATAAAGATAATACAAGCTAGTCAAAGTGTTGAACTTTAGGGAATTTGGGGGATATGGTTCAACACCTTGGATAGCATCTTTAAAACTCAGATTAGCTACTGGAGAGGATTCACCATTCCATAGACATAGAAGCCACCAGCCATTGGAAACTGACATTGATTCAGCATACTTTAGTTGTCATGGTGTTTTGACCAAGAATATTTAGTGAGGATGCTCAGATCTCTTAATTAGAGAAGAAAAGAGTCTCTTTTTTTAAGAAGAGCAAAAAATATGTTATTTTTTGATACTTGAATTAGCCATACTCTTTAGGAAGATTATAAAGGCTACAGGAAAGAGTGAAAACTCAATTGATCATTGGGAATCAGTTTTAGTTTCATTTAGACAGTCTAATGCTGATCTGCAATCTGTCAGCTATGGCAAAATCCATGTTAAAATCACATTTGCACATACATACATGTATTTGTCATGTACAAAAAATAATTTCTCATTAAACAGTCTGCTTTGATGGAGCAAGGAATCATAGAATAATAGAGTTGGAAGAGACCACAAGGGCCATCCAGTCCAATCCCCTACCATGCAGGAAATCACAATCAAAGCATCCCCGAGCATCATGGATTCTTTTTTAATTAAAAAAAGCCCTCTCGAATCAACTAATGATAAGGAAGTGTCATTGGGCAGTTACTATCATGGTACAGAAATCTGTGTTGCCTGATTTATATGTTACTTTTCATAAGAGAGCAGAATATATTATGCCAAAGGCTTACAAATATTCCATCAATATTGGTGGAATACTATATTATTGAAAATTAATTAAATTCATCCTTTATTCTTCCTATTCTTCTTGGAAATCCTCTCTCATATCAATCAACAATTCTTGTTATCCTTACATCAGCCAAAAATGGCTGAAGCTGCTTGGTGATCTTTGCATATACATTGACATTGTTCTTTTGATTTGCAATAATCTTCGTTATAACTTCCATAGCTGTCAAGGCCACCTTCTCATCAGGGTCATTGAAACTTGGGAGGATACCCAGAATTAGGGCAGTGAGTTCTTTCTTCTGAAAGGAAATCAGAACATGTTCATTTATTTGTTTATAATCAATCAAAATAACAATAAAGCAACCAATAACAAATGGTAAAACTTACATCACCCAACACATCTAGAAGAGCTGAAATATGTTCATGTAAAATCAGAGTTAAGCTGAAGAGGAAAGCAAAAACCATTATTATACCAAAATATGACCTGAATAAACATTTCAGATGAATTCAAGAACAATGTAAGAAACTGATTTGAACAACTGAGTATAATCAACTGGGAACCTGAAGAACTCTGGACAGAAGTCAAAGACATAATTAAGGATGAATGCAAGAAAACACTAACAGTGACCAAAAAGAAAAATAAGAAACAATGGATGACAGATGAAACACTTCATGCAATAAAAGAAAGAAGAAAAGCAAAAGCAAAGGGAGAGAGGAATAAAGCCAGAAGTATGAACACAACTGTGCAACATAAGACATGTAGGAATAAGGAGAAATACTACAATGATCAATGCAGAGAAATAGAAGAAAACAATAAAAAGGGAAGAAATGGCGCTGCCTGACTCACCAGGCCGCCGCTGTTGCTGGGCGAGGAGGCCTGGCCTCCCCGCGCGGAGAGCCTTCTCCCGTCGGCAGGAGCAAGTGCGGGCTTGTCTCCTATTGGCCGCCAGGAGAGCGGGAATCGGGGAAAGCCCGATTGGCCCCTTTGGGCCCGCCAAGCCCTCTGATTGGTGGAGGGCTCTGGGATGGGTGGGGCCAACGTCTATCCAGAGCTCTCATTGGTTAGAGGGCCTATAAAAGGCCCTGCGCAGCACAACTCAGCACCTTGGCCATTTTGCTCTCCGCCCTCCCTCCCTGCCTGGGAGTTGATTGTCACAACTTGATGTTGGCAGCAGCATAGGCTTGGATCTGGGGTGGGGTTTCCAGTGCCTGCTGGCACTGGATCAGGAGTCCTCGGAAGCCGGGTACAGAGTGGTTTGCGGTGGCCATTGCTGGGGTCACAGTCGTTTAACACCCGGTGACTAGGGTGCCTCGCAATTCGAGTTGAAGCAGTGCAGTTGCCTAACTGCGCAACAGGGCAGAGCTTGGCACCTACGTCATCCTGATGCTTGCAGCTGCAAGCAACCATACTTCATACATCAACCAACCGGGGTGTTGCTGATGTCCAGATCCAGACCTTATGCTTTGGGCCAACCCTATGGTTATGTCGTTCTTGTTTGGAACTGTTAATAAAGTTGTGGCCTTTTTTCCTCCAAACCTGTGTATTGGTTTTATTGGGGCTGGATCTGCTCAGCAACAAGAGACCTCTGTCAAAAAATTCAAGAAATTAAAGCCACGTTTAAACTGAGGGCAGAGATCCTCTATGGAGAGAAAAAGAACATAATACAGGAACAAGAAGAAATAAAAAGACACTGGAGGCAATACACAGAAGAGTTATACAAAAGAGATGAAGGAATGAGTGATATTTGGAATGAAGAGCCATATGAAGATAAACCCCAAATTCTATGGAATCTGAAATAAAGAAAGTGGGAAAAAAATAAATCACCAGGAACAGATGATATCCCAATTGAACTGCTAAAGTGCCTACAGACAGATGCAACTTTAGTGCTAACTGAGATATGCCAACAAATATGGAAAACAAAGTGGTGGCCAACAGACTGGAAATACTCGATATACATACCAATCCGCAAGAAAAGAGATACAAAAGACTGCAGCAATTATAGGACAACAGCACTAATTTTACATGCAAGCAAAATAATGCTCAAAACTCTGCAGCTTAGACTCCAAACATACATGGAGAGACAAATTCCAGAAGTAAAAGCAGAATTCAGAAAAGGAAGGGGCACTAGGGACCACATTGCAAACATGTGGTGGCTAATGAAGAACACCAAATAATTTTTTAAAAAATCATCATGTGTTTTATAGACTAGAGAAAGCATTTGATTGTATAGATTGCAAAAAGCTATGGAATGCACTCAAATGACATGGGCGTGCCACTACATCTGATAGTTCTGATGAGGAATCTGTAGCCCCCTGTCAGAACAGGATTCAGGGAAACAGAGTGGTTCCCAATAGCCAAATGGGTCAGGCAAGGCTGCTTCCTATCGCCCTACTTGTTTAACTTATATGCTGAAAACATAATAAGAAAAGCAGGATTCGAATCAGAAAAATTAGGAGTGAAGATAGGAAAAAGCAACGTTAACAACCTAAAATATGTGGACTACACCATAATATTAGCAGACGACATTCAGGAATTAGAACAGTTAATAAGGAAGGTCAAAGATGAAAGTGCAAAGGCAGGTCTGATGCTGAATATAAAGAAAACAAAAATAATGACTAGAGAAGAAATACACAAATTCAATCTAGACAACGAGGAAATTGAAATAGTTAAAGAATTCCCATATCAAACATTGACCAGAATAGAGACTGCAGTCAAGAAATAAGAAGACTAGGCATGGGAAGGGCACCTATGAAAGAACTGGAAAAGATACTGAAGAGCAAAGACATACAATGAATGACATATGGTTTGACAATTACTGTTGCAACTCTTTGTCACACTGCAGTCATTGGTAGGAGGGGGCTGGTCATGTCATCTTGCAGTGCCTTGATCACCAGCAGCTCAGCTCTCTGTTGCTCAATAAAGCTGTGAGCTGTTAATACAGCCACCTTTATAGGCATGAATACCAAACAGTTACAAATGCATGGGCCTAGTTTCTGTATTTGTAACTGCTCAACAGGATGCTAGCCTATCTAATTAAAGCCTTTATAAATGAAACCATATATGTGAGGAAGCTCCCCTTCTTATTTCAACTGCATCCGCACTGCAGAAATAATCCCGTTTGATACCACTTTAACTGCCATTGCTCAGTACTATGGAATTCTGGGAATTGTAGTTTATTGTGGCAGCAGAGCTCTCTGACAGCAAATGCTAGATGTCTCACAAAACTACAGTTTCCAGAATTCCATAGTATTGAACCATGGCAGTTGATGTGGTATCAAACTGGATTATTTATGCAGTGCAGATGCAGCCTACTTCATATATTCCCCTGCTTGATCCTAGAACACAGATTCTAGAGCTCTCAAAATTCTTTAAACATATGCTCCCTATATTTTGATTTCAATAAGCCGTGTTTTATTCATGCAGACAGAGCCCATTTATTTCCATTCATTGCCTAACCACACCTTTAGCTAGAATTTGTTCTAACAGTAAAATAAAATTGCACCTAATGGATGAGGCAACACATTGACATTACTCACACTTTCCAGGTGATGAGCTACATTGCCCAATCCATAGAGACTGAGCCAGCGGTAGGTTGCACTCGAATCAGTCTGCCAGTTCTTTAATAGGCCCAAAATATAATGTTTTTGTAGTACTGTGTAGGTGGACTCAGAAGACAGAAGCTGAAAAACACAAAGAAGTAAACACATGGTGAGAAGCAGAGGATTTTTCAACGTCATTGTATTTATAGAAATGTAACAATAAAACATTATCATTATTTTCAACAACTTTTATCTGAGTCTTAGCTCATGGATGAAGAATTTCCCCCTTTCCCGAAGCCCTAAAACTGTTTTAAAAGGAGTTTAAAAATAATAAAGCTAGGTTGTTAGCAATATTTTCTCTCTTAATGCTTCTCTCTTAATTTCTGCCTGCTAGCACCAGCCCTATTATTAAGCAGAATGTGCCATGTGGCCTATTCTGTACCCCCTAAATTGGCAGGCTGACCTTGGGCATAGTGAAGAATGCTATCCCATTGTCAGTGCTGAAAAATCACCTACTCAGGGCAGCTTGTGTATATGGAAAGGGTTAGGGAAAAGACAACTTTTTATCCCCCATCTTGGGCAGCAAAATATATTAGTGTTGTTCTGTTTAATTCTATATGAAGGTAAATATTGGACAAATACACAAATGTGCTTGTCAGCAGTGTACTGACACTCATGCTCATGATTTTGTGTGTAGTTTCCCAACAAGATCTCCTAGGACTGTATCTCTGCTCAGTGGCCACTGAAGGCCAACCCCAATAGGTTCAAAGATGTCCCAGAAATGAGAAAATAGACCTACTGCTGTGAAAAAGGCCATTGCTGTTAGCTTCTGTTTGTCATCCCCATGATGCAGAAGTGGTATCACCTTGGTAAATACAGCATAGTCAAGCCCATGGTGATGTTTGACAAGGGCTCTGGAATGACATAATGCACACAGACATGATACTTGAGGGTTTGTATACAGATAATGAGCTAAGAAGCCATGAATTCAGTTCTTCCCCTAGTTACCTGGCCAAAAGGAGAACCCCTTCGAGGTAATTCTCTGGTGAAGACAGAAGGTCCCAGCTTCCTGTTAGGCTTGTAAAACATGTCTGAGGAGTCTTCTCCCTTTTAATTAAGGCTTTTAAAGCTTCCAAGGCACAGCTGAATTTAGGACAAGAAAAGTATTTGACTGGTGGCATGAGTGTTAGCTGGAATCTGCTGGTTTTGATGCCGCTAATTTACAACTTACTATTTTCACAGAGAAGTTTATTAAAGCCTTTATGAATGTATTTTGTTTCAGTGTTCTGTATTTTTTAAGAAATTATTTTTCTTAGAAATAAGCTTATTATCTTATATTTTGCAGATAGGAAAGTAAAAAGACACTTTTACAACAATATGTTAGCCAAGGACTATCTTTGTGGCCACTGAAGGCCAACCTAATGACCACCGAATAATTTAGTTCCATGGTCTTCCAGAGGCTGGAATGCAATCCCCATCAACCATTGCCAACCTAGTCAAAGGTGAATGAATAAGGGAACTGCAGTGTGCAGCTTCAAGCCACATTCAGAGCGTGTGTTGTGTAGATGGCATGCGTCTAAGATAGGCTGAAGCCACATCATTTTGCCCATGTGTTTCGGGCCTATGTAATCTTTACCTGTCCTGTTTAAAGGTTTGTAGTCCTACTCTTTCCCCCTTTTGCCCGTCCCTCTCATCTTCAACCAGTGGGATGGACATGGTGAGGGGGCAACTCTGATCTGACTCTGTGGACCTCTCAGAGCTGAAGAAAAGTGTCCAAGAAAGACCCTGGGTATGTGAAGGTGCGACAATGGTGTCTCCTTCCCCTTTCCTTTGGAAAAGCATCACCAGCAGCTGTGATCCAGGAAGTAAGTCTTTCCAAACTGACTTGTAAGAAAGAAATGAGATACAGTGACTCTTGCACTGTTGCCAAGCCGCTATAGGGATACTTTTGATTATTGCAAAGGAGATTTCTCTCCAGTTGGACATTTCCTCTCTTTTTTGCACTCACCTCTCTCTCTCTCTCTCTCTCTCTCTCTCTCTCTCTCTCTCTCACACACACACACACACACACACACACTCCTCTGTACATTTTTCTGTCTTCCCTTCATTTCCTGAATTATGACTAGGGTACAATTTGAAGAGAAAGGGAGATTCACTGGATGGTTTTTCATCAATGTTAGCTCCTTTAGGAAAATGCATGTCCAGCTGAAGAATGATAGCTTGTTTACATGGGCTGTGAAAAAATGATTTCCAAAAGGGCTGTCTTGCTCCACAGAATAGCATAGCAGTGAAAGTTTTAATGTGATTTAAATTATTCAGGAAAGCTAACAAGAAAACCTCCATATGTAGAGGCAACATAGTTAAGGGAGAAAAACAACAAAAGAATGATGCAAATATTAAATGCACTTGATCCCACCATGTGGAGATAGATGGGTGCAACACAAATACCATATATGATAAATAGACAGACAGATAGATGACAGATAGATAAGTAGATATATAGACAGACAAGTTTGCATCTTCCTTGGATCTTATTGTGGCAGGGAGTAGGCATAGCCATAATAAACATGTGCCATCTTCTGTATTCATGCTTTGTTTGTTTGTTAAATGTATACCAACAGGGTTACAGATAACCAACTGAGGGATAGGAGACAGGTCTTCACACCATAGTAGGTGAAGGTGAGGATTTTAGGCTATAGTATTAGGATGTAGTTGGAGACTGGGAATATGAAAATGATAATTATACTTGGAATAGACCCAAATGAATTCCCATCCATAATTAAGGATTTATTTCCATAAATTCCAGTTCATTCCAACACTAGAATGGGATGATTGTGAGGCAATTCATTGAAGTGGCTACCAACTATGGGGTTGCTATTTTTTCTTCAAGTCCCAGTTTTCCATGCATACAGGAGTGAAGTGTGATGTGTTCAGGTTGCATTTCTGTTTATGGAGCTGGATGACTTAGTCATGCTTAGACTAGGCTTGTTTACATCAATAGGACATGCTTAGAAGGAAGACTAATTGGTTTAGGAGAAATTAGTTCCATGGGATGAGTCAATAATGCCTAGAACTCATGCAATGAAATGAATGGGATTTGATTTAGTTACTAAATTAAGTCCCAATGATTTCAGCGGCACTGTTCTAAACATTGTTAACATCCAAACTGTGGAATTAAATTTTCCTAAACCAATTAGTCTTAATTCTAAGCAAATGCATCCAGAACTCAATTGGAAAAAAATTGTTTGTTGATAATGGAACAGAAATATGTCAACAGGAGACTTTTAAACAAGGAGATGTCAGTTAAGATTTCCAGTCATGTTAGTCTGTTTCACTATAAACAAGGGAAAGAAAAAGTACTCTTGTGGCACTTTTAAGACTAACCAATTTATTTCAGCATATGTTTTTGTAAAGTGGGATATAGTCTACAAAATTTTATGTCAAAATATGCCAGGTAGTCTTAAAGTTACCATAAGTCATCTTTTGTTTTAATGACAGTTATTCCCATGCTGTACTACAGGGACAACAGCGCCAGAGTCTTTCCTTAAGAGTGAGAGAAGCATTTGTTACATTAATATCCAACACTGATATTTACCTGCATAGAATCCCATTAGCTGTTACCTTATATAGCTTGATGTTTGGAGTATATCCTCCTGTCCATAGTCAGTTTGTGAACAGTTCAAGTAATGCAGCTGAATTACCAGGAAGATGATGACAGACACATAAAAACTGTTCATAGGCACTTTGCACTTTTTATCCCTAAATATGATGCACAGGGCCTTTGTTGCCTGAAATAAAATCATAACCACAATCATAACCATAATTCTCTGATTTCCATGAGAGCTATTCTATGTAGCTAAGACAACCTAGACAGATTAATGTTCTATTATTACTATTACTATTATTATTTCCGCCCCCCAAAAAATTGGAACTCAAAATGGGGTTCTCTCCCCACCACACCCCAGTTTTGTCTTCTTTTTTTATAGCAGCATCCAACATTCTGGTGCTCTTATATCATGTCCAGTCAGCATGTTGGTAAGGGATGAAAGGGGATTTTATCCCAACATATCTGGAAAATGCTGAAGTAGAGAAGGCTGTTCTAGGGTCTAATATGCTTTGGATTATTTTGCAGACTAGACAACCTATATTGGATATTTGGTATTGTCATGACCAAAGGCATATTGTGTTGTGTAACAGAACACATAGATGGGTTAGAATTATTAAGATTAGCATTGTACAAAACAGCATGAATTTTAAAGGAACTATCCAAGATGCTGAAGCTATTTGGATAGGGTTCTTTGAATTTTTTCCTTTGACCCAGCATCTTTGATTGCCACTTTAAAGTCTGAACTAAAATAAAACAGTAAATTATCCACACTAGTGATGTTGGAATTACCCAAGCGATCACTGCTCAAGAGATGCAGTTTGTAGGACTGGTGCTAATTCCCACAATTCACTGCACAGGCAGACATCATAGTGTGCCTAAATGTAGAACTTACCCCTAAAATTCACTTTATCTTTCTATTGAAGTGTGGATTCTTGAAGTGTGCAATGAAATCATTCATGCATAGAGCTTGGAAGTTACTGAAGTTGACAATTTTAGTTACTTCTGAGAAACTGGGAAGAATTGCTTTTCAAAATTACCACTATAATGTAATTACTTTGGAGATTTGTTAGTCAAATATGGGTGATTACATTTTTAAAAGTATCTTTCTAAGCTCTGGTTCTATATCTTTCTAGGACTTGGGCAATCTATGTTTTTGTACAGCCTAGTTTCTTACAGTTGGAGACAGAAAAATAGGTTTGTTTGTTTGTTTGTTGCTTACGGCTAGAGGTAGAACGGAAGAATTATCCTTGAACTTTGTGTCTGACTCTGAGGGTTCACTGCTGATGTCAGGTTTTCTTTTTAGCACTTCAAGAAGCTTTGCTAGAACCTGGAGTCTGACAGGCTGCTTAGCTTGGCCCAGAGCTTCCCAAATTTGAGTAATATGCCTGAAATTAAGAGAAAATCAAATCAGTAAAAGACATATATACCAAGACGGACACAGGCATTGTAGATTTCTTTCCCTTGCCACCCTATCATGGTCTAAAGTCAGCTTTGTTCAAATATGTACATGTCTGTACACTCACACACAGTCATTGTAAAGGGAAGAGATTCAGGAGAAAGGCAAGTTGTGTTCGATAAATAAATAAATAAATAAATAAACTGTAGATCTGTCACATTGTTTGTTGCTAAAGGGTGTTTGCTCACCTTTTCAATGAGAAACCTCATTTGGTTTCTGGACTTTTCATCAGTCTAGTTGCAGCCTTTAAATTGTAACAGATAGCCTAGAAGTGGCTTGTCACTCAGCTCTTGCTGTATAGTGTTGAGGCACATTTCTCACATTATTCTCTAAAATCCCCACTCTCTATTTGTGTAATTTACTACTCTGTCTTTTTTTAATTTTTTTTTTACCAGCATTGGTGTAGTGTAGTGGTTTGAGTGTTGGACTGTGATGCTGGAGACCAGGGTTCAGTTCCCCATTTGAGTATAAAAATCCACTGGGTCACATTCTCTCAGCCTCAAGTCACATTCTCTCAGCCTCAGAGGATGGCAATGATAACTGCCCTCTAAAGGCCTTCCCTAACTGACCTCCTCAGATTTTTTTAACAGTCCATCTGCCTTACTGCTCCCATTGGATGTTTTCCAACCTTATTATGAATTGTTTTTGTTTTTTTAACTGTTCCCCACTTGCTGTTACCCATCTCGATCCAACACAGAGAGAGGCAGGATACAAATAAAATTGTTGTTGTTGTTGTTGTTGTTGTTAAAGAAACTTCCCAAGAAAACGCTATAATAGGTTCACCTTAGGATTGCCATAAATAAAAAATAACTTAGAGGTACACAACAACAACAGGTTATTTAGCACACTGCTGTGGCACAGACAACTACCTTGACATCTAATTTGGCCAATGTGTCAAGATGCAAACAGTATACAATGGATCATATAAACAAAACACAGTAATCTGGTCAATATTTAGTCTTCCATGAACATCCTAAGTGTGCCTCCAAGGATTAATCCTATAGTTTAAAAATAGTAATCTTTCTTCTCTGAGACCAGCATAACAGAGCAGTCCACATTTAATGGAGTTTCATGCAGTTTGATTCTATGCACTTATTCCGAAGTAAGTTCTTTGTGTTCAACTGGGCTTACTACTTAGTAAATGTATTTAAGATTGAAGACTTCAGCAAAATGATGTTCAGGAAAATATAACCATACTTGTTTCTTGTAAAAGCCAATCCTTGTAGCATGGACTGCATGAATCAAAGTCAGGAGAGTGAATATGTTGCACAGTCTTAATGATCTAGGGACTTTATCACATGGGGAAAATTGGGGGATTAACCAGTGATTAACCCATGAAAATCATGCAATCGCAATTAAAGATTTTCACACACATTTCTGTTAAAGAGCCACTACCCCAGTAATAATGAGGGAATAAACTGATAATAAACAGCAACAAATAATTCACAGAATGTCCCTGTGAATTATTTGTTGCTGTTTATTGCCAGTTTATACCCAGGATAATGGCACTTTAATGGTGTCATCGTGTGAAAATCTTAATTGCGATTGCATGATTTTCATGGGTTAATCAATGGATACACCCCTGATTTTCCCTGTGTGATAAAGTCATAGGTGTGCAGGATGCCTCTGTTTGCATTTCCAACTCAAAATCTTGACAAGGAGATAAAGGCATAACTCAGTGGTAGACCAGGTGCTTTGCATTCACAAGGCCCCAGGTTCAGTCCTTTGCATTTCTCACTAAAGCTAGGTAAAAGGAGTGATGTAAATCTTTTCTTATTTCATCCTTGCATGCAAGAACAATAAAAGTTTTCACCCACTTGGGGAGATTATGAGAGTTTTTGAGGATTTTTCACATTTCAGGATTATTTTCTATTTTTATTTTTATTTTTATTTTTTGGTAAAATATGGATTTGTCCAATATTTGGTGGCTTTTTAAACAATATTTTTTTTTACATTTTTTTACAATATTTGGTGGCTTTAAAACACTACATTTTGTATCAATATATTGCAATATTTTGCATGGAAAACCCAATGATTATAAAAAGCAAAACAGTTCTGAAATGCAGTGTGTGTGTGGCCACTGATCTTTCTCCTGATGGGGTGCTTCAGTATGTCAAAATACTGTTTCTTGTTGAGAAGGAGGAAAATTACAAATATTCTTTATATTCCTATTGTAGAGAGTTTTTGGCGGTCTGTGAACACCATATTGAGATAGACAGACCAAAGTAGAAGATAGCTTCCTATGTTGGGTGATGTAGAGGATGGTCTGACCACTTGAGGGCTCTGCAGACTGTATGGCTCATGTTAGAGAAGGGACTTGATAAGCATGGAAGTTGGTACACCTTGCTAGACCCTTGTTTTCTAATATTTAGATCTAAATGTTCATAGGAAGAACTGAAAGAGTCAGGAAAATCTGTCCCCTTAGTATGAATTGCCTCATTTCAGGTGGCTATATAAAGACAGCTGTTCAGCTCAAGAGAATTGAATCAATAATTATCTACACATTTGGTTAAATCAGTGACAAGGTGGAGTGGACTTTTGTTTGCAACCTAGAGTGTAGCAGAAGCAACAAATGGTAGAATATCTGGAATGGTAGCACCAACACCACTGACGTCAGTTTGGTGTACCCCTTTCTCCACCAGAGGCAGCAAAGAAGAACTCATGTAAGTAAACACAGGATCTTTTTAAAAACACTTATCTGGGAAATGATAAGAACAACTCTGTTCTTCCTTAGAGCATGGGGAAAATGTTCCTTTCTGAACTGGAAATCTCAGAATCCCTCAGACAATGTGAGCGGAATATGGCCATGCTGGCTGGGAAATCCTAGGAGCTAAAATCCAATAAGAAGATTTCACAGGATCTGCTCCTCACCTGTCACAAATCAGTGAAAGTCTCAGAAGACTTGAGATGGTTTCCTCTGTGTGTTTTTCAGCCAGGAGGCAAACAGCCCCTATTGCAGCTTCTCTTGCACTAGGTTCCTGGATGGCACGTAGGTGAAAATAAATAATATCAATGATCTCTGGCACCTGTGAAAACAATAACAACAAACAAAGGAAATAAGCCCTTGCCACTGATGGTACTTTCCTGATTTCTGATGCTTGTTTCAATTTCTGTTTTCAATCTAGTAATGCCTAGGATCTCAGTGAGATTTTTGGTTGGGTGCTTTTGTCATAAAGATGTAATAGCCAATAAATGAACCCTGTGGCCTGAAATGATGACACACTCAGCACCACCAACCAGTAGATGGTGTTCAACAGTTTGCTTACTCCTTTTGCCCTTAGAAGAATTAAGTTGCTAGTATGCTAGAAGATGGTAACTTGCAATGAACCACAGTGCATTGAAAAAACCTTGCAGTACAGAGACCTACAAGACATTTGACAGTTTGTAGCAATTGGAATAAACAATGGCTTCTAATGGGGTGAATGTAAAAATAGAGAAGTTTGGAGTATGAAATTCTACCAGTTTGGAAAATCTTGTTGCCTTATTATCAGACTGAAATGCTGCCACTGGTAGCTGTAGACTTCCATGACAGTGAAACAGGAACTGCACCCTAGGTTTTAACCTGAACTTTAAAGGAGCTATTCAAAGTATGGAATCTATTTTGGGGATAGGATGTAATATCTTGGGTGGTTCCTCTAAAGCAGTAATTCCCAAACTTTAGCCCTCCAGGTGTTTTGGATTGCAACTCTCAGAAACCTCAACCAACCAAGCCAACAGTCAGGAATTCACAGAGCTGAAGTCCAAAACATCTGGAGGGCCAAAGTTTGGGAACCATTGTTCTAAAGTTTTCCCTGAAATCTAGAGCAGAATCATCATCCTACTAATCTGGGAGACACCAGTGCACACTGGACTGTACCACAGTTTGATCTGTCCATTCCAGGTTCTAGTCAGCCCTCTTTGACAGTACTACATATCTCTCCCAAGCAAAGTGTACCTGCTTTGATGGGTGTAACTAGCAGCAGTGAGGGCCTGCCACCTAGAATTAGAGGAAGCCAATACATTGGTCTGTGTTGCTAACTGGAAATATTTCTGAATATGTGCTGGAGCATCATTTCAGAGCATGGAAGTAACATGTTATAAGTAATGGCCAGAATCCTCTATGGCAGTTATGACTGTGTAATCTAAAGTTGCACATTTGTGACTGTTATGTTTATGGACTATGTAGTGACCATGAAAGCCCTCCAGTTCTCACTTACCAGGAAGCAACCACTGCAATCCACAGGGGGCTGTTCACTGCCAATCGGGAAGTAGTTGACTACTGTTCACATCCCCTCCCCAAAATGCAATGGGGTCATGCTTCATCCTGTTGCACTGGAAATCAATCACCGGACGGTGGGGAAATGGCAGCCAGCTGCAAACCCTCATTGATCCCAGTAGTTGCTTCCTTGCAAGTGGGAATTGGAGGAATTAGGCCAGAATCCACTGCTTGGCAGCATAACTATGGTGCTTATGTATATGTAAATGCCATACAGAATTCTGGTCATCAATTTATTCCCTATGCAGGTGTCATTTTTCTATGATAATGATTAATTTTAACTCATCACTTTAAAAATGTTACTTTGTTTGTTTGGGTGGGTGGGTGTTTGATATCTTGTATTTTTCTTTTAAAAAAAAATCTAGGTAGCTGAAAAGTAACTACTATTAATGGTTTATTCTTTCAGTGATGGGCACCAGTGGGCTACTTTTTTAAATCAACAAGAATTGCATAATAATGCATTACTCAGAAAAAAATAATATTCCAAGTTATGCAGAGTTTCCTGTTAAAAAGAGGCCAGCCTTCTCTTCCATTGGCTTCTCCCTCTTCATGTCATTGTCAAGGGTAATTTTTTTCCTTCAGAAAGAATTGGCGTGCCAAGTGACCATAAAGAATTTCATATATTTCATCCAGTGGTTGCTGGTATCTTCTGTGACAGTGGGGTGGTGAATCCAGTCTGGAATTTAGTCTGAAATTTAAGGGAGCTGCCCAGGATTCTAAGCCACATCCCTAGAAGACATTCAGCACTTGGATAGGTTTTTAAAGTTTGGACTAAAACCAGGAGCAGAGACACCACCTGCACAGAAATAGCGACCACCAGCGGCTATTGATTCCAACCATTTGTTTTCCAGATTTTGAAACCTTTACAAGACATATTTCTTTTCCCCTTTATTTTGGGGAATATTTTCCAAGAAAGCATGGAAAAATAAAAGGATTCTGAAGTGCACTGTTCATCACTATTCGCAAAGCTTACTTCCTCTCCAGTAGAAATCCAGTACCATTGCGCTGCATGTAAAGTGACATTTGCACCTCTTAGTTTGTCAGACAGCTATAAATACAACCAGCCATCCAGTGACTTCCAGATGTGTTAGACTACATACGAAGGGCATCATATTGGGGGGGAAAGTAGACTAGGGGGCTTTCTAGATTGGCAGGAAAGTGTGACATGAAGTTGCCTTTTCCTTAATGCTTAGCAGCTGCACTGCAGCCTTTAGATGGAGCTGCGCTGTTCTGCAGTTTTTAAAAAAGAAGCTGGGAAAATCAGCACCTTTTTAAAGGCACTTCTTCTCCCTAAAACGCAAAAAAAAAAAAAAAAAAAAAAAAAGCGTTTTCATGGCACACTTTCCCTTTTTCTCATCTAAAGGCTAGACTTTCATGCAGCCATGAACACACTTCTTTTTGCCAATCTAAAATGGGCCTAGATCAGGCCTAGATATGACAAGGTTTACCAGCATTGGATCCAGTGATGAAAATCAGCTCAGCAAGTGGCATATGTTCTGAAGAGATTTGAAAAATATAGATTAATAGTAAATCATAATAAATACCAGATCTTTGAGAACCAGTTACATTCTGTGGTTAGGAATACAGACGGAAAAAGTTTAAATGAGGGGCAATTTTGAGAGTGCCTTGCCCAAAGTATATATAGATATTGTACAGTCATTTTTTTCATCTCTTACAATACATTTTTTCTGTTTTGTGGCTTTGCTGAACCAATTGAATCAATTATGTCGAAAAGGACTGGACTAGGCAATGTGAATGAGTTGTCCAGGAGGCAAAGCGACTTGTCACTTGGAACAAGACATAACAACTCTGTGTTAAACATCTCTTTGGCATGTGGTGCTTGAGCATATGGAAGTTGTGTGATGATTTTTCATGCAATGTCAGATGGAAAAGAATGATTTTTTTGCTTCCATATCCTTGAGTGCAGAGGCCAAGCTTTGAGTCTGGTCTTAGAAATTGCCACCAATGATTATTTTGTTCAAAGGTGGGCCTTGTTTGTGGAGCTCATATTTATGAGAGGAAAATTTAGAGGAAAATGTAGAATTATAATTCAGACAGCAATGCATGATGGTCATTAATGAACAGACTGATGGCCATCCCAACCAAACAAAATGAAACAAAAGGGGCTCACTTGCCACTGAAATGCTCAGTATTATGCAAATTGGCACCTTCTATTCAGTTCACCAGAACCAAGATGCAAGACATGTGTGCAAACTTACTTTAAAAGGCTGGGAATCTGAACAGAGTTTAAAATTCATTTTCCACCACAGCAAATGAATTCATAATTGCTCAAGGCTGTCTGATAAGAAAAACTCATTTAATTGACACTAGAAAGACTAGACGTTTGCTACAAATGTATACAGGATGCTTTGGTATAGTCAAAATGCAGACATGGGTCGGGGTTGGATCTTGATTACCAAATGGAGCCATGAGCCAGGAATTGCTTTAGCAATTAGCAGTTACAAAATGTTCCTAAACTGGTGTTTCTCAATCTTTGGAACTAGCCAGCAGCAACCTAAAAAGTCACACACCTGTATTTTGCAGGATAATGTTTCCATTTCAATACAGATTTCACATTAGTGGTGAACTGATATTCCAAGTGGCTCACAATGAATACCATCTATAAGAAGAACGTCCCATGGCTTTTTGCTGCTTGAGGCAGAGAACAAGATATGCACTCTCCCATTCTTTCTATAAGACTTGGACTGGCAAATTAATCTTTCTAAAATATCGACAAAAGGACAACATCTGCCAGCAGGTAAAGGCAGAAAACTAGCATAGTAGTCACAAAGCAAGCCTCATGACATTGTCACAAATACTGAACATCTTTTGATAATAAATGTGGTGAATGCTGCCCCTTCATGACCTTGAATGTACTCTACAGAAACCAGCCATGATCCTTAGAGCAAGAAACCACATAGGGAGTTTGGAAGTTGAGATAAGGGTGATTCATACATATTTCTCAGGAAGGCTAGGTGATTTACAACAGGATGCTTGTCACTCAATTTACACCTCACAGAACTCCATGTTGAGTGATCATTCCTGTGCAGATTTGGACTCTTTAATGTAGGATACCTGGCCTTTGCCCCAGGCTAGTTTTTCCCTATAAAAGATCCCAAATTTCATTTGTTCCTCAGGCTAGTTTGGACTTCAGGCTGACTCCATATCATTCTGAATCCCACTAGTTCCGATACGCCGCCGCCACACTCCATGCGTCTGGAGTGGTTGGATCCCATACCCTCACCACTGGACCTCATCATCAAGGAGCAACCACGTCTATGGTAAATATCACTGTTAGTAAAGCCTTTTGACCTATTTCCAATTTCACCTCTTTATTCCTTAGCTCATGTGCATGCATGTGCATTGTGTATGTGTTCACCTTAATAAAAGCAATTCATTTGAAGACTTCTGCCTTTGCAACCTTTTGTTATAGCACCTCCATAAAACTTGGGAAGATCCCAGGACTGCTTGTAACTCAGCCCATTTATTGAGCTAATTAACATTCCCCTAGCGTTCATAGTTACAACATGCACCTCTCTCACTTGTTGCCATTTTTGGCCTCTGCTGCCCAAGGCAATTGCCTTCTTCTGCCTAATGGTCAGGCTAGTCCAGTCTATTATTTCCCTGAGTATGATACAAGTTTTTAGAAGAACACTGCTCTGACAAGACTTGAAAAGCTGTAATGGGCACCGACCCTCAGATTCTAAATTAAACCTTCATATAACAAAATTATGTGCAACATCTATGTCATATCGTCCAGATGTAAATAATATGCAGAAAGCTGTGCTGTAAAGAAGACCAGCACATCAGCGCATGCTCTCTCTCTCAAACATATACACTTTTATTAGAATGTAAGGATGATGTACAAGTGTCAGTCAACCAAATACGCATGACGTTCACAAGTATTGAATGGATTTACCAAAATCTGACTTTGGTAGGGATGTTTTTAACAGGCAGACTGTTCAAACGTCAAAAAAGCCACATTCTCAAGAGGTAGTGTCATCCTGGTGTACCTTAGCGTTGCCACACTGAAAAAAATGGCAGAAATATCCCTCATTGCAATCATCGTATGCTGTGTGTACCTGGATCAGAAGATCCAGCCAGTGAACAGGCAGTTTCAGAAGCAGCTTGTCCAACAGTATCTGTTAAAAATGGGTAGAAACTATGGGTAGTTTCTACCCATAGTAGTAAAATAGGTAGAAACTGGCAGCCACTATCTATCTGACACTATAATAATAATAATAATAATAAATTTTATTTCTATACCGCCCTTCCAAAAAGATCAGGGCGGTGTACAAGATAAAAGACGTTAAAACATCAAGCATAGTTAAAATCTAAATAACACAATAAAAACAAGTAAAACAATACAACGATAAAACAATAAAAACAATACCTCCCAGCGTAAAACTATGATGGAAAAACAATAGGCAGCATAACTAACAGAGCAAACCACAAGAGAGACCCGTTCACAAATATGCCTGTTTGAATAGATGCGTTTTCAGGTCCTTTCTAAATTGGTTGAGGGTGGGAGATAAGCGGAGCTCAGTGGGTAGAGAGTTCCAGAGGTAAGGGGCAGAGATGGAGAACGCCCTTTTTGTAGTACTCATCAATCTAGCCTCTGGAACTCTCAGTGCACGCTGTCCGGTAGATCTCAGTGTGCGGGGCGGATTATATGGGGAGAGACGGTCCTTTAGGTACCCTGGGCCCAAGCCATATAGGGCTTTATAGGTGATAACCAGCACTTTGTACTGCGCCCGGAAGCGAATCGGCAGCCAATGTAGGTCTTTCAAGATAGGTGTTATATGGGCGGTCCTGGAAGCTCCAGTGACCACCCGTGCCGCCATATTTTGCACTAGTTGTAGCTTCAGAGTATGATACAAAGGCTGCCCCATGTAGAGCGCGTTACAGAAATCCAACCGAGAGGTTACCAGAGCATGTACTACAGTTTCAAGGTCCCTCCGGTCCAGATAGGGACGCAACTGGCGTATCAGCCGAAGCTGATAACAGGTGCTCCTGACGGTCGCATCCACCTGAGAAGTTAGATGGAGCGACGAGTCAAGGAGCACCCCCAGACTGCGTACAGTGTCCTTGACGGGGAGCGTGACCCCGTCGAGGACAGGTGGAACCACCTCCATACCCGGACCAGGGGAACCTATCACGAGTACTTCCGTTTTCTCTGGATTCAGGCTGAGTCTATTTTCCCTCATCCAGTCCATTACCGATTCCAGACAGGCCACGAGAGGAGCGACGCCATCCCTGGTCACTGCATCAGTCGGAGACATAGAGAAGACTATTTGGGTGTCATCAGCGTACTGATAACACCGCGCCCCATGTCTCCGGATGATCTCTCCCAGCGGTTTCATGTAAATGTTGAATAGCATGGGGGACAGAATAGCTCCTTGAGGGACCCCAGATTTAAGGGCCCTCTTGTCGGAGCAGACGTCCCCCAGCTGCACCATCTGGAACCTCCCGGAGAGGTAGGATCTGAACCACTGGAGCGCAGTGCCTCCGATTCCCACCTCAGCCAGGCGTTCCAGAAGGATACCATGGTCAATGGTATCGAAAGCCGCTGAGATGTCCAAGAGCACCAACAGGGACACGCTACCCCTGTCGATGCCCAGACGGAGATCATCGACCAGAGCGACCATGGCAGTCTCAACTCCGTAGCCCGCCCGGAAACCGGTTTGAAATGGATCTAGAAAATCCGTTTCATCCAAGATCGATTGAAGCTGGATTGCAACCGCCCTCTCGATCACCTTCCCCAGAAATGGCAGCAGCGAGACTGGCCAATAATTATTATGAACCAGGGGGTCGAGGGAGGGCTTTTTTAGTAGCGGTCTTACAATGGCCAATTTAAGGTGGTCAGGAAATTGACCCTCCCTCAAAGATGTATTTATAATTTGGTGTAACAACAAGGTTACCGCCATTCCCCCCTGGGCCACTAGCCACGAGGGGCAGGGATCGAGAGAGCAGGTTGTCTTCCGAACACTTCTAAGGATCTTGTCCACATCCTCGGTACTGACAGACTCAAACTGATCCAGTACAACTGAGTCCACGGAAGCTCTGGATGCCTCTCTTCTGGTTTCTGTTATAACCCTCGCGTCCAGACCTTCGTTTATCCGAGAGATTTTATCCGCGAAGAAGTTGTTAAATTGGTCACAGCAGGCCTTAGTCGGTTCAAGGATCTGGTTCGGGGCAGGAGGGAGCTGAGTTAGCTCCCTCACTACCCTGAACAACTCTGCTGGACGCGACTCCGCGGACGCGACACGAGCAGCAACGAACGAGTTCCTAGCTGCTCGTATCGCCTCTCCATAGGCCTTCAAATGAAGGTCTAGGAGAGCCTTGTCGGATACACGCTGGTGTTTCCGCCAGGTGTGCTCTAGCCGTCGCAGGACCCGCTTCCTTGCCCGGAGATCTTCCGTGTACCAGGGCTTCCTTTTGGAAGCAGGCCTGAGAGGGCGCTTGGGAGCGATGCTGTGTATAGCCCTAGAGAGATCCGTATCCCAGGTGTTAACTAGGGCATCAACAGTGTCGCCGTCACTTCCAACCATATACCCCTCTAGGGCTTCTTGGAACCTTTCGGGTTCCATCAGCCTTCGAGGGTGGACCATCCTAATAGGTCCGCCACCCCCGGAAGGGATCTGGGTTGATGCCTTGATGCTTGCCTCCACCAGGAAATGATCCGTCCATGACAGGGCGGAAATGTTGGTGATTTCCGCCCACGGAGCTTCCATGTCCGTACAGAAGACCAAATCGAGTGTATTCCCCGCACAATGCGTTGGACCCGAAACCAGCTGAGACAGGCCCATGGCTGTCATGGTATCCATGAATTCCCGAGCCGCACCGGATAGAACTGCGTTGGCCGCGAAGGGAATGTTGAAGTCTCCCAGGACTAAAAGCCTGGGGGACTCCAGCATCAGCTCCGAGACCAACTGTGTCAGCTCGTTAAGGGAGTCTGTTAGCGCACGGGGTGGCCGGTAGACCAACAGAATCCCTAGACTGTCTCTAGCCTTCAGGGTCAGGTAAATACACTCGATATAGGAAGTCTGACGAACATGGTTCCTGGTTAGAGACAAGGTGTTTTTATGCACCAAGGCAACACCCCCCCCCCCGCCCACCTAACCTGTTCTGGTCCTTCACCGAGTACCCGGAAGGGAGGGCCTGAGCCCACACAGCATCCCCCTCAGGCCCAAGCCAGGTCTCGGTTATGCAAGCCAGGTCACAGTTGTTATCCTCAATTAGATCGTGAATGATGTGGGATTTTTTCCTAATGGACCTGGCATTGCACAGGAGCAGAGACAGGGTTTGTGGTATGGTTGGAGTAACCCTCAGGCCCTGTTGGTTAGGAGAAGGACTGGAAGGAGAGATAGATATTAGGCATCGATCACGCCTTCCCCTGCAACGCCTGTCCTTTCTCCTCCTATCACTTGAAAGAGCTGCTCCAGAATCTTAGAAATCATAGTTTTATCATGTGAAGTAGCCTCCTGACAAGCTGAACCTGTAACAGGGATAGCAAATCAGTTGACAAATGATTCACATAGACTGGAATCCTCCTGGAGACATATTTCTTTGTAAGTGGACCTACATTTCTGGAAATTAGAATTGGACAGTTTTATAATGTTTTTATTCAGTAAATGGCTACTGTTACATTACTATGTATGGAAGCCAGTGACTATATAACAATGACAGGTTGGTTGTACATTAGTCCTTTTATGCATTGGGACATTGGCTAGTGATATTCTTGCTAGTGTTCCATTACACATCTTCACAATTCACTAACAGAGTTTCTTAGTTCCTCTGCAACATTGCTAAGCATACATAAAGTGGCACAACATATCCTGTGATAGAGAATTCCAGCCATCCTTTTTTGAAAAACAGGAAAACTAGTTAAATGGTTAATTATTGTATTATCAAAATTGTGGTTGGGATATTACTAATGGGAAAGGGAAAGCCCTGATACAATATATTTTGTTACATGAGGCAGAACAGGAAATGCTCCTCACACCATCCTACCTAAGTTAACATGCATACAACCCAATGTCGGGCAACGGGGACAACCACCCCATAAACAGTTCATCTCATTCTTGGCAGTAATAACAAAATTAATCACAATTTGCTACCATCTCACTGTACCTGGTGGTAGGGCTGGAGCTGGCAGTGGGAAGAGAATTAAATGTATTCCATATTAAGCTTCTAGAATACTTCAGTTGCCTGTTGCTTAGTTTAGAACCAAATCAGCAAGTAAAATGTCTGTTCAACAAACAATGCAATAGTAATATAGCAAGTACATTTCTATACCACTTATCAGTGAACTAACACTCCCTGTGTGGTTTACAATGTGTAAGCCAATTGTTCCCAACTAGCTGGGTACTGGATGGAAGGCTGAGTGGACCTCGGAGCCCTGCCTGGGATTGAACTCACAACCTTGTGGCTGCAATACTGGCATTTAATCACTGTGCCACCAGGGCTCCCTGGTTTGTTTGATTGTGTTTGTGTCCAATGATTTTGTGGTGTGTTTGATTGTATTTGTATGCAATGATTGATCCAGAAGTCATCCTTAAGGATACACAAACATGACATGTACAACCTATTTTACTGTGAAAGGTTTTGAGATTCTTTTAAAATGAAAAGTGGTATAAAAATGTTTTCAAATAAATATTTTATGGATGTTATCATTGTAATTATTTTATTATTTTAACTATTTGTTTGAAGAACCATTTATATGAAGTATTTGTATGAAGAGCTGTATAAAAATATTTTAAGTAAACCAAATGAATTACAGCTTCTCATTGAATCAATTATAACTCAGTGAATCAATTAAAATTCCACTCATGCATCTAAAGAAGTAGATAAAATCTATGAAGGTTTATGCTATAACTCTTTTGTACAGTTAGTCTGTAGATTCCTTTGCATACAATTAAAACTTCTGTTTCTGAAACTCAAAGGAGAAAAAAAAAATCTCCAGCAATGATATCATCTCCTTTTTACCTTTTCCCTCAGTTTGTTCTTTTCTTTCTTCAGGATTGAGTTTAGCATTGCTGCAGCTGCCTGGATACGATTTTTGTCCGCGTCCCTTAGACTAGCCACGGCTAAAAGTATCTGACCAGTAATTGTGGCTGTTACATCCTCTTTTTGAAATCTCTGAAATAGTTCAAAGGCTAAATTATTATGTTGTTCAATACTAGTGTGCTATCTTTTAAGCAATGTAAATTATTTTTTTTAAAAAAATAAAATACATATTGTAAATGGCCAAAAATATTCCAAAATTTGCCCTAGCCATGTTTTAGGATTAACACATTTCATCCATATTTGGTTATGTTCTAAGATATAGCAATGATGCCATTCATCACATTACTTTTAACCCCCCAAAATAGTGCATTACAGGGAAACAGCATTATTTGCAATGCTTTACTGCCAAGCCCTGGTTGTTGTTATGATGGATAAAATATGGGTGCATAAGGAGAAAATAGCCTAGAAACAGAAATCTTTCTATTGATACACAATGGCTGTACCTCATCCAAATCTTCATTATTTGACTGCAAGGTGACACCATCGCGATATTCCAAAGGCCTGTCTTCTTTTATCTCTTTCTCCTTTGGGAGGAAATTGCCAAGCTCTGGTTTTGGCTGGGTTGTCGAGGCTCGCTCTCTCACTTTCATTTTTGTCTTCAGCACATAACTTTTTTCTTTAGCAGGCAGAAACAAGCGAGCTGAGTATGAATTTGCCTTCTTATCTTCGATCAGATTGCCTGCATCCTCAAAGAAAGTTTGTGTAGCCTTATCAAAGCAGATAAAGTCTGGATCACTGGCGAATGCCATGTTCAGCCCTACATGTGGGCAATAGGTGTTTGTTGTCTTTTCTTTTACGACCATAGTTGTTCTAGGAGAAAGCACAACCAGAAACCTTTTTTGGGGAAGTGTCTTCTTACTACACAATGTATGAGTGAAACTCTAGATGAATATGGGATATGGGGTTATGGGTGGCAATCCCTTGACATATTGCCCCAATCTCTTAGTAAGGTGCAGTTAATAAAATGAATAATGGTTCCATGATACTTTTATAAAAGGAGTATGTGAAGAACAGGCAGAGTTATGCCAGGCTACCAACAGCTGATCAGAAGTTAGCTGGCAACAGCCAATATAATGTTAGCCAGTAAGAGGAGAAGAATTCCATTAGTGACAGCTGGAAGTCAGATAGGGTTTTGGTTTCAGACAGTTAGGGTCCAGTTGTGTGAAACTTCAGAGGATAGGAACTGTGAGAGCTAAATTTTGGAAGGAAACGTCTTAGGTCTATGTCAGGGTCTGATAGGGAACACATTTTTCAAATAAAGTCTTGTTAACTATTTACAAACTTGACCGGATTTGAAATAAGTAACCATGCTATTAGATAACATCTGAAAATGAATCCTAAAAAGGGGAACTAAGCAGTTTCGATGGCTCTCATCACATAATTTGGTGGCAGCGGTGGGATGACAAAACCCATGCAGCTGCCACAATAGGGAAATAGTTGGGTGAGGGGGGCTCATCATGACAGAGGAAAACCCACAAAATAAGCCTGAGTAGGCATGTTGTCTTAGTTTTTCATCCTACGCTGTGAACACTGCCTAGTGCTACCTCTAGATTCCCATGTATTAGTATGGTCATCTGTAACAGAAAAACCTTTGCTGGTGTAGTTGCACATGGTTTGGTTTCTATGGAATCAGAACACAATTGGAAAACACCACTCAATTTCAGTGCTGTCCTAATTATGCAAAAGCTTAATGCATGAGCTGGAGTGGTTCCAACATTATGGCCACACTCCCCTTCACTGAAATGGTTTCCCTTTCATAAGAGTAATCAGTGTGGAAAAGTTACTTTCTTGGGTTAGAATGCCTCGAATCTCCTTGTCATGGCTGAAGGATTCTAAGAGTTAAGCCTGAAGAGAGCTTTATATCATACAGCATGTTACCACTAGAGAAGAGGGAACTTGGGATGAGATTGCCATTCTCAGCAGTAACCCAGCTGCAGGAGTATTGATCATTTGAACTAAATGAGACCTAGCTTCTTCCTAGCCTTTAATTTAATAATTACCCAAGTATATTACCAAGTCCCATATAGGAACAAGTTGAAATTCTTTCTGGGCCAAACACAGCTATGGTTTTTGGAATCATTTCCAACCAAGACATCAAAGAACGGCCCCTTCCAAATATCTTGGTTTTCTAGTCCACACAAAATAAAATCTGGAGAGACCTGAATCAGGGATATACATTTTTTCCCTGCCCTCAAGATCTACCCGCCTGCCAAAAAAAGTCAATTAAAAAGATGGAAGTGGCCAGAAGTCCACATCTTGTTTGTTTGTTTTTTTAAATGGTATGTTTTGAGGCATATCAGTACAAGGATGCAGGTGAGGGTTGCAACTAATTTAAATGGAAAATTGTCATTCTTGGAAGCTTTCCAGAAAGGCAATCACCATTTGGGTGGTGGTGGTGGTGGTGGTGGTGTTTAAAGGAGCAATCCAGAGTGTCTGGATGGATCAAGGGCTGGAAAAAAAAAATCAAATATTTGAGGTTTGCTTGAGGTTTCAGATCTCCACTTTTTCCAGCCCTCATCTAATGTAATATGAAACAGAACTGAAGTCACACCATACCTGGCATGTCTAGATTCGCATGACCATCAGACTAAAAGAATTAATATACACAATAAAGAAATTACATTTTCTTTTTAAATGGCAAAAATCAAGACTTCTGGAAGAGTTCAAGAAAAAATATCTTTCTTAGGCCTAAAGACACTTCAAAAGAAAATATAACTACAGGAACTATTGGCTGATATGTCTAAAGCCAGCAAAGACTTACAGAAGCAATAGACTGTAGAGCCATCTACTTACGAGTCTGCATGGCTGGAACTGGTGCTATTTTCTATTTCTTCTTCTGATACAGCAGTTTCTGCCTCACTGGAATGTCATGATAAAACGATCACCACTCATAATGTAGTAGGCCATAATGGATTGCATCACATCAAGGCTTTTGTGGCTACCATGGCAACAATATTTCCAAGGTTGCCAAGTGTTCCAATGGCTGTGATGGCTATCACTCAAGCTACCAACTAGGTCAGCATTATTTCCAGCAGTAGGAGCTCACAGTCTGAAGGCCAGATGTTTTGTCTATGTGCCTGTGTCAGGACCATAGATCCTGTGATGCTTGTTCGCCATATATTCATGTATGTACTTTGTAATACTGGATGACAGGATATGCTACATAATTTGTGATGATGGGTGGAAATATTGCTTGTCTTTTGTGGAGCTGGCTAATAAAAAGATATAAGGAGAGCTGCCTTATTAGGTGGAAACAGTTGGTATAGAGAGGAAAGGAGGGGTAGACCTGGAGGGAAAATATTTTGCTTGGAAGACAAATGAGGGTGAGCATGCAAAAACATTTGAATTGCTTGTAGTTCTTATATACTGTGTTACCAGCAAGTGCTCCAGTCCTGAAAACATCGTTATGCTGTGAACAACATTAGTTTTCTGAATAAAGCTTTCTGAACCTGCTGAAGCTTGTGTTTCTGAACTGAGGTTAGCCAGAACATGACAGCCTGTAGCAGTAAAGGCCATCATTTGATTGTGGTGATGCACACAATCCTTTCTTTACGTATAGTGCAGGAAAGAGAGTTTTAACCTGACAGCACCTTTGCCCAACACCTTAATTCTCTGCCACCAGAATACATTCAATAACATGAATTGGTGGACAATGTAGGGTGGCTTTCCATGGTCAGTGAGGGGCTATGGCCCACAGGCCCTAGACAGTTGCTCACTCTTTCTATAGAAGCTAAGTCTCTCCCACCACCACCCATGTAGTTTCCTCTACCTCCTCTATCACCTCAGTATTACATACAGCATATCCTCCTCAGGCTGCTCAGGCTAGAAATAAATAAATAAAGGGAAAACAAATTGAAGTAGAGACTTGAGATTCACATGTTTGATCATTACAGGACTCATAGCTGAATTTGTAGACACTAACCAGACTATAAATAGAATGAGCTGAAAGGGGAAAAAAGGAACAAACACAGACACACAATGGGAATGTTGATCATAATGCTTTGCATAAACTCCTTATCATTAACATCCATCTGGATGGGGCTGATTAATGCTTTGAACACAGGTGCAGCCTTCAGCAAGCATGTGAAGATGAAAGCATGTTTGACAGCAAAGAGCCAAGAAACAGCACCATCAACAAGATTTGTGCATACATGATACTGCCAAGCCCACAATCACAATGGTTTTATTTATCTCATTATGAGTATTGTTGCGCAAGTCAGCTAAATATTTGTTTTAAGAGAAGCTGGAGACAGAATACATGTCATTGGGTAGTCAGAATGTATGCGTAAAGCTAGAAACATTTAAAAGTAGTTTCTGCCATATATAACCCCACTTCTGGAGTCTAAAGATGAACTGGATTTTCATGTGAGAACTTAGCTGTCTCTTACTGACATTATATCCTGTGGTACTGATTTAGCCCACCTTTTTTTGGGAATCTTGCAAGAGTTTCCAAGTTCATAGCAGTGAGAAGATTTGGATTACTTTAAATTCCCCAAATGGAACAGCAAAGAAGGCAGCCGCAGCTTGCCCTGACTCTTCTTGCCCCAGATATGATATTATCTATCACTCTACCTTCCCTGCTTTCTGGCATACCTGGAGCCATGATCAAGTCAGATGAGGAGCAAGAGGCTCAAAGACTGAGGAAGGGAATGAGCAGGAAAACCTCTATCTGTGGATGGAAAAGACATTTGTTGGACTCACATTTCCTGATGAAAGAATCCATTTTGCATCTCCTGAGACTGGCAGTGGGATGATGGTCATTTTCTTTCTGATATCTGTATGTTTCTGTGATTTGTGCATAACACCATGTATCTATTTGGTAATTGCACATGATTCAAAATGCATCTGTCTGAAAGGAAACATATACTTTAGCCAACAGGAAAAATAAGGTGTTCCCTGCAAGGAGAAAAAAAGAAAAGGTTGATCCTGACCAGGAATTGTGACAGGATGAGAGTGTTGATGGGATTTTGAGAAATGCAAGAAAAATGAGATTGATGGACTTTCACCTCACCATCTACAGCCGCCTTGTCTCCTGATTTCCAGACTACACAGTTAGCTTTGGACATCAGCAATGGTGTCATCAGAGTTGGTTTCAACTGGTATGAGCACCTGGAAAGGGCTGTCAGGGGTGGCACTAGTGGCAGACTGCCTCTCTCTCCCTCCCCTCCCACTGCTCTACTTACTGGCCCCCCAGATGCACTCTACCTTGGCCAAACTTGAAAATGTCTGCTGTGTGGTGGTGGCTGTGGCCTAACTAGCCCTCACCACTCCTGCTACCTCACAAGCTCAGCTACCAGCCTTCTCCCCAGGCAAGGAAGCCAGGTAAGGGAGGCAGCAGACGGGGATGGAAGGGGCATGCACCCATGCCTTGGGTCCTTTGGCAGAGAAACCCAGGGCAGGAGAGGGGTCAGAAGTGGTATAAGGAGCCTGGTGGCACAATGGTTAAATGCCTGTACTGCAGCCACTCACTCACAAACCACAAGGTTGTGAGTTCAATACCAGCCAGGGGCTCTGGGTTGACTCAGCCTGGCATCCTTCCATAGGTTGACACAATGAGCACTCAGCTTGTCGGGGGCAATTAACTTGCACTTTATAAACTGCCGAGTACGTTGGTAAGCGGTATAGAAATGTGCTTGCTACACTTGCTCCTTCTCCAGTGCCTTCGTTGTTCTTGGTGAGAGAGCAATGGCAGCAGAGAAGGGGAGTGTGCCTGTGCCTCTTTCTCCACTGCTTTGGCTTCCTGAGAGGGCCACAGCATCAGAGAAAAAGGGGTAGGTTCCAGCAGCAGCACTACTCACCACAACCCCTGCAGTTAAAAAAAGCATTTAAAAATGTTAGGAAATGTAGAGGGTAGCAGAAAGAGAGGAGGACTGTACGCAAGATGGATAGACTCAATTATAGAGCTCATGGGGCCGAATTTATAAGATATAAGCAGAACAAGTGGAGGACAGGGGATCTTGGAGAGGTCTTGTCCATAGAGCTGCCATGAGGTGGGGTTGAGTTGGGGGCAGTGAACAACAAACAACAAATGAGCAAGAGAATGAAAAGAAGTGAGATAGATGAATTAAAAGTACAAAAGAAAGAGAAGGGGGGGGGGGATGAATGGGAAGTGGCTTTGTCCACATCCTATAGACATTCTACAGACATTGAACACATATACACCATACACAGTCTCAATGCTGATAATAGCATCAGTAGCAAATGAGTTCCATGTTAGTGCAGCAGTGCATGTGTTCTACCTTTTAGTTCTTTGAAGGAGATATCCATGATGCTGAACTGTCTTCCCAAAGCAGGTTGTCATCTGAGATAGCTCTTTTAAAGTTTCAACAAAAACCTGGAGGGAATCTACACCCCACTGATATGGAAGCCACTACCTGCCAATGGCTTATCATCCACAGCCCAATTACTTTTCCAAGTGGGAATGTGGAGCCTTCAGATGTTTCCCAACCCTCATCTAGATTTAGATAAACTTAGTCTTGACATCACTCTCGCTATCTTAAGGTTTGCCTTTTCTTTCCTACAGATTCCCATTTTCCCATGTTGTAGTTGTGTGCCTTCAAGTAGTTTCTGACTTATGGTGACCTTAAGATGAAACTATAATTGGATTTCTTGGAAAAAATTGTTCAGAGGAAGTTTGCCATTGCCTACCCTGAGGCTGAGAGTTTGGGACTTGCAACGGTCACCAGTGGGTTTTCATGGCCAAATAGGGATTTGAACTCTGGTTTCCAGAATTGTAGTCCCTACTGAGGAATAACATGCATTTCCTCAACAAGGATGCAAAGTGGTCCTTGTGATTTCTAGAGCAGAGGATAGGCAAGGATCCATTTGTTCTTTTAATATATAACATTATTAATGCACCAAGTGAGCTTGATAGCCATAGTCTAGAATTTTTTTCAAATCCTATCAACAAAACAAAACAAGCAAAACTGCACATTGCTGCCAACACAAATCAAAATCTTCTGAGCATTGCCTTCCTGTCAGCCTTCATAGATTCTGGAACTGACACTCTAGCTTGATTTCCTAACCACAGACATGGCAGCAACACATTATTTATGTGTCAGTAGTGATACAAGCCTTGGGTATGATTCCCCAGCCTTGCAAAGCATCATTATAGATACACAAAAATGTACTTTGTTTTATCACATAGTGTCATGTCTACTTATACTGGATACTGGGACACTGTGAAGAAGAGACATTTTCCTCTGTGAGAACAGTTGTGAAGACTTTTAAGAATTGTTAAAAATATGTATTTAGTACCCTTCACTAGAATTAATTTCCATGTTTACTCAAATTTTTGATTAAATTCACTAATATGAGTTGTGATGGAAATGATCATGATGATGTTGTTGATGATGCATTTATTTAATTTGCCCCAAAAACTCTTCAAGACTTTAAAATTTGTTTCATGACAAACACAATGGAGGCTCTCATTCCCACTGATCTTGGAAGCTATGCTGGGTAGTAGCTGGATGACAAAACACCAAGGAAAACCAGGGGCAATGACAAACTACCTCTGAATATTTCTTGCTTAAGACAACCCCATGGAATTTATGGGGTCAACTTAAGTAGACAGGTGACTTGAAGATGTGCACGTACATGTGTGCATGCACACACGTTCATTAAGGTGCAGCCTAAGTCAAGCTGATGGAATCCAGAAAATCATTCTGGTCTGCCTGAAACTTTTAGCTATCTCTTGTTATCAGTGAAACGCTGGTGAAAGGGTAGCCGGAAGTTCTGTAATGATGTGCAGAGACAAGAGGCCACATAACAAGGCAACTGGAATGTACAGTCATTAGGGTCTCTGTTAGTTTAGAAGTTCTGGTTGTAAGCAAGGTGTTTGAAACAATTATGTGACCTGAGATAGAGGCACAGAAAATAGACAAGATCCCAATCAAGCTGTGATTTCCCTGTAACTGTACCTCTTATTAATCTCATCTGGATCCTTAGGAGTAGTCTATTTATTGGGAAATATGGCCTTGATTATTTCGTGTGTTGTAATTTTGTAAGGCTATCTACTGATATAAATAAGCCATAGATGATGAGCCAGAACACAACCAGGTCTAAGCAGACCCTTGTGCAGTAAGTGGTTTTGCAAGTGTCTGGAAAAATTTCATCCACCAAATCCTCTAGAGACACCAGCAGTATTCAGAAACCCTGTACTGTTTCCTTACACCAGTAAATTATGTCACGTCTAGACTGCTATTACTTTTGTCATCTGTCATAGCTCTTGATGCCTCTGAAGTAATCAACCAGCACACAAGACAAGGAACAAGAGGAATACCTGAACATCAAGTACTCATGTTTCCTCTAGAGGAATCGGTTTTCCCTTCACTGTTAGAAGATGCACGTCAGTGACATGACTAAAGGTGGTTTTTGAAAAAGATCCTTTAGGAAAGCAGAGACAGAGTTTAAAAGACTTTCTCCCTTCACACATTGGTCTTTTATCTCTTCTCATGTTTCTGATTATTTTGTCTTCTTTCATCATTTTGGAGGGATTATTCTGAATACAAATGAACTCACTTGAAAGATAATTAATACTAGTAGCAAATGTTCTATTTTCACTTCCTAATCTATTCTGGGTATGAAATTTCAAATCAAGATTTATTGCCTCCTGGAACTGAAGAAATCTCTGCCCACCGCAAACCCAAGAACTTGTAGAAGTTTTATAGATCTTTTCCTTTTATTTCTGAAACATTCATTGAATATGTATGCATGCAGAGCTAAATTCAGAGCTTGGAAAATCCACTTTTTTGGATGGTAACTTCAAAATATATATGTTCTGACATTTTAAACTGTGGCCATGATGGCTGAAAAATTCTGAGAGTTGTGTTCCAAAAACATTTCCAAGCTCTCACTAAACTACAAGTGGTTGTAGCAGTTAGGGATACAGTATTTGCATCCTTAATGAAAGAAGATGTCCTGAAATTTGAAACAACCTGGTGAGAAACAACAGTCACTTTGGACTTCAGAACTCTGTGGGGGAAAATTAATGTTTTGCAAAAGTATGTATTTTTCCTGGGTACAAACATGTGGGGTTTTTTTAAAAAACAAAATGCACTGTTTTGGAAGACAAGACACAGCAATTCTTTCACAAAACATTGTGTTTAGTGTAGAAAACACATTTTCTGCCCCAAAGATTGTTTTGCCCATGCAACCATATGTATTTTTGCATAAACTAATTTCTCCTAACAAAATTTTGAAGTATATGTAATGGAATTGACTTAGCTCTGTGACAGGGTCTGATGGGGATCTGTTTTATCCAGAGAAGGACAGTTGGAGTAAGGGTTCCAGGGAGAGGCAGGGATGGTTAGGGGGTAGAGTCCAAAAATGAAGGGCTCCCTATCAGTATCCATTCAGAATTCTGAGAGAGAGAGTTGCTGGAGTGGAATATCCTGTGGAATTTAATTAGCCTAATTGGCTAAGGTAGAGATAGGTTTCGAGAAGGGAATTTGATACCAAGTTTGTGAAAGTCTTAAGTAAAAGTAGGTGATATTCTCTATAGAAAGTGACAGTAAAATAACAACGAGTAACTGAATGCAACAAAGTAAAAAAAAAAAAAAGTGAATATACCAACTGAACAAGTGAAACATCGTCAAAGTGCTGTTTAATGTTTTATTGTTAAATTCTTAAAAGACTTGTCTAGAACCTGAATACTTACCACACTACTATCCATTCAAAACCTATTTTAAGAATAAAGTGGCAGTTATGAGAAGGTGGCAGGAACACAAGTTAAATAGAATAGTGATTAGAAGTAAAGTGTCTTGACATATTTTGGTGGCAGTGGTGCGATAACAAAACCCATGGGGCTGCAACAAAAGGAAAAATAGTCTGGTGAGTGGGTCTCACCGTAACACCAGACCCACCTGATTGCAGCACTGTCTAGGGAACAGAATTGTTTTCAAAGGTATATATATAATATATGTTATAAAGAGCCCCTAAAATTATTTGATTCAGATTTTTTACTTTGCATCCCAAACAGATTCAAATCATGGTACCATATGCAAATTTTAATCTGCAATCACACAATTCATGGCAGTTCATGGAAACCTTCAACTTCCAGCCTTCCCTTATTTTTATTTTTATTTCTGTCTTTTCCCCTCTCTCTAAAGAAAACTGTAAATAAAAAGAATAGCTGCACAATGCCTTTATACTATTAGTGGGAGCCTCTTATGTGGATGTACCCTTAGTTTAATAACACAATAAAACAATACTAGGATAAGGAGACATTCAAAATTCAATTATCATTGCCTGTACCAGTGCAAAAGCCAAAATCAGAGTAAAAGAAGAAATAATACACCTTCAGGTATTATCATGAGGTGAAGCAGAACCATTTTGATAAACTGATCTGATTTTAAACAAAAAGGTGGAAAGATGAGCACTGCAAGGCAATGTTTTTCACTCTTGGGGCAATGCCACCACTAGAATGGCCCTGAGCTGCTTCCTCAACCTTGCATCTATCTCACAGCATGGATTAATATCTCAATAATCCCAATAATTCATAGATTCATAGTGTGCATGTTATCAGTTTTTACAGGTTTAAACTGTAAATTACAACATAAAGAAGCAATTTCACTTCTCTTATCTGGGCAAGATTTGAAATTGCTAAGCACTGGAAGATGCTGAATGGATTCTCCTTCTCAAGCTGGCTAGACTGAGTATGGACAGTGGTGCTGGTGGAAAAACTGACTTAACAAATGCGGGTATCTAAAGCAAACAAACAAACAAACAAACAAAAAAAGAACTAATTAGCAAAGACAAATTTATTAATAAATGGCACATGTCTAGAATCATATCTATATAACCATTTATCACCTCATTTAAAATGCTGGAAAAATCTTTTCTAACCAGAGGAACTCCTGCTAATTTTATACCTATAAGGAAATTGAAGGCAAGCTGAATTTGTATCTTAACCTTAGAGATATACCTTCCCTTCCTTCTTGCTATAAAATATAAATTTTAAAATAAATAAATAAAAAGAGTTCATGCACATCAGTTCATAGCAATGAGGTTGAGGTGGGGGAAAATGGGGTCACTGTTATTTAAACTTAAACAAAAAGGTGTGAAGTCAACTGCTGATCAGGAAAGCAGAAGCTGTGCAGAAGTATAGGGGGAAATTTGCAAAACAGTAGAAGGAAAGACTTTTCTCACTGACCTTTTTGTATCCACCAAAACCACTATTTCTATACTGAAAAACCAAACACTGTGAATATTTGTTGCAGTACAGTCACTGTCTACAATGATCTTTCCCTCTGTTCTTTTGCTTAGCTTAATTACTCCAAATTGTTCAGCCAGCCAGGACCATGGAAACCTTATATGGTGTGTTAGGAAGCGGCAGATTGCTTGGTTTCCTCTGCTTCTTCCATTAACCTAAATAAGAAGTGAACACAATCTTTAGAACAACTGGATGGGTATTCCAGGATGGCTATAACAAGACATTACCTTGTAGGCATCTCTCTCCTCTTCCTCCTCTTCTTGCATAAAACCGATACATAAAAATCCTACCTAAGCCTCTTTTAGCTGTTGCTATAATTGCACGTCTGATTTTTGCCGCTGCAATCCCTTTTGCAATTTAAATTCAGCATGGAGTAGTTCATGCACAATAAAAAGAGCAGAGCAGGGGAACAAATGTATCTTATGGCAGTCATTAATGTGAGCCTCTGCAGCCAGGCAGCCTAGGGCAAGATTCTTGGGTACAGAAGGGCTTATGCTGCATCTCTCTTTATGGTCACCTATTAACTGGGCATATACTATGTCAATAAACCTCAATTACACTTAGGAAATTTGAAAAGCGAAGCTCAATAAAACCATACAGGCATATTAGAGCTATGTGTACAACACTGACATCCATCTGGTATTTTTCAGCGATTTCTAGTCAATTACTACATTTCATCATCTGTAATCCTCTTTTATCTTTGGTTCCTGCTGCTACGGTAATTCTCACCCTGCTACATCTATGGCTTTACTGTGAATTTTTATCACCTATGAGTAAGTGGATTCACTTCTCTTTTTTGCTAGCATGTAAAAAAAAACTATCAGCTTTAAAAAAGAAAAGCTTAATTGCAAAGGGAAATGAAACAGACTCAAAGATGTTACGGTAAATATGTAAATCACACTGACAGCAACAAGAGGAGCAATTTAATATTGAAACCACAATAAGACTAAATACACAGTAAACTGTGTTAGCTGAAGAGACCCCTCCCTTTTCCTAAAATGTTTCCTTTTATAAATATGCATTATGCCCATTAAAATTTTTTTAAAATCTTGGCAGAAAATTATTATATTTCTGATATGACAAAAACATCTTTTTAAAATGTAGTCCCAAGCCTTGCAGCTTATTCCCTGTGTCTAATGAAACTGGGTTTTGTTTTGTTTTTCCAAGTTCTCTTCCCCCTCACACAGCAAAACCACATGTTTACACTGAAAGAAAATTGCATTAGTGGAGCAGTATCAAGAAAAATCTACCTGGATATTTGTATTTTTACACTGCAGAATCCAGCTTGGATAAGAATGGCAAGCATTTTCCAAATGAAGAATTGCCATTACATTTCAGAGCTGGATATTTCTTTGAGCTGATTAAATATCTAGTCAGTTGTACATGCATTTCTTATGCTTTCTTATATCAACATGAGAATAAATCTTTTATTTTATTAAGTGAAGTACAATTGGAATTCTAGATGAGGGAGATAAGATCTTCTCTAACTGTGAGGTTACTCTCAGCACCCCGAACTTGCTAAAGGAAAAGTGGAAAGAGTGGAGAGTCACCCCTCTCCTCAGTTTCTTATTGGTTTCATTTCTTTAGGTACAATCTGGAGAAAATTAAACATATGTATTGCAGTGAATGGAGGTTGATGCACAGTTTAATTTTCTAACCAATAACTCCATTGTTGCTATTTCACTGGATGAGTTTCAATTGGTGAGTACCGATGACATGGACAAGCTCCTTGGTAGTACTAGGAAGACGATTTGCCCTCTTGATCCGTGTCCATCTTGGCTGGTCGTGCAGGGAGGGGACGCACTGAGAACATTCTTTCGGGATGTGATCAATGGTCCCTTAGGGAACACACTATTCCACCTTTGTCTGAAGGAGGTGGCTGTGAAGCCTCTCCTGAAAAAATCTTCCCTCGACTCCCTGGACAGGAACAACTACAGACAAATTTCCTTGCTGCCTTTTCTAAGCAAGGTGATCAAGAGAGTTGTCGCCTCCCAACTCCAAGCTGTCTTGGATGAAACCGATTATCTTGATCCATTTCAAACTGGCTTCAGTACAGGGTATGGAGTGGAGACTGCCATGATCGCTCTGCAGACGGCCTCCGCCTGAATATCGACAGGGGTAGTGTGACCCTGTTGGTGCTCTTGGATCTATCAGCAGCTTCTGACACTATAGACCACTCCATCCTTTTGGATTGGCTGAGGGAGTTAGGGATTGGAGGCACCGCACTTCAGTGGTTCCGGTCCTTTCTCTCCAGCAGATCCCAAAGGATGAGGCTTGGGGACAGTTGCTCTTCTAAAATGGAGCTTAATTGCAGCGTACCTCAGGGCGCCATCCTGTCCCTGATGCTATTCAATATTTATATGAAGCCGCTGGGTGAGATCATTTGGAGGCATGGAGCTCAGTGTCATCAGTAGGCTGATGATACTCAGATATATTTCTCTATGACCAGATCATCTGCTCAGAACTCAGATGGCATCTCTTCTCTCAATGTCTTGCGGTGGTAATGGATTGGATGAAGAAAAACAGATTGAAGCTTAATCCAGACAAAACGGAGGTACTTACAGTTACAGGACCAAAGCCAGGTTTGGTAATACAACTTCCAGTCCCGTATGACACCCCCCCTGCACACTTTGGTCCTCTGGGAGGAACCTTCTACAGCCCATGAAGACCAGGCTGTCGCAGAGGGCCTTTTCAGCTATTGCCCCCCAAGCTGTGGAATGGCCTGCCAGATGAGATGCGTCTTATTATATCCATTGACAGCTTTTAAAAAGCCTTAAAGACGCATCTCTTCTGGCAGGCCTTCCCAGACAATGCTTAATATCCCCCGGCTCCAAATCCAAGGTCTAGAGTTTTCCCTGCTTCTTTTCCCCCATGATTTCAGCCTTCACCCATTCTGCTCAAGAATTTCAGGTTTTTGATATTGTTCCTGTTTTTATGTGCCATGTTTTAACTCTTTGTTAATTTAATCTTATTTTAAAGAGTGGGTGGTTGGGATGGGGCTGTTTCTATTTTAACTGTTTCTGTTTTAAAGTTGTTGTAACCTGCCATGATTGCCTGTTCAGAGGGGCGGGCTATAAATAAAAACGATTATTGCTATTGTTATTGTTGTTGTTGTTATTATTATTATTATTATTATTATTACCTATCTAAAAATCACACAGATGTGCTCTGTCTTGTTGCACTCCAACTGCATGGGACCATACTTTAATGTCAAGCTCTAGTACACATGTGGAATTTCCTCCCAAGCAGAAGATTTGATCTTGATCCAAACATAAATGTGTGACTGTAGCTCTTCTTCCATTAAAGTGAGCAAATAAAGACAATTGTGCAAAAGCCTCAGAGGGTTACCATTGAGAATAAGTGGTAACTCATGGCTTTCATGTCAGTGGGGTGATGAATTTGCACTAGGTTTTAAAAGAACTATCCAAGGTGCTGCTATAGTCATTTAAAAAGGTCCAGTACCTTTGACAGTTCTTTTATATTTTTGACCATTATTTGGAATACATTCATCATCTGTGACAGATCCTTCTCCCAGGCTGGACCCACAGGTCCACCTGCTAGGGAATCCTGCTACTTACTCTGCCCTTGTTTTCCCTAATGCTTTCCTTTCTGGATTGGGTTACTGGGTCACAAGGTGACCCTTAAAAATGTGGATTTGTAGTGGTGGTGTTGTGTCGGTTCTTTAGTTTACTATGTGTGGCCTGACTCTTATTCAGACCTGAAAGACTGCCAGAAACAGGTTTAACCAACAACAGAAACAGATTAATTAGACAATATAATACATTCTAATATTCTATTTTTTAGGCTCCCCAGTATCATAGGCAGTTCTCACTGGTTGTTCATATCCAAAATTCTGTTTCTATTAGCACAAAATCCTGACTGTATGAACTGTCTCTCTTTTCAGCCTCATGTCTCTCTTTTCAGCCTCTCTCAACTGACTCAAAAGACCTTTTTAACAGACTCTTTCCCCAGTGGTCCCTCCCTCCCATTGCAGACTTCTGATGGGAGTGGCTGTCTTCAGTTATTCCCAAACTTTTCTTAACATTTACTCAAATAAGCATTATTCAGTAACATATTTGCAAAAGTTTCCCCCACTTTTCCTGAAATAGTTTCACCCCACCCCACTGACATGGAAGCCCACAGGTAACATTGGGGAGAGTGCAGCTGACTGCTCAAAACAATGCAGCTCAGACTCATTTTGCAGTCTGGTCCTAAAGTTATATTGTATTGGACTCATTTTAAGATAATAAAACAAGGGAGAGCAGAACAACAGTGAATTCTTAAGGGGGAATGATTTAAAACTAGCAAAATGCCTATCATTATGATTAGCAGGCTTCCTATTGAGGCAGAGTCTGTAGGCCACAGAGAGACTTTTGGGTACATGTAGTGCAGCTCTCTGAATTCTTTGTACATTCCCGCTGAGATTTGCACAGTTTCTGCATTACAAATGTGAGCTTTCTGTTTGCATAGGCACACCAATACATTAGAATATTTCCACAAGGTTAGCCTATTCCTCCTAAGTAAAATGCCCAAGATCGCCCTCTCATATGTGTAATATTCTCTGATTTTGTTTTTCTCACAGTATGGAGGGTTTCTGCTGTTGAACTTCCAAGCGGGTTGGACATAAAATTAAAACATCATTTCTAGTGTTTTTTCCCCATGCAAAATTCCCCATATTATTCCTTTATGTATCCATTGAAGCACAGGTCAGTCTTCTGGGGATAGGAAAGAAGTATCAAAAGGGCCAAAATGCTCCACATACTGGACCTCTGTTCACAGAATTCCAACAACATTTTCTTTTGTACAAAAGAGTCCATATGGATTGAAGCTTTGGTTCCATTCCTCCAATCCAGAGTCCCCCAACAACTGCTTTTTTGCTGAGAGATCATACCTGCTTCATAGCTAATAGCAGCCCTAGGGGACTGATCTGGATTGGGACCTGCTAAATTAGATCACCCCCTCTAGTTCTTTTTTAAAAAATTAAGGTTATACTGGATTGTCTGAATAGGGAGGTGTAGAATTCACTTGCACTTTGGCCATTAGAGAATGCTAAAGAGGAGACAGGAAGGGGGAGGTGATGGCTCGTTGTTGTTTGATTTATGACATTTGCGTGCTGCGGCACAGCAAAAGTTCTTTGGGTGGTTTATGATAAACAAACATAAAAATAATGTGAACATAAAACCATTAAACTAGAAAGGCACATAAAATATAACAATAAAAAATCCAGAGCACCTCCACATTTAACACACAGCTTTTAAAACCAAGGGTGAATAATAATACAGGAGGACAGAATGGGCATAGACTTGGGTTTGATGGAATGGTTTGAAGCACTAAATGTTAACCTGTTCATTAGAAGATGAGCAAAGGTCATCAGTGCTAAACGATAATGCAATGCTGATTTTCTAAGCTACTATGCTCAAGACATTTTGCTGTTGGAGACAAAGGACAAGATAGTACACACATCTCATGCCACACAGAGATGCTGAGTGAGCAAGCAAGCAAGCAGCTGAATGTTACTTCATCGCTGTTACTTCCTATGCGACACTGGTCAGGATCAATTGAGGACAGCAGTCAGGCTTAAATGGTAAAGAGCTGCTTATTTGGCACACTCGATTCTGTCATCCAACCGGATGGTTGTTTTCAAGGATCTTTTCAGCTGCTGCTCCCCAGATGTTTTCATCTGATTCCTCAGACTGCTGCCTCCCTGAGCATAATCACAGAATCATGAAGTTGGAACAGACCACAAGGGGCCATCCAGTCCAACCCCCTGCCCTGCACAATCAAAGCACTCCTGGCAACTTCTGTTTAAAAACTTCCAAAGAAGGAGACCCCATCATACTCTGAAGGAGTGTCATGAAGTTCTTCCTTATGTTGAGGCAGAATCTCTTTTCGTATAGTTTGAATTCATTGCTCCATGTCCTAGTCTTTGGTGAGATCAGCAGGTCCCATGCTTGCAAAGAAAATTTGACCACTTGAAATTCATTCTCAAATGACAAAAGCCTCTTTGAAAGGGATGGGGGGTGTGCTTGAGATTCCTCTAAGCCCAAGCCTTCCTTAAATTGTCTATCAAAATTAGACCACTAAGATTCTTATGTAGTTGAGCCTTCTCAGGAACTATCAATCAGAAGTATACTAAATGATCAAGCACTAAAAAATATTAAGATGACTGTTGTTTTTGACTCATCCCAGGAATAATAAAAGCTGCCTATAATCCATCGTAGGCATGGTTACTTGAGAGTAAGCTACATTGAACACATGGAGGGCAGTTCTAAGTACACATTATGCTTGTCAGACTCTTCCTGTTTGAAGATATTTCAATGACAATGGTTGGAAAAAATAATTTGCCTCTGCAAGTACCACTCTGTAATGGCCATAGTTACATCTCTCTGCAAGTGTCTGCAAATAGGCAAAATGAATAACAAACTGTCAATGTTGAGCCCTTCACCTTAAGAACAGCTCAAGGTTCCTGTCATCCTCTGAATATCTGTTACGGTACTCTTAATAGTTGTTGCCAGACATATTTTAAGCTTGTTGGTGAATTTTAAGGTAGGTAAAGGTATCTATCAGATACTCAGATGAATACCTGGAGTTTCCCTTTCCCTCTCTGTAAAACCCTTAAATCCATCATGTTCTTTCATTGGGAATGTTGAGAGAGAGGAAAGACTAAGCCCTAGGCAGAATTTTTTTTACAACCAGACCTGGATTAGGGGAATTAGAATCTTCCCGATTCTTTTCAGCTCTGTCATTCCTCATATCAAAAGCTTTAAAGAAACATCTGTAGCATAAAATTAGTTTCAAAGCATAATTCTTCTCCATTAGGCACCATGTTTTCTGGGCATTCCTAGTGTTTAAAAAGTTCAGATGTTCACACTGTGAAATGTTCCCAACCCTAATCTTCACCCTAGCTCAATGTTCTTTTTGCTGTCCCTTTTTTATTTATGATGTACTACATGTATTAAAATAAAGGCTTGTCACTGCAGAAAACAGTCTAACGCCTACCCCCTGCATTCCAACTGATCTCCAGATTACTAGCAAAATTGCTGCCTTTGTATACTTATGGACTGATGTGATAACTGAAAATAACTTCCATTAGCACTACAGAAACTCCAGCTGATACCAAATGAATTTCATTTGATACCAGCAGAGAAAAATATTGGCTACTGAGATATTTTTCCTTCATGGTCATTTACAGTTAGCTGGGACCCATCTATCATTCGGGAAGTCTCTGGATATTTTCTTTTCCTTAAAATCCTTACTGAAAGCTTTCCCACTTTCAGGTTGACTGACAGTAATCTGTTTAAAAGACAACATTTATCTCTTGCACTGGAGATTCCTGGGATATGGGCTGTGAGGGGTACTGTGAATTGTTTGGATCATTACTAAAGGTACACCCTTAGGATTAGCCTCTGTTTTGAACATCTTGCTGGTTTTTACTTGACTGGGGAAAAATAACCCCGCTCTTTATCTCCATGCTTCACACCATGAATAATTTTGTAAACGTCTATCATGTTCTCTTCCACCTGAAAATAGTATTCTTTTAAAGTAAACTAATGTTGAATCTTGGACTGGGTTCTATAAAATATGAACTTGTACAATATAAATGATGCCATTTTAAATTTAGCTTTTTTCTTGTCATGAAGGTGCAGGTGCTCCAAACTCCTGAATTACAGTTTACTTTAGCTGCCATAGTTCTGTCCTACTTTAGCTGCCATAGTTCTGGCACATGCACTTTAGGGAGTGCCTCTAGTACCTTGCCAGACTACAAACCCTAGGAGTCTACAGGGCATTGCCATGGCAATTAAAGTGGAATAATACTGCTATTATTCCATAGTGTGAATAGGCCCCTGATAACTTTGATTGCCTCTTGTGGCACATAAAATATTGTTTACCCTGTCATGAGTTTGAAATGATGGCTCTAAATACCAATGCATATTGGTGTCTCTGGTGTCAAATGGAGTAGCTCAGTATCTAACCTTCAAACTCAAGCCAAAGGGATGTGTCATTGTTAAGTTCTGGATGTTTTAAACTACAATGGCAATTGATTCCCCCCTTCAACAGTAATTCACTGTGCAGACCCTACAGTATGTTTCTAGATTAAATGATTTCAATGACACATTGTACTAATATTATTACTTTGCATGTACTGGGCTGTGAATGTCCATGGTTTTGTACCATGTTTGTCAAAACTGCCCCATTGTCTTTATTCATCTCTGTTTTACTTTTTCTTTACTTACAGGCAATTTTATTCTTTTATTTTTAAATTCTCAGATGTTGAGGAACTAAAAGGAATCATGATTGCCTATGTTTCCCTCAGTGATTAATTCCACTTCCCCATTAGTATTTCATGATCTGGCAGGGCAAACACATTTGTGCATTCCTTTTCAAATATTAAATAAGGGTAATTAATATTTCACTTTCAGAACAAAAGCAATAATTGTCATGGAGTTTGTTGGGAGAAGAAAAAAATTGTCTCAATATGAAATTGGAAAGTCTCTTGTCTTCCTCCTTTCCATTAACAGGTGACATAAAGGAATTGAAGAAACATATGATTACAGAGACAAGAACAGCCACAAACCAGACAACACATTTAGCGACAAGTTGATAAACATTGTATATGACTGAATCATGACTAATTCAACTCTGCTTGATTTCATTGGGTAGACAGTTGTAGCCTGTCCTTGGAAGGAGAGAAGAAGAGGCAGGCCCAGCTCCAGCATGTCTATGCCAAGAACAATATGGAAGGACCTTCCCTCCATCCCAACTGCCACTGCCTTGGCCTCAGAGGGAGAGAAGACAAGGTAGTATCTGCTGGAGTTAATCCCTTCCTACATTGCCTCCCCCTTTTCCTTTTGTGTCATGTCTTAATGAGATTAAGATTAATCTAATTAGATTGAGGGCAAGGAACTAGGGGTTTTTTTTGGTTGGTCTTTTACTTGGAATGCACCATGTACAGTGATGGAACTATAAGAACAAGAGTCAGAATAAGCAATGAACTCAGGCCTGAGAGTCCCCCACCTCACATCCCTTGACATGTGTGATGAATGGTTCACATTATATATGTCCTGGAGGTTTAGGGAATGCACTTCGTAGAACATAAAAATGCCAATAGAACCTAAAAAGACATCATTATGTTGTTGTTGAAGAAGAAATTCATCCCTTTCTCAGTACAGGTAACATATGGTGCAGCCTCATCAACTATACCAAGTTAGCAAATTATATGGCAAGAAAGAGTCTACAAATAGTACTAGGGTTGCAGCATTGGGATTTTCTAGATCGATCACACACAGGGAAAAACACATTGTTGCGTGAGACTCATGCCATGGCAGAACACACTCAACATCTGCTATTTCCCCTACAAATGGGTTATGTTCACAAAACAGCCAGGCTGTTTGTGTCTGGCATTTAAGGGATTCAGCACAAGTAATCCCAGCTTGGAGCTCTGTTTTTAGCAGGATCTTCTTCAAAACAACAACAAAAAATAGAAATTAAAAAAAAAATCAGAGCAACACAAACGGCTCAATAAACAAACATGCATTATCCCAGGAGAAGCTGGAAAATGCAGCTCTAAAATTCTGTAGAAGCCAGGGCCAGCTTGCAGAAAATGTGTTGCTACTAATTGGTCTACATTACTAGTTTTCAGTGGAAGTGGTTGAAAAGCATCCATCTTAATTATTTGGTATTAGCCTGGATTTTCTGATCTTTAAGAGAGAACTCTTGTGAATGCTGGAATGTCTGTAAATGCATATTCTATATTCTATATTGTTCTGAAAGATACAAATAGACCTACAAATTTATATTATAATTTAATTTCACTAAAAGAAAGCTGTAAACTCCGTAAAAGTGTAATTAATCATATTCTTCGAATTAGCCCAAAGATTTCAGATTGCGGCTCAAGAAAGAGGTAGTAATTGTTCAGGAAGTAATTTTTGTTACTGGCTGTCTTGTTTGGGTTGAGAATTACTGAACATCCTAGCTCAGATGTACTAAGATTTGATTGGAGCCTTGATATAATTTCGGCTATTGTTTTTGGGTTGGGATGGGGGTTATTTGGGAAAAGAAGAAGTTGCCATTAAGTCTGGTCAGTAATATCGCTTGTTCGTGATACGTTGTTATAAAATTTTGTTTGTTGGTAATTGTCTTTTGTAATGTTATGTTGTATTGTCATTTTAAATGTAACTGTTGTTTTATTGAAATAAAGATTTTTCAAAACAAAAAACAAAACAAAAACGAGAGAACTCTTGTGAAAAGAGATCCTTAGAAATCCAGTCCCAATCCTATGCCATCCCACCCATGCCTAACTGTCTCACCATCTCCCTCCCGCCCTGTTCTCCCAATGCAGTAGCTGCTGCTGCTCTTCTTTTCATAAGTGTATTTTTTGTGTGTGAAATGGAGGATAGAAAAGGACAGGAATCTGCCAAAACAACAGCTTAAAGTGATCATTATGATTCTAGTAGGTGATCAAAGTGTCCCCAGAAGCCATACGTGCCACCAATGGTAACTGTTGGTTTCCATATCACTGGGGTGGTAAATCTGCTGCATGTTTAGTCTAAACTTTATAATATCTCTTCAGGCTACTGAATCCTAGCCTTAAAATAGATTGAGCACCTTGGATAGGTCAATTAAAGTTAGGACTAAACCCAGAGCAGACCCAGTGCCTCTCCAACTTGGGAGGCAGTGCATGCCAGTTTGTGATTTTAATTCTCATAATGGATTCTCCAGTAACAGAAGCTTCTGAATACAGTATGATCATTGTATTTGCAGTACCGGCACTCACAATTTCACTTACCCATGCCTGAAAAAATGCATTTTCTTTAGGCAATTTCTAGATCTTCCAGTGTCATAAGGTATGCTTCTGGTGGAGGGTGACCATAGAGTCACACTGAAGGACCTAGAAATGCCTAGAGCGGTGTTCTCTCTAGCAATCTCTAGGTCCTCCAGCATGACTCTTTGGTCAACTTCCACCAGAAGTAATTTATTTCAATAGGGTTTGCTATTAATCCTGGTTTCACATTTCCATGTTAAGTATGGAAATGTATGGATACAGGTGTTGTACTATATTCTTTGAAATCCCAATTTTGTTAAGAGAAGCAGAGTGGGAACTGATGCCAGAGCTCTATGCTGTTCCCCAGCCTTTCATGCTGATGGTTTCTTTGTTTTCTCATTTCTCAAAATATGTTTGGGAAAAACGTAGAATAAGCAACTGAGAAGGAGGCTGAAGAAAAGTGGGGGCAAAGAACCAAAGTGAAGATTTATTATATTGGCATCATGTCCTTTACCTCAGATAGCAAAAATGTCTGAGACTGGCTGTGCAAATACTGAAGTTTGGTTACTGGTAGTATATTTTAACTCTTTTGTTGGTCTTCTGGTTAGGGGCCTTAAAGAGTGGAGATTGTTAATTGGAGCTTGAAAAAGTTACTTTTTATATTTACAATCAGACTGCATATGTGTGTAGTAGGGGGTTGTTCATATTCTTAAGGATCCACTATTGCAAAAGCACCATGGATTAGGTCCGGATTTAGGGGCAAAGCAGATGAGCAGGAAGGAGCAGCCAGAAGCCAGTCCCATCCTGATTGCTTTGGTGCCGTGGCAAACACATGCTGCAGCCTCCACTGTCACAAAAAGAGGTGGGAAAATCCTTTTAGGCAACCCTGATGCTGTCCCAGGGTGGCTTGTGGGTGCTCCAGGGGTAATGTGTCATGTAAACGCCATGCCTCTGGAGTGGCTGGAAGCCGCTTCCAGCCACCCGTCTGTTTTGGGCCTTAGTCATAGAACAAACAATCCTGAAATTGTCAGGGTTTAAAGGAATTTACTCAAATATGACCTAGTTTGGCTTCAACCTAATTGGTGTCTACAAAGAACTAGCAAACCATGAAAGAAAACTGTGCAAAGATCTTACACCATAACCTATTAGCACCTTCCACCTAAGGAACCTCCATCATGCATCATTACCAGGAGTATCTAAAACAGAAAGATATGACCCATTTGCTTTTTTCATTTTACAATTCTTTTGCTGTTTCTGAAAGAAAGCTAAGTATGCAGTTAATTGTCTTACTCAGTAGTGCTTAACGGCTGTTGGCTGATAGTCCCAAGGTACTCATCAAATGCATCGGCACCAGAAGTTGCAGGGATTTGATCTTATGAGCTACATCTATCCACAATAAGTTTACAGAGGAGGAAAAAAAATAACCCGCAAATGATTCTAGTGGTGCCTTCTTTTTAAAAAGCTACACCCTGCAACTCCCCTGGGAGCTCAAAGTTAGCTTATAGCCTAAATCAAATTTTAGCCTAAATGCAATTGCTAGTCCCTGCTACAGTAGAACCAATGAATTAATTAGCAATGGTGAGCCAGCAGTTTTGTAAATTTCATTGTTTTTTTGAGTCTATTAACTGAGACTACAAACTGAATTTAGACCACAAAGTTCTCATAAACAACAATCAGACCAGGGACCCTTTTGCTTCAGTCGTGGGGAGCTTAGAAGAGAGACAGACTATGGAATCCTAAGAGGGAAAATTTTGTGGGGCTTGAAAAAGGAGGGAAGGTCTTTGGGCTTGTGTACATTAGGTCCAAAATTCTGAATGGACTCCTGCTTCTGCCCCAGAGTTACCCTGCATACTTTCCCCCCACAGGGACATTGGGTAAATTGTCTATAGTATCCAACTAAAATAGTGTAGACGAGACCTTTATCTCCCCAGATGAAATGCCCTGGACATCACCTTAAATGGCCAAATTGTGTTTCGTTGTGAACAGGCAGGCTCAGAGAAGTGTCTGGCTACATCCCCCATAGCCAACAAGAAATGATGTCATTCATAACTGAGATCCACCAAGATCCAAGGATCTCATTCAAAGGAGCCTGCTTGCTGCAAAGTGTGGAATGTTTTTGTGGGCTTTTCAGTATGTTGGGAGGTGGGTAAATGGTTCAGCATAATATAGGTATGAAGACAGATACCCATGCTGTGCTGAGGGGATATAGCACTGAGGTCACTGCATGACTGGTGCTCCAAGCACCAGTGGATTAGATGTCCCATGGGACTATCTTTGTATTTTGTTACCTAAAGATGTAGGACTGATCACTATGGTTATTTGAAGTTGTTCCTACCATATCTTCTGAGTTGTGATATAAATTGTTTTCCATCTGATACACTGTGAGCCTCTTCAGGTACAATTATGTGTGAAAAAAGCATCTGAATAAATAGATAATTATGATGTGTCAGGTGTTCCCAGAATTATTTAACTGGATTGTGATTTTTCTATTAAAAGTTCCCCCATTACTCCCATCACCATCAAGATGAAGCTAATTGTACTGGACAATTAATGTAACTTGGCACAAACTATTAGCATAATACTTATTGTAACATGGCATTCCAACTGAGATATAATGTGATTAACATAATCCATCCACACAATCCATTAAAACACACACACTTTTGTGGCTGACTGATAACAACAGATCTGAACAGATTGTCAAAAAACCCATCATCAGACATTCATGCTGCTGTGCTGTTGTTTGACACTTTCATTGCCTCTTCTTCTTCTTCTTGGCGGCATCCTTTTCCTTCTCCTTCTTCTCTCTCTTTTTCACCCTCCAATTCCTAGCTTCATCTATACATACTGCAATTTAATATGACAAGCCAGGTTGATGATGAAATGTGTTTTTTAAACAATGACTCTGCCATGACAACATCACATCTATTGTAGGATCATGCAAGATGCTACACTCATTAGGATTAAATGATTGCACAGGGAATTGAATCTGGGGGTTATGATCATAAAGCAGATAATCAAAACAATGATTTGTGGCAAATATAGAAAAATTTTCAACAACAGGTGCTGCTTGTAAAAAGAACAAGTAATGAGACCGTGCTAATACATATGGCAAACCTGAGGGACCTCTGAATATTTTTCAAAGATGGCTTATTTGCAGTTCATTGCTTTCATTTTTAAAGGCAACTGGAAATATTTTAAAATTTGAAATGAAGGTTTAGGTGTTTGCCTGTTGAGAAAATGTATGAACACGAAGATCCTAATTGTATCAGGCAGTGTTTAGAGGGGTAGATTATCCCAAATGATCTGAGAGAAAAAATCTAGACATAATGGGAGGAAATTAGGCTTTGACAGAAAATCTGCCTGCAAAGCTATTTTGGAAGGAAGACACATTTCTGAAAATGACACTGTAGTAAAGACAACCAATTGAGTTTTGTTATCCTGAAACCTGTTTTCTAGAGATTGCTTATTTCAGATTGAGGTTTTGTTTCTGTTGTTTTGTTGTTACAGGCATTGGCACCCACAAAGGTGAAAGTCTTTTGATAGACTGCTAATGTTGTTTGCTGAAGTATGTTCTTATATTGCCAAGGAGACCCGATACCCCATTAAAGAACATCTTAGCAACAGAAAAACACTTGAAGAAGCATTTATGGCATCCCATGTCTGACTCTTTTCTGAGGGCATTTTATGAACCCATTTGCAGGAAATGAGTCAATACTAGACATGGGCATTAGGTAGAAAAGTGGGATAAGCTGTTATTTGCTGTACTCTGACCTCAGAGATGAGCTCAGATTGACTATCACACTGCAAATCATCCACAGTGCGAAGCATGAGTGATTTTATTCAAGCACACGTGCTGTTGATAACTGTGGAATTATTGTTGTTTCATTATAGAAAAGTGTATGTCTCCTTAACCTCAAAGAAATTGAGAGCAGATGGTAGAAAGAAATAATTGAAAGAAGAAAGTAAAAAGGGGCAGTGGTTATTTTATAAGTTTCAGTGCAGAATGTAGCTTGTTAATTTCCTTAAATTTAAAGGCACCATTTATGGCCTTTTACAGACAATGCTGGGGCCACCATTTGGGAAGCATCATTAATCATTTTATCATACGTTTAATCACTGTGTATGTTTACTCATAGGTAAGACCACTGTGTTCCAGGGTACTTACTCCCTAAATGGGTCTTTTAGGTGGGCTTGTGTGTGTTTGTACTTTCCAGTCACCTGTTGACATCTGGCAAGCCCATTAATATTATAGGGTTTTCCTAGGCAAGGAATACAGTACTCAGTTCCTTCCTTCCTTCTTTCCTTCCTTCCTTCTTTCCTTCCTTCCTTCTTCCTTCCTTCCTTCCTTCCTTCCTTCCTTCTTATTTATTTATTTTATTGCTGTTTTTCTCTTAGAAGGGAACACAAGACAGCTACCAAAAGGAATCAGTTAAAATATCTTAAATAAAATTTTAAACACAAAATATTAATAAATAAAACACAGATCTCAACAAAAGCCTTCCCTACTTACCCATTAAAAGCCTGCTTAAACAGAAATGCTTTCGTTTGCTGGTGAAAGGAAAGCAGGGAAAGGGCCAGCCTAGACTCCTGTCGAAAAGAGTTCCAGAGGTTGGGAGCAGCCACTGAGAAGGCCCTCTCTTGTTTCCTCACAAAGTGAGCCTGTGACAGTGGTGGGATGGAGAGAGGATGGATCTTATCTAGCAGGTTGAGTTCAAACTATATGGGGAAATACTGTCTCACAGATAGTTTGGACCTAAGCTGCATTGGGCATCACAGATCATGACCAGGACTTTGAATTGTGATCAAAAATGAACCAGCAGAGGTGTCACTATGAGATGCAGTTGCTCTTGGAGCAGCCGCAATGGACCCTGAAGGCCTTGCCAGGGGGCAATGCTGTCATGATCCAGCATGACTCTTTCAGAAAGCAGTCTTGCTAGAGTCTGAATGCAGCACCTCAGCAGTAGTCGAGGTAGCCACACGGCTGGGGGGGGGGGGGCAAGACATCCCATCCCAAACCAAGTGACACCAGCATCAGTGATGCCACTGTGAAACAGTGAGTCAAGCTGTTTCAACAAGGGATTATATACTCCTTATAACTGCCTCTGTTCCACATTCTGGCTTTTGAATCTGCTGAAGTTTTGAACAGTTTCCAAAAGCAATCCCATGTAGAGTGATTTATAGTAGTCTGAACAGGATGTAATCCAGGCATGTGTCACCATAGCCAGATCTGATGTCTCTAGGAATGGGCACAACCGGTACACTAATTTTATTTTCAAATGGAAATATGGTTTCTTTTTTAGGGGTTCTCTCAACTGGATTAGACGGCCCTTCAAAGAGAGGATATCTTCAAACAGAAGGCTATAGTCTGTAAAGCAGGATACATTACCACTCTAGACATTTCAGCCACAATCCAGTTTACGTGTGCTTATACAACTGGCCTAAATATGTCCATGCTTGAATAAAAACAACAGCCAAAAAAAGTTACTGTTCCCTGAGCTAGAACACACACACACACACATACACACAAACCTGGGAGTTAGGAGAAAGAAAATGATCTGTCTTTTTGAATCCTCTATTCTTTCTGTTATTCTGTCTACTGGGAATGAATGGCAATTTAAAATAAGTGCTGACATCTCACTGTTACTGTCAGTAGGCTACCTGCAATGAGTAGAGGAATTTGCTGTTGATTAAGGACTCTTTCAGACGTGGGAAATTGGAAGTATAATCCAAGGGCAATCCAAACGCAATCCTGGGGTTTCACGTTATTGCGAATTAATTCTTCTCACGCAAATTCGGGCAAAAGGGAAGTTACTCCGAATGCAATCATGGGTTTTGCGTTATTGCTCATTAAAGGTTCTCATGCAATTTCGGGCAAGGGGGGGTTATTTTCGGGTACTAGGAAGACATTCCGAACGCCTTCCGAACGCAATGGGGATTCATGTAAATTCGCTAAACTAGCGAAATTACATGAATCCGAATGGGCTCCATTCAGATTTGGGAGAAATTCCTCCCGTTTGAAAGAGTCCTAAGAATAAAGTGTTTTTTTAAATCATCATCTTGCCCCTTCTGTAATAATATAAGTATATATTTTTAAATCCATCTTCCACTCCAGAACAAATGGGTTGTTGAAATTAGTAATACATTAATCAATTTAAGCTTGGAATTAATAAGCAACCCACTTGTGGATGGAAATAAAATATTGCAGCTGATGCCAGGAAGTGCCAGAAAACAAAGACAACAAAAACATCATTTGGATATTTTAAAAAATCCCCCATACTCTGAGAAAAAATACCACAACCTGCCCCAACCTCCTGACTGTTTTCTCCATTTAGATGGCCACAATAAATGTAATGGTGCTATATCATTATTGAAGACAGGAATCAATTGCAAGTAATTATTTAAAACATCTAAAGTTACTTAGGGGGTCGACAGACTGCTCCTAAGGGGTGGCTGCAGGCGCTGGATTGGGGCTGCAGCAACTATGTGCCACAGCCCCCATCTCTCCTTTCTATGGAGCAAAAAGGAGCCTTTTGAGCCCCAGAAAGGGCACCATAGCCACTGGCACATGGCTTTTCCATGCTTCTTTGGCACTGTGTCATGTAGACACAGTGCCAGAAGAGTGTTGTGATGCCACATGCCATGTAGAGTGGTGCATGGCATCATGCTGCCCTTGGGGATAGTCAGGGCATGCGTCATATGGATGCCATGCCATGGGTCCACCTTAAGCTCTGCATAGATATAAATCATGAATATAGGATTTCAGATTCAGTTATTTGGTAGCTCTTAGTTTCTTTCTTCTACATGACCTATATTAAAAATAGGTTGAGTTCAAACTGTTTCTTGCTGGATCCAAGATTTCCTGAAACTGTTTTTAGTTCTTCTTTTGTAATTAGAATGCAGCCACTTTTTGAAATGTTTTTATGGACAAGAAAACCAAAGCAAAATTAGAAGTACATTATTTATATGAAACACATTCCTTCTTTTAATGAAAAAATATCCTCAAAGAGGCAATATATGATTTCCAGTGAGTTTAACAGCTTATCAAAGCCCATCAAGCAGTAATGATGTCATCAAACAGCAGGCAACCTGTTTTATATTTTAAGATACAGTTTAGAGACAATTTGCAAATTCCTCTTAAGAAAACTAATGTGTAAGAAGGCCCCCTCCCCACTACAGCAAGAATTAACAAATGGTAGTATAAGTGATTCATTAATTTGGCAATAGGGTTTCATCTGAGAAAAGTTGTTTCAATTTGGCAGTTATTAGCTGATTTCTCATCAACTACCAAAAAGGAGAGTATTTTAGCCCAGCTATTTTTTTTTAAGAGAGACAGATGGAGCAAATGTGCATTGAGTATAAAAGAAGGGTGATGTGGTGACAATATTTGTTGCCTTCCAGTCCTAGTCAGAATTTTAAGTTCCATTGCTTTCATTAAAAAAAAAAGAAAAGAAAAACAGCGCCAGTAGCAAAAAGAAAATCCCTTATGAAGCCATGAGGTGATACTTTATTTTTTAAAATCCCAGTGTATTTTGGCATATTATTAAGGTGTTCTTCAAGGACCTCTTATGATCTACAGGGGAAGAGTATTTCTGGGTCCCACCATTATCACAGATGTGCTTGGTAAGGACACAAGAGAGAACCCTCTAGGTGGCTGCTCCCACCATCTGGAAATCCCTTCCATGTGAGGCAGAGATATTTTTGTTTAAACAAGCTTTTAATATGTAATGCTCCCAGGAAGGCTTCTTATTAGGATAGGTACTTTGTTTTTGTTTTTGTTTTTTTGTTTTGTATCATTTTAAAATAAATTTATACTGTTCTAAATGAGACAATTTTAAAAAAATTGTATTGTTATGAGTTCTTCTGTGCACTGTCTTGGGTCCCAGTCAGGGAGAAAGGTGGTTTATAATGTGTTCTGCTACTGCTGGTTTTTCAGGTTGACCCAGTCTGCAGTGTCTCTTGTGTTCCTTGATTTGTATTTGGATGCTGCAATTGGTGGTCCCTATGAAGTTTATCACATGGGAGGAATTTCTCCCAATTTCAAATGGAGCCTATTTGAATTCACATAAATTCACTAGTTTAGTGAATTTACGTGAATTCTAATTGCATTCGGAATGCATTCAGAATGACTTTCCATTTCCCGAAAATGACCCCCCCATTGCCCGAAATTGCGTGAGATACTATAATACGCAATTATGTGAAACCCCATGATTACGTTCGGAATGACTTCCCATTGCCCGAAATTGCGTGAGATACACTCATTCGCAATAACGGGCAACCCCATGATTGCCTTTGGATTGCCATTGCATTATACACCCAAATTCTGTCGTATGATAAACTCCTATGTAAACTTGTCCACAGCTGCATGGTATGCAGTAAACTCCTGTAGCTCTGAGAGGGTCTCTCCTGTCCTTCACTGAGTGCAGCATTTGCTGAATTTTCTTTGTCAGTCTATAGATCATTTGGATGGCTGTGTTTCCTCACCAGTTTCCTTATTCTCTCTGTGACTTCTTTGATGTATCATAAAAATACCTTCACTTTGGTTGGCTTCCCTCTGCTAGGTTTTTCTGGGCCTGGCAGCTCTTTTGATGTCTGAGCTGGAGTAACCATTTGCCTGTAGAGCTTGGTCTAGGTGCTTTAGTTCATCTTCCAAGAAGTGTGGTTCACAGATCCGTTTTGCCCGGTCTACCAGTGTTTTTAATGTGTTTCTTTTTTGTCCTGGGCGATGGTTGGAGTTTTCTTGTACTGTAGGTACAAGTGTTTTCTGTATACTTGTAGGTACAAGTGTTTTCTGTATACAGTGTTTTCTGTGTTCTTGTACTGTAGGTCCATGTGTTTTCTGTATACTGTGTGGCCCAAAAATTGGTTCAGTTTGCGGGTGATATTCTTAATCCAAGAATGGCAATGTTCCTTCCTTTTCTTTTTCCATTGGATGTTTGGATGGATGTTGTTCAGATGGTTCAGAAACACAATCCCATCTTATTCTGAGTGGCTTCAAATGGTGAAAGTGTCATCCACATATTGGATGGATCAGCCAGAAAAATCAGCAGTAGCAGAACACTTTATAAACCATCCTGAGCATAAAATACTATTTGAAAACACTGAAATTCTGGACCATGCCAACAACTATCAGGTCAGAGGGCACAGCGAAACCATTGAAATCCATAAACAACTGGGCAACTTCAACAAGAAAGAAGGAACCCTTGAAGTAAACAAAGTTTGGCTGCCAGCCCTGAAAAACTTCAAAATCAAGACCCAGAAAATGCAAATGAAAACCACCCAGGGTCAGGGGTTTTTTCCAGCAGACAATGGGTCAATTAAATAGACACTGTGAGGGCTTGCCATTCACAACAGACCAACACAAAGATTAATATGTAAATCACTTTCTCTTAACCAAGGCCCACTCACTCCCATGCCAGCATTCTCCAAGAATGCCAGTCACAGATGCTGGCGAAACGTCTGGAATAAACTCGTCCAGAACACAGCCACATAGCCCCCCAAAAACTACAAATAACTATGGATGGTGATCATGAAAGCCTTACACTTATGAAGCAACTGAAGAAGCAACAGAATGGAGAAGAGGAGGAAAAACCCGAATGGAAAGAAAGGGAAATGTAGGGGAGAGGTGATTTGTCTGCTTAATATGAGTACCTCAAGCAGCCAGTCCCTGTCAGAATGTTAGGACCTTTGGGCCTAAAGGCTGATATTACCTCTACTTTTATGGTCATGTATGGAATTTATTGGAATCTTTCTGGAAGATAGAGTGTATATTGTTACATTCTTCAGTTTTCCTCCTCTATTGATTTTACTCAGGTTCTACTGTGTATTATTGTAAAATATGCAATATGTTTTATTGTATATTATTACTTGATGTGAGTGGCAGCAAACCCCTTTGGCTGTGTTATGGCTCATCCAGGATTAAAAAGAACAGAAAGTCCCAGATTTTGTTCCTGTTTTGCCAATTTTATTTTGGAGATCCATACACATTTTGTTTGTTTACCCCAGAATGTCTTCTGTCTCCTCCTGGTAGGATCAGAAGCTTCTTATACCAGTTCTCCAGGTTAATTTATCTTAATCCAATATAAAATTGGAAAGAACAAGAACAAAGTCTACAACTTTTCAATCAGTGTGGAAGCACCTTTTGATCACAGATTTCTGGGCACTTGGCTCCATATGAAAAATTCTCCTCATTCCCCTGCCTCATTTCCTCCTCTCTTGGCTTTTCCTTCTCCTTCGGTCTCTTCACTCACCCTGTGGCATTCGCTTGTGTCTCTTTAAAATGCTGGAGTTTGGTGGAAGAGATAGTGTGAGTGGGGCAAAAAGAAGGGGCCTCAGGTTTTTATTTTTATTTGTTGAAAAATTAAATTTATTTCTTTAAAATTTTAAATATTTTCTTTTTTAAAAAATTCTTTTTTAAAAAATCACTTCTTACCAAGTGTTCACTTTAAGCACATGGAACTATGTACATGTAAATACATTTATACTATGTGTGTGATATTGTAATTTAAAGGTATAATTGTAATTTTGCTAGTTGTTTTATGTCACAACTATTCCCATTACATTCAGTGATATACTTGTTTCCCGGGAGTTATCAAGTGAGAGATGGTGCAATGATTTAGTTGTGTGATAAATTCTTCTAGATATGCTCAGCTCAAAACATTTCTGATTAAGAATTCTCCACTCCTGTTTCACTGACTGATCTTTGTACCAGGCACTTATTGCTGGATATATGTGGCTCACTAGATGAAAAGAACACATAATTCCCTTCTAATCTTTAGCATCTCACTGTATTCATTTTTTAAAGAGGTGCTTCATGTGTACATGTCAACATGTATGGATAGAATAAAAGAGAGATGCAGAGCTGTGACAAAACTTAACTGAATAGGCTGCCAGATAAGATCTCATGATTTAGGACAGCCTTTCTAAATGGGAAACTTTCTAGATGTGTTGGACTCCCATCAATCCTGTGGTAAGGTGGAGGATGAGGAGAAGAAAGAGGAGGAGCACAGGAGATCATGTCGAAGGGAAAAAGGCAGAGTAGTAAGAGGACATTTTCCCCAAATCAACTGGGTGGATACAGAATTGCAGGAGGTTGTGTGAATAAGGGGAACAAGTGTGGAGAAATGTCTGGAATAAACTATGTTTGGATGAAATAGTAATAATAAAATTTATTTATATCCCACCCCATCGAGGCGGCTTACAGCATTAAAATTATACATACCATATCCTCCAATCCTCTCTCCCATTAAAATACAATTAAACATTTTACAATTAAAACAAGTTAAAATGACAATTAAAACAACAACGGGCAGGCAACAGCAAATGGGATAAGTCCATTTCTTTCTCTCTTTGGTGGCGGGGCGCGTCTTAACAGCTTTTTAAAAGTTGTCTAAGGTGGTTATATGATGGATCTCATCTGGCAGGCCATTCCACAGTCTGGGAGCGATAGCCGAAAAGGTCCTCTGGGCAGTTGTAGATAACCTGGTTTTTACTGGTTGCAGCAGAATTCTCCCAGAGGACCTTCTGGATTGTACAGAAGGAGGTGGTCCTGAAGATATTTTGATCCAAGCCATTTAGGGCTTTAACGGCAATAACCAAAACCTTGTACTGGGACTGGAAACTGATGGGCAGCCAGTGAAGAGATCTTAAAATTGGTGTGACATGGTCTCTTCTAGATGTACCCGAGACCCGTCTGGCTGCTATATTCTGTATCAGTTGAAGTTTCTGGATCAGGCACAAGAGTAACCCCATGTAGAATGCATGATAGGCGTGAGGTTACCAGCATGAGTACTATGGTTTCAAGATCCCTGACTTCCAGGAAAGGGTGCAGCTGGCGTATCAGCCGAAGCTGATAACAGGCCTTCCTAACCATCAAATTCACCTGATTAGTCATCTGAAGCGACGGATCTAGGAGCACCCCCAAACTGCAAACACAGTCTTTAGAGGAGAGTATGACCCCATCCAGGACTGGAGGTTGTATCCCAATGCCTGGGTTTGGGGCTGCTACCATAAGTACCTCCATTTTGTCTGGATTTAGTTTTAATCTGTTTTCCCTCATCCAGTCCATTACCGCTTTAAGACAGTCATTGAGAGAGGAGATGCCATCTGAAGTCAAAGCTGAAGATCGAGACATAGAGAACTATATCTATGTCATCAGCATACTGATAACACCCTGCCCCATGTCTCCAGATGATGTCTCCCAGTGGCTTCATATATATGTTGAAAAGCACTGGGGACAGGATGGCACACTTAAGCTCTATCCTAGTAGAGCAGCTGTCCCTGAGCCCCACCCTCTGGAACCTGCCCAAGAGGAAGGAATGGAACCAATGCAATGCCTCCAATCCCTAACCCTCTCAGGCGATTCAAGAGGATGTTGTGGTCTATTGTGTCAAAAGCCGCCAAGAGGTCCAGTAACACCAACAGGGTCACACTACCCCTGTCGATGCCTAGACGAAGGTCATCAGCCAGAGCAACCATAGCAGTCTCAACTCCAAATCCTGTCCTAAAGCCAGTTTGAAATGGATCTAGATAATCGGTTTCATCCAAGACAGCTTGAAGTTGAAGGGCAACCACCTTCTCGATCATCTTGCTCAAAAATGGTAGTAATTTTTCATATCCAGGGGGTCCAGGGAAGGTCTTTTCAGAAGCGGCCTAACCGCCGCTTCCTTTAAGCAAGGTGGAACATGACCTTCCCTAAGGGATGCATTGATTATGTTTCTAAGAAACATCCTCAAGGCATCACCCCCCTGGAGGGACAGCCAAGAAAGGCAAGGGTCGAGAGGGCAGGTTGTCTTCTTCACTTTACCAAGAAGCTTATCCATGTCATCAGTACCATGTCATCAGTACTCAAACTGATCCAGTATAATTACATCAACGGAGTTGCTGGACACCTCGTCAATAGATTCTGTTCTAACACTGGCATCTAAGTCGGATCTTATCTTATATGACAAAACTACTTTTACAAATGGCAAAATCTGTACTGGTATCTTTATGTTTTGCTGTAATATCTGGAGTATGCACACCACTCCAACAAGCATATCCATTGTACCGATTCTGAGTATTTTGTGATGTTTATTTGTGCTCCTCCTCATCAATATGTTCCTCATGTTCTTGTTCTTGAAAACATAATCATGACCTTGTCCTGGTAACCTGGTATATGCTGAATTGTGTCCCCATGTTTTATTCTACTTCCTTGGAGCTTGTTGGTAATTCACTTAAATATTTCTAAATGTTCTGCTTCTCTTTCAGAATATCTTTCCAGTTTATGCCATACACACCCTCAATTTGGCTGTAATCTTTTTTTTTTATTTTTGAATGGCTGGATTTCTTCAGACATTTCCCCCCTTTGAGTAAATTTGTAGAGGCTATAATGCAGTGTACAATTATTTGAATGGCTCTATAATGTATGATGTTTATATACATCCATTTCTGCATTGTTCTTTGTACATTTTATAGTACCTTCAAGAAGGTCTTTAAATATTAACAGACCAAAAATATGCCTATTTAATATTTAAACATAACCTCGCAGATCTTGAGCCAATTTACTGAATGCTCTTTGGATTTCATGATTTTACTTTATAAGAAGCAAATACCCTCCAAAATCTGCAGTTGAATGGTATCTTTATTAGGGCCAACTAAACTTTTGCAAAAGGGTGTACAATGTTTTGGATCTTCCAGAATTCTATGAAAGTGGTATGGATTATGAATTTCCCAAATGGTCTGTATTATTCTCATCAATACTGGAAGGCCAGTTTGCCATAATAAAGATGGCTTCCTCATTCACTAGAAGAATTGAAATACTGAATTGCTCAAACTAAAACCTCCATCCTACAGAATCCAGTACACAGGTGTGTACATAGGCTTATGGCTCAGTCAGTCTAGTCTTGCAAGCAGTAATTCTATAAATTTTTACTTTGGCAGCAGTTCTAGAGCCTTTCCAGCTAATGTGTGTGTAGGGCTTAGTATAAGCTGGTGGGTGACATGATGAATTTTTCAAAAAATTACACATATCTGGTATGCTTGTCTGAAATTAGTCCAAAGTTTTACATCGATAAATGCATGACTACAATAATCATAACCCAACCAAAAATCAATCACATAAATGACAAGATTTCTGCTGTATATAGTCAACTATAAGTCGACCTCATGTATAAGTTGAGGGCAGATTTTGGGGCCAAAATAATGGATTGTTACATGTCCCTTGGATAAGTTGAGGGTAAAACTTTGGGGCATGTAATAAAGGATGTAAAAATGACACTCTGTATTGTTTTTTTAAAAAACTTGTACTGTTTTAAATTTTGTTAGCTACCTTGAGTCCCTATACTGGGAGAAAGGCTGGAAATAAATAAATAAATAAATAAATTTTTAGTCTGCATGGATGAGGAGGGAAATATGGTACCTCCTGGCTGTGCAATGTGTGTGGGAAATAACCAAGCACAGCTGGGAATAAGAAAATGTGCACATGTGAAATAGGATGTAAAAGCAAAGCAAAGAAAATGGTGACTACATTAGCAGTGATTTCAGCCTTTAACTTTTATATGATCAATTTGCCTGATTTTAATTTTAAAAAAATGGAAACCATACACAAATGTTTTATTCAAATCTTTCAAAGCCTGATTCCTCTTGGTGATCCTTTGAGGGGAAGCACCAAAGACCTTCCACCATTTTGCCACCTAGGTATTTAAAAAGACAGCGGTGCTGTGGTAGAGACATGGGGAGATCAGGGCTTCTTTTAGGTGCTCCCAAGACATACTAAATTCTCATCTTTCACTGCTTTACTGAGAAAAGATGATTTATTTTATTTATTATTATTTTTTGTTTGGCTAAATGTTAAAGTATAGTACAAGCCCTCTCCTTGTGTGTGTGTGTGTTTTGGCGAGTGCGAAAATGTAAATAGCATATTCAGGCATTTGCTGTGAGACAGACTTTCCCAACTGTTTTGCACTTCATGTCCCACCATTCTCAAGCATGGATAATGGTCAAGAATGCTGGGAACTGTATTTGAAGATATCCCTTGAAGCTGTTCAATTGCATGAGGCAGACCATGTGTAATTTTGCCAATAATGTCATGATGTGATTCTGTGGTGTGCAAATGCCACGGATGCTTGTAATTAATTAACATAGTCTACCAAAACCAATTAAATTAAAATGTCAACATTTATTTATTTAATTTATTATTTATTTATGGTATATACCTTGCTCTTCAGCCCTAAAGGCTATCAGAGTGGCTTACAATTATTTATTATTTATAACATGAAGGGACCAGTGACAGTGAAGGCCCAATCTTCCACAAAAGAGTCACAGTGAGAGGCATAAAAATGCAAAAAGTCAGCAAAACAACCAGACCATTATGTTAGTTTAAGAACAACTTTTAGTACTAGTGGCCCTTTCACACTCCAAAATTATAGTGCTATGATTCCACTTTAACTAACATGGTTCCATCCTATGGAATTCTGGGATACAGAGTTTGTGGAGGGACAGTATAGAGCCTTACTGCTTCACCAAACTACAAACTTCAGGATCCCATAGGATGGAACCATGGCAGTTAAAGTGGAATCAAGCACTATAATTCTGAAGTGCGAATTCCCATATAATGAGTGCTGCAGTGTTTTATAATTTACATATACATTTGAGAAGGTTATTTTATTTTTACTATAAGCACAACAACAAATGTACTTCTTCCCTGAGATCTTTAATTGGCTGTGTTTATTGTTGGTTGATTTTGTTTGGATATTTTTCATTTTCTGTTTGAACTTGCAAAGTCAACATCTGCTTAGTACATCCTGTGCTTACTTTTCATCCAGGAGACAATGGCTGAAGAAGCTGGGGAAGCTGACAAAATGTGTCAAATAATCTGTCAGCTCCGACTGCCTACTTGTCATTGGCCTTCTCCCAATAGCAATATTGGATTTTGTACTCCTGAGAGTCTTCATTGAGGATGCTGCTGGGAACACTTGAATGTGATGGACTATGGAATGAAAGCTGTAGCAGCGTCCTTGAATAACAACAAATGCTCAGTTCCGCTTATTTCTGAAGTTTCTGATCTTCTGCAAAACAGAATGCAAACCTTTTAAAATGCTAGCAAGGTGCTGCCATGAGATGCAATATCACTGACATGGGTAGCATATTCTTTCTTCAACAGTGTATGTCAGAACTATATCTTTTCTTCTTCTTGGGATGGTGGCCATGCATTACTTTAATCACCTTCTCCCAGCAGTGATGTTATCTGCTGCTGCCACTGCTCATAATAATTCTGAGACATATAAGAAGTGAATAATTAGAAAAGACAATTATCTTAGGAAAGCAGTAAAAAGAGAGGAAGATCACATGGGTAGACTCAATAAAGGAGGCCACAAGACTGAATCTACAGGACCTAAGTAAAGCAGTGGAGAAGGGAGGGCTGGAGATGTTTCATCCACAGAGTCCCTAGGAGTCAAGGGCAGTTAACAACAAACAACAATGCTTGGAACTTTGCACTGGTAGCCATGAAGTTATATAGGTTCGAAACTTTGGAAGTACTTGTTCTTCTGCAACTGGCATCTGTAGGGTTCCATCTCCCCCCCCCCCCGCCCCCGGTGCTTAATGTATAAAACGGTTGCTTTTAGAGCCCATTAGATATTTCTCTTTTATTCCTACCCCCTTCATGTATCTTCTTTGTTTGTTATGCAATTGAGAGTGTCTAAACTATTCAGTACATGTGCTTCTCTAGCAGAGCAAGAATACATGATTCCCCCCCCCCCCAGTACACCATTGTGATAGCAAAGATCAGAAGCTAATTCTATTGGCAGTTAAATGGTTCACTGGTTCATAAAAGCTTGTCTAAGAAAATGATTTGCTGTTGGCAATGGAAAGAATAAGGGCGATTCTTTGAAACACAGATAGAGAGAGATGTTCTGTCTAGGGATATAGATTGTTACTGATAACTGTCTGTCTGCTTGAATGTCCTCAGGTACTTGACACATGATTTGGTACAACATAGCTTGTTGTTAACACATGATTTGGTACTGGTTTGTCTCCAGCATGAAAATTGCTAGACAAGACTGGTTTGGATAATGATCCAAGAAGTACTAGGCATAAAAAACAAATGAAGGAACAAGAGATTAGAAGACACCAAAAGGTTTTTCATGCATTATCCTCTCCCCAGTTCTGACTTGGGTGTCCTTATTAGTTGGTTAGAGTTGGACGTCCTTTATTAGCTATGTATGTGGCAGGAGCTTGCATTTCTCTTTTCCACTGCACTTATCATTTTTATGTTTTGTTTAGAAAGCTGCTTATTTCCTGAGTAAAGTATAATGAAGGAATAAGCCTCTGGAGATCTGGTGCAGTTAAAATGTGCAAAGCAGGCAGGGCATGATGCCATCTTTCTTCCTCAGTGGGATTCATTTGGAGAATTTGGATTCCCAAAAAACTGTCATCCTGACATTCTCTTTTTACCATGGGAATACTTGCCTGAGTGTTTGTTTAAGAAAGGATGTAGGAGGCATTTAAATCAGTGCCAGGGCCTGCCAAGATCAAAGGAGGGGGGCACGCAGTATTGAACAAGCATAATGTGACAGAACAACCAACAGCCAAGTGAAACTGCACTGTTGAGATTCTACTTAAAACCTCGTTTCACAGGTATCTTTACTTCTGTATCATGGACTTCTATCACAACTGACCTCCTTCCCATGGTAAAAAGGAAATGTATGGGAACACATAAGTGGCAAATGGAGATGCACAGGTTGGTGAGAGATTTGAGGTTGGTGGTGGGTCTGAGATGAGGCTAAAGGCTCATTTTTGCACAGTTAAAAAAACCCAGCTTACCTTTCACAGTTTGAATCCTCTTCTGCAATGTGGCTGGGTACTTCTGTTGTCCTGTCCACACTTTGATATTATTTGGCCACACTCGTCATGGTTTTCATCTGTGACATGTTGAAAGGCACAAGGTTCCCCATCCATGGTTCATGCTGTAAAGGAAAAATCTTGCACCATGTTAATGCAATTGTTGGCATGGTTTCCACTCAAATATAGAAAGTATATAGAAAATATATTCCACACAAATATAGAAAGTAGCTAATACCCCAGAGGACAGGATCAAAATTCAAAATGACCTGAATAGACTAGAAAGCTGGGCCAATGCTAACAAAATGAAATTCAACACAGAGAAATGTAAGGTTCTGCACTTAGGGAGGAAAAATGAAATGCACAGATATAGGATGGGGGATACCTGGCTGAATGAGACAACATGTGAAAGGGATCTAGGAGTCCAAGTAGACCATAAGCTGAACATGAGTCAACAGTGCGATGCAGGAGCTAAAAAGGCCAATGCAATTTTAGGCTGCATCAATAGAAGTATAGTGTCTAGATCAAAGGAAGTAATAGTGCCACTCTATTCTGCTTTGGTCAGGCCCAACCTGGAATACTGTGTCCAATTCTGGGCACCACAATTCAAAAAGGATGTAGAGAAACCGTGGAGCGTGTCCAAAGGAGGGCGACTAAAATGGTGAAGAGTCTGGAAAACATGCCTTATGAGGAAAGACTTAGGGAGCTGGGGATGTTTATCCTGGAGAAGAGAAGGTTAAGAGGTGACATGATAGCCCTGTTTAAATATTTGAAGGGATGTCACATTGAGGAGGGAGCAAGCTTGTTTTCTGCTGCTCCAGAGACTATGACATGGATCAATGGATATAAATTGCAGGAAAAGAGATTCCACCTCAACATTAGGAGGAACTTCCTGACGGTAAGGGCTGTTCGACAGTGGAACACACTCCCTCGGAGTGTGGTGGAGTCTCTTTCCTTAGAGGTCTTTAAGCAGAGGCTGGATGGCCATCTTTCAGGGATGCTTTGATTGGGAGTTCCTACATGGCAGGGGGTTGGACTGGATGGCCCTTGTGGTCTCTTCCAACTCTATGGCTCTATGATTCTATGATTCACTCTGCAGTGGGTTATGCCTCTAGCATGTTCTGGGACACTGGTTCTCAATAATGTGATTTCAGAAATATCTTCTTTGTGATCAGTGTAATATTTTGCCAGCTTCACATTACAGTCTGCCACATAAAAATGATCTGCTACATCTTGTAGGTGTTAACATGTTGTCCCTCTCATTGTCCTCATGACTTGTCATGCCAATGCTAAAGGTAGCTATCAGGCAGAAATATAGGCATCCAGATCACCTTTCAACAGCATAAAACATGAACCCATATACAGTGGTCTCCCGGGTTACGAAGCCCCCGGGGAACAAAATCCCTGGGACTTGAAACCGCCGGGACCGCAAAACATCCCCCGGGATGCGAAGGATCCCCCGGGATGTGAAGAAGAAAAACCGTGCGGCCCCTTTAAATCGGCCGCGCGGTCCGTCACTTAAAGCGGTCCCCCGGGAAACGAAGATTTCCGGGTTACGAAAGGTAATCCGGAACGGATTACCTTCGTAACCCGGGGGACCACTGTATTAACTTATGATCCCATTTTAATACCTGGTTTCATTCCCTCCCACTCTAATAAAAAATATAGAAAGTAGCTTAATATTGTGTGTGTGCTGGACTTTTATAGTGAACATCAGATGTTTTCTGGATTTGTGTTGTTCTGAAACAATGCACTTGTGACTCAATGAACAACAGTATGGTGTACTGTGGGAGGCTGTATTCAGCTCCTTGTTCAGTAATGGATGTCAGTAATCTGAACAAATCACATCTTTTGGCCTAAGGCATCTTATGCAGTTGTACAAAAATCAAGGTACTCTATTAGAAATTCACATCCACACCATTTCGGCCACCATGAACTAGCTTACAGCAAATTCTGAAACATCCCCAGCTTGCACAGCCCAGGGTGATGTTTAATAGATGCCTTTCCAACCTGTCTTGTCACATAGCCACTGGGAAAAGGAGAGGCCTTGTTCCCCAATAATCATGAGAATGACAAGTTGTCTTTGGTAAGATATAAAAAAGGAGAGAGATAGTTTATTTAAAATGTGTGTGCATGTGTGTCTTATCTTTATAGATTGGTCTACAAAAATAATGAGACTGACATCATTATAAAACGAAAAGAGGCCTAATAGCTATGTGACATTAAAGCCAAGGTATGGTTAATAGTTGGATTGTTTTTACCTCCTTGTCCTATTTTGTCAATAATCTTTTCCATCTGTGATTCATTCAACTGCCAAAATGAAGGTGACATTTCCAAATGCCACTCTTTTTATAGGTTATAGCAGACATGAAACCAGACAAAATGTAGCCTTGTTTCCCTTTATATCTGGCCTGTGGACAGAAGAAACAAAAAAGCTATAAAAGCCCCAAAACAAATAACCAACAGTGACATTATATAGTAGTGGTTGATTAAATATTTGCAGTGTTACTAGATATACCTGTTTTATTCATCTGTTTTTGTGTGCCTGTTGCTCAATGAAATACCAGGCTATTTGCAACAAAAAATTAACCATGGCTCTTGGGAGCAGGCTTTAAAGTCTCAGTGTCCATGTAACAACTTCTGATTCTGTGATGATTGTGAATGCCACCACCAACTGATCATTGCCTCCTGATTGTGGTGCAATGACATTTGAAAAACAATGAGGTGGGGTGGCTCTTTTCCAGGAAAACTAGGTTGGTTGAGCCTGTTGGAATGGAGGGTTTTTGTTTGTTTGTCAGAATGGACAAGGAACAGGGGATTGAGGAGAGAAAAGAGTCTGAGATCCTCTAGGAATGCAGATGACTTTGTCACTATAACACAATGTGCAATTTGGTATACTAATATTCATTCATATCCACCTGTGCTTCCACTTAGGTAGCCAGAAATGCACCCATTCTGATTATACATTTACAAATGGTCCTGTGGACATGCAATATTTTGATACTCCACGATACATTAGAAGTCAGCTGTATCTTTCCACCCCTGACTTTTTGCCGGGGCTTGAACAGCAAGTTTCATCTTGTCTGACTGCTGTCTCTAAGTGGATGTGACATCAGCACTTGAAGCTCAACATGTCTAAGACAGAGCTTCTTCTCTTCCCACCTAAGCCCACCCTTCAATACTCCTTTTCTGTTTCTGTTGACAGCACTTCTATTCAACTGGTTCAGCAAGCCCACAGTCTTGGTTTCATCTTTGATTCCTCTTTGTCATTTATTCCCCAGATCCAGGCCACTGCCAAGGCCTGTAGATTCTCTCTTTACAAAATTGCTAAAATCCGTCCATTCCTCTCAGCCTCCACTGCCAAGACTCTGGTCCAAGCCCTGGTGGTCTCGCGACTAGATTACTGCAATCTTCTTCTGACAGGGCTTCCTCTCTCTCACCTCCATCCTTTAATCTCTGTCCAGAACTCAGCTGCATGTATTATCACATACGCTCACCGCTTTGACCATATTTCTCCTCTTTTATTCTCCCTTCACTGGCTCCCCTTCCCCTTCCTCACCCAGTACAAGCTTTTGTTGTTGACTTTCAAAGCCGTTTATGGATTGGCCCCTCCTCATTTATCTGAACTTTTTTCTCCTTACATGTCTACAGGCACCCTCCGTTGTGGTAGTCAAGAGCTCCTGTCCCAGCCTAAGATTTCCTCTACCCCATCCCGGATTTGTCCCTTCTCACTTGATGCCCCTCACTCCAGGAACCTTCTTCCCCCACATTTGCACCTCATCACTTCTCTAACCACTTTCAAAACTGAGTTAAAGACTATATTGTTTAGGGAAGCATTCCCAGGATTGTGCCATCTGCCCCAGGATGCCTCATTTTAACTATGTATTAAGAAGCCAAGCCTTCCCTCCAGTCCATTTGCCTTGGTCCAGGCCCCAGAGGGAGAGAAGAACCACTGGACCTCATCCCCTTCCCCTTTTGTGTTGTGTCTTTTTAGATTGTAAGCCTGAGGGCAGGGAACCATCTAATTAAAAGATTGTGTGTGCAGCACAGTGTAAATTTACAGCACTATATAAATAAAGGCTAATAATAATAATGTCACACTAAAGTCAGATATTCCAAACATGGAATTCTTGTACCTTAATGAATCTTGGCCACAGCTTCTTCAAAACTAAAGTATAGTCCATATTCTGGAATATTTGTGTTTTGATGAGGACGAAGTATAATCTCCCAGTGTGGGGATACTTGTTACATAGTAATTCTGTTGGCCGAAGGAGATCAATTGATGTTTTAAACTTCATAACTGGTTTAAATGTCTTTTAAATAACTTTTATATTTGTACTTTTATTGGAACTATTATTTAGTTTTAAACTGGTATTGTTTTTCAATATGTTGTAGGCTGCCTTGAGTTCCATTGAGTTCCATGATTTGAAGAAAGGTGGGATATAAATGAATAAAACAAATAATCAACCAATCAGGAGAGTGCCAGATGATGCTGCATCCTTTACTACAGTGCTTGTGCAAGTGGTAGTCTGGGTTTAGACCAAGCTGCTTGTTCCTGGAGAACTTCCAGGAAGGAAACAATTACAGCACATTGGAAAAAATAACTGCTAATCCCCCAATCATAGGATCTTAGAGTTTGAAGGAACTGTAAGGGCCATGTAGTCCAGCTGCCTGCTATGCACCCTTCATAAAAGTACTCCACCAAAGCTCTGTTTAAAGACCTTCAAAGATGGAAAACCCATCACCCATCACCCTCCTTGCAGCCTATTACTCTGTTGAACAGTTGGTATGGTGAAAAAAACTTCTTAATGTTTAAGTCTCCTCTCTGAATGACTGTCTGAAGTCAGTAATGGGTTGGATGAGGGAAAATAGACTTAAACTGAATCCAAACAAAATGGAGGTACTCGCTATAGGCAATCCTATTCCGGGTGCGGAGATAAATCCTCCAGTCCTGGATGGGGTCACACTTCCCCTAAAGGACTGTGTTCGTAGCCTGGGGGTACTCTTGGACTTGTCGCTTCGCCTGTCATCTCAGGTTGACACGACAGCCAGGAGTTCCTGTTATCAGCTTTGGCTGATACCCCAGCTACGACCCTTCCTGGAATGGGAGAACCTAGAAACGGTTGTACATTTACTGGTAATCTCTTGTCTCGATTTCTGCAACGTGCTCTACATGGGGCAACCCTAATGCCATGTTCAGAAGCTGCAGTTGGTTCAAAACATGACAGCCAGATTAGTTCTAAATTTAACTCCATTACATCTATTTTAAAAGCCTTACGCTAGTTGCCTATTATTACGCTAGTTGCCTATGGCAGTTAAAGCAGTGTCAAACTGCATTATTTCTGCAGTGCAGGTGCAGCCTAAGAAGCACAGCTTTACTTCATATTGTTCTTCAGTTTAATATTTAGGTCTCTACTTATCATTCCCCTTCCTTAAAGGCTTATGATTTGTAAAGACATTCTTTCAAAAGCAACTGCTGTTTCATATTTAGGAGCTTATTATTTGGTATTTTAAATGGGCTCCAGCCTCCTGGGCTGCAGCCGGGAGGTGGGATAGAGGTGGGGATTATCACAACTAAATTGCCATAGAATTGCTAGCCGCCATCAGCCCGGGTCCCAGCCTGGCCCAAGCTGCGCTCCACCAGCATTTTAGAATATCTCTGTCCCCCATTAAAGGATCTTAAAAGGTTTTAACTAGCTTTAAATGCTTAAAATGTAAAACAGCCTTACTAAAGAGTAGTAAGTAAAAGATGGGAGCACCTACTCAGAAGCAAGACTCCCATGTGGGACATTGTATTTTTTAAAAAAACAACAAGCATCCAGTTTTGGGAGAGAGAAAAAGTCTCTTTCTTCTTCCAAGGCACCATCTAACGTGTGTCTTCTTAGAACTAAGAACTCCAGTGGGAGTTATTCCCAGGCAAATACATATAGAATTGCAATTTCAATCTTAAACTTAGTTGGAGTGGAAGGGTGTGGTGGAGGACAGGGACAGAAAACACAGCCACCAAGCACAGTGTTTGCAAAATAATTCCTGTTGGGGACAGATAAGAGTCTCTTCATCTCAACTTCCAAAAGCATGATCCATGTCTACTCAGAAGCAAGGCCCAGTATATTCAATGAAGCATACTCCCTCCTGCACTCAGGCCCAGTACATACGGGCAAGAAGCGACATGCTGGCACCAATGCTAGGTTTTGGGAGTGCGCAGCAACCCCACACTCCCGAAGCCTAGTACGTATGGGCGCTGCCATCATGGCAGCCTCCCGTTCACACAGGGCCGCCATGATTACATATGCAATGTGCAGCGTACAGACGTTGCTGGCAGGAGAAGCCGCTCTAGGCGTCTTCTTCCTGCCGGTGCATCGTTGCCACACAGTTTGGTTGGTGCAGCAACAATGTGCAGCAAAGAAAGGCGGCGTTTCACTGCCCATCTGTCCAGGGCCTCAGATTCCTTTTGCTGCCCCTCACTGGGAAGAAAGGATATGATGAACCTGTAGATTCTTGTAGTTTTGTGTTTAATTCTGGCTTTTCTGTTAAAAAAAGAGAGGTTACATAGAAGCTGGGATAGGGGGGAGAGGATCAAAAAAGAGCAATAGATCAAGAATAGGGGAGCTTCCAGTTCCACATATACAAAAGAAATAGGCCAGAAAAGATGGTCAAGATATGACCCAGGGAAGAAGGAGGGGAAGGAGGAGTTTGAACTTGAGGAGAGACATCACAAATGTGGGAGTGCAAGGCCAGGAGCAGTTATGTACACTACAGGAAAACACACAACACAAAGAAAAACAATTGGAGAACTTTAAATTGGTGCTTCTTGTAATGTGTGCAACCACCCAAACACACACACACACACACACACACACACACACACACAGAGGCAGACAAACTACTGGTGGTGGCCAGAATTCATGCAAATAGTTCTGAGGTTGGTGTGTCATATAAAAAGAGGATTTAAATGTGAAAAGGCTAGCACACAATCAGGCACAATTATCAAATTGTTCATTCTGTTTGGATTCCCCACAACTGCCATTACAATTTCCCCAGAATAGTTAGTTAGCATTATGTTAATAATGTTTAAAAGCAACTAAATAATGGCTTTTTGCAAAATTACTTTTAAGAAGAATTAATATAATGGCATGCAGAAGCTGAGCAGTGGGAGGATAATGCTTTGGGTAATCAAATTCTCTGAGTATCAACCTACCACTATACAATTATGGACTTTACAAAACTGATAAAATAGTGCTACAGTACTTATATCAATATCCCATGTTTTGGATTCAGAGGTCCCCACATATAGTTAGGAGCTGAAACAAAGCATTATTTTAAATTTTATATGAACCCTTCCAAGGCATATAGATACACAGTCATTTCTGAATGAGGTTGCCAGTTGGTTTGCAATGTTCTCATTTGAAGTCAACAATAAAGCAGATAATGAGTGCTGTACTATTTGGCCCTCTGTCTGTAACTGCTAACTAATTTCCATTTAGCCTCAGATCAGCGGCTTATTATCTGTGGACTGCCAATCAGTATTTTTTAAGAATAGTGCAACAAATGACAGCCTTCTATATGCAAGACATGTATCAGTCTTTTCACATGCATATTGGAATGGGTGGGGGCACAGACTTTCAATCTAATTTGTGTGAAATTGTCACATCATAGTTTAGTTAAGAGAGTTGCAGACTAGTGGGTTGCATCGAAAAGAAAAGAAGGCAGAAATACATGTTAATTTATGTTAATATAGTTTTGGATCATTAAAATGGTGATATCAGACCACCACATTAACAGTGAAGGATTTGGTCACTGGAGCTGATGCGCAATTCAGATGAACCAGTAAATAATCTCAAGCAAAAACAGGAATACAAATATATGAGAAAGGGGATTTTGCATGTAAATATATTCAGAGGCCTGCATTGCTCTGTTGACAGAGATAACCTAGCATGATTCAAGTGGCATGTTTGAGAGCCAGGAAGACAAAAGAGATGATAGGTGAATCCACACCCAAATCATTAGAAAGTTCTGTCAAACAAGCCCCTTTAAAAATAATGGACTGCAGAAGGGTATGGTTTGTGGCTTCAATGAGGATAGGGGATAACGTTCCTTTTAGATTTTGCCCAATGAAAAATTAGTGAGAAAGGCTGCCTTTTTGGTTCAGCACAACCTGTGGGCAATGACGTATACATGCATGGAATTCCGGTGCACTGGGTCTCCCATGCATTTCAATGGGGAAAACTCAACTCTGCCTTTTAAAAGCATAGATATGCTCCCCCAGCGGAATACGTATGCACCAGAAGGAACAAATCATGACTTAAAAGTGTTAATTAAGTCTCAGTTAGAATAAAAAAAGGATTAACTGAAAACATGCCCATTGAAGTAAATCTAAAGGTGGGAAATCTAAAGATGGGAAAGTATCTAAACATACTGTAGGAGGTATGTTTGGTTATAACACAAAAGATGGCTTTTTGAATGGTTGCCCTAAAAAATTAACATTTTAATTTAAACACACCCCCCCCCCACCCCTCAGCACAAGATCTTGGATAATCTGGTCTCATATTTCCCTGTGGAAATGTTGAAATCCACCTATCTTAATGGGTACTTTAAACACTGTATTCTAAGCACTCCAAAACCTGCAGAAGCATCATCTTCATGTTCGCATAATATAAATAAATAAATAAATAGGAAGCTATATTGGCCAACAAAATCAAAATCACTGCCAGCTGTTGGTTCTGACTCTGCTGCTTCAGATTTGCCATCTACTTTGCCACTGCCACCTTGGACTGCTCCCACTGCAGGCATGTTGCTCTATGCAGATTATGGCTAATTTTCCTGAATTTTCCAGGTTTGCATGATATTGCTGGGATTGTCTACATAAAACCAGGGAATGAGAAATGGTAAGGAATCTCCTGATAGGTGAATGGAACTAGAAATCATATACCTCATTCTTTGGGACACTGAATATGGAACATTGTCTATGACACTGGTCACTTCCTTTTTGAGAAGAAAAAACACGTCTGGACCCAATTGCTGCCAGCTGGAATGAAATGGCCAGTAGCACCCTCAGGTAAAGGGGGGCACTATTGGCCATTTTGGGAGAAAAAACTTTCAGTACATCAAAATTTTGGGTATGAGATTGTGGAGGCTTTTGAGGGGCCAGAAAATGGCTTGATGGTTCAAGCTTTGTTAGTGGGTCGTGGCAAGGAGGGAAAAGATAAGAAGCAAGGCACTGGCAGAAATGGGAAAGACAAAGAAGGGTAGATGCAACAGTGAAGGAAATGGGGATTTGGGCAATGGCATATGTGTTTTATGACAGCAGCAACAGTTCCAGATATTCTGGAACATTATTCAAAGTCCTCAGATCATCTAGAATGCTCAAGAAAGCTCTGTTAACCTTTAGGATCGATTGAAAGTTTGTATACAATGTATGATTTAGAGAAGTAATTTTTTTAAAAAATGAGAATCTCAAAATTTCTCACAGAATATTCTGAGAATATTATCATTCTCAGCAAATATTCCCTGAAGAATATTCTCACTCTGACTCACTTACTCCAGTCAATGGTAGTCCTCCCATTCACTTTTGCACAAGCATGTGGCAAAACCACAAATATTTTCTAACATTCATTTTTCATAGTAACTATGCTTCAGTTAAATTTCATTTAACGAAAGGTTGTAATACTGTATCTTCTGCAGCCGCCAGGTTGCACAGAACAAGAGCACTGAACTTACTCATAAATCTATATGTTTCAAAATTATATCAAAGTTCCAAGAAGATAGCTTGATACTGTAATCAGAATAAAGTCCTCAGTTTTTTCTTCAGCAGAAGTTGATATCTTCTTTTGTATTCCACAGTGACATCTAATAATAATTGAGAAGATACTTCTGATTGCTGACTAGGCCTTCTGTAACCTACTGGACCTTCTACTCTTGCAGCCAAGTCTACTGCTGGACATTTCTGGGGAAAACAAGCTACTGAAAATTCTTTGCTAACTGTGGAGAGAAAGAGAAGGGACAACTGATATGCCCCTCTGTAGGGTGCACACCAGTATCATTTTAAAATGTTACCTTTCCATTTCGTGCTCTTTAAAAGGGGGATAACAGCATGCATTACACCCGCAGAAGTCCCACAAAAATTTCATACTCCAAGAGTCAAGGAAACAGTCTCAGACCTTGGCTGTCTCTCACAACTGTCGTCTAGGCATAGCCATGTTGGCCATATAACAAATCCATTAACATCCATTAACATCCATTAACAATGGTACCTTTATTGGACCAACCAAAGTGCAGAATTACATGTTGCAAGCTTTTGAAGTCACACTGGCTTCTTCATCAGGTAAACAGGAGAAAGAAATTGAAGATGTTAGTCACAGGCCTGCATTTTCCATTTCTAGTCTTACTCCGAAAGCTTGCAATATGTAATTGTACATTTTGGTTGTTCCAATAAAGGTATCATTATTTGGATGTTATTGGATTTACTATATGGCCAACAAAGCTACCCCTAGATGTTTTTTGGATTTCAAGATACCGCATTTTAGCAGTCACAGGGGAATCGTATGGCAAGAGCCAGTGCCACTGGGACCTTGCCATCGGAGGCTTCTGCCTCCAACAAAGGTAAGGCCATTTTTTCTAATATTGGGACTGATTGGCATGCTTTGCCTCTACACCACCTAAAGTTTTCCTGATGCAAAACATGAAGATATCTTGATAAATTCAGTGTTCTCTGTCTACATAGGGGCCTGTGGCTTCTCAAAGGAAGAAGATATGCTGGATTCCAAGGAAACATCTTCTTTGACTTGCAAATGGATATTCAATTTCCTTGACTTTGAAAATCTACCAGTGGCCGCATGGCCAAAGGGGAAGATGCCATCCTGAAGATAGCCCTCCATACCATCTGAAATAAGACCAGAAACAGAAAGTGCAGGCCTGTGACTAACATCTTCAATTTCTTTTTCCTGTTTGCCTGATGAAGAAGCTAGTGTGACTTCAAAAGCTTGCAACATGTAATTGTGCATTTTGGTTGGTACATTAACAATATCATTATTTGGAAGTTATTGGACAAATGTCTTCTGTTCAGTTCAAGAGACAAAGACCAGTAGTTCCATAGATAAAGCCTTAAAGTCCTACAAAGGTAAAGACACACCCGTAATATCACTACTACAAAGAGTTCACCCTTTATTCCCACCTGCTCACATACATTGAAATTTGATCACTTAATTAAAGTGATATAGGCCAAGTACCTGTCTCTAAGAGAATAACAGCTTCTTTGCACTCATGCTCTCTTTTTAAACTAACTTTGCAAAACAAGTGCAGCCTCTTTCTTAAGGATTCTCCACCCACCTGGTCTAAAACAATTAAATTCATAAAATTCAGGTGAAACAAGAGGCAGGGCTTCAGCAAGCAACACCTGTTGAAATTCCCTCTTCTACATAACCATTAAAGAGGCAGAAGCCCTGTCTCTTCACCTGGTAAACCAAGCATTTATGAGGCTGGACCTCAGCCTTGACAATCCCTCACCATTGGTGGTACAAGCTATTGCGAGCTGAAATTCAACAACATCTGGAGAGTCATAAGAAGTCTGCCCATGTTTTAATACTTTGTTGTTCCCTTACAGTGGAAACAGAGCTATCTGACTGCAATTTTCTAGCCAGTTGCAACATTGGCCATCTATGTAGCTGTGGACACAAAATCCACTTTGGTGTACAGTTTTCAGAGTGTTCAGTTATTCTGCTCTGTTAAACAAATCAGGGAGAGAAGAAATTCAGCATTTGCATCTCTCCTTCTCTGCCTTTCGACTGCTTTTTCTCCCATACTGGTAAATGGAAAAAGGAACAAAACTTTTCTTGAAGTTTCTCTGCAATAAAATGCGTGTTTCCTGTGAACATGCAAAATAGAAGCAGAAAAACTATGACAAATATGTGTATATCTCAAAGAACTCATTGATTTTTCTTTAAAAAAACATTTGTGACTGAATACATTGTATTTTGGAACAACCCATTAACAGAGCACGGAAGGAATGCCATATAGCCAAACTAAGGACAAAGAGGCACCAAGCACTGAAAATCATCGAGAAAGGATAGGAAACAAATTACTGATGTACACAATAAAGGTCAAGTGGTGAAAATAGCTCCTTACTTAGACTGAGTTTTTATCTAGAAGCTGGAAAGAAATGAATAACCTGAAGTAGTAAAGAATCCTGAATAAGAACAAAAGACTTGGTCATGTAGCCTTGAGGTAGGCACTATATTGTAGAGCAAATAAAGATGAGAAGTCAGAAGAAAGTGCACATACACAAACACATTTTTACCTACTAGCTTGAAGTGGGGAGAGAACGTCACTTCTATTGTGAATATTATATTCTTCATGCTTTACACCTTTCAAAATAAACTAGTTCATACTTATCAGAAGCACAATAGGCAATACTTGTTTCAGGGTCGTCATGTTGGACACACAGCAAAACCCAACAATGTCCAAAATCCATTCTTTAGCTCAGGGGTGGGTGAAGTATGGCCCACAGGCTGTATTCAGTCCTCACGGTTGTTTTTGTTCTCCCCAAGAGTCAACTTTTTGGGTTAATTCTTTTCCAATTTTTTGGCTCAAATGCAATCTAGAGGGCACGCAAAGTATTTCCCCCCCCCCCATGTTTTGGAGCCCCCTTCTATTTTAATAATAATAAATTATTAAAATAAAATAATAATTTTAAAATAAAATGGCAATTATAATTATAATTAAACTAAAATAATAATTATTATTTTAAGAGCCTTTGTTTTGACCCCCCCCCAGTCCTAAATTAGTCTGGGAGGTCTAAAAACATGGCAAAAATGCTCCCTACAGCCCCTAGAGATCATTGGAGGGTCATTTGGGGAGCAAAAACATTTTGTGGTGGGGTGTGTGTGTGCAGCTGTTTAAGGTTACTTACTCCTAGCCTCCTATAGTTTGTCATCCCTTCTGTAATTACACCTTTATTTGGTAAACTCCTACAAAAAAGGTAAAAATATATAACACTAGTTTCTGAAGCTTCCTTGGCTTTTTTTATCAGGTGAAAGACAGATAGGTAAAAGGATACAGGAAAAATAGTGTGATATTGTTGTGGTCATGGCCTCTTTGTTCAGGTTGGGATGGTATATGCAGTATGTGTAGATGTAAAGTGAGGCCATCCCTATGACTGTAAACTGAGTGGGAACAAAGGCAATAAAACAGAGTCAATAAATTATGTAGCACAAAGCACACACACCCTGCAAGATCAGTACAGTGGGACTTTGTTATCCGCTGGGGTTTGGTTCCAGGATCCACCGTGGATAACAAAATACTCAAGTCCCATTAAATATAATGGCATAGCAAAATGGTGTCCCTTATATCAAATGACAAAATCAAGGTTTGCTTTTTGGAATTTATACTTTTTTGGAATATTTTCAAGCTGTGGATGCTTAAATCTGTGGATAAGGAGGGCCAACTATATTGCATCTATCCAATAGAAGATTGCAACTGGTCCTTGGGAAATATCTCTGTATTTTTAGGTATGGAGAAAAACCTGAACTTTGGTAGAGGCAAAGGATATGAAATGTTGGTGGCAAACCAGGTTCCTTTCCCTAGTGTTGTAAGTTAGGCCCCAAACAGATGGGCAGACGGGGCAGCTTCTGGCCACTCTGGGGGTGTGGTGTTTACACGATGCATGCCCCTGGAGTGCCTGGAAGCTGCACCAGGGATGCCTAAGGTAGCCCAAAATTGGCCCCAAAAGTAGTGGCCTTTTTGGGACCACAGCATGTTTTCTCCATCTGGACATCCATGAAGATCTAGGCATGCTGCAGCAAGAAACCATTCATAGGAAAGTCCCGTGAATGGTTTGTTGCTGGAGCATTCCTGCATCTTCATGGGTTAAGTCTTGGATAAGTGTGATGTCATCTGAAAATCTTCAGCATGTTGCACAACTTCGCTAAGAGTATGCCTTTTTCTTCCCCAATTTCCCCCATCTGATAATCTCCTTAGAAAAAAAATCTTGCTTAATAATTATGTAAAAGAAAATAATTATATAAATGAAGCATAACAGATGGAGCTGAAAAATATCTTCAGGCTTTTGTTTTGTATCTTCAGCCAGCCAGTCTGATCAAGATGCATTCTAGACAGTGGCCAATCTTATTTGTCCATTTATTTCTAGAAAATTATATTTTGCTTTCCCTTCGGTGAGAACTCCAAAGTGCTAACAATAAAAAAAAAAATCATAAAAACAAAAGTATATACAACAGCAGTTCCCATACACACACACCATTACAGCAATGCAGCAGTAAAAATGTACTCCAGGAGAGAAGAGAGATCCACATAGCAGCTGAAATCCCTACTGGTATAGAAACGCTTATGTCACCTGGCAAGGCCAATAGAAAGGGATAAACCTTTGTGTCAATAAAGATGCAAAGCAGAGCTTTGAAATCAGTCAGTCAATCTTTCTTTCTTTCTTTGATCACAGCTCACACAGCCACTAGCTACCATCACCAGTGACTGTTGTCTTGTGCTAGGTACAGGATTCTTATAGTAGTAGTCCAAAATAGGTAACATTTTCAAAGAACTGTTTGTTGCAAAGACTGGACAGTCATGAACAAGACTGTGGCCATCTGGTATTGTCTTATATTTGTCTCATATTTTGAGATGTTCTAAGAAAGGTGCTTCCGAAGATGTTTAATATGGACAACTGTAATTTCCCCTTTCCCATGTGATATGGACCAGTACAATATTAGAAGACATTCTCTACAAGTATGTGTTTCTTTTCTAGACTCTTACCCGGGACCAGCACCAGTCCATGGGTCACCACTTTTAGAAGCACTCTTCCAGTGGAAATATACTGAAAAATATTGTTTTGTGAATTCTGAGGCTGTATTTACACTGTAGAAATAATGCAGTTTGATCCCACTTTAACTGCTATGGCTCCCTCCTACAGAAGCGTGGGATTTGTGGTTTTTGTTGGTGAGGAGAAAGCCAGGTCTTGGCACAGTCTGGGTACAAATCAGCTAGATGCAGCCAAAACAATAATGTAGCAGAGTTCAAAAACAAAAACACCCAGCTATTGGTATTGGGAATGCACTGACCACTTATCATATACGCAAGAAAATGACTCACAGGCAGTAGATTCATCCAAAGTTCTGGAGGCTTTTATCTTAAGTTGCACTTTATACAATATGATACAATAAATACACACTCCTCTCAGTCAACTTCCAATCAACTCCATCAGCTCCAAACTAACCCACACTTTTAATCTACCTATATAGTGTTGGCTCTGAGTCATCACTCAGTGCCGCATAGCATGATGCAATTTTGCAGCAACTTTGCATCATGCCATGTACATTACTCCAACAGTTTTGTGAGGCACAAGCATCCTTTGGCAGAGAAGGCTAAAGAACTTGTAAAACTACAAATCCCAGGATGCCATAGGATAGAATTATAGCACTTAAAGTGTGCATGTGTGTGTTAAATTGTATTATTTCTACTGTGTAGAAAAATGCAGATGAAAGAACAATTAGAAGTTAATATCTCTCATAAATATAGAGAAGTCTCTATTTAGGATGAAACAAAGCTGAAACAAAGTTTTTGCTATCAAAAGAAAGCTGACACATCCCTAAGCCTGTGTCTGAAGAAATCCAGGAACACAGGGCTCCAGGTTGAGAAAGGCAGGTTTATCTCATTCAGCAAATGGCTCAAAGATGAATGTGAGATCTCCATCTATAGATCCAGGTGATGTGACATGGAACAAATGCTCTGACTCTGGGCAGTTTGTTCTGTACAATGACACACATTCAAGTCATCCCTTGACATGACATTGTAGTCAGCATGTAATTAACAGATATGTACAAACTGACCAACACAACAACAACAGTAACTTGTTTCTTAGTATGCCTGCTCCAACACTAAGGTGGTCCTCAGCTTCACACTTTGTCTCTAAATACAAAATGTGGTGAATTGGACTACCCACTAAAATCCAAGCAAGCATAACCGTTACCCAAGTATTCAGATGAAAGGAGAAAATGCATTCAACATTTATGCTATTCAACATTTATATGAAGTCGCTGGGTAAGATCATTCAGAGGCATGGAGCTCAGTGTCTTCAGTACGCTGATGACACTCAGGTATACCTCTCCATGACCAGATCGTCAGCCCAGACCTCAGATGGCATCTCCCCTCTCAATGACTGTCTTGCGGCGGTAATGGACTGGATGAGGGAAAACAAATTGAAGCTCAATCCAGATAAAATGGAGGTACTCACTGTCTCGGGACCGAAGCCAGGTTTGGGAATACAACTTCCAGTCCTCGATGGAGTCACACTCTCCTCGAAGGACTCTGTTCGCAGTCTGGAGGTACTCCTCGACTCGTCGCTTCACATGAGGAGTCAGGTGAATGCGACGGTCAGGAGTGCCTGTTATCAGCTTCGGCCAATACGCCAGATGCGCCCTTTCCTGGAAACGAGGGACCTAGAAACTGTGGTACATGCTTTGGTAACCTCTCGCCTGGACTACTGTAATGTACTCTACACGGGGCTACCCTTGTGCCTAACTCAGAAACTGCAGTTAGTCCAAAACATGGTAGCCAGGTTAATAACTGGAACATCCAGGAAAGAGCACATAACACCGGTGCTTAAAGCTCTCCACTGGCTGCCAATTAATTTCTGGGCCCAGTACAAGGTGTTGGTTTTAACCTTTAAAGCCCTTCATGGCTTGGGTCCATCCTATCTCCGGGACCGCCTCTCCCCATATGATCCCCCCCCCCGCACACTCCGGTCCTCTGGGAGGAATCTGTTACAGCCCTTGAAGACCAGACTGACACAAACCTCCCAGAGGGCCTTTTCAGCCATAGCCCCCAAGCTATGGAATGACCTGCCGGATGAGATGCATCTTATTACATCTGTTGACGGCTTTAGAAAAGCCTTAAAGACGCATCTCTTCCGGCAGGCCTTCCCAGATAACATTTAATTTCCTGGCTCCATACCCACTGTTGACTCCTTCTCCTAGTTCCTCTTCCCCCCCTTCGTAATTGTTTCACACAGCTTTGGGCAGTTACTTTTATATGTTTTATTTGCACTGTTTTTAATTCTTAGCTATTTAATTCTACTTTAAGGGGTGGGTGAGGGGAATTGGGATTGTTGTATTTGAACTTGTGCTGTTTTTAACTATGTTGTACCCCACCCCAATTGCCAGTTCAGAGGGGCGGGCAATAAATAAATAAATAAATAAATAATAATTATTATAGCCCATCTTTGCTGTGCAAGAGACAGAGCTGAGCAATTCAAAACACAAATGGTTTCTGCTCAGGTCTGGTGTGTATATATAGATTGATCACCCATAGAATTCTATTAAGAAAATATTTATGCAGTCTTACCATTACTTGAAAATTAGGGCGATAAAGACATCTGGCTGAATGTAAATGACAGGTCAGTATGATTTTCTGACCTAAGAGCTTGAACCATGTGTGAGGTAAAATGAAAAGGCAGCAGCATATTGGACTGACAACTTGTGAGACAGCCAGGTGGGGGGCCTCTAATGCGCTGAAGAAACGTGTATCAGGTGTCAGGTGCACCTTAGGCTGCAAAGGTGCAGCTGCAATCTCTTAGCTTTCCCTCCTCCTTACATGCTGTAGTTTAGAATACTCCAGTCCTTCACTGTAACAGATGGGGCCAGATGGCTGCAGTGCAAAGTCTGGGAGAGCCCCTCACAGTTGACTTTCTCTCGTACATCCATCAGCTGAAACCACAGTCTTTAGATGCAGGGACTAGCAGGTCTAGCAGCAAAAGTGCAATCTGGAGAGCTAACTTCAAAGACCTACCTGGATTCAGAAATCGTTAGCTTACTGGTTACACTATTCTCAGGACCATATGTGTAGTTTAATGTTGCTTCTATGGAGATGTAGATGAGATTCCCGCCCCCAGATCATATTTTTTAGAAGAATCTACCAACATTTACAAATTTATTTATATTCAGAACAGGAAAATACTGAAATATAAAACATTCAAATGTAGGAGAAACCAAAACATGACAGATTTGGGTGTCTATATCCATGGCGTTGAATTGTTTAATTTTTAAAAATGTAGGTTTGAATTCCAATCTGGATTTTTATATTCAGTCGTGTTACTGCTCATGTGCCATATCCCTCCTCTCTTCTTCTGAACAACTCTATGGCAGGCAGGACTGACATGGTCCTCCCCACAGGGATTAATTATTCTGGTCAAATTTGGCCACTGCAAATGTGGGAGAATTTAATAATTTTTTATGAGTCTTTCCATCACCTATTTGCTTCAAGTTAAATTTAATGTAGATAGTGGGATCCTGTTGAGGCTCATGTCTTCCATGGGGATCTTTGAGAGTAGCTTGACCCATAAATGTTTAGCATAGAGTCAGATAATGATCCAGATATTCAGAAATCCAGGTGTTATTCACCCATATAGATTCTATGTGTGAGCCTGCTACTAAGGCAGAGAAACAAGGCTAGGTCAGGGGCACAAGTGAGAAGTCTAGCTGGCACTAGAATCTATTCTGCCTTTGCATAGGAACAGATAGGATCAGGTAGTAAGTCATTCTCTAAGTCTCTCAGTACCATGCAACATGAATTCAGTTGTTAGGCCTGTCAAATTACAGACTTTGATATAATTTCTCTTTATGGGGGAATAACATTAACTTTTAGATGTAACTTGCATTCTTTCCTGTTTGGACAGCATATCATTTGGCTAAAAGATGGTGTGATATGTTTTGAAGGAATAATAATATTGCATGATACATGTATATCACATGCAGCAAGCACTCTGAAAATCAATTTTTAAGGAAAGGCACTGCTGAAAGAAACTTTTTTTTATTGACACAGTATGGCAAAAATATGTTTGTCAGAGGTTTAAAAAGAACACTTGCCATTGTAACAACTAGGAAAGTTTCTGCAACGCAGCACATTACTGAAATTTCAAGAACACATTTTATAAATCCAGTAACACTGCTGTTGTTTCCTTCTTCATTTATACAAAATCTGTTACTCAAATGGACATAAAAGAAAAGACAGTCCCTGACAGTAGCAGTAACAACATTTTTGTAGGTCTTTGCTCCAATCTAGTTTAAATAACAGAATGTACAGACCTAGTAAACACACAGTAGGAACTTGACTTATTTTCCAATCTAAGTGTTAAACCCAGACAGTAAGATGTACACTCAGACAAGTATATCATAGTGTTTTAAAGACAAAAGCATTTAAATTAGCTCTATAATCAAATGCTTTATGAGTTTACAGAAACACAGTTTTTGGTTCAAATAAATTTTGTATTACAAAGCAAAAGCATGAGTAAACCTCTCAACTCATAATCATCCAGTGTTGCTGAGGTTTTTCTTTCATCCATAAGGCTACTGGAGATGATGGGCATTTTCCAGTTATCATTTCTTAAAATTAATATATCATTAATGAAGTCTTATATTTCTAGTGAGTATCTTAAAAGATTCAGGCCAGGTTGTAACAGTGCAACATAATTTCCATAGGAAATAATGGTAGTGGCAAAAGTCCCATCACAAAGGTGCTGAGGTTGGGAATTAGATAGAAAAAAGCACTATTGTTTATATGAAGGTGCCACAACCCTGTTCCTCCTCCCCCAATACATTTAATTGTATTGTAAAAGCAATAAGATGGCTGTTATTCATCAAACTTTGGTCATACTCTGTATAACCTCCTGGAAACAGAAGCTGAAGAAATATTTACAATGCAATCCTGTTTAGTTTTACTCAAAAGTATGTTTCACTATATTAGGTGGGGCTTACTCTGAAGCAGCTATGCCAAGGATTGCAGTCTCAAGTTTTGCCAGAAAACCACATTTCTTTTTTCTGCACTAAAGTAAGAACTTCACTCAAATTTGAGATAATAAAATACATTAAACCAAATCTTCCGCTACTCACTTGTGCTCTGGTTATGATATTTCGTCAGCAGCAGAATAAAAGGTAATAATGAAAGCACAGCACGACCAAATGCCCTTACATGCTAGATGCCACAGAATGATATCAAGTGGAGTAATATTCCACTTGAAGTGATCTGGCTAAATCCTGGGGCTTGTAGTTTTGGGAGGCACCAGAGTTCTTTGGCAGAAAATTCAAAATGCCCCTCCGTAAACTACGAATTCCAGGACTCCATAGGATGCAGCCATGGCAGTTCAAGTGGAATTATAGTGCTTTAATTGTCTAATGTGAAAGGGCACAAAGACATGCAAAATACATGTTTCATTTCATGGTGTGATCAATAAATGTATTTGACGTACTATTCTCTTACATCCTTCTGGAAATGTTTATCTTAAGAGTAAGAAATTGTATCAAACTCAGTGCAAATTCAAGAGAACATTTGCACAGGTTTGGGCCCTGGTCTGAGGCAGAATGGGGGTCATCCCTAAATGGACCACAAACTGCTGGTGCCTTTACTCGTCCATTTTGTAGTTATTGACCAGCAGGATTTCATGTGTGTGCATTGTGTGTGTAACAGTAAACAGAGGTAGTAAACAGAGGCTCTTAATAATCTTTTTGTAATTGAATTTGGCAAATACAAAACTATTGACAGGAAGATAGCTGCTTTGACTTTGGGGGGGGGGGGGAGATACCTTTTGGTAGCTACATTTGAGATTGCTCAATTCCAGTTTAGCTATTGTAGTACATCAGTATTTGGGAACAACTTTCCCTCTGGCTTTCCTTTAAGGCTCTTGATATCTTTAACTCTGCCCTCCAGCAAATCTTTCTAGTGTATTTCTCTGTAGTACCCTGATGCATTTTGAAGTTTGTTTGATGCCTGTGAGCTCCTAGATGTTTCTTTCCTGTCACTCCATACATAGGCTTTATATTTATCAGGAAGAAATGAATTCTAAAACTGTGTATTGTTTCCCGAATACATTGTACACCCTGCCATACTGAACAACAATTTGTATCACACATTTATAAAAAACAAAATGAAATGTTAGCATCATGTGATTAATACACTTCAAAAATATAACACAGTGATAATCTTTTACTCAGTGAATTACCTAAACGATGAAGATGCCTAATCATTTTAGTAACAGTTGCCCATTTTCAGAAAGGGAGATCAGGCACAAAATCAGGTATCTGTACATAGATCGTCTTTCTAGAATTGCTCCAGTTGCAAAAAAGATGTTGGACCTCACATAAAACATCCAAGGACTGCATCCATGATGGTCATTTCTGTATCACACATATCCTTTAAAACAGCCATTGTGATCAGCAAAAACATGTTTAGAAGGAGCTACATTCTGGGTTCTGAGTCCCCTTGTCCCAAGAATAACGTGACTGCTATCAGCAGAGATGAGACTGTTAATAGTCTCAACAGGTAGATGTGCAGGAAGTATGTGCAATGGTTAAATGCTTTACATTAATAATTAAATAGGAATTTTAAAACCAAATTTAATCTTTTTCTGATTTTATTTTTTAAAAATAATATACCGAACATTGGTTATATATATAAAAAAGGAAGGCAAATATTTGCAAGTCCAAAATCTATATATTAAAAAAGGACTTTCATTTAGAATGAATTGCTTGCTGATCAGCAGATAATTCATAAGTAGTAACCATTGATGCGGCAGAAGAAGGAAAAAGGGAGATAAGTAATTGCATTGTTTTGGTACTTTGTGCAACAGTTAATTTAGGCAAATAATGTGTTGACTGGGCAGAAGAGATCATAGGTCTTGTGAATGTGTACAAATTAATTCTCTTAAACCTCTTAAATATATTTCTTAAGAATACATATGTTGGCTTGTTTTGTCCACTTGTTGTTGTGTGCCTTCAAGTCATTTCTCACTTAGGGAAACGCTAAGGTGAACCTATCATAGAGTTTTCTTGACAAGATTTATTCACAAGGGGTTTGCCTTTTGTCTTCATCTAAGGATGAGAGAGTGTGACTTGCCCATGATCACCCAGTGGGTTTGCATGGCTAGGTGGGGATTTTAACTCTAGAGTCATAGTCCAATGCTATGCTGGCTCTATTTGTCCAATAGGAACTTAGATTCTTCCAACTTTGTCAGTGGATTGCAAACAGTTTTTTTAAAAAAATGATGTGGTATGATGGAATTAACAGAAAATTAAAACAACAAACTGATATTTATAAACAAGAACATATATAAATCAGCTGTAACATAAACCATGTGCAAATCTTGCCTGTCTAAACTGGAGTGAGAATCTATAGTCTTCCAGATGTTACTGAAATGCCACTTCCAGTGCTTTTAACCAATAGCTAGTCTGGCTGGGACTTTTGGGAGCTGAACTCAAACAACATCTGGAAGGCTGCACAACTCTGATTTTATCTAAACTGAAATCTTCAAGCTACTGAAACCCTTACCTTGGCAACATTTCCATATAAATATTTTATTTGGGTTAGTTTCCTTTCCACAGCAAAATTTCCCCAAAGCACTATAAATAAATTCTTCATGACTTGTCCATGTTTTTAGAAGTGTTGACAAGTGTGACTTAACCTTCACGTGCCAGATTTTTCTACATCAATCGATGGGCAGCTTTGGAGTTTACCAGTTTTTAGTAATAAACATCAAACTGCTTTCCAAGGTCCCTGAAATTTAAAACAGTAGCTTGAGAATATGACACAGAGTGGCTGCAGAAAGACAGAGGCTGGTCTCATGATTCTTGAGACAGAGGCAGCAAGCTCTCTTCTTTTTATGAACATTGAATCATTGCAGTTTTCCAGTACATTAATCAGGACTGTTGTACAAATCAGGTTCAGCAATAATTAGTAGCTGCTTTTTCCTGTCAAGTTGAAGCACACTCATCAGTTCAAAGGCTTAGTCCTGTTATAAATGGTCTGCCAGTTACTACTTCACTTTAAAAACCAAGATAAATGGATTTCATTCTCAAGTTGTGTTGCATAACTGGCATCTTTCTCACCCATCAGATCTCAAGCAAGTCTTCTCCACTCTCATCACTCTCGACAGTGAGTTGCCTTGTCCACCATTTCTTGACTTCTGATCCACAAGAAGCCGTATCTGACATGGGATTCATCTTGCACACAACAGACTTCATAGTTGTTCGGCTGCCAAATCGTAAATTGACTGAAGACACCGAGTGGCTTATTGGCTTTGGGGCTAAGATATTAAATAGAAAACATTTTAATAGTGCAAACATGTGTCATTCAGGCTTAGCAAGCAATCTTGTGGGGCCAGTGGTGGAGGGAATACATGGCAGAGGAACTGCTGCTTTCTAAGTCCTGCCAATTCTCACTAGCTAGGATGGATAATTTAAGACTGGGTGGGTGGGGGAGATGCAGTTTTCCTTCCCAGGTGTCGTGTTTTGTATTTTTGGTTTCTGCTTCTCACAACATGAATGGGAAGGAAAACAGCACAACTCCAGTACAATGTTGTCACAGATAACCTCCTTTGTTGGAGACTCATCAACAGAACCGTGTGTTCCTTATACATCCCTTCCTTTTCCTATTACAGCCGGCAATAACTTTATGCCTATGGAGATTTCATAAGCAGTAAATTTATGCCTATGGAGACCTATGGAGCTCCTCAGGAGACACAGGAATGCTACTCTGGCAGATGTTCCTCCCCCTTCCAGCTGAGCAGCACTTCATTTACCTCCGAACCTTCAGCTAAAGGACTGCACTTTCATGATCTCATCTCTCTCACTCTATAATTGTTGTTGTCGTTTTGCATTCAAGTAGCTTCCAACTTATATCAATCCTGTCTGCTGAGGGTGATTTCACATGAACTCCAAGGCCTTTAAGACTCTCAAATGCATTGTGCTTTAAATGCTTTAACACAGTATCCAACTTTGTTAACATACAACAGAAAAGGGAAATAAGCATTTTCTAAAAATATTATGGATATTCCAAGCAATGTGAGTTTTACATATGCATTATAAATAGTAGGCAATGACATTCACTTTTACCCTAAGTTAACTTTAAAGGCATGAATGAGAGATGTTGAGTCTATGTAATCCACAGTACCCAGAAGCGTACAGAACCAAGACTGTAAATCCTCTTATTGCTTTCACACTTGGCATCCACTCATTTAGTCCTTAGTTCATTTGTGTGATAGCAAAATTCAGATAGTTATTTATGTCTGTGATGATCTCATAGGATGATTAAACACTTTAACTGCCTGAAATACTGTTCTCCAAGAATTATATTTGGATAGGACATACCCTAATTCCTATTGTCAAAATAGCTTTTATTTATGGTTTTGTCCAACTGAGGTCTTCTGGGCTGTCAGAAAGTTTTTAAAAACAATCCTAAATAAATAAACAGATCTTTAGATCTTGAGACCTTAAGATCACCTTTTTTTTTCTTCCTTAGCATCAAGATCCTAAAAAACTGCCAAGAACATTTTCCCCAAGTCATTTTGGCTTTTTCCCAGACCAGACCTTTATGACCATATTTGGAAATGGGAAGAATTACATCCTTTTCTCTCTTTCACATTTCTTTCTGAAATACCTTAGGGTTTACTGCCCTTGCCTTTCTTTGTAAATTGACTTGCTTACTTGAGAAATTTGGAATGATTCTTTTACCTCAGTTTTAGGGTACATGCTCATTTTATAGGTACCGAGGAGCAAAGGAATGTATAGATGAATCCTGCTTTATGGCAGGCAGTATGATGTTGACTGAGGAAGACTGGGCATGTTGTGCTCTGTATTCCCAAGAGCTTTCTCAGGAGGACAGCAGGAATGGTAGACAAACCTCTGAGCAAGAAAATTTGCCCACTGTTATTGAACTTTGAAGACTATTTATTTATTTAATAAAATATTTGTATCCTACCCCATACCCCAAGTTCTCAGGGCAGCTTACAAATTAATCAGTTTAAAAAATAAATAACAATAACTTTAAAAGATTAAAATATATTAAATAATTTATTAAAAACAAGCCAATTTAAAATTGCTTAAAACAATTTAAAATACTGTGACCACAGCATATACACAGCCTGGGTAAAAACAGTTAAACCCAAAGACTATAAGAATAAGCCAAGTTTTGATTTGGGGCCCAAATTATATCAATGTTGTTGCCAACTGGGCCTCCAAGGTGAGGACATTCCACAACTGGATTGTCACTAAAGACAAGGCCTTCTCCCATGTCCTCCTAGAAGGCATCTCTCCTGTCAGTGGGACACAAAGGAAGGTCCCTCCAACAAACCTCAATTCTTGTCAAAGCATACATAAAGAGGCCGGTGCTTCTTCAAGTATTGAGGTCTGAAGCCACTCAAGGCTTTAAATCTTATCATCAGCAACTTGAATTCAGAATGGAAGTATATTGGCAAGTGCATTTCCTTTAGGGCTGTTGTCATGTGGTTGCTGAACAAAGATCCAGTAAAATGCAATGACAGGAAACACTCTTTTAGTTTGCATGAGGCATCAGATAGTAGTGATAGAATGGTATAGAACTTTCCAAGAATGCACCCAAGATGGTGGTACAGAATTGTTTCCAAAGCACAGTGATTTTGTTCCTCATCTACAAGGATTCTACTGAACATCAACTGAGGTGGAAAGTATTCTCTGTGGGCAGGAACTCTGCATGCTACTACTGTAGATCATTCCAACGAGGATGGAGCAGAACAGGAGAGGAGTTATCTGTTCATCTCCAATCTTTTTGGAATGCATGATCTCACATCCTTTTGATGAATTTCAGAATTATATCATTAGACAAGGTTTCTGGGTTTCATTTTTCAAGTCCACTGGCACTCATTTTGTAGATCTGATCAGAGTTTTCACCCACCTGATGGCAAACGCCATTGTCCAAACTTTCGTTGAGGTTTACCAGCTTCAGTAGAGTCTTGCCGATATCCACCTCTGTCAGAAAGTGTTGGACTGAGAAGTTGCTGCTGACTACTTGTCTGAAGAGAATGAGTGAGAGACAGAGAGATTGAGAACACAATATATTGACATACCTTTAAGATCATAGTATTCAGATCCATGTGATGTTGATTATGATTCACTACAGTTGTCCCTCCCTGTTCGCAGACTTTCTGTTCATAGTTTTGAGTTTCCGCAAATGGCAAGCCAGGAGGGACAAAATGGAGTATGTGCCCATGGTGTGCAAGCGGGACCGTGTATGGGAGGATGCCACCATTATACTCAATGAGGGTTGAATATCCGCATTTTTTCTATTTCACCTGGGTTTGTGTGTCCAGAACAGATCCCCGTGAAGGGGGAGAGATGACTGTATAACTATTAAATTAATCAAAACTAGAAAAAATTAGGATAATTAATCTCAACACATAAAATATTTGAATTTCAGTCATTCACACACTCATCATATCAGGCTGATGAAGTAAAGGTTGATTAAACCTGAAGGCAGTCATAGCAGTCCCGCAAACACCAAATGTCCTTATTATTGTAATACAAATACCCTGGGGGGGGGGAGGGTTCGGGACTCTGGAATGTTAATGTAATTTTTTTAAAATCTGTATCCTATTTTTACTGTTGTAATCCGCTTGGATTCCCTGAGATTAAGTGGAATTGAAATAAATATTATTGGAAGGATGGTGAAGGAGATATGGAGAAACACAGACTTTTGGTACCTGGTTACTACAATATATGTACAGTAGACTATGCAATAAAGCTCAAACTGGAAAAGAACAAGATTGTGCTCCAGCCAATCCTACTGCAGTCATATCGTGTGTGTGTGCCTGTGGCAGGCAAGGTAAACAACAGCTGCCTCCAGAATCCTTTATTGAGCATGTGTGAGCAGCAAAACAGGAAGAAAGGGGGAAATCTGATAAGGCTGCCTCACGAGATACCCTTGCAACATGTTAAAGAAGAATAGATCTATAAATCTGACCATCATAATGGAAATCAATAGGAAAAATGGGATCTCGTGAAAGAAAAGAGTCATCCTTGGATGCCATTTGGGAAAAAAAGCCTTTAAGTGGGCTTTAGAAAATGTTTTGATTACTTATGCAAAGTTTTCTTGAGGAGACTGTTTCATTCCACACGCACATATTATTCGTTTTGAATAAACAGTTGAACTACTGTTTTCTTGTGTAGGGAGGTATTCGTATTCTTTCCATGCTACTCATACTTCCCTCTGGTTGACATTTTCTGTCAAAGAAGAAGTGCCTAGGAACACATCAACTTTGTTAAATGAAATATGTCACTACCTTTATTTATTTAGGACAGCAATAAGGGCATAAATATCTCAGTGCTAATTTCTGAAAGTAATTTTTTTTCCTTAAAAAAAAAAACCAAACATACAGGGGTGGAGTGAAAGATGGAGAGTAATATTAGAATCACTAGCCAACCTGTCCTCAGGCAAGATAAGGAAGAGTAGATTAGCCCTGGCATAAATCACCTCCATTGGCCCCAGGCCTCCCAGGTACAAGAAAATTTCAAAAGAGCAGGAAAATTTAGTTCTCCTTTGCAGAGCACAAAAGACCCTCTTGAAACCACGGGACTGTCTTTGTAACAGAGTATAGCATAATGGAGGGTGCTGAATTGTTTTATTTTCTAGATCACTGGAAGTATAAGAAAGAAAGCAAAAATTCAGGAACGAAAATAAGGAGAAAAACTCTACACTTCCAGTCCACTAGGATAAGGTTACCAGGATAGTACTTGAAGAACAAATATGGCATCTACCCGTTTCAGCATATTCTGTGGACTGTGTGTGTGTGTGTGGGGGGGGGGTGCACCTCACTGCCAAAAATGTCTAGGTTAAGTTCTAGAATATTCTAAAGATTCTACTCAGAGCCACATGTTTTCCAACACTGTATGCCTCCACACAAGAATACAATAAAGAATACAATCTTGAACAAAACTGTACCTCAGGTTGTGTATTATCCTGATTGTTAGCATTCATATCGTCACTTGGTTGTGTTGTTTCGATGCTTGGTGGATTTAGGAAACGACTAAGCTCTTGTTGTTGACTCTCTCTGAGACTGTGGATAATGCTGCATGACTGTTGTTGTTTCTATAAAAAATACAATAGAACATGCATTGTGTACACAACACTGTATAATAATTTATATTTTTATTTAATAGCACTCTGCTCTTTTTTTTTTTTTTTACTTAAAAGTATTGTTCTAAACTGGAGATGTGATCCTGTTTGCTTTGTTTTTCATTCCCTTTAGTCTGCAACAGTTAACAGTTGATGTTTTCCTGCTCAGTTATATACCATTTCATTTTATTTCAATCTGCCTTCTGAAAATATCCAAATACACATTTAAATGAAAATGGTCAGTTAGTAGGAAGCAGCTTTTATAGAGCTCACCCAGAGGCTACTGAATTAAATTGGTTTCACTTATTTTTAAATTAGACACTAGATAAGATTAACAAAATGATAATGAAGACTTCCTTAGAAAACTATCAACTGTGACTTTCATATCATGCTGCTTTTATGTTTCAATGACATTGTTTCCAAAAAGGATGCAAAAGTGACACTCCAGAATCAAAAACATCTTCCATTTTAGCTAGAAATATTAAGCAGCTATGTGCCGCATAGTATTACTGTATAACCCAATCCAAGATAATTGTTTGAGGAAGGTAAATCTATTTATTTCTTCATTACATTTATATTTTGCCTCTCCTCCAAGCAGCTGAACACAGCATACAGTCTTCTTCATTTTCATTTTATCCTCTTGACAACTTTGTAAGGTAGGTCCCTAATGAATTTTATGGTTGAATGGAGGTTTGAACCAATGTCTCCCTAGTTCTAACCACTACCCTCACTTCCAGCTTCCATAAATCCAAATGTGGAACAACACTCTATTCCACTCATAATTGGGTAGTCTGTTTATATGTATATAAAATTACACACAGATGCTAAGAAACTCCTTTACTAAACTACAAAGATATGTAACAGGATGCCAGTAAGAGTGCCAGATGTGCACTGGTGTCCATTGTACAGTAGAACCTATGTGATGCTCATTGGCTCTGTTGCTCCCATTATGCATCCAGAACCTGCTACTGAATATGGACATTAGACAAGTATGCAATTCTAATTGTCACATAAGTAAATTCACTTGAGAAGGTGCAAGTCCCTAAGAGGATTCCAGGCTCTGCCTTCCGCACAATGTTTTTGTATAAGCTTTTTTACAAAAAAAAATCTGCAATGTGAAAAATCATAAAAATGTGCATGTTGTAATGTACAAATGTAAAAAAAAAAGTGCATCCTGTAATTTTCACAGTGCGGGAGAAAGATTTTGAAATTATTCACCTCCTCTACATGTGAAAATGAAACATGCAAGTAGCTAGATCCGTATCCAGTACCAGCTCCCAAACCTTCAAGATGGTACCATTTATTATCTTCCTTCACATCTCTAACTAGAACCCACTTTTTCCATGAAGATTTTCTCCCCCCCCAATACAAATGAAGACAGAGTATACGCATGTTTGCAGCTTTTAGCAATAGCAAAATATTGAGTAACAGGTGAACATTCTCCATATGAATTCTTAACAAGCTCATGTCATTCTAAGCTTTCTTGGGAATTCTGTGAGCATTTCCCTAAACTCAGAGAAATCTAGGCATAGTCTGTCATCATCACCTCTATGCTGCTTTTCTGTTTTCTTCATTCTTCTGCTATCCCATGATTTTCTTCAAGTTGTTTGGGTAGTGGCGTAAGGAAAGATTACAAGGAAAGAATATGGATAATGGCTCATCCTAAGGTTCTAGGATTCTTGTTTCATCACATCACAGAGTTCTTCTAAGTTAATGTTTAACCTAACTGTTATATAATAAAATTGTACTTGTTTTTATTACCACTATGTCTGTTTCATTTAATTTTTAAATTGTTATTTATTTAACCTCCCGTCTTAATTTCTGTAATGCACTCCATTATGGGGCTACCCTTATGTTTGATTCAGAAAATTCAATTAGTACAGAATATGGCAGCCAGATTGGTCTCAGGGACAACTAGACGAAACCATATAACACTGATCCTTTGCTGGCTACCTATTAGTTTCCAGGCCCAGTACAAGGTGTTGGCTATCACCTTTAAAGCCTTAAATGGCTTAAGTCCAACCTATCTTCAGGACTGCCTCCTTCCATACAATCCACCCCACACACTCAGGTCCTCTGGGAGGAATCTGCTACAAACTATAAAAACTAGATTGTCTGCAACTTCCCAGAGGACCTTTTTGGCAACCAGATTATGGAATGGCCTGCCTGATGAGATCCATCATATAACTACCTTAAACAGCTTTTAAAAAGATGTTAATACAGTTCTCTTCTGGCAGGCCTTTCCCAAATAGATACCCAGCCACAAAAAAATGAACACATAATTTTTGGACCTGATTTTCTTGTTGTAATCATTGTTATTTTGTTGTATATTATTTTAAGTTATGTTTTATATTGTAAATTGTTTAATTATATTTAAAGGGGGGTTGGATTGTGGGATATGGATTGTATATTTTAATGCTGTAAGCCGCTCCGATTGCGATGCGCAGAGGGATGGGATAAAAATAAATTTTATTATTTATTATTATTATTTATTAATTGAATTTGAATTATTGAACTGAAATCAGTCACTTGCCTAGAAAAGGAAATACCTTGAGGCAAATGGCTGTGTTGATTAGTGGGTTCAATGTGGTAAAGAGTGACCAGATCTTATAATTAATTATTAAATTAAATGAATTCCATCTTGGGAGAAAAGCAGGATATAAATTCAATAAATAAATAACAATTCAAACATTAAATTAATTTCTTTCCATTGTTGAGCAGTTTTTCTAGGGCTCCTATCACTTACCTTGCCCTTTCATCCAGGGAGGGATCTTATGGTTGAAAGGCAAGGTGAGTGATAAGAAACCTAGGGTTGGAACTGCAGGACCAGCCTGGGTTTGATTATTTGTCACACTCATCCGGCCCCATCGAAGGGCCAGCTCTGGCAGAATGCAATTATACCATCCCTGACAGATGCTTGTTCAGTCCCTGAAACTGAGTAAGAGACTACAATCTCTTGAATCAGATTTTTCTAAAGTCAAACATTATGAAGTCTCTCCTACTGGTTTAGCCAAAACTTATTTCCTTGCAAACTGTCCCAATTGCCTAAGTGCAAATGGGACGAGATATAAATAATAATAATAATAATAATAATAATAATAATTTCCTTGCAATTTGCACTAAATAGTTCTGTTCCACCTTCCTTAAGTTTTCATTTCCAGATTAAACTTTAATGTTTAGAGCCTGTAACATGCTTAGGTTTCCTATTATCAGTGGTAACTCTAGAACTTCATTTTCACTAGTATGTATTTCTTATTATTCTCTCTTTTGAGAGCCATTATTGTGTGTAGCACTTTAGACTACGAGCACATAAACTCAAATTCAAATCTTCATCCAGTCATGACACTCACTGGGTAACCCTGGACTAGTCGCTATTAAACGACCTAAGCTATTCCACATGATTGATGTGATGACAAAATGAGAGAAAGCATTATGGTTCCTTGAACCCATTTGGGGAAGGATAGGATAGAATGTAACATAAATAATAACATCAACAGCATAGTTTCAAAAGCAAGATGCTTAGGAACCCTGGTGGCACAGTGACATGAGGAGTACATTGGGACCTCAGTATCTGCAGGGGATCTGTTCCGGAACCTTCCCCACAGATACCAAAATCTATGGATGCTCAAGTCCCATTGTGCCCAATGGTGGCATGTACACATAGCTGCGCTGCCCTTAGGGACAACAGGACATCAAGTGAAGTCCTGTTGTCCCTAATGGTGATGGGGTTGTATACTTGTGCTGCCACTGGGGGTCTGTTCCTAGTGGTGATGTGGCAATGTGCATGTGCCACCATCGGGGACAACATGGGCTTGCTGTCCGTGGATGCTCAAATCCATATGGCAAGACCATGGATACTGAGGTCCCAGTATATGTTGGTGACATGCTACATACTTTTCTTTTTTGTCCTTGTTAAAACTTACTGCTCTAATGCGCTTCAAGCACTTTTTCAACCACATGCGGATGGTCTGTTTGGCCACTTCTTCCTCTATGGTGTATTCCAGTTGTTCCCTAGCAAGCAGTTCTTCTAGCTGAAGACTTTTTCTGATGTCAACAGACCTATATGAGAGCATGCTGGGGAAAAAAAATCATTATCATTGTCATCACTATCATCAGAAGAAGATGGAATAGCAGGAGGAGGAAAAGGAGGAATTTATTACGATGTTATTTTAAAAAATAATTATAATAGTGGATGTATCACATGTCTCCTTTGCCCATGGATGCTTATTTTGCTTATACAGTGAAATGATGTGGAAAATTCTACAGTCACTCCATTAGAGAGCACTATTATCTGACACTTCACGAATTAGGTGATGATTACAGGAGTGAGAACTGGCCCTCTAGTCAAATGTGTAGTAGGAAAAATAATAGTTTTTATGTTTATTTGGATCAAACATCAAAACATGTGTTATACTGGTTGGCAGAAAATTAAAAAAAACTGAAGTGAAGGTGCAGGAGACAGTAGTATTAACTAAAAATAATTTTAGGCTTGGTAATTCCTGCAACCTTCATTGGCATGCAGTGAATAACCCCTTTGTGGACTGTATTTCTGTGCCATCTGGAGAACGTTTTTTTCATTTAATGAAAATGTTCTACAATTCCTGTTAACATGTCTATATCACAACTCTGTTTTGTAATTTAGATACAATACTGGGATGAAAACTATAATTGATTCTGAGGCTAATTCTTCGTATGTCTGGTCAGAAGCAAACTTTTTTGCAATGTGTAAGGCATATTGCCAAGTAATTGGGCTGAGGTGCAGCCTTATTATGAAATAAAATATACCTCAGTACATCATGGAAGGTTACATCTCCACCGTTATGCAGCCTCTCCATTTCATAACACATGTGCTTGAACAAAAGTTTGTCCTTATCGAGATCCACTTCTAATCTCCCACGCAGCAACCTCAGCAAAAACTTGACTCTGAAAGTAGGAATCACTCCCTAAAGGAGAAAAAACAAGGCACAACTATCTATAAACATTGGCATCACTAGGGTTTGTGTGACTGGGTGTGGTAATTCATCATGTCATGCACCCATTGACCTCCTCCCTTTACTACACCATGCAAAATCCTTAGTAATGTTTTATGTACTAATGCTACTCATTAATCATACTTTCCATATATTGCCGAACTGAATAGTAATAGTTGTGACATGAACAACTAGCAAAATTAAAACTATTCCTTTAATTTACAATATCATTCACACAGCCTAAATGTATTTACATATGCACAGTTTCACGCAGTGAAAATGTGTAAAATGTTTTTAAAGAAAACTTTAAAATAATAAAAAAATAATTTTTGTAAAAAAATCTAGGGCCTCTCCTTTCTCCTCTTACTGAGCCTTACCCCACTCATATAATCTCTTACAGCATTTTAAACAGAAACAGGCAAATATCACAGCCCGTTTCTTCCAAAATGTGGATGTTTGAGGAGTGGTGCTGTCACCCCTCTTTTGGGTGACCTTGTGCAGTCTGCATCCCCCACACCTTCCTAGTAATGCCACTGTCTATAAGAGAGCTTTGGATCATTAAGCAGTATGCTGTACTAGATCCAGGACTCACAAGGTCAGCAATATTTTTATCACCAGGGTTCATGACATCATTTCACACCCCCCCCCCCCTTTCTCAGCTTCTCTGCCTGTTCTGACGTTAGCTTTAGTCTTTACAGTAGCTGGGAGAAAAAAAAAGTCTTTCCTGAGTGACAAAATATTTTTGTGAGTGATCCCTCATGTAATGCAATTTTTTTGTCTTAAATGGCAATATAAGACCTATTAGCTATGTAAAACTGCTGCTTCCAGTGGGGATGAGAGCAACAAAAACTCTTTTGTTAAAATGGATTGACACAGCTGATGACATTTTTCTACTTCTTTGGGAGGAGTGGCTATGGGGACTGTCAAGATAGGCATCTACACATCCAAATTTCTCACTGTACCATTATTAAATTTTGTTCCTAAAACACATAGTTAGGCAATACAAAAGTCCAATCCTTTCACTATTATAGGCCACTGCATATCCAATCACATTTTGAAAGTCATGTTCAAGTACACAGCCTGAAACTAACTGATGTTGGAAGACTCTACTTATTTCTACCTTATTTTTACTGTTGACATACAGTTTTTCTTTGTTTGTTTGTATTTCTTTGCTGACAGTTAATTTCCTTTTAAACAGCTAAAAAAAAAACAAAAAAAAAAACCCTGAATGAAACTTGTGGGATTACAGTGTAACCTCTTACCTCTCTTTTGTCATCAACCATGTTCCATATAATTTGAAAATGTCTGAGATCATTATAACTTAAGAGCTGATCTTCCTCCGTAGAGTAGAACAGTGAGAAATTTTCCACAATTATAGCTATAGGAAACAGAAAGCGTGAACACCATATAAAAACTTTGAACTTCAAGTGCATTAATAATAATTAAAGAATGAATAGAAACTTAGATTTAAGAGGACAGCAAAGGTACAAATATGTAATATGCTAATCTCATTTTCATATATTTCAAAATAATTTAAACAATAATTGATAATTCGTTTTATTACAGTTAATGATATTTAACCCATAACTAGACACCAATATGTGTCAGCCTAAATGTGGGAAAAAACCATAATCCACAAAATAGCAACTGAACCCACAAAAAAGGGTTTTGAACATCTGAAGTTAAGTTGCTGAAAGATGACGTTTAATAGCTAAAAAGCTGTCATCAGACTCTTGATATTTTAAGGCCTTTAGAAAGCAAAATACTGCTGAAATCTCAGATCAAAAGGACTCTAATGTCATTTAATGGCAACTGTAGCATGAATGAGATTCAAGAAAGGCAAAAGCTTACAAAGTGAGAATCACTTCTTTTCCAAATGACATCTATTCCTTTCTATTTGTTCCTACTGACCAGACAGTATGCTTTGTGCTTTCTTGGGGGGGGGGGGGGGGAATCTACATATACAAAATGGCAGAAAATTATCTTGCAATTATTATTTTGTTTAGAAAGTTCAAGAAGGGAGGAAGGTGACATTCCACAGGACTCATATGAATATTATAGCAAGCAATGTCCATCTCCCATGTGAACTGTCTTTTAATGCCAGGATGATAACCATATCTTCCTGATGGAATTGATTCCCCAGGATTCATTAATAGTTTATATTTGAAAGGATTAAAATTGCTACTAATTCAGGTTTTTGTGGGTTCTGTCAGTGATTCTACTTTGGTTCTCTAAATTAACAAGATTTTTTACTAAGTTATGAGTATTTTTTATCTTTTCAGATGTATGTGGCATTTATATTGTTTCATTTTAATTTCAATTTGTACAATATATTTGTATCTATGAACAAATTGAAGGGCCCTAAGAAAATGAAAAATGAAACAAAATTTATAAAATAATCGTACATATAGGGTTTGACTCAGAGCCCCTCATGATTACCAACCATAGAATAAATCCATTGAAATCAATGGGACTTAGGCTCCTCAGGACTAACTGAAGTCCCATTAATTTTGTGGGCCTGCGTGGCATAGTGGTTTGAATGCTGGACTTCAACTCTGTAGATCAGGGTTCGATTCCCTCTTGCCCATGAAACCCACTGGTGACCCTGGGCAAGTCACATGCTTAGCCTCAGGGGAAGACAATGGCAAACCTCCTCTGAACAAATGTTTCCAAAAAAGCTCCATGATGGGTTCACCTAAGGGGCGCCATAAGTTGGAAATGACTTGAAGGCACACCATTCCCACCTCCACCCCCCACAACAACTCTAAATATGATTATGTCTGGATCCAATCCATAATAAATACATATAATATTGATTTCCTTTACCACATAATATTGATTTCCTTCACTAAAACTTACCCACAAGCAAATTTAGCATTATGTATGCAATGATGACATAAAATGAACAGAAATACATAAGAGCACCAGCATAGTTCCCACAATCTGTCTTCCAGTATGTGCTACTATCTGGAGTACAAAAAGGAGGCTGAACCTTCAAAGAAAAATATTATTATTATTATTATTATTATTATTATTATTATTTTAAAAAGCATATGTATTTTGTAATGAAACTAACATATGCACATGCACGCACATTTTGATAAATTACTAAAATAGGGGACCTAGAGTGGCATTAACACAATGGCAAGAACAGCAAGAGTTAACAAAACATTGATATGTATGGGAGGACAAGAGTGAGATATAAGCTCAGGAGGACAATGGCAGATTCATGTATAATTTTGAAACATAGATTTGTCTTTGTACGATAGCAAATGTGGTGTGGAGCTCCATTTTTTTTAGTGGAGCAAGCTACATAAATCTTCATCATGTCTTGCTGTGGTAAACTGCTACACAGTTTCATTGGCCAATTCAATGAAGATAGAAGGCCATACTGAGCTTTGTAAGCACTGACCATGCCAGAGACTCTGCACTGAGCTGGCAGACCATAAAACTCCACCAGGCATAACCCCTTCAAAGTGTCCTTCTCCCAACTGTTCATTGGAATATAGCATGGAATGCAGAAGGTAAGTGGACTGATACTGGAACGAAGGCAGAATGATACTGCAATGAAGGTAGAATTTGCAATGAAGAACTATAGATTCCTCCCTTCCCTCCATATCAAAGGGATTATTTACTGTTAGATGGAATTTGGGTAAACTGGCAAGGAGTGGATTGTCAGAAAAGACCTGCCAGGTCACAAGAAATGGCCATCTGCACTGGCACCCTATTTCCAGCAAACACCAGTCAGCCTATTTTTGAAGGATTATGAGCTGGCTAGAGATCTCTTCTGTTGTCTGTTCCTGATGCCTCTTAAATTGAGTTTTTGCTTAGTTATCTTTCATAGCTAAATCCGTTAGATCCTCTTTGTGAATATTCCATATGCCAGAATGGGGAATGTGAGGCCGTTCAGATATATTTGGACTACAGCTCCTATGATACCTTACCATTGGATCTACTGTCAGGGCAACTGCAAGTTGTAGTCCATCAATCCACCAACATCTGGAGGGCCATATATCCCTCGCTATAGTATATATCCTTTTTATATGTATATCTTTACTTATGGCACATCTACATTAGGGCACATCATCATGTCTGGCTGTGGTAAACTGCTAATTAGTTTCATTGGCCACTTCAAGGAAGACAGAAAACCATACTGATCTTTGTAAGCACTGACCATGCCTGAGACTCTGCACTGAGTTGGCAGAGCATAAAGCTCCACCAGGCATAACTCTATTCCATCCACTTCTCTCCATGTCCATTACTTCCTTTTCTGCAGCCTAGGTTCCTCTCCATTGCCATTTAGTGGCTAAGGGTGGGCAGGTATTGTCCAGTTTGGTTCCTGCAACTGTATTCATAAAATGATGTCATCCTCAAGTGCCTCTGGGGGACCCCAAGAGGTCCAGGATGATGCCTGTATCATCATGCATTAAGCTGCAGAAACACACCCACTAAATAGCCATGGGGTCACCAGGTGGCAGGTAGATAGGTGACATGGGTAGAGAGCCCCATCTGCAATGATCTTTAAAAGATTTGGCATTATACCAGAGTATCTCTCCAACAGGATTTCAGTCCATAGTCTTATTCATCATCCAAAAAAAAAAAAAATCAAAACAATTTGGCTTTTCCTTGTATACCCCAAAATAAACAGTGTGGAGAATGAGGAAATATGCTCCCAAGACAGAATCCTGACAGATTTTTAAATATGTATATAGTTTGTTTACATCTGAATGCTCAGAGCAGGTGGTCCAAGATAAAACCACACTAGCCCTGCAGGGGAAAACGGGACAAAAGAGAGAAGCATTTTGAAATTTATATTTTCAACAGACTTACAAATATTTATTAGCTAGTAATATATTTCAGAAGATGTAGAGTTCTTTTTTCTCTTACAATTTATATAACGCTGAATTCATTTAAATATGAAAATAGCATGGGTATTTTCTGAAATATTTCTCTGGACATAAATGTTTATAGATTTATTCTTATAATACATGGAAGGCCAACAAGTGCCCCTCCCCCAGTTTTTGTTGCACTGCATCTCCCATAATCATCACTGTTGAATGGAGCTGCAATCCAGCAACATCTGGAGGGCACAAATCTGCTTTAACATACTCTGAGGCAGACAAAATGAGGTTTGAAGCAAGGGTAGCAAATAGTAGTTAAGGGAACATGGCAGTCAGAGCATTAGATATGGAGAAGCCCCAGTGTTTGTGTTGATTTTATAATTCTGGTTAATTTACCATGCAGTCGTGCATTATCTTGTTCCAGTCTTCTCCGGTGACAATTCGGAAGAGTACAGTAATGGCCTTACCAGCTGATGAAAAGTTGGCATGTCTGTTTCAAATAAACCAAAACAATCTCATTCAGTGTTACACAAAGGAACTTTGGTATATAAACTTCAAGGCACCAAGAACTCTTCCTACATTCCTCTACTCCTTGATTGCATCTAAGTATGAGCACAGCACAATATACTGACTAATGGTTTAGAATGAGAAGACAAATTATACCCCCTGTATAGTAGTCTTTTTGTTACTCTCTCTGGCTAGGAAGGTATTTCTAGTATGCAAACATCTTGTGATCTATGGACTGAGCGTGGCACAATACCAGCGCTGTGTGCATTTTGTGTATCCTTAGCTATACCACACAAGGACAGATTCTGAAATTTTGGCACTAGACTCAGCTTCCTGGGAATCTCAACAATCATCTTTGCTTTAAAGCAGCAAGACAATCATTTCAATTACTCTCTAATGGAGTAGAAAAAGAGGCATACCTATTGATGTTCTCTCCATATTTTACAGTGCCGAATAAAACAACTCCAGCAAAAGCATAGCAAAGCAACAGCAGGAACATTCCTACTATGATGAAAAAGCTCTTGTACATGCTGACAACCACTGTCAGCAGCAGCATCTTCAGGGTCACCTGGAAAGAGTGAAGGAAAGCATGTAAAACTCTACAGACTACTGATGAACCCTAGCCAGCTTTTCTTTAAAAAAAAATCTGGACGATATCAAAGGCTAATCTGTTTTTTTTAATTGTCAGTACCTCAGCCTAAACACATGATAATTTACAACCTGACTTGTCTGAGCAGTTGTGCAACAAAATATGTCACATATAAGGGGCACTAGCATTCCCACCCAGGGCATCACCTAGGGCTAGGAGGCAGGGCTTCTGGATAGGGGTGGGGCCAAAAGGGTACTCCCCTCACCTTACATCTGGAGCACATACAATTGTGCTGCAGCAGCAAGGTGTGGGTGTGCTTGTCCCTTGAAGCATGGCCATGTGGGACTCGGAAGGCCATTGGAGGAGATTCGGTTCTGGGTTCTGTAGGGCCATGGCCACGCAGGACATGGAATGCAGCTGAACCCCCATTGACTTCTGAGTCCACGTGGCCCAGAACACAGCTGCCCACTCTCCCTGGGGTGTACTACCCCACTGGGTGACACCCCCCTCTGGAGTGTCACCTGGTGCAGTGTGCACCACCCTAGTGATGCCACTGATAAGGAGTAGCTGTGAATGCTCATGATTGCTGAGCCCAATTGGTATGAATTATTCTGCACAGGCTAACAATGAAGAAATTGTAAATTTCTGTAATGTTTTATAAATTAGGGAAATTAGACCTGTAATAATGCCTAAAATATGTCTCAAAACATAACTTTCATAGTAATAAGTTAGGGAAAAAACCCCAAAGGACAAATGTCATTTCCATCAGTGTAATGTAGTTTCTGAAATCTAATTGCAATGCCTTCACTGTGTTACAAAAAGTATCTCATTACAGGTAACTATTACTTGTAATTCAGCATCTCCAAGCTGAATTGGAGTATTGGCAGTACTGATATTGATACTGATGGAAGAGCATTACCATTCATGAGAGAGCAGATCTCTAACAAGTGGTGGAGGGTGTTTAATTTCTTGCCCTTGAACTCTTAGCCATGTGCAGCAACTGTTCTGAAAAGGCCCAAATAGCTTTAGGAAAAAAATGGGGATGAATCAAAACAGTATGCGTCAAAGCATGGTTTTGCTGAGTAGTAGTAGCATGGATGGAGGAGATAACTGGCAAAGGTAGAGACAAGATACTCAAGGTAGAGGATGGTGGAGGCAAGAGAGTTGGAACCAAAAAGAGTGAGAAGTATTTGTTGCAATATGAAAGGGTTTGATCCTGCTATGAATGCATAAGCTAGTGGTGCCTTGGACAAGGTTGAATTCATAGTTCCACTGCTTATCCAAGCATCACAGCTAATGCTAAACTAGAATACTCTTGGAAGAGGAATACCTCGAAACATTCCTTGATACATTTGCTGTAACTGGGGATGGTGTTCCTAGAAGCAACTGAAGAGAATCTACTATGCTACTGTTACCCAAATGAAGATGGCAGAGCCAATTCTGAATGGGGTTAAATATAAAAAGCCCATAGGTATTATTTCAGGGTAAGTAGTAACAGTCAACAGATACATGGCCCCATTTGGTACCACTTGATACATTTTATGGCTAGATTCACTAAGCTCTTCTTTATTTATTTAGCTTTATTTGTTCTTCAGTATTTCAATACTTTTTGCTCTACTTTAGATTTATTCAAAAGCAGATTTTGAATAATGTTTTAGGTTCTGTCAAATAAAAATTCATACTGGTTTTCTGTTTATGTTTTCTCCTATCTCTATGTTCTTCAGTGCTTTGGTTTTTCTGCAGCAGAGCATAACATACTGGGTGGGAATATTGGTATTGAAAATATGGTGAACAGAGAAATAAAATATGACATTGAAAATATGGCACTGACAAAGCAATGAACCAACCTTTTTAAATTACAAATGACCAGTATAAAAATGGGCATGTGTATGCCCTAATTTGTACTCACATGCTTCCCACAGATTGAGAAAAATCTGAAAACGATGACACATGCTCCCATCATATATGTGTAGGCATTCTAAAACAAAAACACAGGACTTTTTTTTGTTCAGCATTCCTTCTTACACAGTAGCTTAGGAAAGTTGTACTTGAGCCACACATACTATAATCAGGCTATGAGTATTACCTAACTCAGTGGTTCTCTACATTCGCCTCTCTGGGTGCCTTAGATGTCAACTACCAGAATCCCTGATTATTGACCGTGTTAGTTTGGGCTTCTGGGGACTAGAAAAATATCTGGAGGCTGAAAGGTTGAGTATCACTGAATTAAATAATTCAACTCCTAGACATAAAGAAAGATGAATTTTCATTATTCAAGTCTCATTCATAAACAGAGTATGAAGAACAGCAATATTTTAAAAGCATGGCCAAAGGTTCAGGTTCACGATTATGAACCTGAATTTCCAAAGATTCCTTGCCCATGATATAAAAACAGCCCTTTTGCAGGACAGCAAGGGTTCATTTAGCCCAACATCCTGTTTCCAAGAATGGCTGGCCAAATACTTCCAAGGCGGACAGGACTACTATTCCACTCCTTGTTCCTATCAACTAGTATTTAAAGCACAGTTCTATTTGACATGGAGTTTCCATAGCACCAACATGGCTGACAGCCACAAATAGGTCTTCCATTTCAATTTGTTGTGAAAGCCAGTAATTGCCATGGTGGAGGGGTGTGTGTGTATTCCACATGCTTTGACAGACAGACAGATAGACTTTGTGAGAAATATTTTCTTTCAGAGCCTGGAAAAGTTACCGTTTTGGGACTACAATTCTCAAAATCTCCACTATAGTGCATTTTCACTTAGGCGCTGTTTTTTTCAATATCTCCTGAAGCATAAAAATGTAGCTATGCAGAGTAAGGTTCACAATTCATATTGTTTATGTCATGAGGCACCGTATATGCTCCTGGTAGCTTTAACCAAGCCTATATAATATTTCCTTGTTTCCTGTTTTATTGCTACAATGCAAATCACCCTGAAAAACTGGGTGATTTGCATTGTAACAATAAAATAGGAAACAACTGCGGGGTCATCTCATATAAATAAGGATGTCTCCATGTTGCTGCATTTTCAAGTGGGTACCATACCACAAAGAGGAGGTGTGCACTAGCTTAAAGCTGCTGCCACACTGCAAAATTAATACAGCTTGACACCACTTTAATTGTCATGGCTCCATTCTGTGGAATTCTGGGATTTGCGGTTTGTTGTGGCACCAGAGCTCTCTGACAGAGAATGTTAAAAATGCAAAATCCAGAACTGCATAGCATTGAGTCATGGCAGTTAAACCAGTGACAAACTGCATTAATTCTGCAATGCAGATGAAGCTAAAGGCTTTACAAAAATCTGCAGGAACTGTATTTTGTATCATAAAGCTCTGTTCAACCAGTTAGGCAGTTATACATTTCCAGATGTACCATAAACTACAATAGTGTAAAGGACATATTGGGGATTGAGTTACAACATCATGCAGCAGCCATCTGCATATGGCTGTAGTCAGTTCTCTCTTTCACTGAGCATCAAGATGCTGTCTAGTCAGTCTGCCTTGTTTGTATCACTTCAAGTTATGGCTCCTCTGTGCATTTTTTAAAAATTGAAGGCATAGAAAGCACATATTTAGAGAAGACAATTAGGCTGGCCTATGCAGATAAAATATAGAAGAGCATTTTAAAATCTATAAAGAAGCATTAAGTGATTTTCCTTTCTGCCTGCATTTCACAAAGTAACCCCCCCACAAAAGTTTGTCACCTGAATAAGAATGAAGTCCAAGCATACAAACATGGAATAAACCATGTTTTCTCATGTATTTATTGCTAGGATCTGGGGCTTCAGGCAAGTTGACATACCATCAGTCATGGAACACAGAACTCACCATGTATGCCACATGTACTAGGATGGTGTACAGTGGTGCTTCTGTGGGTTTCTGGTGCTCTAATTGATTTGACCATAGCACTTACTATACTTAAAAAACTGCTGCTATTCTCAAGGAGTAGTCATGCATCTGACAAAGTTGGTTACAGTGCATGGAAACTAAAATTGCAATAAAGCTGTTGGTTTCTAAGGAGCCACAAGACTTTTTGATGCTTTCTTAGAGGTATGGTAAAACCTAGCATAGCTGAAAACCAAGTCTCAATCATACTTGTTATTGTTGTTGTTGCTGTTGCTGTTGTGATTTTGCACTCTCTCAACTGCTCAGACCTAACTAGTTCTGAACCAAATCTGGGTAGAGGGACCCATTGCCAAGATTCTATTTTTGTATGCTTTCTGATGAACTCCCAAGTAGCCTGTTCTGATGATGCACTTAAAACATTAAAAATACAGTTTGCTGAAACTTACAGTTATGGCAAAATGGAGGATTACCCATATGATGCCCAAGGATGTCACCAAGAGATCATAGCGATTTCTTCTGCTTTGCCAAAAGCCAGCTGGGGACATAGCAATAATTTTCATGGTAACCTATCAGAAATAAATAGATATTATTAATTTCTCCGTGAAATATCCTTTGCACCTTTCACAAACACTCTGTAGCATTTCAATAGAATTTTATCTAAGGATTACTGGAAAATGAATAAGAATATAATTGGATTAAAAAGTAAATTTAGATTAATGTCCAAAACCAAAGTTGATATAAGATAAAATTATCTGATTGCCATTTCTATATTTGTTAATGACTTTTTGGTCAAAATTAATAACTCAGGAAAGTAATTTCCACTATTTTAGCATTTTTTTTTAATCAACAACACTCCATAGACAGAAAGGATGCATACGGGTGTTTGCAATATGTGCCAATTTCATTAGACAGCTGGTGTAGATTAGTGGTTTGAGTGATAGAGAGCACAGCTCAAATTCCCACTTGGCCATGCAAACCCACTGAGTGATCTTGGGCAAGCCACACTAATCTCAGCTCCCAAGGAAGGTAATGGCAAGCCTCCTCTGCAGGGATTCAAACCATGGTCTCTAAGATCATAGTCCAACGTTCAAACCACTACACATACTGGCTCTCTGGTGTAGTCTGACAACTCCATATATTTTTGTTGGCTTATCTTTATGTATATATCTTAGTACTTTATGAATTTGATTGCATTTATTGTATAATTTTATTTCCTGTAATCTATGATTTTACATATTTGTTTCTGTTTCAGACGTGTAATACTGTGGTTAAAAACAAATGCCTCACAAGCATTTTAATGCAAAAACATGGAGAATATTTTTGCACAATTTTTGCCAAAATGTGAAATTAAAAAAATATAGGAAAAGTTTTATATCTTATAAAAAGTCTTACAGAGGTTTTCCAGAGTGCCCAAAAGGGGCGGTCTGTACTCGCCCCTTCAAGCGGCGAGATGATGCTGAGGCTGCCGCATGGGCAGCCCCAGAGGCCTCATCCCGCTGCTTGTGGAGGCCACGGGGAAGTGACAAACTGCCGGTTCCCCGCGGCCACAAAGCGGGGTGCAGAAGGTGCCCTGGGCGCCCGCTGCACCCCACTTCTCTCGGTGATGGGGAAGGGAGAAAGGGGCCACTGGCACGGCCCCTTTCTCCCCGGGTCTTTGCCACAGATGTTTAAAAGCCGCAGCAAACACCCATCGCAAAAAAAAAAGAGCGCCATTTTGGAGCTCCTTTTTTTGTGCTGCGGAAAGGGCGCGTTTGGCGCCCTCCCACAGTGGCATGTTGTCATGGCGTGCACAGCGTATCTAAACGGTGCGCATGCCATGACGACATGGTAGCGCACCCGTATGGACACTGCCATTTTAAAAGCTCCCATATGTGGTAGGGCTGGGGAGGGTCTAAATGCTGCGCCCTCCCCAGCCCTACTTGTGCCCCATCTAGCCCTACTTGTGCCCCCATCTAGCCTCTTTTGGCATGTCTAGATCGGGCCATAATCTTGTCTAGAGAAAGCTTATAAAATGTTTAATTTTTCATGCCAGATGCAAATAAATATTGCTGAAATATTTGCATCTCTAATCGTCTGGCACTGGCATTTATAAATCTATGACACAAACTGAAATAATCTTTTTCAGAAAAAAAAAGAAATAAATTAAATATGCATCTCCTTACCTCAAGAACAAAAATGAAGGTAAAGACAACTGACATTGCAGCTAAAGGACCGGTCACTGGGTCTTGATCATCCCACTTATGCAAAAAAGAAAAGGAAAAAAAAGAAAAAAGAAAAATGCTTTATAAGGGGCCCGTAGCTTTGCAAAAAGAGCTCTAGGGTTTTGTTGTTGTTGTTCTGTATATATATCAATCACTACCATTACTGCTTTTATAGAGGAAAAGATTCATGTAATCTTCTACCTAGCAACATGTTCACAAAAATAGTCGTACCTTAACAGACAGCAACACAGATTGTGCCAGAACAAGAACAGCAATAGTCCTCTTGAAAAATGGGTGCTGCGTTATATCATACATCTTAGCTCGGAATCCATCATTATCTGAAATGACAGGGGTTAAGAGCAAAGTATTTAATCAGCTACATTCCTCTATGTTCCAAAACTTTGTCTAGATTTTTGATAATGTTTTGACAATTTTAAACAGAGTTTCCAAACAGTACAACGTTTTGGGCTGATATGAGTATTTTTTTCTGCAACAATTTATGCTTGTAGTTCATCTTCATATTATTGTCTATATAGCCCCCTACTGGCCACATGAATGCAACTTGAATCCTAGCTTCTTTCAGAATTAAGAACATTAATGATGGATGTGAATCAAACTGAAATTTTCTCAATACCTGGTCGAGGTGGGAGGTGAAGAGGTTGAGCTATCTTGAGTCTGCTCTTTAGATCTTCCCATCGCCTCTGATCAACAGTCAGCAAAGCGGTTCCCTAAATAAGCAAGAACAAAAGGAACAACTGGATCGTATTGATTGATTGAATGGATACAAGCCATTTCTTATCTAAGAAATGGATTGGGTAACTTTTCTGCCCTATTTTTGGCCACCAGAAATGGGATTGAATCAAGAAATGTTGCAATATTTCCAATACTCCTCTGCATACTGAAAGGAGTAATGAGGTCATATTACTGGTCCTGGGCTCATGCTGAACAGCTGCTTGCCACAGCATCCATGCACTAAGAAGGGATGACTCAGAACAGAAAGCCAACATGTATAGTCTGCACTCATAGGCCCCCATGGGAGTCAGAAATCGGCCTGTGCACTAGGAGCTGAACTAATTTCTCATGGGAAGGAATTTCAGGACTTGGCTACTATTCTGTTATCATTGTCGTTGTGAGCCTTCCAGTAATTTCTGACTTATAGAGACCCTAAGCGAACCTATCATGGGGTTTTCTTGGCAAGATGTGTTCAGAGGAGGTTTGCCATTGTCTTCCCCTGAGGCTGAGAGAGTGTAACTTTCCCAAGATCACTCACTGGGTTACATGGTCAAGCTGTATACTGTATACACACACACACACACAGAGAGAGAAAAGGTTTATATTTTCATTGTGTATGCAGCAAAAACCAGTGGCCAAAATATTTGATGCTAAAAAAACAATGTAGTATACAATAATAATAAATAATAATAATTTTTATTTATACCCCGCTCTTCAGCCAAGGCTATCAAAGCGGCTTACAATTTGTTAATTAAGACATTTCCCTGCCATCAGGCTTACAATCTAAAATAGACACGAAACAAAAGGAAAAGGGAGAGGTGGTGGGGAAGGGGGAAAGTCCAGCAGATCTTCTCTCCCTCAGAGGCCTGGTCCATGGCAGATGGAGGGAGGGCTCTTCTTCTTTTTAGGCAAGGCCTGTTGGAGCTGGCTTGCCTTTCTCTCCCTCAAGATAAGGTAAGCCAACAGAAATATATGATGTTGCTAGACTACTTCAGAGAGCCAGCATGGTGTAGTGGTCTGACTGTTGGACTTGAAATCCTGAAGACTAGTGTTCAAATCTCCACTCAGCCATGAAAACCCACAGGATGACCTTAGGCAAGTCACACTCTCTCTCATCCTCAGAGCAAGGCAATGGCAAACCCTCTCTAGATAAATTTTTAGCAAGAAAACCCTGTGATAGGTTCATCCTAGGTTTATAACAAGTCAAAAATGACTTAACGGCACATAGCAACAGACTAGAACACAAACAGAAATAACATGGCTATATGAAATAGCTCCAATTGAAACCTTACTGTCACAGTGTCATGGCTGAAGCTTCAAAATGGTTAGCTGAATCACCCAGAATGGATGGCATTAAGTTGGCAGACCATCCTAAGCTGGCAAAAATGTTCCTGATCATTATGTTTTATCTGCATTACCACACTTAGAAGATGCAACTTAATTTAAAAAAAATAATTTCAATAGAGATAGAAAGCCTATACTGTTACCTTATTTTCATTGAAATTAGCAATGACAACTCCAACAAAAAGTGTCAGACCAATCATACAGCCCAGGAACACAAAAACATGAATATAGATGCCATGGATCTGCAAAGTAAAGAGATTTTTAAAAACTTATTCCTCTGTATAAATGAAAAGAGGGACTGAAAGTCTGATACATGTCATGGTTTATACTTACTGGTCCCACACGATGAATGATAACATCTCTGACTTCCACCCAACCCTTTAATGAAAGGACTTCAAATAATGCCAGCATTGCATTGCCAACATTATCAAAGTTGAAGTTTCGAGGATTGGCCCTGTAATACAGCATAGAATTATGGAGTAAAATAAGTGCTGTGAAGACCCCTACTTATCCTCAAAGCCATAGTAGATATCTCTGTTTAATGTCAGTGAACAGTTCTCTCTGTACAGTACCTCAGCAATACAGAAAAGTATTAAAGGGATACTTTTTTCATATCTCTGATTTTCATTCTCTCTTATTTCATTGTTTAAACAAAGGATAAGAGATAAGATAATGATAGATTAGAGTGCAATTGGACATCAGAACATCTGGAAAAAACAGACAAATGTTTCAACCCCCATATGCATGTACTGCTTGATGTATAGAATTGTGCCATAAAGTTCCCAGACTTTTCAAAAACAATAAAATGTTTATGAATTGTTTAATGCTGCTGCCCAGCTTTAAGCCCTATATGATGTACAGTCTAAACAAGTGAAATGATTTTCAAGATGTTTAATTGCACTGGATATCGAACAGTTCTTAGTCTCAAAACCCAAATGTGCTGCCTTCTTCCTAAACTATGGCAAAAGCTCTCATAAAAGAGAAAAAATGTTGTCAATTAAGTATACAATTACCTCTAAAGTCTTATTTTATTAAGATATCATGTCATATTTTCCTTCTCACACATACATACTTTGAAGATGGTATCAGATTCAGTCCATAGCATTTGTAGTTAAATAAATCTCAAGAAGAAGGGTTTGAAAAGATTTCTGTGCCAAGTCTTTTGAAGAATGAAAGTTGTTGCTAGTCAGAGTAGATATTGATTTGACTTAATTATCATGGAAAATATACAAAATGGATTGCATCTAGCAAGAATCCATGTGAAAAATGCACTGCACTCAGTCTAGTCTGGAATAAAGTATGATTTCTTTTGCAGCCTGGAATGGGCTCGCTTTTGCTGCAAGTTGTTGAGGCACTTCTCATATTCATAAAGTGTAGTTTTGAAACCTATGTCATGTGGCCTTACATATCCACATCCTCCCATTCCTGCAAAGTACCTGATGTATAACTGGGCCCAGTGAAGGGCCTGGAAGCACCTACTGCTCTCGTAAAGCTATAGCAGTGGGTTTCATTGGTGGATGAAATTCCCAATGTAACATTTTTAGCTGTATTTACACTACACCTTTCTTCACGTGATCTCAATGTGGGATATGTGGCTATTTTCCTTGCAAAAACAGCACTATGAGGTATGTCAGGTTGAGATAAAGTGACTTGCCTAAAGTCAGTGAGGGATTTTCATGGCTCAGAGGAGACATGAACCTGGGAAGCTGTGTTGAGTCTGCATCAGACAGAAAGAACTGGGCCAAGTCCAGCAGCCTGGTTCAGGACTGTGGCAGCAGCCCATACTGGGACCAGGCATGTGTGGTTGCTGCAGTCCTAGTGTGAACAGTATTCAAAGGATGTTAAAAGGATTCTGTATTTTCTCTTGGAACATTTAGGTCTTCTAACATTTAATGGAATTATACAATATGGTTCAAAAGCTGTGTTACCACAATTTACAACGCTAGCCCGAGTGACAAGTTAGAAGGAATATATCCACCATTTCTAGAACAGTTTTTGTAGCCTTTGAAAATTGCACTGTCTGCCTCAGGTCATTGTATTATATCTTAGCTACAGTCAGTTACACAGATTCTAATCACCAATTGTTGCCTTTAATTAAACAAACAGTGCTTTTGTTTTCAGTGCAATATAATTAAGGGTGACTTGTGGACTGAACACAATTTCAGGGATGGAGGACTATCACTCCAGATGCATTTCTGGCTCTGTGATTTAGTACTAATATGGAAGTACTGTATAGAAATGAACTTGGAAAAAGAATTATATTGGGCCAGTCTTGAAGTAGTTGTACAACACACGTTATATAATGTGTGATTTAGGAATGCACAATACTTCGAATGAAAAATAAATTTGCATTAAACAAAATTGCTTGTGAATATATCTTATCTCTGGTTTGCTTGGGGATATATCTTATATCTGGTTTAAAAGACTATTACTGCAAGCTTGTATGTATCTTTCATTTTCTTTCCTTCATTTCCTCATCTTGAGGAAGAATAAAAAAGTGTCAGATATAAGCGGTCCCATAGCATTACAAAAAAAAAGGGGGGGGGGAGAAAAAAAATTAAGCAATAACAACAAAAATATTATTGTATTTAAAGAACCTTCACAACGTAAAGCCCTAAGATGTAGTTTACTTTGCTTGTGTATAAATCCAGCACAGTTATCCTGAAATCTGGATGAGCAATTCTCTATCACTAGAGCTACAATTGCTACTGTATCAACTTTATTGCTTTGTGCAAGTCACTCATCAAATAGCTGAATTCTGTAGTGTCCACTCTATGTTTTAGATTACTAACTTAATCTTCCACAAGAGGCCAAAATATGCCACTTACCAGACTCGCGGCACCCAAAATCCAGGCTTTTTTTCACCAGGTTTTAGTTTTAAATTTAGACTTTTGGAAACACTGACATTTATTCGAAATATGCCATGGCAATCTTCCTATTATACACATAAAAAGAAAATTCTGATGAAACTATGTTTTGCCTGTAATCCAAAAGATTTCATATAAGTCTGCAAAAGGAGCTCATAAATGGAATGTCAACATCACATTAAATTTCATTAAAAATCTCAGCAACAAAGTAAGTCAGAACCTATGCATTAAAGGTGTATGACAACTCTTCAATGAATTTTAAATTGGTGGCATTCAAAGTTGTGCCATTTTATAGTTTTTAAGTTGGCCTCCTCAGTGTGACAGTTCTGAGATGTTCTGCACTGCAAAACTTAGCATCACATCAATCAGGGGTTCAGACAGGTCATTCCACAGAAACAGCTCTGACTCACACAGTAAATTATATTTTAGTGGCAAAGGCTCAGCAGCAAACATCAGTGCTGAACCTATTCAATCCCTTTGCAGCCTTAGACACTTTGGATCATCAGATCTTATTACTACGGCTGGCATAAGTGGGAATAACAGGAAACTTATGTACTGGTTTATATCTTTTTGGATTGTTCCCCTGTTGTTTCATTTCAGGGAGCTATGTTACCCTTCCCTGTAACTGTAGGGGTGCCTCAAAGATCAGTATTGGGTGTTCTTCTTTTTTCATTATATATGCTTCCCTTTGGATTTCTTATTTCAGAGGTGGGTTTCCAGTATCACATCTACACAGATGACACTCAGATACTGAAGAGCTTTGATTAAACTGATGCTACTGTATGGAAGTGCATGATGGAATGCTTACCAAATGTTTCTCTGTGGAAGACTACTCACCATCTAAAGTTGAACATGGATAAAACAGAAATCCCGGTGTTTCAGCCTGACTGCCTAATAGCCCCACTTTCATGCTCTTCACTGTGTTTGCAGGATTGTACACTGGCCACTGTCTCAGTTGCCAAGAACCTTGGAGTCCTGCTGGATGGTCTTTTGTACCTATACCCTTTGATTAGGTCAACTGCTAAGGCATCTAATTTCCAACTTTTGATAGTAGGACAGGATCCATAGGTTTTGACCATCAAGACTGCCCATTTGCTTGTCCAGGCCTTGGTTATCTCATTGGACTATTGTAAAAGTCTACTGGTAGGTTTGCCTTCCTGATCTCTTACTCCTCTGGTTTTAATCCAGAACAGTGCAGTTCAGGTTGTCTTAAATCTCCCAAAATACTCACATGTTTTTTCCCTTGTAGATCTCTCCACTGGCTACCAGGTTTGGGCCAAGTCTCATTACAAATTTTTGGTCCTGGTATTTAAGGCCTTGTGCTTTAACCTCTCCCAGTATATGGCAGTTCAGCTAGCATAGTATATACCATTGAGGAATTTAAGATCTACAGGCAAAGGATTATTGGCATTTCCAGCAACATGTACAACTCTATCAAGGCTGTGAGGCTTTCAGGATCTGGCTCCACATTTGTGGAACAGTCTTCCTTTTGCACCTCCTGCTGGAGGAGGATCTTACCCACTTTCGTATGAGGGTTGAAGACCTTACTGTTTGATTCACCAGAATGCTGAGTTGCTGAGTGTGCCTAAGGTTGCTGAGATGGGTAGTTACTGGTAAGGAGTTTGTTTTAGTATGCTAGAATATTATTTTAGTATCCTAGCATTTTATAGTGTTATGTTTTATTATCTGTTTTAGATTATATATGTTTGATGTTCTGGTGGAAAGGACATTATGTCATCATCATCACCACCATCACTACCACCACTCATTAGTCAGACTGTGACATTTGTAGTTAAGTACATCTGGAAACTGCTAGACCTGGAGATGTTATTTAACTTAAAAATTACAAAAATAATATATACTATATATAATATATATAATATACATAATATATATAATATATATAGTAAATAATATATACTATAGCAACGTCTGTAACAAGGGAACAACCACTGACAACCAAACATGCCCTCTTTTATAAACTCCATAGCTTCTTTTAAGACTATTTATGCAATTAGTGAATTAATTAATAACCAAGAAAAGAAATATAAGTTTTTGCCTAGCATTAACAACACTGAATTGATTTCCCCCTTTTCAACCATGAACAGTAATTAATTTATTTTAATTATTTTAATTAGTACCTCAATGTTTGAAGTTCCAGCATCCATATATATACACATCAGAAACACTGTTGTTGCAGATGAGAGTGTTTCAGTAGGAAGCATAGGTCTGCAGTTTGGTTTTCTATTACACATACCAGTTTGTCTTGCATTACACATAATGCTTTATTTGGGCTCACATATGATATTGATTAGTGAAATATTTGTATTAATCAGGTTGTTCAGTAGTAATGTATGTATGCTTTGCATCACACATATCAGATTTAAGTCCTGGCAACTCCAGATACAGGATCTGAGGGAATGGGTATTGGAAGAAGCCCATGGGACTCTGGGGAACCCTTACCACACAGTATTGTATTAGCCTGCCTGCACTTTTAAGATATGGTTAATAGGCCCTGCTTTTGTGCTTAGAGGACTGAAAAAATCAGAGCAGTAGGCAGGAAGAACAGATTTTTGAGCTGTGGTTTCATATGTTTGGAACTTTGTTGCAGTATAAATATATACAATCCCATTGTTTACAGCCTCCTCCTCTTCTTTAGATCTTTCTAAATGGTGTTACTGCAACTTATTTGCTTTTATTGTTGTCAGTGCTGTTTGCAATAATTGCTCGTTCTTTGTTCTAGCTGCATTGACAGTGCAGAATGAATGCTGTCTGACATTGCATTAACTACTATGGCTCGATGCTATGGAATTTTGGGATTTGTAGTTTTGTGGGATATTTAGCCGTTTTTGTCAGAGAGGACTGGTGCTAGTACAAACTACAAACTCAAGACACCATAGGATGGAGCTATGACAGTTCAATCAGTGTCAAACTGCATTTACTCTCTATTTTATTTTTATAGTTTTCAACTTCTATTCATTTTATATTGTGATTCAGTATGTTAGAAACTAGTTTGGAGGTTTGATACCAAAATGCAGCCTACATATCTTTTAAATAAACAAAGAGTACATTGAATGACTACCTAACTCCTATAAGCAACTGCATTGATATGCTTCCTTGTTATACATTTGCCATTTCCCATCAGTTCTCACATGTTTCAAGCACTTCCTCCTGGTTCCAGAATGAGGCTTCAGAAGCCAATTACTTTTTGTCTAAGCCCAAAGGAAGTAAAGGGTCTGAACATGCTGAAGAAAGAAAATCTTGTTCTTACCCTGGCAATGATATGTGGATCATTGCATTTAGCCAGTTTCCCAGCAAAAAGCTGAACTCCAAAGCTTGCAAAGACAAGCATTAAGGTCAGTAAAAGGATGGAAACCTGTAAGAGTAAATTAAAAAGAGTGAAATATTCTTCAAAACAGCCCAATTACTTGTTGGCTTGACTGTGGACATCTCCTATTAAGCCACCAGTCTGGTCAAGAGACATGCAATGTTTGGTCAAGAGACCCACAGTGTTGTGTACTGATCAAGCACTGTCTTCTGTCTCCTCTTATCTATATATGATTTAGAGAAACCTTCTGTAACCAGGTGCTTTCCAAATGTGTTTGACAAGTCACCCATGGAGCATAGCTGCTGACCTTATGGTTGGAGATATAGTTGTGAGATGTAGTCCTAACTTTGCACTCAGAGATGTGTCCACTTTCACCACATTTAAATGCACACCTCACTCCATTCAGGTAATCAGCAATATGGCCTGTATTTCACAAAGATAAGGAAACCTCTCTATAGCTACACATGTACACGCGCTCTCTCACACACACAGCCTGCTAAGGCTATCATGTTTAATATCCTGTTTCCCACAGGGGTCAACAATATGTCTCTAGAAAGCCCAGAAGCCGGTCATATTTCTCTACATATTCATGTCATCCAAACACCATAGGGTGCAACAGAATCTTTAAAATTTGATCTATTCTCTATCCTGGATCTAGAACGTAAGATGGATGTGCTCATGATCAATGCACAACAGTATTCTCTGCTACAATCATGATACAAATTAATGCACTTGCATAACAAAATAGGCATACTTTCATAGGTACAAAATATTGCACACAATAGCATATGAAATATGATATGATCAAAATAGTAGTACTCCTACTAAGTACTACCTTAGTACTACTTAGTGGTAAGTAGTACAGTACTGCTTAAAATAAATATATGTAGACTATCAGCAGATGGTGGTCTGAGAAGGAGGGATTGGTGGTGGTATAGTCTATCTACTGCAAATAAAGAATAGAAGTAGTGTTAGCAACACAATGTCCACATGTTTTTGAATTCACCCATTCTGCTGGTGAGGTAAGAGCTTATTAGATAGTTATGGAGATCAAATGCAAAAAAAAAAATAGTAATGAGATTTTAATCTATACTCTTTAGGATGCAAATAAATGCACCAACCTTACAGCAATTTGGATAGTCACTATTGAATATAATACTGGTTCACTTTTAAAACTGTTTTGGAACAGAAAGGAAATAAGCCATACTTACTAGAAAGATTTCCTTGAAACCACTGAATAGCTCCCGGACAACCTTTCTCATTTGAGGCACCAGTTTAAAGATCCGAAGGGGCCGGAGACACCGGAGCACCATTAAGAGCTGAGCTCCTGATTTAGCAGGAACGTTCTGTGGCATCCAGCAGAGAAATATTAAGCTTACCTTTTGAAAAAGAGGAAAGAACAATCCAGAATATTATACAATGTTGGAAACTAGCTGTGCAACAGCCTTAAAATCTTTTAAATAAAAGTTGTATCTGTCTATGTATCTATCAACTATCTATCTATATCTCCTTTACACAGAATGCAAGAACAAAATGTCATGCTAAAACAGACCTGGAGAGGCCAATTCTATCCTCCTATTGTGCAGGTGGCTACTATCTCACAGTCATCATTTTGTGAGCACCTACAGAATGCATAAATTGGGGATGAGGTGGTGGTGAAGGCGGCTGCCTTCAGTAGCATATTTTGAGTGTCATAAATGACAAAAAAATGTATTTTTGACTTCCATGAGTGGGAGAGGTGCTGGGTGGCTTTAGTGTATAAATTGAGCCAGCATGGTGTAGTGGAGACCAGGGTTTGAATCCCAGCTCAACCATGGAAATCCAATGGGTGACCTTGGGCAAGTCACACTCTCTCAGCCTCACAAGATGGCAATGGCAACCCCCCTCTGAAGAAACATGCCAAGAAAACTCTGTAATAGTTTCACCTTTGGGTTGCCATAAGTCAGAAATGACTTGAAGGCACAGAACAGTAAACACTGGCCTGAGTGTATGTTTATTCACACACATATTTACTGTTCTGCTTCAGGTAGCAAAATGTCTTGGGCTGGCCCTACAGCTAGATGTGAGCTACTCTTTCTTGCACCAAAGTAAGGAGTTGGGAGTAAGTAAAAAGCTAAATGCCTACTCAAAGACGCATATCACTGGTTATTCTGCCTCAGCCATACTCTGTAAGGAAATACAGAGGGGAAGGAGGAATTACTCCTGCCTATAGTTGTAATTATTATCCAGAATCTGCCAGACTGCTAGCCACTGAGCCATTGGTTTCTTGTGTGGAAAGACTTCCAAGTAATTCTTCAGGCCTAGCTTTCATATTAAAACGTTTTCCTATTATGTAGGAATGAAATGATAGGGAAAGATGAATCATGATCTCTTTCTTTACCATGAACCTTTTCTTGGAACTTGCTAATTTAAATAGGAGTTTATTTCAGGTTTTAGGACTGGACTATAGATGTGTTTGCTTGTTTTAATTATCCAGTTTAAATTGATTGGTGCAACTTTGTGTGTGTATGTGTCTTCACTTATGCTGATGACTTATGGCAACTCCGTGAATTTCATAGGGTTTTCTTAGGCAAGGATTATTCTAGTTTCCTCCTTTTAAATACAGGCTACAGCACCTGGTATTTGTTGGTAGTTTCCTATTCAAGTATTAACCAGGGCTGACCCTGCTTAGCATTCAAGATGAGACAGGATCTGGTGCCTGGGAGCAACTTTCCCTGCTCACAAGTAATAGTGTGACTTCACAACATAATATCTGCCATATGTTCCCCCAGATTCTTTTACAAATGAAAGTGCAGTGCCAGGGTGTGTGCTCTCTGTGTGTGCATATATAGTTCTTGTTGTTCAAAGAAAAAGCTGAAGAAGTAGGGTACTGAGAAATGACCTAATTTTCTGACTACAGACACACAAGCCTTGAATACACAATGACTGTTACAACCTATAGTCATTGCATCTGGTGACACAGTTTAATATGTGCAAGATTTAATCAAGCTCATAATGTTTTCACTTAAAAGTTTTATGAATCTTAAAACACCACCTCTTAGATAATATTAACATTCATCCTTTATATAATGTCATCCAAGGAGAGTTCATTATCAAATGAAACAAATGAAATGATTTTTCTTTCTTTTTTTAATGAACTGTTTAGTATGGACATGGACTACATCACTATAAATCATATGAAATCCCTATTCTGAAGGTTAGTTTGAAAGTACATCTTCCTCATAACTACCTTTGCACTACTGCTATATTCTTGGGAGGTCCCAGCTGAGGAAAGGTGACTGGCAATAGCTCAGAAGGATTTCATGGTGGTCAAACCCTATCTATACCACTCTTACTCCATACATTGAACTCCAGGACATTCAGGTTTAATTTTTCTGTGCTTGTAGTATTGAAGGAGTTTTCCGTACTTACTTATTTTATGTTGCTTTCATACTATGTTTGACTGACATTCATTTTTTACATTCTTATCTGTTATGTTTTTATGATTTTATCTTTATTCTTATCCTATTTTATCTTCTTACTCTTAATTCTGATTTTTATCCTCCCTGTCAATGTCTTAAAAAGACACAGTATATTAACTTTATTAAATAAACAAATAACAGGCAAATAAGAAAAGGAACTTTGAATATAATGTGCATGTTTTAAAAAAACAATGGTACTGGCCAATGCAACAGGGGAGACAATTGTGATCACAGGAGGTTTATGTGTGGGGAAATAGGGTGGAATTTAACCATTCCTTCCCTTGCTACAATCCTCAGGAGAAGAAAAGCCATGAGAGGGGTTTAATTTGGGGGTGGGAAATCTTCCACTGATATCTGGGATAGATTTGTTTCCAGTACAAATACCAGTTTAGATGATGTAATTTTTCTGCAGACTGTAGTATGGAAGGAAATAGCTAGGTTTCCCTTCTTTGCTTACCAGAACCTTCATAATTAGTTCCAGTAGTGCAAGACAGAATGGAAAGATGGATTTCAGTGGTGACTGAAACCAAGGGACACCAAGCAGAAAAAGTGCCAACTAATTTGTTGCTTCTTTTCTCCTTCTTGAATGAATGATGCCTTGAAATTACTAAAGAGTACGGAGGGGAAAATAAACTAATTGAAAGCATAGTAACAGTAACAGTGCAACTGAATAGTACTTTTGCATACTAATTTGTCAAACATTTGCATACAAAAGGTAGTCGGATAACAATGTACTAAAGATACTCTGCTTGTTGGTACTTTGAAGCTTAGGTGAAAGTTGAAGAAACCATTTTAAAAAAATTATTTTTAATTCTTAATGTGGATTCTGATTCTTGTTCATTCAAATTAAGCTCATCTTAAAAAAAAAAGTAACCTGACTGACATAGAAGATTAAGTGTAATGGAGATAAGTGTATAAAGAACAAAAACTTACAAGGTATATAAATATATCCATGACACCCCCAAAGTCTCTTATGACTGCCGTTGGAGTGAAAAACAAGCCATCAGCCATAATCTTCAAATTAAGTTCAATGCTCATGAATATTACAAAAACATATTCAGCAATCTGAAAAGCACAGGAAAGACAAATGAATATTAGTACTAAACTTGTTATAAAACAATATTATTTTGTACAACAACTGACTTTTGTCATGTTACCTGAAGTGTTGGTGCATGCATCACTCTTCGAAAGGGAGATTCAAACATCATTGAAATGCAGGAGCATATAGTAACAATGATCATTACCCAGTCTAGGTAAGTAACCAATCCCAACAAATCACTGGAAAACAATGAAACAAACCTAATTAGAAGGGGACCTCAGAAATTACAATAGAACTATATTGAATTTATAGCATGGATTAGAAAAATAACAGCAAAATATTTCCAAGTTTTAGTATTTTAGACATTCATGGCAACATTATTCCTGCTGAAATATTAGCAAATGAACATTTTTTAATTTTTTAATTAAAAAAAGTAACACTACACAGAAATACACAAACTGTAATTATTAGAATAACCCTCTTCCTCTCCTTCCTCATGCTTACTAAAGTTGGTGATATTTCGTATTTTTCACTGCTCCGGTAACAGGGTCTGTTTTTGAGCTGTAATAGAGGAAAGACAACTTTTAGAATTATATCCCTAGTTATTTCGTACATATACTTTATGTAGTGGACTCCTGGGTCTGGGTCTAAATTGTTGAGCTCATAAAGTTTTAAATAATAACATCGACAGAAACTATCACAATGACTCTGATCCTTTCACCCCCACATTCTTTCATTTATGGCATGCCTGGACTGAAGAGAATTTCCTTTAAAAGTTTTGATCAGTTTTAAAGTGAAAATTATTTTAAAAACAACCCTACAGGTATGTTTTTTGGGAATAAGCCCCCCTGAACTGTATAGGACTTATTTTGGAGTAGACATGCACAAGATTTTGCAATAAGAGGGTGATGGATGTTATAAAATTGTAGGCAAAGGCAAATTTTCTTGATCCTTGGAAATAGTATTACTTGGGGTTATCCAGTATGTCAAGAGATCTTGTAGCACCTTTGAGACTAAGTGAAAGAAAAAGGTTGGTAACATGAGTTTTCTAATCAGTATGTAGAGAGAACTTGTAGCACCTTTGATTTGACACTTAGCTCTGAAAGAAAGAAAGCAGCATGAGCTTTCATAGACTTCAGTCATCTTCCTCAGATCCTTTTGGTGGAGTGGAAGCCAGGGACAGATTATATATATCTCTATCTCTATCTCTATCTCTATATATATGCCATAGCTATGTGTTCCCATGGGAAAGCACAAAAACCAGTGCAAGAACATCCCATGGACTGAACAGGGACAATGGCTTCCTGGCTCACTACACACATTTCAACACTATGTGACCCCATCCTCAAGGGGTGTGTGTGTGTATGTGTGTGTCCTATACTCATCTATTCTCTGCATCTGCAGGCTAATTTCCAAGGCCAAACTGGTCTTGCCATCTCATTTCCATATCCAATGGCTTTGTCTTTGTCCACAAATGATCATCATTAAGACTGGACTTGCTACTTCATTTCTATACCCTAAGGATTTTGAATTTGAATTGACATTCTCATATATCTATGGCATATATATGTCTATCCCTGGCTTCCACTCCATGAAAAGCATCTGAGGAAGTAGACTGAAGTCTGTGAAAGCTCATGCTGACAATTTCTTCCTTTCAGTTAAATGTCAAATCAAAGGTGCTACAAGATCTCTCTACATACTGATTCTACTGACTAACATGACTATATCTTTGAATTCTACCATTTGGGGTTATCCAGTATTGCTGACTGATAGATGCTCCTTCACAGACAAAGAAAATAGTTCTTCATATATTATGCAACAAGTAAAACTAATAAACTTACATGCCTACCTTTCCCAAGATGGCTACTTTCTTAGATGGCTTTTTAAAAGGATTACTTAGTCTTCAGGCTTCAAAACACAATACTTTCCATTTTGGTTTCTCTCACATTAATTTTTTAAAAATCTCAAATTCTTTCCACCCCTTATATGAAGAAATCTGTACATTTTGGCAAATTATTTCAAAAACCCAATCAAGCAAAATTTTCACCGAAACCCAATTTGAATAGCAGATGCTGGGAAGAAACAATAGATAAAGGCCCTTATGACCAGATGACACCAGAATGCAGGACAAGATAAGCCTAGTTTAAATACATGAAGGCACATCTTACATGCAATATTCTTGTGCTCAATGTGAAAATGATTAGAGAAGAGAATCAAGTAATGCTTGGACCACATATATTATCTGATGTATAAAGAGATGAAGTGTGAATGGTGAGCCAAAACAAGATACACACACACAATCACAAAGTACTCATTTACTTACGCATTAAAGCGAGCTCGCACAACCACTCTGCAGAAATTTCTGAATCTGTGTTCACGGCCAACTATGAAAAGAGGCTTGTCAAAATAGGGGTGATTCTCTCGCAACTCTTCTTCCTGGACTTTCCTTTTAAGTATGATATAAGGAGTTATAAGATACTCTATCAGGAACACATCAGTCACATATAAACATCTCCTCTTCATTCTTAGATTTCAGAATTTTGGTGGACTGTGCTGGGCAGTGGTGCAGAGTCTGTCAATAGTTTAAATTTTAGAAACCTTAGAAACTTCTGCTCTGCTATGATAATCATTAGCCATGAGAAACATCACATGGCTTTTGATGGCCTCTCAATCTTACCTTTTGAGGAAACTTACTAACCTCTTGGTGCATAAATATGTGAGCTACCTCAGATGTTCTCAACTTTCAGCTCTAAGATGTTGCTGTGCTACAACTCCCATAAACAATAGCCATGAGGATCAATGACTGGGGATAGTGGAATATGAAGTCGAGCAATATCTGGGATCATACTAAACTAGATGACCATGGCCCGAAATGCATGGGCCCAATAATCCACTCCTGCTGGTTACTGGTTTGGGACTACAGCAGCAGCCCACTTTGGAAGCAGGCCATGCAGTTGCATTGGTCCTGGCCTCACTGTATCTGGAGTGGCCTCTGGCTACTCTTTACTGGCTGTGTGCATCGGCCCCATGACTCGGGAACAAAATAAGCTTGGAAGTAAACGAGTTCTTATTTTGTTAAAATAGGAAGCTGCAGAGGACAGCCACAAACTGTCAAAAACCAGAGTGCTCTTGTAAAGAGCAGTTAAAGGTCTATGTCAAAGAGAAAAGTTAAGGACAAATTTTGATTTCATTAAGAGACTTCTTAAACATCCAGTGTTGTCATAGCACACCCTTAATCTAGTGACCTCTTACTGGTGGTCATAGGTTTATTGGTATTTCTGAGATTTTTTCTAAACACTCTGTGGAGGCCCTTGGGATTCCACTAGTTTTAAGCAGAGACAGTAAAGCAAAGAGTGGATACAGATGGCAGATGGCATATATTACATTGGCTTAGAATAAAACTACTAGGTAAACTACTGTGGTTTGGTTGTTGTAGATTGCTTCCCCAGACACAGTTTTACTAGTGGCAAGCAACAGAGTAGTTCATGGGATCACTGAGCAGAAAAGCTACCTCTCGCTTCCCAAAAGAAAGACAAAATATGAATAAATATTTAGGCCTAGTTCAAACGAAATATTTTCCTTCAAATGAAAATATACTGTTGAATGGGAACTACAAATGTACATATTGAGCAAGCATGTAGTGCTCCTTTCCTATTCAGTAACTGCTCACTCTTTGAAAATTAAGGTACAATTTATACTTGTGATTTCCAATTGTAACTGGTGTTGTACTAGGGCATTTTGCATTTCTGAATTATTCTATTTGCATTTGCATTGCTAAGTACAAGTACAAAGAAGATATAGATGCAGTAGTTCTCAGCCCTCATCGTTTCTATCACTCAGCATAGATGAATGCTTCAGCATTTTATCTCCTAATCAGCTATTCTTTTCCTGAATTAACTAAAAGGTGCCCTAGATTAATTTGCCAGCAGGTTTTAGAGAGGCATTACTAATCATATATTCAGTGGCAGCCCTAGGTTTATTGAACTGTTTCCCTAGGCAGGTGAAGACAATGTCTTTTTGATACTTTAAAAGGTGCTACTTTTGGATTTTTTTTAAAAAAAATATCCTTGCTGATTTAATACAGAATCCAATGGAGATGTCTTATGTGAGAATAATTCCATCAACAGAACTGGGTGTGTGCAATACTTTCTGCCTACTGCTGCCCCATAAGGGATGCCAGATTGGATTCAGGATGGGACTCCTGTAACTTTAAGCAAAAATAGATTGAGAAGCAGGAAGAGGTACGATAAAACTTTGTAAAGCCAGGGAAAAGTAGTTGCCCTCCCTCTCTCCCCACTGTCCACTGCAAGAGTCATTTTAGGAGACAATGGCTGCATCTGAAAGTGTGAGGTAAGGAAGACAGGTACCTTTTCCTAGCTTCAGAGAGTTTTATGGCAATTTGTCCTGTTTCTCAATCTGTTTGGTTTCAAAGTTACAAATAGCCTCATTCCATATCTAACCTGACACCCCTGGTCCCTATAGGGCTTTCTAGATTGGCAAAAAGAAGTGTGTTCATGGCTGCATGAAACTCTAGCCTTTAGATGAGAAAAAGGGAAAGTGTGCCATGAAAACACTTTTCTTTGCATTTTAGGGGAGAAGAAGCGCCTTTAAAAAGGTGCTGGTTTTCCCAGCTTCGTTTTTAAAAACTGCAGAACAGCGCAGCTCCATCTAAAGGCTGTGGTGCAGCTGCTAAGCATTAAGGAAAAGGCAACTTCATGTCACACTTTTCTGCCAATCTAGAAAGCCCCTATATGTTCCCAAAGCTTGCTCCAGAACTAGAAAACCCTCCATAGCACATTTCCAAGCACAAGGGAATGGAGAGTGCTGTAGGGCCAGTGTAGTATTACCTTTAGTCCTTTTATCCATTCCAAACATCTTTTAACTGACATTTTAATGTTCTGCATTTAACACATTTTTATTATTCCTCACATCTTGATTTTTAAAATATCTATACCGTTTCAATCTCTTGAGATTATTGAGCTGTTTCTGTCACAATGGGCCTGAACAGACAGGCCAAAATAAAGCTGCTATGGGTCACTTTGGAGGTATGCTGTTTAAATGACACACACATTTTAAGAGGCCAGAAGTTGTGCCAAAGCTGCACTCCAGTCCTTAGGACTGGAGCGTGGCTTTAGTGCGGCTTCTGGCCTCTTAGGATGCATGCATCATTTTAATAGCATACCTCTAAAGTGACCTGAAGCAGCTTTATTTTGGCCTGTCTGTTTGGGCCCAATGTCATTAATACAGCTTTAGACTGTAGGTTGATATTTTTAATACATCATTTAAAAAATATACTGCCTTAAAAAATTAACTTTGGAAGACAGCGTGTAAATACCACAAAGAAATAAATGTACTTATAAAACCCTGTCTCATCCTGCCCAGGCACTTAAGAATGCTTCTCACATGTTGCTTGCTCTGATATTTGTGCATATCGTCTAAAAAGAAAGTATGCCTTTTGCTTCGTAAGTCTTATGTTTAGCCATATGCACCTTATGCAAATATGCAAGGCTGATCAGCTAAAACCCATCTAATTAATTGCTTAAAAATTGTTGAATTAGGAGCAGCCATAGGAGAGATGTTAAATATAAGAAACCCATAGTAAATTTACATTCCAAGTACCTTTTCATTTCTGCTTGTTCTTTCTTCTCCTGGATCATTTTTATCTCGCTGTCTTCTCTTTGTGCATTTCTATACCTCACTGTGTTAGAATGCTGGAAGAAGAATAAATATATTTTTAAAAAGGTCTCTACTTTTCACTGTGAGACCAAAAGCAATGAAAGTAAGACCATGTTTGATGAAAAAAATAAGCATCTTTATACCCCATTTGATTAAACAGGAGGGCTATCCCGACATAGATCAATTAAATTGAGAAGGGTCTAACACTGGGTAGATTCCACATTAATTCATCAAGGTAACTTCTTTTATTCCAGTGGAAAAATTATCATTTGGTATTCCTAATTGTTATTTCCATCTTTGATCTACAGGGTGATATCAAGAAAGGGAAATCCTGACTGAGACTGAGGAAATGGAACATAATTATATGCTCATGGAATCACACAGCAGTTGTGCAAAATAGCCTTATTAGTGAATTGTTACATTGCAAAACCCCAACACACAACCCAAAGTGCTTGAATGTCTGCATGCGTAATGTATATGTGTATCTATGTACACCAGTGCACAAGACACCACATGCCCACTTTTGCAACTATGATTATCTGCACTGAACAAAAATGTCCAATTGCTTCCATAGGGGAACTTACACATGCATACGTTTCTTATGGAAGTTCCTCTCTGAAACGTAACACATTAGTAAAGAAATATAGAGATGGGCATATGGTCCCTATACTGATCTACAAATGTGCTTTGTAATGATATGGTATTTCAAAAAATACCATAATTTCAAAAAAATAACTTTACTAAGAGATATTTTTATAAAGTGTATGATTTTTATTTTTTTGAAATCATGGCTGCTTCTGAGTCATTAACAATGTAGGTTTTTGGAGCATAGTTAGGCAAAATTAATTTATCTGAAATTTGCTTTTATCAAAGTATTTGTTTATATTCAGTTAAGATATATATACTGGGCACTCTATGGCACTTTATTATACTCACAGAAGCCAACCAGTACAAGTAGGATTGGCTTGTTACCTAATTTTTGACTAAGGGTTCAGCACATTGGACAGCACCTTCAAAGCTCACACTACAATTTAGAGTGAATTCATCATTGCACTGAATTGGAAGCCACTGGTGGACATTGAATATGTGACAGTTGCTACAATCTTCTTGTACAATTTGGGTAAAATGGAGCTACTGTGTATCCTGTAGAAATAGTTATGAAGTACTACAGAATTTATTTCATAAGATCAATATCCATGGCTTGTTGAAGCCATATGTATATTTGAAAAGTGGCTGAGAGTTTATTGGTGAAACTGGAAGTATGAATTCTGACTCAGCAGGAAACTTCAGTCCAAAACCAGTACTTCTCACAACCAGTCCCAGTCTACTCATTCTAGAACTAACAAAAATAATAGCAAAAATACCCAGCATTACATAGGTTTGAATACACCCAAGCCTCCAAACAAAACTATGCAGATGTCAGAGCTGACCTTGTTTGGATCAAGCTATGTCTGATGACATTGGTACACACTAACAGGCCCCTGAGAAATTAGGGGCTGTGCAGACCACTCCTAAGTGTGTCATGGCCCCGATCTGGCCTTTCCAGGGCACAAAAAGGAGCTGCAAAAGGGGCACCTTTTTGCACCCTGGAAAGGGTGCGATAGCCATAAATATAAAATAAAGTAATTACTATAATAGTGATAGTGTATTGACAGAATGGTTATTGTAGCAGGTATGATTTGTTGTGCTATCATAGACATCTTAAAATTGCATCTATTTTAATGTTAAATATTATGGCCAGCATAGACCCTGGAGACCAGGGTTAAAATCCCTGTTCAAGCCATGGTGACGTTGAGCAACTCACACACTCTCAGCCTCAGAGGAAAAGGCAATACCCCTTTGAACAACTCTGGCCAAGGAAACTCCATGATAGATTTGCTTTAGAGTCACCCTAAGATGGAAAAGAATTGAAGGCACACAACAACATTACAGTCTAAGTAATGTCTGTATAGACTTACATCTTGGGTTAAAGTTTCAAGAGATTTTCCTCTGCTGATTCGTTGACTATTGGATCCATGTCTTAGTGATCTGAAATAATCACATTCATCTAAGTAAGAGATTCTGATATCATCATTATGCAATGCTTATCACAGTTTTGCTCAGGTTATATCAACAGCTTGGATGTTATTCAGCCTCTTCTCTGTCTAGCTACCACCCGATCTCTCTTCTTCCTTTTCTCTCTAAGGTTCTGGAACGGATAGTTTATTCTCGCTGTCTTGAGTTTCTTGAAGCCAATTCCATCCTGGACCCGTTTCAGTCTGGTTTCCACCCATGGCACTCTACAGAGACAGCCCTCACCAAAATCTCAAATGATCTCTTGCAGGCCAAGGCAAATGGCCTCTACTCTATTCTCATTCTTCTAGATCTGTCTGCGGCCTTTGACACCGTGGACCACTGTCTCTTGCTTGACTTACTTTCTGACCTCGGGTTCTCCGACTCTGTTCTCAACTGGTTCAAATCTTACTTGTCAGACCGATCCTTTGCTGTGGTCACAGGTAGTCAGACTTCCTCCTCTGTCCCCTTATCTGTTGGAGTTCCTCAGGGCTCCGTCTTGGGTCCCCTTCTGTTCTCTCTTTACACACTGTCCCTTGGTAAACTCATCAGTTCTTCTGGTTTCTCCTATCATCTGTATGCCGATGACACTCAGCTGTATCTTTCAACCCCTGACCTTTTGCCGGGGCTCGAACAGCAAGTCTCCTCTTGTCTGGCTGCCATCTCTCAGTGGATGCGGCATCGGCGCTTGAAGCTCAATATGTCTAAGACAGAGCTTCTCGTCTTCCCACCTAAGCCCACCCTTCAATACTCCTTTTCTGTTTCTGTTGACGGCATTTCTATTCAGCCAGTTCAGCAAGCCCGCAGTCTTGGCTTCATTTTTGATTCCTCGCTGTCATTTACTCCCCAGATTCAGGCCACTGCCAAGACCTGTAGATTCTTTCTTTACAACATTGCTAAAATCCGTCCTTTCCTCTCAGCCTCCACCGCCAAGACTCTGGTCCATGCCCTAGTGGTATCACAACTAGATTATTGTAACCTCCTTCTGACAGGGCTTCCTCTCTCTCATCTCCATCCTTTAATCTCTGTCCAGAACTCAGCTGCACGTATTATCACATCTGCTCGCCGCTTTGACCATGTTTCTCCTCTTTTATCCTCCCTTCACTGGCTCCCCTTCCCCTTCCGCATCCAGTACAAGCTTTTGTTGTTGACTTTCAAAGCCCTCCACGGACTGGCCCCTCCTTACTTGTCTGAACTTCTTTCTCCTCACACTCCTTCTCGTACCCTCCGTTCTGGTAGTCAAGGTCTCCTGTCCCAGCCGAGGATTTCCACTGCCCCATCCCGGATTCGTCCCTTCTCACTTGCTGCCCCTCACTCCTGGAACCTTCTTCCCCCCACATGCACGCCTCATCACTTCCCTAACCAGGTTCAAAACTGAGTTAAAGACTATATTATTTAGGGAAGCTTTCCCAGGACTGTGCCATCCGCCCTAGGATGCCTCCTTTTAACTTTGTATTAAGAAGCCATGCCCTCCCTCCTGTCCATCCGCCTTGGTCCTGGCCCCAGAGGGAGAGAAGAACCACCGGACCTCACCCCCTTTCCCATCACCTTCCCCTCTTCCTTTTGTGTTGTCTCTTTTAGACTGTAAGCCTGAGGGCAGGGATCCGTCTAATTGAAGATTGTATGTACAGCACTGTGTAAATTTACAGCGCTATATAAATAAAGGTTAATAATAATAATAATAATAATAATACATTAATATACTATATTGATCATATTTTCTGCTTCTTTACACTAATAGTTTGGATGCCATGGAATGCTGAAAAAGCCTTTTTTGTATTAATATGTGACAATGATCTTGAATTTGTTGCTCCCGTTAAAATGTATTTAGAAAGTTACTTGCATGAGATTTAGCCCTCATGCAAGTAACTTTCAATTCACAAATATTTACTACGCTGTATTTGATACATACATTTTTTCTTAAAGGCTTTTCTGGTAACTATACTTACCTGCGTTCTTGGCGTATGTGATGCTGGACACTCAGAATTGACCTTTCTTTTGCAGGCTGTCCCTCAAAGGAACCACTTAGCATGCGCTGACGAGTGCAGGCCCTAGCAAATAATAATAATAATAATAATAATAATAATAATCATCATCATCATCATCATCATAAGAATAAGAAAATTCTATGTGCAAAAAGAAATGAACACTTACAAATACACCACACAATCCATAATCATCTGCAGTTTTGCCTGCAGGGGACTGGCACACAAACAAGATTCAGCTGAGCTCTCTTCCATTCTTCCTCTTGACAATCCATGCCCTCAGAATCACAAAGTATGGTCAGTCACAGTGGTGTCACTAGGTTTGGTGTTACCTGATGTGGTAACTCATGGTGATATCCCACATTGACCTCCTCCCATAACACACTATACCGGATCCTGTAAGCCTGAGGGCAGGGATCCGTCTAATTTAAGATTGTATGTACAGCACTGTGTAAATTTACAGTGCTATATAAATAAAGGTTAATAATAATAATAATAATAATAATAATGTTTTTTGTACTAATGTTACTCATAAATTGTAATTCCCATGTATTCACTGACTGTAATGTTAATAGTTGTGACTTGCACAACTAGCAATTAAAAGTATACTTTTAAATTATAATATCATACACACAGCCTAAATGTGGTTAAAGGGAAAATTTGGTAAAATATGACGTTTTCTTCTTTTTTTAAAATTAAAGAATAATTTTTTTTGAAAATTGATTTTTTTGAAAATGTTTATTTTTAATTTTAAAAAATCTAGAGCCTCTCATTTCTTCTCTCACTCAGCCACACCCCACTCATACAATTTCTTCAGTGATTTAAAGGGGCAGAGACGAATGCCACAGCCTGTTTCTGCCAAAAGGCAGACTTTTGGGGAGCACTGGTGTCACCCCTCCTTAGGTTGTCACCTGGTACAATCTGTATGCCCAGCACCCCCTAGTGATGCCATTGGTCAGTCTGCTTTGTCTCCTCTTCAGACCTGCAAATTGTGGGCCTAAGTACCACCCACTCTAAACAAGGTATCAGGAGGAGAAGCATACCATCCTGGATGTTAGGTAAGGGAATACTAGCACCATAATTGGAGGGAATGATCACTCAGGATGATTGGAGGGAAAAGGAAAAAAGAAATCTCCATGATGCAAGATTTAGAACAGAGTCATGTAGCCCTCCAGAAATCATTGGAGACTCTCATCTCCACTGTTTTACACATCTTGCTTGATGTAAGTAACAAACAATAGGCATGGATTATCTCACAAGAACATTCCTCTGCTAACACAGTGAGGCTTAGGTGCGCCATAAAGCAATACAGGATCAGAAAAGCATGATTCCATTTCTGGAACCAGTCACCCCATCTGGATTTGGCTCTGAAAGACCAAAGCACTAAAGGACCAAAGTAATGGATAGATGAAGTCTAAACTGTAAGCAAACATGATTTGTGGCACTGCACAGCTTCATGACTGAGGATCATAAGGCACATCTGTTACAGTATAATAGATGGGAGTCATGTGACCCTTCCAGATGTTGGGCTGCATTTCCCAACACCCCTAGGCAGCATAGCCAATGGCGAGGAATGCTGGGAATTTCAGTCTAGCAACATATGACTGACTGCCTATTTTCGATTCTGAGCCACTCACAATTTCTGAAGGGGGAAATCATGTATGCTTGGAAGAAAGGCAAGGTACAAATTTAAAAAAAAACCAAAAAAACATGTTTACAAAAATGCGGTGTCTCCAACATCAGAGTTTCCCAATGAGAAAATTTGGATACAGTGAGATTCTTTATCTTTTAGGACTTTTAAAAAGTGACATTTAGGAAGGAAGAATTGCACAAAATGTCTTCTCTGCTGGCAATGTTTTTTTGTGTGTGCAGAAAGTATGATCTTCTACACAGGAAACTTACTTCCTGTATAGAAAATCACATTTCTGTACAAAGAAAAACTTCTTACATAGAAAATAATATTTTCTTTATTTAAAAAACAAAGCCAACATGACTAGGTTTTTTTTTTAATGCAAAGCATTTATATTAAGAAAAAAAATCCTGATCAATAAATAGTCTTATAAACTGTTACATTTTCATATTTAAATCCTGCAATAGGGAGAAAATTATTGAAATTAACAAAAATGAATATCTCTACCATCATGGGCACAAGAAGTCACCAATAAGAAGAGAAAGAAGGGAAAGGAGAATTGGACTGAACAAAATGGTTTATTACTGAGTAGCTTAAATTTAGTTGCACATGAAATGAAAGAAGGCATTAAATCACAAATATTACCTAAGAATTTTATTGATTGCAGTCTCCTTTTCCAGAAGGTTTCTTGCCCTAATGCTGAAAACAGATTTGCGGAGCTGCAGAACAAAGGGAAAAAAAAGCATCTTTACTCTTTGTATATCTTGTCTTGGGCCAGAAATCCAATGGCCAACTAAGATATACTATGATGTTGAAGTACTTGACCCAAACATTAACAGGTAAGGCCTGATATAGTAAATCAGGCATTTTTGCAATTCGCACCTTCCAGCGAGCCTTGATGTTTACCTCTGGAACAACTGCTCTAGAATGATATTTATGTGAAAACAATTACTGGTACTTGTAAGCATACAAGTATTTCTCATAGCTACCCCTAAATTACCCAATGTGTGTTAAATGGTTTAATAGTATTATATTTGGAGAATTGTTTTGAAAGAAGAGATCCATCAAGTTTACATTGCTACTATGAAGGTAGAACTATCTTCTTAATGTGACAAAATGTACATGGAATTTCTGTGGCAATATTTCCCAAGAATCTGTAAATTTCTTGTAAGTTCTATTAGTGTTTTGTGAAGTTCTGCATCTCCCATTTTTATTTTGCAATGCACTAATCTTAATTCCATGACCAGAGAATATAACTGCTATAAAAATCAAAGTCACACAAACCCTGATTATGAGAGAAAATCTGCCAGTTACCCATATCATAAAATTGCTTAAAGGCAGGCAGATGGTTTGATAGAAAGTAAAGCCAAAACCACATCTGCTATATCTGCTATATGGATGGCAAGTCACCATCCATTTGACAACAACCCAGATGTTGTAGATGACAAAAGGCTTTCTAAAAACATCCATCTGAACAATTTTAGGGGGGACAGTTATTTTATAAAGATAAAGGGAACAGTCTGGTAAGTATTACACACATTTCCTGGGAGTAAATCCCATTTAACCATCCCATCCCATCATTGTTCAGTTATGTATGGCATCAGCAAGCCATTATTATATTCTTCTTAAAAGTAACTTTCTAAGATATGGCTATGAGGACAAAGTAAATCCTGTGCATTTGTATGTGAATATGCATGGGATGTGTCTATGATTAAGAAAAGAAGACAAAGGGAAAGGGTTAAATATTCCTTCGCCAACACCACTGCTGCAGAGATATACAGAGCATTTCAGGGAAAGAAACAACACAGAGCCCATCAAGAGATCTTCCAGAATAACAGTCAGTTTGGTTCTCAGAATCTTATCACTAGTCAGATTCCTGAGCCATTTCTGAATGAAAAAAAAACAACAACAATATTGGAGAACTAATCTGTATTTAATGCAAGAATGTGGAACAAAAGACACATTTAGGTCAGGTCAAAAGCTCTGACATAAGAAGTAACTGACCAAGCATTTTAGATTGAATTAGCAATCAACATTCATGCCAAAAACACCCAAATAAGTAAGTCAAAATTTAAGTTGTCAAAATCCAAACTTTGGTTCCATAGACGGGGGAGGAAAGAAAGGAATGGTTTTCATTTTATCATTGCCATTCAGATTTTTATTAATGTTGAATTCATTCAAACAAATGTCTATCCAAGCTGTAATTGAAAGGAAACTTGGAGAGAAAATCTTTTATGCTTTGTCTGAAAAGACTAATTAATGAGCTTCTCCCAGGGCATTTTAATTTGGTATACCTATATCCAGTTTAAGCCTTAATTTGGGCAGCATCCTGATATTATATTTTTTTGCTGCCTAATTTGCTGCCTGAATACAGTCTGGGTCCATCCCTGCTTCCAGGTGCACTCCACCAGCCATTTTCTCTAGCTGAAAAACTCCTGGATCCGAAAAGAGTTGGGAGAAGCGGTTCTGGAAATGGGGATGGACTCAGGATGTATTCGGGTGGCTTCCTTTGGAAACTCAAAGAAAGACAAAAAACTGTTTGATATAGTGAAATCACGACAGGGAATGTTGCTTTAAAGAAATAATCAGATCAAAGGGCTCCAAAGTATTTTGTTATTATTATAATCCAAAGGGTGCTCAACAATGGTTCCTTTTCATCCTGGAGAGAAGTGACCAGTGGGGTGCCACAGGGTTCTGTCCTGGGCCCAGTGCTATTCAATATCTTTATTAATGACTTGGATGAAATTATTGAAGGCCTAGTTATCAAATTTGCAGATGACACCAAATTAGGAGGAGTAACTAATACCCCAGAGGACAGGATCAAAATTCAAAATGACCTGAATAGACTAGGAAGCTGGGCCTAAGCTAACAAAATGAAATTCAACAAAGAGAAATGTAAGGTTCTGCACTTAGGGAGGAAAAATGAAATGCACAGATATAGGATGGGGGATACCTGGCTGAATGAGACAACATGTGAAAAGGATCTAGGAGTCCAAGTAGACCACAAGTTGAACATGAGTCAACAGTGCGATGCGGCAGCTAAAAAGACCAATGCAATTTTAGGCTGCATCAATAGAAGTATAGTGTCTAGATCAAGGGAAGTAGTAGTGCCACTCTATTCTGCTTTGGTCAGGCCCCACCTGGAATACTGTGTCCAGTTCTGGGCACCACAATTCAAAAAAGATGTGGAGAAACTGGAGCATGTCCAAAGGAGGGCAACTAAGATGGTGAAGGGTCTGGAAACCATGCCTTTTGACGAGAGATTTAGGGCGCTGGGTATGTTTAGCCTGGAGAAGAGAAGGTTAAGAGGTGATATGATAGCCCTGTTTAAATGCTTGAAGGGATGTCACATTGAGGAGGGAGCAAGCTTGTTTTCTGCTGCTCCAGAGACTAGGATGCGGAACAATGGATACAAATTATAGGAAAAGAGATTCCACTTCAACATTAGGAGGAACTTCCTGACAGTAAAGGCTGTTCAACAGTGGAACACACTCCCTCGGAGTGTGGTGGAGTCTCGTTCCTTAGAGGTCTTTAAGCAGAGGCTGGATGGCCATCTATCAGGGATGCTTTGATGGAGAGTTCCTGCATGGCAGGGGGTTGGACTGGATGGCCCTTGTGGTCTCTTCCAACTCTGTGATTCTATGATTCTATGATAATCAAAATTTAAAAAAAAAATCCCCTCACATTTCTCAAAAGTAAAAAATAATGTTGCTTTTATTTACTTAAAACATACCCATGTTTCCCAGAAAATAAGACAGTGTCTTATATTATTTTTTGCTCCCATAGATGCGCTAGGTCTTATTTTCAGGGGATGTCTTATTTTTCCATGAAGAAGAATTCATATTTATTGTTGAACAATTTTTTTTTAGCATTTATTATATATTGTATATATATTTATATACTAAAACTTTGGTAGGTCTTACTTTTGGGGGAGGCCTTATATTTAGCAATTCAGCAAAACCTCTACTAGGTTTTATTTTCTGAGGATGTCTTATTTTCGGGGAAACAGGGTATCTGAAAACTACAAAACACTGGCCTATCACAGAAAACATACTCTCTTCCTCCTGTTCATCATGCACCCTCATCTCAACATTCAGGACAGAACACAATAGAGTTAGTAAACCAACATTTGAACCATGTGATATTCTTTCTCTTCCATTTAGTGAGCCCATAGCCACAGAACTGTAAGTAAAAATATGCCCTAAAATTCCAGTTCCACAAAAGCACTAAAGCTCATTAAATTATAATTTTCATATATCTTAGTTATCTATAATTATTCAAAAAGAAATTAACCACAACTAACTAGTTATTTTGTAATAAGTTACTTCCAAGGGGTGAGACAAACTTGTACCTATCTGCTAGCCATTCTCTTATTAGAGAAAGTGGGCACTATACATGAAGGCATATTCATACACAGATACTTTGAGTTATATCTTCCCCAAGAATGAAAGCTAGTGTCAGGAACAGAATTTGTTAGGTTATAGAAATGGCATATAAATCTCTGTTAATCTGTATCTTTATAAGAGAATAATTCCTAAATCAGGTTATCTCTTGTATCAATTTCACAGTCAAGAGTCTGTGCAAGTTATTATTCCTGGATTCCACATTGCATCTTCTACCAAGAGGACAGAGAAAGGTGGATTTATGACTCACATAACTGCCTTTGGCTACATATCTTTGGTAGCTTTGAAAGATATAACTCACCAGTTTACTGTATCATTTGGAGACAGTATATGGTGCCTTTTTTATTCCCTTGATTGTGATTCTATGTGCTTTGTATATGTCAAATATCCTGTTAGTTAAGTTAAAATGTTGCGTTCTCATTCGAATGACTTTAACGGTTTGGGACTTCAATACTTGGAGGAGGACCTCTCCACATATGAACCTGCCTGAGGTTTAAGATCTGTTGGAGAGGCCCTCATTTGTGTCCCATCAGTCAAGGCAATATGCTGTGCAAGGATATGAGAGAGTCTTTCCTGTTGTAGAACACCTTCCCCTTAGAGGCTCATCTGGCATCAACATTCCTGTTGATTAGGCTCCAAGTAAAAACATGGTTGTTCATGAAAGCATTTGGGAGCTGATTGGTTTTATAAAAACCCTCTTATGCAAATGGTTTTAAATCATTTTAAATTATTTTGACTTTTAATTTTTTATTATTTAATATACATTTTAGCCTTTTAAGATTATTTTAATTATGGCCCGATAAGAGACATCCATAAAGGGACGTCCTGGGGCTGTTTCTAGGGTTAGGGAGCATGCAGCAATCACACGCTACCTAACCCTAGCATGGCATGGTGGCACCCTCATGGCGGCCTCCCATTCCCACAGGGGCTGCCATGACGACGTCACCATTGCTGGGCACCCAAATGGGGCACCCAGGAAGTGGCACTGTACAGGCAGCTCTAGACAGCTCCTTTTTGCTGCACATGCTGCCTGAGCACTTCGTTCCTGCAGCGGTTACACTACTGCAGGAACAAAGCCATGGGACGAAGGGGCCAGGTGGCCCCTTCATCCCACAGCTGCAGCTGTCAGGGTGTCCTTGGGGCATGCATCCCCAAGGACACCCCTTTCCCAGACCATGAGGAAATGGCATTTTGCTGCTTCTCTATGGTCTGGGAAAACCAGGGAGGCCCAAAAGGGAACTCCCCAAGGCCTCCCTGGAACTCCCTTTTGGAGCTCCTTGGGGACATTTCTGAAAGGGAACTCATCTAGGCCTCCCTGGAACTTCCAAAAGGGAGTTCCTTCTGGGGAGCTGCTCCTTCCCATGGCACCCACAGTGCCACAGGAATGGTACTGTGGAGAAAGGCCCCTCTTTCCCCTCAGGGGTCCCGGGGTGTCCATGTTTTTGGGCTGGAAAAAGCCGGATTGGGCTGGAAAAAGCCAGTAAGGTTACCTTGGCTCCAATCCGGCACACAAAGGGAAGAAGTGCTTCTGTGTGCTCCTTCCTTGCTGCTCAGCGGTGCCGCACCATTTGGTTGCTGTGGCTACACTGTGCAGCAAAAAGGGGCAGCGCAGACTTGCCCCTAAAGGGGCATTCTGTAAATTTGTTCGATTTTTTTTTACTATATGCTGGCCTGAGATCTTCAGACAAATGGTGGGATGTAAATATTTCAACCAACCAATCTCAGCACATCTTCCAGTGTTTTGGGTAACTCATATTTTGGAAGAAAGTCTTTTCTTGAAATGTAAGGCTTTAATTTAAGATTTATATATAGTTCTTTAACCTAGAAGTTTATGATAGCTATTCAGTCTTAAGTCTTGAGGAGAGGCAGGTAAGAAATATGATGTGTTATCAATTTATTATTATTGTGTGATTTATGTGATTATGTGATTTAGGACCCCAGGGATATTGTGTGAGGTATCTAGATACCTGTTAAGCTGCTCTGGGATCCTTTTTGTCTGAAGAATATAATTTTGTTTGAAGGATGTAATTATTTTAAATAAAAAAAAATAAAAAAAAAATGAATCCAGTTTACCAAGTGACATTCCCCTATAAAATATCAAGGTAAAGATGGGTAAGATGACTGGGATCATCCCAGTTAGGAACTTGCCCTTGTTAAATGTTGACAAAGTGTAGTTCTCATCATTTTATACACTAGGAAATGTTCCAGATTTTCAGATTCATGTTGCATGAAATATAGATAGGATGCACAACGAAAGCTGTGGCTCTCAGCAGAATGTCTCTTTCACTGTTGTTGGTTTCAGTGTTCTGTGTTTAACTGGCAAGAAGCTCAAGCTTCTTTCTGTTCTACTGTGCACAAGTATTCATTTTTTTAAAAAAGGTTACTATTTCAATTTTATGCTAGCAAGGAGATTTGGGAAGAAAGCAGTATGATTAAATGGGAGGTTGCCATGGAAATTGTAACTGTAGAAAGGCAGCATTAGTCTAGCAAAATGCAACTAATGTTCCACCAAAATGGATAAAATTCCCATGGAGTATATGAAATAACTTTACACTGAGTCATGCTCATGTCCATATTACCAAGTTCTCTTTGGCAACAGTTTTCCTATGCCTTGGGCAAAGCTTTCTCTCATACCTATTATCTCTGGGTCAAACTATATACTACATTAGACTGGTAATATACAACTAAAGATCATTTTTTAAAACTTATATGGCTTGATTGTGACAAGTGTGCATGGGTATGCAAGGTTTAAACCTCCCTCCTGTGTGTTTTTCTTTTATAATTTCACAAACAGACACCCTATTTCATACCTATTATCTGATGGCATTGAAATTTTAACCCTACTCCCAGGAGGCGGCTAGCTAAAAGCACAAGTTGGAAAGTGGATCCCTGTTTGTAGGCTTCTGGATGCAATGGAGATTCAGCAGCCCTTAGCAGGACCTTTCCAGGCAAACAACAATCAAACAAACAAAAACACATGACTGGTTTGAAGGTGCAAGCCATACCCAGTGGACACGAACGGAGACGTTTCTTCTCTGGTCAGCCTGGCCAGTTTTAAATGCTTATGCTTGGCACACAGGATCAATCATGCTTCTGCTGCATTTCCAACTCCTCACCTTCCCTTTCCTGTAATTATATGTGGGGTACTTCTGCTACTGTAATTTTATTTATTTGCATGTTTAACTATGGAATTTTAGCATTATGGTGAAGCCAGCTTGGGGGCAGAGGGCTTGAATGATCATCACCCCATTTGGCGATCCTCTTAAGAGACCTTGGGAATGAAGGTTCTGAGGAATGTGCTGGGCTCAGGAGTTGTTGGGCCTACTTCCTTCCCTGCAATTGAGGGGACCATTGCAAAGTTTCTGTTCAGAGGAAATTCCTCTCCCTGAACGATTCAGGGACGCTGGAGGGGAGCTGACGACTCCCTGACATTGAGGAAGTGTGCCAGGCTTTCACACACATGCACTTCCTCAATGTTTTAGAGGTGATTTACCAGTGCTTACCCTACTGGTAAGTACTGGCTGATAATTGTCCAAGTCTGTATGGGTGTAACCTAAGAGAGTTGTGGCCTGTTTGATTCCATTACAGTTTTTTTGGGTGTGTTGTCTTATGTTGTGCCACTCTGCTTACCACAGTGGCTACCTCCATGACTAGATGTGGGAGTTCAAATGTCATATCTACACTTGTCCCTATCCATATTGGGGCCATATGCTTAGAGTAAAAGATGAGAAGCATCTTATCCCTACACAGTGTTTAATGTTGCATGTCATTTGATCCTGCAACTCTTTAACTAGTGAGGCTGAGTACTTGTCCTGGAACTCTGGTTTATGCTTGAATTTATCACATTTGGCCACACAGACTCTTTAATTTTTTTTCTAATTGACTTCACATTCCCCCCCCTTTTAAAAATCCCATAAGTTATGAAAGAATTCTATGTATGAAGGACACAACTGGTATATACAGTAGGACCATGTATTACATGAATAATCCATGCTGGGACCTTTTAGATAATACGATTTTTGCATATAATCTGGAACACTATTTCTCTTAATTGAAATGAATGACCAAGTATTCTCTCTAGGCATTTTCTAGGTTCTCCAGCATGATGCTATGGTATGCATATGACAGAAGTTGACCATAGTTGAGCTTGAGGATCTAGTAAGGATGATGATGATGATGACGATGACGATGATAAAAAATTATTTTTATCCCACCTCTCTGCACTCAGGCAACCAGGCTTACAACAATTAATATATATATATATATATATATATATGCATATCATATCCCCACAACCCTCTGCCCATTAAAATAGAATTAAACAATTTACAATCTAAAACATATTAATATAAAAAATTAAAACAGTTAATAAATGTACAAGCAAACAACAGTAGGAAAGAAACAAGATCAATGCCTTACTTATTCCACATCATCAGTACTTACAGATTGAAACTGACCCAGTAATACTTCTCTAGGCATTTTCTAGGTCCTTCAGCATGACTATTTTGTTAACTTTTGGCAAAAGCATACCATACAATTGCATTGAAGGGCTTACAAAATGCCTAGAGAGAACATACTTTTTCTGGCTTGTGTTATATGAACTCACATAATACGCAGTCCTGCTGTAAAATTTGTTGAAAGACAATTTAATCACTGCAATAGGTAAACACAGAACAAGCTACCCATTTTTTTTTTTACCACATTAGAATTTTATAAAAGAGTTGTTAATATTCAGAATGATTTTTGGATTTCTAAATAAATGAATGTTTACAATTTTATCTATAAGTCCAATTTAAATTCATGAATTAAAAAAGAAATTCTTGGACCATAGACTACTCCAGTAGCCTCTGACCACATTTCAAGCTGGGCTTTTACCATGTGTTCAATTCGCCACCTTGAACAATAATGGGCTGTGTTCTTACAGGAGTACCGCTAACACTTTGTGTAGAGACCTCATATATTGCTGGTTACCTTCTGGTCAATGTATTTGTTGTCTTCAATTGCAAGCCTTTTGGAGTGGTCACAAGAGGAAGAAGAAGCTGATGGAAGCCTTCTTAGTAAACAAATTGTATCTTGCTGCTGTCGATCAATAAACTGCTTCATAAAACTTTCCCTTGTAATTGCAAAAAAAAGAAGGAAAAAAGATATTGAAGGGAAAGCAGGGATTCAGGACTGGAGAGCCAGTGACTCTTGACCTAACTCCAAAAGCTCCTTACAAGTATTCAGTTCAGATCTTTGGCATGAATGGTCTGATCTGGATGTGAGGGGAGAAAAAAACACAAACACTATTGGACTCAGCCCCACCCACTGCATGTGGACCCAATATATTAAACCTCAAGCACTGGGACCCTTGAAACAAACAACCAAATGTTCTAAATGATTCTTGACCTCTTTGACTTGTTTTGCATTGTGCCTCATTTTTTATCAGCTAGGCAGTTCCTATCCTCAGGTTATTATTTCCAGATTCCCACCCTCAGGCTTTAGACGGATGTGGAATTAAACTACCCAAGGTGATGAATATACTTTGGGGATATGCTTTAGTACCTTGGAGGTTGTTGCGTGCCTTCAAGGCACTTCCAGTTGTGGTGATCTTAAGGCAAACCAAGGATTTCTCTTCAAGATTTGTTCAGAGGTGGTTTGCCTTTGCCTTCCTCTGAGACTGAGAAAATTTGACTTGCCCAAGGTCACCCAGTGGGTTTCTATAGTCAAGCAGGGATTGGAACACTGGTTCCTCACCACTACATCATGCTCTCTCCTCACTCTTTGGATAGCTCCTTTAAAATTTGGACTCAGACTTTAAAGGGATTTATTGCCCTGCTAACATGGAAAACACTTGCCACCACTGACAAAAATGCTGGTACAATCCGGAGAAATCTTCTCAGTGTTAAAGACACAAACACACAAAAATGTTGTTCAGCCTCAAATTGACGTTTGAGGTATTTGCTCTAACTATAATTTGCATAAACTACATTTTGATGTTTAATATTTTTGTGTTAATAATTTTACTTTGCTATATTTTTATGTTCTATAGGACAAAACCAAAGCTAAAACAAAAAGAATACATTTCAATAGACTGTTTTCTAAAATTCCAACAATAAGTGACTCTTACAATATAATACTAAGAAGTGTGAAATCATAGAATCAAAAGTCTTTCTTTCTACAAGTACTGACTGTCTGTTTGCATTCTTCATTCTGGTAACACTGCTTTGTAGATTCAATACAAGAAACCCAATCAAAGTCAGATAAATATATAGTAATGATATAACTAATGACAGAATCATGTACCATCTTACCTGGGAGTAATTAGCATCACTGAACTCAATGCAGCTTACTTCTGATTTGGTATGTACTGAATTTCTGAATTTGGAAGTCGTCAATTAAAAAAATATCTCTTTCAATAAAGGCATTTTCATGGGGATGGGACAAAGGAAGTATCCCACATAAAACCCAAATGAGAAAATGTGGAGAAAGTCTTAAACCCATCTCAAAATACTCTTCACATTGGTTCAGTGTGTCAGGAGAGTTGGAAGAGGTTACTACCTTATTTTGGGGACTGTAAAATCCGAAGGGAGCTTGGAGATTTTTACCATTTGAGGTCTGTTAGGGAATTTTTCGAAGATCCGAAGACGCAATGGGAGCTTCTCCTTCGTATCTGCATTTGCTTCACTTTGTTTCAGCTAATAAAGTAAAATAAAGTAAGATAATGAAACAATATTTTATTTTTTGCTTTTTGAGATGAGCTGATGCAGTCAGCTGAAGAAACACAAGATGGCAGCAAAGAACTACAGAGAACGCTTAGGTAATATTCCTTGGATGTGTTAAAACTACTGCCACAATTGAAGTTGAAACAGTTTTTTTTAAAGATTCAAAATGCAAAGAATGTTGTAGGAAATATTTGTACAGACAGCCCTCTGTATCCACAGATTCATCCAACCATTGTTAGAAAATGTTCACACACACACACACAAATGCAAAAAGCAAACCCTGATTTTGATATTTTATAGAAAGGACACCATTTTACTACACCATTGTATGTAATGAGGCTTGAGCATCCATGCATTTTGTTATCTACCAGGGATCCTGGAACCAAACCCCAGCAGATACCAATGGCCCACTGTATTTCCTTCATGCAGTCCCCAGAATTCACAGTTCTCTAATACTCTAGAAAGATAATAAATATGACTTCTCCCCTTACTACTTTCATCTATGGCAGATAAATTGAATGTGTTATGTGACATACAATTAGGTGATAGGAAAGATTTTGAATGACAGTATGCTGTATAAACTTAAACCTCCACAAATCCAAACTAAATTAGGTTTTGGTATTCATATCTCCCTTGATTTACTCAGAAGCTGCTAAATTCCTAGCAGATTGGACAATCCACCTTTGAAATTTCTTGCTGATCCTGTGAATAGGAAGACATCTGTCCCTGTGAATAAACTTGAAGGCAATATAGCAGGCTCAATAGTTTGTCTAACCACACAAGGACAAGGTAATTGCTATTCCAGCTCATCTCAGAAAACATTCAGTTTGGGAATAAAATATAGTTGGAAGAATGTAAGAAACAGAAAGTATTTGCAGAGGAGAACTAAGTGAGAAGAGTGGGTGCATTCTTGGAAGAGATTAGGAAGATAATGCCAAGGAAATATCTTAAACATTCACAACCAAAGAAATATTCATCTTGTAAACAGGGATATCTTTTAATGTTTCTCCAGCCTTTAAATAGCTAATAGCTAAAGGTATTCCTCTACTCTTCAGGCAAGATAACATGTTCTTCGATGAGCGTTGGGGGGGGGGGGGTTGATACCTATTAGTTATTCTCACACTCCCATATGCTTGAGGAGAGTATAATGTAGTAAGTAAAGGGGAGTTGAAGCTGAGTTTCAGAAGCTGGCCCTATCTCTTAAAGAGAGACTGAAGCACGGGGTCTTAATCTGGGATCTATACACTCCAGGGGTCCACAGATAGGCTTAAGACAATTAATATACTGGGTGCAAAATGATTTTTTACTTCCATTTCCTTCCTGTTACTTTATATCTTTCCTGTCACAGTGAATTTTAAGTAAAAATGGAGTTTTTTTGAGTGTTCATTGTGATTTATTTTTCACTGTGATTATTTGCAGTGTTCACTGTGAGTATGCATCCATGTGAAAAAAATCAGTGTCTAATACAATGAAATAAATTGGCTGAAAGTGTTTGTGAATATATATTAATGTGCATTTTTCTGGAAAGGGGGTCTATGGCATTCATGAGATTTTCAAAGGCATTCATTACCCGCAAAAGCTTAAGAACCATTAATTTAAAGCATGTGCTGTCTGCTGTGGCACCTGCTTGTTTAGCTACCCACAGTAGGTGTATCTGTCAATAAACAGATAACACAAAATCACTGTGACTCTCCAGGACCCCTAAAGGGCATCTCCTGAAAATTTCAGTGGCTCAGAAAAAGTGTGGAAAGAACCAGACAAGATAATTAAATTTCAGCACAATCATTAGGATATCTAATGGAGAACATCTAATCATAGATAAGTGCCTGAAGGTGTCTGAAGGGCAGCCTGCTCGTATTCACCAGCCTCCAGTATGGAAGGACAATAACCCCAGAATAGCTATCATTGCTGCAAACAAAGTGCCCCATGGGCTTAAAACACTTCTGAGTCTGCATGTAAACAAAGGGTACAGATTAATGATAGTGTAAATCGCTGAGGGAAAAGGAGTCCTTTAAGGGCATTGGAAGGGCCACAATTATGTGCAACCTTATCTTCATTAATGCATTCTGAGAATGGAAACAGCATCTTAATTAGAACTGTTTGACAACAGACTGGGAGATGCTGAGAACATGCGAGAAAATCAAATCCAGGACAATATTTTGAAGATTGGGGAGCAAAAAACAAAACAACACAAAAACCCTAAAAAGAGACAAAAGCCCTTTACAGGCCGGCCTGAAAGGCTGGCCTGGGGGCAGATTTGGGGTGTAGCGCCCTCATGATGCACACCCAATTCTGCCCCCCAGGGCACCCTGACACCATGCGCCTCTCCAGATGCCGCACAGCATCATGGCGTGCCTCCGGTGCTGCGTCCAGATGATGCGACGCCAAAGGGGCACCATACAGCCACGCCATTGCAGCTATGTTGCCCTTGAAAGGCTGGAAAGGGGCAGTTGGAGGCCGCCTGTTAGGGGCTGTCTGTCAAGCCCCAAAGTATTTTCTTTTGTTTCAAACTATGCATTTGTTTTTTTTTGTTTGTTTGTTTTTTTGAGGGGAAGGGAGGAAATGTTGAAGCAAAGAAAATATCTTGAGGTGAGTTATGTAACCTCCATAATAAATAGTTGAGGGAAATAGAAGACACAATTATTCTTGTTATGGTAGAAGCCTGATAGTTTTGGCACACACTATGTTCACACACAGGAGGACACAAAAGGCCATGTAACAACTTACATTGGCTACAACTATAAACAAAGAAGTAAAGCATCCATATGTCCAGGGTAAGTTAGGTCTTGTTTTGCACGAACAGGAATACCTTATGCTTTACAGTAAACCTGTGGGAAGTATAAAATGCAGTCTCTAATACAACACAATGATCTGTTGCTCAAAATCAAACTCTGGTATGTTCAAGCCCTTGCGTGCATACAAACTAGCTGTGTACATATCTTCTAAATGTCCCAATTAATTATCTGTTGTCCCACTTTTTCAATGTTCCAGGGGATTATCGCACCGCTGAAAAACACATCTTAGTGCTGCTGAACTGAAGTTTCATTCAAGCTGTACCCTGATGTTAGCACATGGCTTTTCTCCACAAAACCTCCATCCAGATACAGCCTGACTCCAATGTGGGTCCCTGAACTGGCTTTGGCAGCCATTTTTCAAAGTCGATTCCAACTTTGAAAAATGGCTGAAGTACATCACCTTGTTACAGAACATTGCACAACCAAATCTGCATTGCTCATTGAATAATAATGCCCAATGAGCAACCATGCAATCAATGCACAACAAACAGTGTGCAGTCATGTGCAATGGCACCATATACATATATCTGAGACCCAGAGAAACACAATAACCCCTAACACTATGGTCAGCACCCTGAGACCTAGTATCCCTAGTAAGGAGGGAACCAAATGGTTCACCAGCTTTTAAATGTAATGAATAGACCACAAGCTAAACTTGAGTCTGGTCAAGTTGGAAATAAAACTATGCCTTTTTCTGCAGGCACTACCCCACTCCATGCATATAGCTACATATGTTTGGGAAACCATTCAGACAATAATAAGCCCACGTACACTGTATTCATTCTATGCGTAAATAGGCCTCCTGTTTGCTACACAGATATAGCAAAGCACTGGATTCAGACATACAAATAGTGACTGTAGTTTCATGGGTTGCTACCATCAAAGGCCAGTTCCTGTATATCTCAAGGCTGAAGCTGACATTATTTTAATTATACAATTCCTATATATGGCAACCACATAGTTGATTCCTTTTCCTGCTCTGTAAAACCTATGATTCCTATCCTATCCCTGTCATCCAATTCCTTTGAAGTTTGCAGAAGCCAATCAGAAGTAGAATGTCAATGGACACTTCTGAACAGGTAGATGTTGACCTTTTATAGTACTAAGAAAGTGTCCTTGTTTAGTAACTAAGTACTCTGTTTGAAGAACAGATCTCTGCTGATTAATATGATAACCTCTCTCAAGAAATACTATTCACAGATTTATAGTTTTTTGTGGAGCTTTCGGGCTATGTGGCCATGTTCTAGAACAGTTCCTTTCTGACGTTTCGCCAGCATCTGTGGCTGGCATCTTTAGAGATTCACAGATTTCCTTGCCTGGAGTCTGACACCCACTGGCCCATTTTAGATTGGCAAAAAGAGGTGTGTTGAAGGCTGCATGAAAGCCCAGCCTTTAGATGAGAAAAAGGGAAAGTGTGCCATGAAAACACTATTTTGGCATTTTAAGGGAGAAGAAGTGCTTTAAAAAGGTGCTGGCCCATTTTACATTGGCAAAAAGAGGTGTGTTGATGGCTGCATGAAAGCCCAGCCTTTAGATGAGAAAAAGGGAAAATGTGCCATGAAAACACTATTTTGGAGTTTTAAGGGAGAAGAAGTGCCTTTAAAAAGTAGTTTGATTTCCCCACTACTTTTTCAAAAAGGGTGCAACATTGTTATTGTATCTAAAGGCTAAGGTGTAGTTGCACGGTTAAATGGGGCTCTGTCTCTTTAAAGCGCCCATTTAAAGGCAGCGATACAGGTGCGGATCATAATGGATCGTGGGTTGGGAGCATGCGTGGTGTGGACTTCACTTCTAATTAAAATGCTCAATGCCTTGCAGGTGTAAAAGCTGGGGTTTATCCGCAAAGTTTTTTAAAGCTCCCAAATCCTAGCTCCACTCCTGATCCCAAACCTAGACATGCGCAGTAGGGACTCTGGGATGCCGTTACTGTTATTCTGCTGTGGATAATACAGTGGTCCCCCGGGTTACGAAGGTAATCCGTTCCGGATTACCTTTTGTAACCCGGAAGCTTTCGTTTCCCGGGGGACCGCTTTCGCTAACGGACCGCGCGGCCGATTTAAAGGGGCCGCGCGGTTTTTTTATTCATATCCCGAGGGATCTTTTGGATCCCGGGGGATATGTTAGCGGTCCCGCGGCTTTCGGATCCCGGGGTTTTCGCAACCCGGGGGATTAGTAAGCCGGGGGACCACTGTATGTCAATTCATTCACAAAATAAAGGGGTTCATTCATGATGCACCAGTGCAACGGCACAGTTTAAAAAGGCAGAGGAAACGCAATGATAATTTGACGGTTCCTCATAAGTATACATTTGTCCTGCGCAACTGCGCAGGTTTGCCGGATGCCGGCTGCGAACTGCGCAGTTCCCAGCCAGCAATGATAATTTGACTGTATGGTGTAACTGCGTTTGCGCAGTTTGCAAACCTGCGCAGTTCCGCAGCACAAATGTATACTTATGAGGATCTGTCAAATTATCATTGCGGCTCCTCTGCCTTTTTAAACTGTGGAGTTGCACTGGTGCATCATGAATGAACCCCTTTATTTTGTGAATGAATTGACATGTTATCCACAGTAGAATAACAGTAACGGCATCCCAGAGTCCCTACTGTGCATGTCTAGGGTTCGGATTAGGGGTGGAGCTAGGGTTTGGGAGCTTTAAAAAACTTCGCAGATAAACCCCAGCTTTTACACCTGCAGGGCATTGAGGAATTGCGCAGTTCGCAGCCGGCAAGGAAAAAAAATTTAAAGGTTCACCGTGGCTAAAAGCCGCGTTCATTGCCGCCCATGTAGCTGCTGAGCCACAGAAAAGACCTCAGATAAGTCGTTCCCAAACCCCTCAGTCTAGCTGCCCTGTACCTTTTAAGTGCACACCTGGAGCTTGCAGTCTAGCAGCTAAGCATTAAGGAAAGTGTAACTTCATGTCACACTTTCCCGCCAATCTAAAAAGTCCCACTATGCCTGGAGACAAATTTGGTTTCCTCTCTGGAAGTTCTTACAATGGATGGCACTCAATTTATCATGATGGAGTGGGAAATCCATCAGTCTTGTGGTATGCTTGTTAACTGAAAATTACATTGTTGAACTGCAACTCCCACAGAGTACTCTTTAACACACAAACTTATGCAAATAAAAAGGGTAGAAAGACAGTTGAGATAGGGACAAAGCACCAATCATGTTCCCAAATGAACAGACATCTTAGTCTCTATAAAGACTAACACATTAATTTTGGCATAAGAGGACTAACACTTGGAAGGGCAGCTATGAAGGAGCTGGAAAAGTTCCTAAATTGTAAAGATATATAATACTAAATTTAAGATTGTCCATGCCTAGGTATTTCCATATATTCCATTTCTATGTATCATTGTGAAAGCTGGATAATGAAGAAAGTTGGTAGGAAGATAATCAATTAATTTCAGGAGAGTTGTATGGATACCATGGACTGTTAAAAAGACAAATAAATGGGTCGTAGAGTTGTTCCTAGAAGCCAAGATAACTAAACTGAGACTGTTGTACTTTCGACATATCATGATACGACACGATTCACTAGAAAAGACAATAATGCTTGATAGTAGAAGTATTAAAGGAGGAAGACCACATTACAGATAGGTAGACTCAATCAATGAAAGCACAGCCTTGAATCTTCAAGTCCTGAGCCGGGATGTTGATGGTATGTTATCAGATCGCCATAACTCAAAGTCAGCTTGACAGCAGATAATATCATAGTAAGCATGTGGGAGCCAGTTCATGTTACAGATTTATATTAGGCTCTTCAAAAGGTTTCATGGGCTATGGTACTAGGACAACTTTGTCTTTCATGTAAATGTGACATAAAAACATGATTGGACTGCATATGGATATTGACCTGCTCTATCAAGAACCACTGTCCAAAGACGATAGCCAGGACTATAAACAAAATGAAAAAAGGGCTGGAAGTTAATATAAGCAAAAGAGGGAAATAAATGCTTATTTTGGAGCAGTATAGCCAGAGTGCAGTATAGCCAAGGTTACCTAAAGGCATCTAGCTGAAAACAACATAATGATTAATAACATGCTTTAAAAATAATCTGAGCTCAAAGCCCTTGTACAGTACAACTAAACTTCCCTCGTGCTGAGATAATGCTACATATTGGACAGGACAAGGCATTTAGCTTCACTTAGTGCCTCCAAACACATTTTGAAGTAATATTTGCTCTGCATGACATCGTGTTCAACCTCCGCATCATTCAATTTATAGAAAATGTTTAAATTGTTTTTAACCTTTAGCCCCAAGGCATTTGGGACTATACATGAACCCCAAACGGGCAGTGAGGACATGGGGTTCTCTGCTGGTGTACTGGAATAATGATACTGCTTTTTAATTTGACCTTATGTTCTGGTCTCACATTTGTTTTTGTGTCTAGGACATAGCCCTTAATCACTTAGTGTGCATAAGGTGGCTTTTGTGAAGAAACATAGCCACTCTTTATGCCTATTCAGAAGCTCAAAGCCCATCATACTCAGTTGTGGGGCGGTCATGATTTCTGCATACACGGATGAACTCATAACACAACAAGGAAGTCCAGAGTTTTTTGTGGGGCTTTCAGGCTATGTGGTCATGCTCTAGAAGAGTTCCTTTCTGATGTTTCGCCAGCATCTGTGGCTGGCATCTCCATGTTCTAGAAGAGTTCCTTTCTGACGTTTCGCCAGCATCTGTGGCTGGCATCTTCAGAGATGCAAGCCAAAGATAGTGGCAAAACATCAGAAGGGAACACTTCTAGAACATGGCCACATAGCCAGAAAGCCCCACAAAAACTATAGGTGCCCGCCATGAAAGCCTTCGACTCCACAAAGGAAGCCCAGGGTTTCCATGGTACTATGGAATCTGTATGTATGGGTGTTTTATGGAGTATGTCTCTGTATGAGAGGGAGGAAGGGGGAAAGTTTTTTGTTTGACATTGTTGACATTCAGTGATATTGTATCAAAAAGGAGATTGAGTAAAATTCTTTCCCATCCTAGTTTAAGGCACGCTGTGCATGCACAGTTCTGCTTGGGGCAATTGAAACTGAACTGTTTGTAAGCTGAGTGCCCATGGATCCAATGCCAGGCCCATCCCTAAATATATTTTTTTCACCAGAAATGAAGTGATTGTTTAGATAAAGCATTGCAGTCCTGAAAATGGCTGCATGTACGTCCCCTGCTATTGAGCTAGTATTAAGAATATTCTAACATAATGTATTTTGGATTCCCCTACCATCATCCTTGCATGCAAAAGGATTTTACAAGATTCCTGCCTTGTATGCAGCTCTATCTGAAGGTGTCATTGTAGCTTTTTTTTAAAAAACTAAAATAAGCTTAACACTTATCTATTTTGCCACTTGTTTAAAAAAGCCATTTGCAAGGATCAGATAAATAATGGAAACATGTTTTTTTTCCCCTTTTGGCACTTTCTTGTTTCTGCATTTCCTATTTGAAATTGCTGGTGGACAATCTCTGAATAGTAATGTTTGGTGGTGATTATGCATTTCTTTCTTTTTTAAAAAAGAAAAAGAAAAGAGAGGCAATTTAGAAACATAAATATTATATAAAATATGAGGAAGCTGCAACTACCAACAAGATACTTATAGATCACAGCTTTATAGATCTCTGTGCAAATTTCCTAAAAACCTATGCCAGATCCTTAAGATTAATTACATTTATTTCTTTATTTTATCATTTTCCCAAGTATGGGATCCAAGTTTAATATTACCTAGCCAGACACTTGACAGGATCCAGAGGGGAGGGGACTTCCATGGAATGGTAGAATTTAATGGAAATGACCTCCCATACATGCCCAACAACGTGGAATGGGAAACCCACTGAGAGCTGGTTTCTGGTCAGTGTGGAAAGCTCATAAGGAAGGAAGAAAATTCAACTGTGTACCACTGGATTTAGACTATTAAGAAAGTTTATTCCTTTATATTCAGGGGGTCTTGGCATCTTCAATACAGCCAAGAATCTAGAAAGCTTCTGCCATTCAATATCAATGAAACTGGGCTAGATGAACCAATGGTCCAATTTAAAATAAGGCACCTTGCTGCATTACTGACAAAGAACCATGGGGCAAAGTGCAGCATGATGGGAGAAGGAACTCAAACATTCCAAGCGGTGGAATTAGCAGCATTGGAATATTGTTCTGCCTTAGTGTGCTAAGTTAATCACGATGCAGTGACAGAAACATGAGTTATATACACATCCATGCGTTGTGTCTCCTGCAGGATATAGAAAATGGGATTTTGCACATTTTTATTGTTAGGAGATGCACAAACACTACATTTGGAACAAGCAAGCTCATGTCATAGTGGCAGAGATACATAAATTATTTCTCCCTAAAGAAAGAAAGGGAAGTAATTTGTGTTTTCCTTGTTGACACTTGTTTGTAATACCAGAAACCACTCGTTTGTAATTATATTGTGTGACGGATCCAACACTATTGTAGCAATTCTAATGCAATATGTATTGTGGTGTTTGAAAACTAGCCAAATTAGATTTGCTACAGTAGCATTAGGTGGAAGATTCCAACTGTATTGTGAACTGATTAGGAAGTTGGATATATCAAAGAACTAATTTGGACATACTTCTTGGTAAATAGTGGCAGGGAGGAACTTATAAAGTTTTGATTCCTCTCACAATGCACATGACAACATTAAAAAGAAGACATGTTTCCATTCATGCACAAAGGCAAACTTTGGAGAAGCACAGAAGGGGATGAGACTGGGAATCTTGTGCACAAAACACTGTGCAGAGAAAATGAGGAAGAAAGCAGAAAGAGTCTGGATTGCATCCTTTAGTTTAAAATTGTATTATAAGGACAAAGACCTAGTGAAGGGTGTTTAAAGATAGACCAACAGACGTTTTAATATTGGTTGACATGGCTTTAGTTTTGAGGGAGGATAACATATATCAAATCTACTCCTACCAAACATTACAATGCCATACTACTGCAATCTAATAGCCCAATGGACTTACATCATGTAGCCCCAACCTGCATCACATATGATTTTGCTAATTGTTGTGCTGGTGTGTGCATTTGTTCAATGATGTATGTTTTAATATGATTTTGATTTTTTTTATTGTTTAATCTCATTTAAACATTTATATCCTGTGCATTTTTAACCATTTAAAGAAATATTTTGTAAGCCAGTTTCAATCCTGAATTGGGGGAAAAGGTGGTACAGAAGAAATAATGGTAATAATAGCAGTAACAACAACAACCATGCAATGCAACTCTTACTCATCTATGCACCCAAGAATTGCAACAGGAACATCTTCACATGTACAGCAGTACACAGATTGCACAACAGCCTTCACATGTATACCTATACATCTTTCCTGCCATAGATGTGCACAATGTATCAATGGCTGGAGCTGAAGCTAGGCTATGCATTGCACATGTCTTCTGCTTGCATGTTGAATTACTTGCATCTAGAAAATGTCTATTTAGGCCTTATGTCTTTATATATTGGCTTACTTTTCTCACTGTTATGAACCGTATGTCATATGATTGGATTACCTGAAGTTATCCTATGTAACTATGGCTGCATATGCACTTCAGAAATAATATAGTTGGACAACACTTCAACTACCATGGCTTGAGGCCATGGAATTCTTGGATTTGTCATTTGTTGAGATACCAGAGCTCCCTGACAGAGAAGGTTAAATATCTCACAAAACTACAAAATTCCACAGCACTGAGCCATGACAGTTAAAGTGGCGTTAATTTGCATTATTTCTGAAGTGCATATGCAGCCCATATGAGAACTCACTGGCTTATTTTGTCTCTATTCTATTGCAACTCTAATATAATAGAGCCAGTAAATGTTCTAGTTTACCGCATTGCAGGCCAGGAATGTTCTCAGAATGGTACAAAAGGGGAGCGGCAGCATTCCTGGTCCACTTGAGGTTCCATCCGTTCTCGTTTTATACCGTTCTGAGAATGTTCTGAGAACGTTCCTGGCCTGCAATGCAGTAAACTAAAGAGAAAATACTGTAAGAGGAATTATACTCTCTTTTGCCCAGGTAATATATGAAAAGTCTCACTGGCACTCTCCTTTAGACCCCTCTCTGGATGCTTAAAACCCTGACAGTAATGCATGCTACTTTACTTAGGCCCGGTACAAACAGACAGAAAGCGGTGTCCTGGCACCAATTCTAGGGTTTGGGAGCGTGCAGCGACCGGACGCTCCCAAACCCTAGTATGTGCTGGTGCCAGCGTCATGGTGGCCTCCGCCATGATGATGCAAGCGCGGCACAGTGGCCAGACGTCACTGCACTGCACTTGTGTCATCGATATGTGACAGTGTACCAATGGTTTTTCCAGGGTTTTTTTGGTGCAGAGGGAGGCCACACTGCTTGGCTGCTGTGGCTTCCCTCGGGAGCAAAAACGGGTGGCTCCAGTCCACCCTTTCTGGGGTGGTATGTCAAGCCCATTACTTAACTGGCCAGTGTCCAACACCTGAAGCCCACCTGAAGTGCTGTGAAGCCTAGTTTTGCTGAAGCAAATTGTTATTTACATAGCAGGAGCAGCACGTACAACATTTTATCTGATGCCATAAGAAAACAATAACTGCCCCTATGAAGAAGTCTGCAGTCAAAGAAGATAGTATATGCAGCTCTCTGGGTGTTGGGGAACTGCAGCTCTCAGCAGTCCCACCCATTACAGGCAATGGTGGGAAACATTGGAAGTTTCAGTCCAACAACATCCAGAGAGCCACAGGATTCCCACCCAATTTAGAATGTACCTTAGTGGTACATTTGCGTTTTGTTTACTTTTTTAAAAATTGCCTGTCCTGAACTTAAAACCAGACAAGATGCCAGTATAACATTTTGAAATATATTGAATGAGTAGAACTGAAAAAAAAAATAAATAAACACACACATTTTGCCTTGCAAAATGCTTGTTATCCAGTCCCCTCTTATCATACAGCATCAGAATCAAGTTAAGAAGAGGGGGATTATAGAGTGAAGAGCTTCTTTTGACATTTTGATTGGTGATGTTTTGCCCTGAAATACACTGCTTATGCTACAGCCTGGGGGGTATCTTGTTCTGCCAAGATTCACATATTATTTTTAGAGCAAGATAGAATATAGCACATTTCAGGAATTTTAAGCTACCTTCTAGGCACTGGTAGAACTTTCACAGATATCTTGTTTGTATTAGAGAAACAAACAGTAAAATGATTTCCTTACAAAATAGTACCAGCTACGTACTGCATTTTGTCAGGCAAACTAGCTTTTAGTGTGATAGTTCCTTCTTAAAGACTTGGTTAAAAGCATCAAAGAATTGTTTTAGAGAATTTTTTTAAATCCTGCATATACTGAAAAAATAGTAAAGTAAAAATAAAGTCAGTTTTTGGGTTGGGTTTGTAGTTCTTTTTGTGAAGCCAAGGAGAAGAGGAAAGGGACAAGCTAGATCAGAAATGTCCCTCTCATCTGGCCAGTATGGAACTAAGTGTATGAACCAACATATAGTTGTGTAAGAAAGGTTTTACAATAGCAACAAATGTAAATATGGGAGAGAGGAAGAAAGTAGGTCTGATGGATTAACAGCCATAGCTTTCTAAACCCTCTTTTTAACTTCAACACGAGATGGAAACTGTCAACATTTCACATAACAAGGCATTTCCCTAACTACTATGACCTCTGTGGGCATCTATGAACAATCACCCCCTCCAGTGCTGGTCTTTATATTAAGGAATCTAGGCAGCGTATACTTGGAGTGTCTCAGTGGATTTGCTTAAATCCTCCTTTCTCATCTCCTTGGGTACCAGACAAGAACCCCTGACTGATTTATTGTACATATTCTGCTATTGTTCTAGGATACTTAGAATGACATAAATCATTCTTATATTACCAGAATGGGAAACACAGGAAGATACTTTATAACAGTAGGGCTATTTGTACTAGTATTTTTATTCATCCAGCCCATCCAGCAGCAGTAATCCAGGACCTATTTCTCCATTACCTACAACCTGATCATTTAGAATGAAGATTGTTGTTGTTGTTGTTAACTGCCCTCAAGTCAACATTGACTCATGGCGACCCTCTGGATGAGACACTTCCAAGATCTCCTGCCCTCCATTGCTCTGCTTTAGACTTGGAAGATTTTGGCCCGAGATCACCCTGATTAAGTCCAACCACTGGCTCTCTACAGTATCCTCAGTAGTCTTCTCCAGTATCACATCTCAAATGAGTTGGTTTCCTTTTTATCTGCATTTTCCACTGTCTAGCTCTTGTATCCATACATGGTGATAGGGAATACAATGGCCTAGATGATTCTAACTTTAGTGCTCAATTATATATCTTTGCTCTTTAATATCTTGTCTCATTCTTTCATCACTGCCCTTCCCATTCTCTTTTCTGATCAATGTTTGATCCAAGGTATGGGAAATCTTTAACTATTTCAATTTCCTCATTGTCTAGGTTGCTGGGGATTAAACTCCCTTCCTGCATGGCAGCCTTCATTGTCTACCACTGAACTATGGTTCCATCCCCACTATTTTTCAAACAGGCACAGACAGACAAGAGAATCAGAAAAGATGCAGAGTGATGTAATCTCCTACCATTCTCTTCTGCAGCACAGGGGCATAAAAGTCAGACCTTACTTTCCTCTGCAGAACATTAATAGCTGCCACTATGATAGTGTTAAAGGTGGCAAACATTAGAGGAAATGACATGTCACTTGTGTCTTGATCATTTACATGATAAGAACACCATGAGACTTACACAATAGCTATGATGATTCTGTGAAGTCTATATTACTTGTGGAATATAGATGTCACTATGCTTTGCCTGTAAATACTGGAATACTACAAAAATCATTTCAGAATAAAATTAATAATATAATCAAATTAATAAAATTAATAAAACTATTAATTAATAATAGTTTGCTTTGAAAAAGGGTTTGTGTTTTGGGTAAATGGCTTTGAAAAATCATTTTTTGGACTATAGCATTCCCTAAGCAAGAACTGCTACTGTGTCAGAAAAAAAGTAACCTTTACAAATGATGAAAGGCATAGGTGGCAAATGGGTAAAGTTAACATTTAGAGATCTAGAACTAGAACGGTGGAAGCGGTGGAACCACCGGGCGGGTGGTTGGGTATGGGCCGTGTATATTTTATCTTGTATTTTTTAATTGATGTAACCCGCTCCAATTGGATACAGAGGAGCGAGCTATAAATAAAACATTATTATTATTATTATTATTATTATTATTATCCTTCCTCTTTTAGCTAGAACTGCTGGGCTTTCAGACATCCAATGAAGTTCTTGATGTCAACGGTATTGTCTAGTGATTGAGCTCTGTGTTTGGTGATCATAAATTATGTCAACTTTGTTACACTGAACATGAAAACCAGTGACCATGAAATAATAAGCACTTTGTGACAACCAACCCACAAGTGACCTTTTAATGCTTCCTAGGATTGACTGACAATAACAATTTGAGTTCCCCCCCACCATTTACAAAACATTGAACATAAACATGATAGTAACATTCAATGTGACCTAGACATTTCAGAAAATCATATGTTCTCAGCACTTTCAGAGAAAATAGATTCCATAATAAAATAGTCCTAATCCATCATTTTTACCATGTATCTACATGGTAAAAAATAATGTAGTTTGACACCACTGTAAGTGTTGTAGCTCCATCCTATGGAATCCTGGGATTTGTACTTTTACAAGGTCTTTACCTTTCTCTGCTAAAGAGTGCTGGTGCCTCTCAAAACTACAAATCCTGGGATTTTGTAGGCTGCAGCCATGGCAGCTAAAGTGTTGCCAAACTTCATTATGCTACAGTGAAGATGCACCTTCAGACTGATTAGAATGGTAGGTTCCTGAGATGCTTCAGTAAACTGTATCACTTAGGCCAGAGGCAGGACATGATCTCTGAGGGAAGAGAATTCCTCATAAGCAAAAAAGGAAAGGAAAAAAGAAAAAGGGGAAAAAAACCAATATGAGGGAGAAAGGATCTAGTCCTGTCCTCTCTTTGGGTTACCAGTTTTCTTCTTGTGTGGCCTATTGTGCAAAAGAGGACCACCCTTATTTTAAATAGGAGTATCTGCAACTAAATTACTGGAGACTATGAACAAGTTAATTCACTTTCAGTTCCACATCTGTTATAAAGCAATATAATTATCCACCACATGTGACATGTTTGCAAGACTCATTCTGGCAGATGTTCTGTGCAAAACGGATATCCATAGCTCACAACCTCAAAACATAACTCACAACCTTAGGTATGACAGCCTACTTTCCTGACTTATCCTAGTACCTGGACTGAATTCACTGTTGTACAGCATTTTTAAAACATACTATCACATATTCCATTACTACATTATGGCAAGACGAAAGCATATGCAACCCCTGGCAGCCACTGGCCATGCTATCTGGGGAATTCTGAGAGCTGTAGTCAGAAAAGTAATATTTCTAAGTTATACCAACTAGATAGATGTGAAGAGTATAGCAGTCCACTTACTTCTAACTGTAACTTTTTTTAAAAAAGAGGATGAGAATTGCTTTAGCACAAAACCAACCTGATAACTAAAATAAAGCCCAGAAAAAATATGAAGAAATTGGCACATGGAATTTCACAAGGAAATGTTGGTGGGAGAAAAGACACAGCGAGAAAATAGGATGCTGTGATCTCATGGAGTGTCTTCATTTACTCTGTAGACAATCACATAAAAAATCCAACAGCAGCAGGAGTGTCTAGCAGCATTTATAAAAATAGCATGTTCTTTCACTAGTTTTTTTTCTTCTAAAAGGTAAGATCTATGTTGTAAAAGAACACTTTTAATCTAAAGATATTATAGCTTTTTTGCAGTGCCATCGGAAACAGTAATTTATCAGTTTAATATTCAGCAACATTTAAGAAACCTGACAAAAGAACACAACACAGTCTGTCATGTTGACCTCTGCACATATTTTAACATCTGAAAAATGTTCTAATGAAAAGATCAAGTGCTAAGGCTGGGGCTAGCAAGGGAGAGATTATCATTATAAATGATATAATCTTAAATAGGGTGACATACTCCAAAGTCTGTCTAGAATTTTAACAGATCATATTATCAACCGTAAGATATTTGATACTTCTCAAGAATTTGAAGAAAAAAATTTATTTGGCATGTATGTTGCAATGCCATATTTGTATTGTATTTTTCCATCTCCATTCACAAGAGAGTTATGCTTTTACACAAGTTAATCATTTAAGAATGCTCTTCGAATATGTATTCAATTTGGATTCAGGTGTAACAGTCCTGTTTCTAAAGATATGCTTGATGGCATAATCTGGACTTACAGTATCTTTGGGAATATGCCATATATATTCCTATCCATACTCTTAGAACAAAGGCTAAGTCTGCTTTAGGCAGCATCTTTAAGTAACATACAGCTTTTCTGTTCATGTAGCAAGACAGATTAGTAGTCTGCCCATATGGCAGAAAACTTCCTCCAAAGATGCATGATAGTAGTTTTGTCTATATTCTACTGGAGAATAAATGATGTACTTCAGGAAATGGCAATGTCAGAAGTGGGACTTCCCACCATTGCCCTGGCTCGCTGTGGGCTATACTAAAAGACACTTCCAGTTTCTTTAAAAATGGATTTTCACTAAAGCATGGTAAACAGGAGCACACATATACTTTTAGAAAAGAATCACAACCTTGGAGGCTTGTAGCAATGCGATTCATTCAGTATGGGGAGGCTCCAGGAATCTCAGAAATAGCTTGGGGAATTTTATGCATCATTGTTGCCACAACCTTGCATAATACCTTCAGACCTATTTCAATAGAGGCAAAGAAATATAAAGTGTTGTATCCTTAACCGAAGTGAAGAAATGATAAGTCCAAAAGGATGGACGTGGGACGTTCTCCATCTGACGCACAATCAGTGATTAGAGGCCTCTGAATATAACAAAGCTCTGCCCAGCAGTCTGAGAAGCTAGAGTATGTAAATAAACTATGGGTTTTTCCCCACTTTGAACTGGGATGTACCTCTGAATAGACCTGCAAAGAACTATGTTTTATTTAATAAAGCTAAATTATTTGTTCAACCACATAACCACAGCTAATACTTGGTGACACTATCAGTGTTCCAGCAAGGACAGAGCCTCAAAACTAGAACAGCCATTACAATGAACCTTATATTGAACTTGGAGGGAGTGGATCCAGTGGAAGATGCTGGTGTCAACACACCCTTGGAAGGGACTTGGGGATTTCAACAATGTATTGATATAAGTGGTGGTCAGCAATGTGAGTGGTTATAAAGCAATATAAGTATCCACCACATGTGACATGTTTGCAAGAGTCGTTCTGGTAGATGTTGTGTGCAAAACACTGGGTCCACTCTTTCCAAATTCAGTATAACGCTGAAGCTTTATGTAATGTGTATTGACTTTGTAATGACTAGTGGAATCGCCACACTTTTGGTATGCCCATAAATATTTTTCAGAGCAGCTAATTTGATTTCTTACATTGAGAATGTAAACTTTTATATTTTTTACTCTGAAGTAAGTTCCAAAGAGTTAAATGGAGCTTATACCAAAGTAAGATTGTACTGTATAGGTCATCAGGAGAAGAAACCAGTATGAAATCCTATGTGGGATGCTCCAAGATGTTGAGAATAGTTGCTGGAAGAGGTATAAGCTGTAGCTTTTTTCAGAGCTGAGAAAAGATCTACTGTAACCCTCTGCCTATACCAGATGTGCTAGTGAAACCTGGAAACCTGTTGCCATACAACCACCCCTCCCTGCCGAATTTTCATTCTTATTTTTTTTCTCTTGGAAAATGCACTGATTTTTCTCCCTGTCCCACTTCCTATTCCTGCCCCACAATGCCTAATAACCATACTTGGTATTTCCTTGAGAAAAAAATATCAGTCTCCTGCCTGTGATAAATATTTTCTTCCCAATGAAGAGAAACAACAGTTCTTAATAGGTATATGGCAGTAAATGCTATCACAGGGAAAGTGTTGTTATCATTATATCCCCATACCAGAAAAACTTTGCCTTTCTTGGATCTATTATTAACAGGGACCTTTTGTCTATGCAAACAAATACAAATATAAGAAGCCTGTGGAGACATGCTATCCTATCATAAATTCAGCAGGCTAAAGACTATTTCCCACTACCATGAGATTCCTTATTTTCAATGATTTAAAAATTCATTATCTAACTGGTAAAAGCCAACAACATCATTTCAGAGTGACAATTAACATTTCTTATTACTTTAATTTTCCCCTGGCCGTTCCTATTAATCTTTTTTTTAATTTAGAGATTTAATGAACAAACTAATTTTATAAATTTCCTCAGCAGTCTCATGTTAAGAAATAAATCCATACTAATGATTTAACATCAGCACGTTAGCACTGACAGATGTTACATAGTTTGTATGTATTATCATGCATCCTCCAATTCCCTAAGCAGAATTGGAAATTCTAGGGATGGCACTTACTTGTGTTCAAATAATAGGTGATTGTGGAGGCTTAATGGGGAAACCTAATATTTTGAGTTTTACACACCAGTTTTACACAAAATGTTGCAGGGTACCCCTGGATGACATGTATTGCCTGAATCTATGACTAAAGGTACTTTTAAAATGTTGGCACCAAGGATTGTAATAGTGGCTTTAACTTATGTCCATTTAAATTTGCTTTTTTAAAAAAAAATGGTTTAAATGGTTTTGAACATTTACAGTCTGTTGCAATATGAGGATAACAAGCTACAGTTGTTTTGTAATTTGTAGTAGCATCTAGAAATGCTTTATAGTAAAGGGGAAAAAAAAGAATTTTGCTCATTTTGCTACTACTGTTGGTGTTGATGCTAGGGACAGGGAACACATCAGCAAAATACAAGCTACTTTTAAAATGTTGGCTATTTCTCCATTGAATTCTCTCCATTTCTCCATTGAATTGTCTCTCCATGTCAATTCCTGGGAACATTTTGAAATGAAGTCTAGTTCCAAACAGGAGACATTGTATTTGGATTAAGAGATAGTTTGTTCTGCCATTTCTATATTAAAGTGTCTCCTCCTCCAAACCTCTTTTCTCTCAGTAGAGGAAAGAGGACAGAAACTAAACCAAGGATAATGGAGGAAGAAATGTGTGGATATAACTGCTCACCTTTCACTCCTCTTTACCACCTTCTGCACACTTTACTTTTTCCCCCAATGCCTGCTTGACAGCTGATATGTGGCATTTTAGGCATTTTTAGATGGAAAGCGCTGCATTTATTTATTTAATTTCTGTCCTGGCTTTCTCCCGAAAGGGACCCGGCAGCTCACAATAACATGCTAGAAAGTAAGGCACTATGCAGCTATTCCTTTTTTGTTTGTTTTATTAACAGATTTCCCCAATATGAAAAAAGCCAGAGAGAAGTGAAAAAACAAAGGGAGATTACAAATAGAAGATGTGAAGAATTCAGAGGATGAAGCAGAGCAAACTTGTGATAAATACTTTATCACAAACATAAATGTATTATGATCAACTGATCAGACTTACTTTATCACAAAATACCCATTGAAACTTTCTAAACTATGGTAGCCACACTCTCCTCTTCATCAGCCACTGCTCTAGCCAGCCATGTCCATATTTGCCTCCTGCACAGTTCTCCCATGAACTGAGTATTCAGTAATTACTAATTATGTTCAGTCCCCACTGGGCTATTATGAGGTCTTCCCACACAGGAGATTCTCCACTTGGTTCCTTTGTGAATTGTGTGATTCTGCTGATATTTTCCTTCTGGGCATGGATGGTTTTTATGGTGCCAGCCATCCTCCTCCTTGAATTCTAGGCAAACAAGTGAGCAGTACATTCTCACCTCCTCCCAGGAACAGTCTTGTTCAGGCTTCCTGCCCCTGCTAGCCAGTCATGCTGTCCTTCAAGGCTCTCTTTTCCTTTGCCCTATTCTTTCTGCCTATCAGCTGACAGTCTCCCAGTCAAAATTCTGTATGCTTAGCCTTCAGTGGGCTTTGGGGGGGCTATTTAGGCTTCATTTTAAAAAAATACTTTATACTTATGCAAATCTGACACCTCACCTTCTTGTTTTTCACTGGGCCAGTTTTTGGCTAGGTCCCCAAAGTGTCAGAACTATTTGCTGTTAGAGAGAGAGCAAAGACAAGGACAAAGGTGATGATATTGTACATGTTAAGCATAGATGGAGACATTCCTTAACACTCCAAGGAAGGAAGCATCCCCAGATGCTGTAGCTTGCAAAACTCAAAGTTTAAGCTGGCTCTCATATTCCTATCTTCTGAAAACTAAATTCAGCTGCAGTGTTCCTTTGCTTCTTTTCAAAGAACCATGTAAACTGAGATTATAGCAGTCTCACTGGGACTGCAAGCATGCTAACAAGCTAGGTTAGACCCCACAGTTAATATCCAGCTATTGAAAACTACAAGTCAGAAATCATCCTCATGAATGCAAGATATAACTATCCTTTGCCAGTGAGAGCCAATGTAGTATAGTGGTTTGAGAGTTGGACTAAAATACTTGAAGACCAAGGTTCAAATCTCCACTCCGCCATGGAAACCCATGGGGATGACCTTAGGCAAGTCACACTTTCAGCCTCAGAGGAAGGCAAAGGCAAAACTCCTTCTGAAAAATCTTGTCAAGAAAATTTTGTTACAGGGTCACCATAAGTTGGAAATAACTTGAAGACACACAACAACAATAACAATATAACCAGCCTTAGTGTGTAGAGAGATCTTGTAGCACCTTTGAAACTAACTGAAAGAAAAAAGTTGGCAGCATGAATTTTGTAGACTCTAGTCTACTTCCTCAGATGCATTTGGTGGAGTGGAAAGCCAGAGACAGACTTATATATAGAGCCCTGGCTTTCCACTTCACCAAATGCATCTGAAGAAGGAGACTTAAGTCTACAAAAGCTCATGCTGACAACTTCTTTCTTTCAGTTAGTCCCAAAGGTGCTACAAGATCTCTCTACATTCTGATTCTACAAACTAACCTGGACTAACTAAATCTTTGAATTCTATAGCCAGCCTCAGAAAGCATGTTTGACCAACTTTAAGCAGTCTGCTTATCAACTCTCTCCTATGCAAATCTTTAGACTTCATGATAAACCTGTGTCAATAACAGAGTTGCAGAGGGATATGAACGAGTGATGTCTACTCTAAGGGCACAGGAATTTCCCAGCTTCCCAACTGAAGATCTTTTCAACTTAAACACAAGTGGATGACTTTGAGAACTTATACATGCATACCACAGCTGCTGAGCAATGGATCATCTCTACTGAGCACACTCTTGCTGGCACAGCAATATTGATAACTCTTGCTGCCCTGTATTTTGACTGCTTGTGGTGGTGCACCAAGGAAAGGAATGTCACCTGCCCCCTTACACAATGCTGAGATAAAGAATCATTTTTTGACATTATACAATTATAACTGTATTAGGAAAGTACTGAAAGCAATTATTAAAGCTTCAGAGATAATAGTAGCAGGGAAAGGCAGGTTTGTAATATCTCCTTTTTTTGTATGCGCTGCTATTAGCCAGATTGGTTGAACTGTTACCTGATGCATACAAACACATACGAAAATGACAAGTACATTAGCTGGTGACAGGCAAAGAGGCTTTCATTCATTCGCCCTTTCCTGAGCCCTCTGAGAAAATGTATGGTCATTGGTAACAAAGGACATCAGTTTCAAAAATGTTTTCAGTAATATGTTATCTGCACTCAAGTCATAAATATGGAGGAGGAAGGGAGAGATTGGCAGATGTGAGGAGCTGCGCAAGAGGACTGATCTTTCCCAAGAGAATATTCCTTTGGAAGAATAAGCTGAACAGAATGTGAGCAACGGAAATAATATAGAAGCAAAAGCACTGGATTATGACTCAGGAGATCGGGGGATCCCCTCCCATTTCTGTTAAGGGGTTTCCATATATTGCTGTTATTGTGTGTCATTTTTGACTAATGGTTACCCTTAGGTGACTGTAGCATGAGGGTTTTTTCCCCCCATGATTTGTTCAGAGGGGGTTTGCCTTGCCTTTCTCTCAGCTGGGAGAGTGTGACTTGCCCAATGTCACCCAATGGATTTCCATGGCTGAGTTGAGATCTGAACCCCATTCTCTGGGGTCTTAGTCTAACATCCAAACAACTACATCACCCCGGTTCTTTTCCCATGTGACACAGGAGAAATTCAAATGAAGAGTTTTGTTTTGCCATAAAGACTAACAAATATCTTGTGCCATAAGCAAAGACATACAACTTAACACTAAAGTAAGGATTGTTCATGCCATTGTATTTCCCATCACTATGTATGGGGTGTGAGAGCTGGATGGTGAAGAAAGCTGATAGAAATAACTCATTTGAGATGTGGTGCTGGAGTTCTGTGGCTACTATGGATGGCTAAAAAGCACAAATAACAAAATTGAGGCTGTCGTACTTTAGCCACATCATGAGAAGGCACGGTTCGTTAGAAAAGACAACACTTGGAAATATAAAAGGCAGGAGGAAGACAGGAAGACTGAACACCAGCTTGACTGAGTCAGTCAAAGTGGTCCTGGCTCTAATTCTGCAGGAACTGAGTGTGGCTCTTGAGGATAGAGTATCTTGGAGATGAAATGTAGATGGGTGTCATAGTGTCACTGAGGTCAACATGAAGGCAGTTAACAACAACATAAGCTTTCATGGACACTTCATAAGGTCTGTGAAATGATATCCTGAGATATATGTATGCATGCATATTGTTGGTTGGAGTGAGTGGCTGCGGTACAGGCATTTAACTGCTGCACCAGCAGGGCTCCTGGTACTAGTACAGGGATATTTCACAACCTAGATATACAGTCAGCTCTTGGTATCCACAGGAAATCCATTCTAGATCCCCCTGTGGATATCAAAATCATTGGATGCTCAAGTTCCACTGTCTCCAATGGTGATGTGGCCATGTTACCATGCCACCACTGGAAACAATGGGACTTCACCAGTCCTCTTCCTACCTTCCTTCCTCCCGGCTCCCACTTGCGGACGGCAGGCACTGCCACCACTTCCTCCCACCTCTTTCACTTCCTCCTCTTCCACCAGTCCCCCTCCCTCCCTCCCGGCTCTCACTGGCAGTGGTAGGCAGGTGGCTGGTGGCAGGGGGCCGCTGTGGCTTTCTTCTCCTCTTCCTCCCCCCCCTTCTCTCCTCCTCCTCCTCCTCCTCTTGGCTTCTCCTCTTTGTCCTGCCTCCTCCTCCGCCTCTTCCTCCCACCTCTTCTTCCTCCTCTTCCACCAGCCCTCATCCTTCCTCCTTCCCTCTTGGCTCTCACTCTCCTCCTCCTCTTCCTCCTGCCTTTTCATCCTCCTCTTCCTCCGCCACCAGTGTGGCCTCAGTGCAGGCTTGCCATCTGCGGATGGTTGAATGCGCTGATGGCAAGTCCACCGATACCAAGGGCAGACTGTAGCTCCTTTTCAGTGGATTTAGTGAGCCTTAATAAACACTGAATCTTCAGATGCCACTCATCATCCTGTACATTTCTATTTCTTTTCTGTCATTCCAGCCTTCTTGGGACTTTCAGCTGAAGTAAGGTCAACAATAATTTCAGGAACAGGTGTGTTTCTTCTGTCAATTTAGTAAGGTTTCAATTGAACACTTTAAATTTTATCCAGGGGTAGCATGTTGGCTATGTAGCAAAGTACAGTAACATCCAAATCCACACAACAGTGATACCATTTTAGGACCAACCAAAATGTACAATACATATTATGCACAAAACGTACAAAATATGTGTTGCCTGACTTCTTCATCAGGCAAAGGTGAATTTAAAAAAAATGATATTATAAGGCTGCACTTTGTCAAGATGTAGCTATTCTCAGCTCAGTGTTGTGGAGGGACATTCAGGCAGGCACTCAGGCAGGCATCCCTGAAATACTGAAGTCCTCTGCTTCTTTGACTTACTACACAGTGTTTTAGTAGAGCACATTAGCTTAAGCCCTCTTATAGGGCTCCCCACAACTGGATCTCAGCCCTGTCTGGTTTCACTTTCCTGCTTCCCTGGCTGCTCTTTCCCACACTGTTCAATATCAGCTTTCTGCAGCTTCATGGGTAGACTCACATCTTCCTATAGAAAGCACAGATTTCTAGGTGTTAATTACTTTAGCAATTGTGGGCTCCTGACAATATCACCCTTGCTTCTGAGGCTTTTTTTTCCCTACAGCAGTTAGCATTGCTTCAGAGTGGAAGAGTCTGATGATGTGGGGGATCTGGACTGTGGGGCCAGGTGTGGGGTTCTGGCAGTTTTGGGAAAAGCTCCATAGTTGCTCTATCAAATGGCAACCAAATAGCTTCATAGCCTTACAAAAGAGTGTATGTGTGTGTGTGTGTGTGTGTGTGTATAGTGAGTAACAAGAGCACCAGTGAGTAACAAGAGCTCCCTTTTTCTTTCCAGAGAATGTGTTAATTTCCACCAGAGTTGGTGGTGAGGTCCAGTTAGTAGTGGCCAGTGTTCTACCTAAAGCCAAAATACACATTGTGAAGGACAAATGAATTCTTTTGTTAGAAAGGATGCAGCAATTCACATTACATTATTCTTTAAGTGAGAATGGTAAGTCCTTGGCAAACACTGAAGAGTCTACCCCATCCCATTGCACTTCACAGACATTGTCCTTTGTGCTCCGTGATCACCTTCTATTGGCCATCGTAGAAATTGCTGATGGGAACTGTGGTTTGTTATATGTGGAGGTTACAAGCTGGGAAATATTGTTTCCTTTCATTGTGGAAGCTTTTCTTCCAAGCTATTTTACATCTTGTCCCGTCGTATTTTACTGTGTTTCCCTGAAAATAAGACAGTGTCTTATAATAATTTTTGCTCCCAAAGATGTACTAGGTCTTATTTTCAGGGGATGTCTTATTTTTCCATGAAGAAGGATTCACTTTTATTGTTGAACAAAAAAACTGAACATTTATTATATACTCTCTCTATATAGTTATATACAAAAACTTTGCTAGGTCTTACTTTCAGGGGAGGCCTTATATTTAGCAATTCATCAAAACCTCTACTAGGTCTTATTTTCAGAGGATGTCTTATTTTCGGGGAAACAGGGTAGTCCTGACTGGCCTTGCTATTTCATCCTTTACAGTTTGGCTGCTGCTGTTCTCCTGATCTTGTGCACAACTTGACCTTCTTAAATGGGCTTCTTGGTTTACTGTTTACTGTTGTGTCATGGGAAGGATCATGTCTTATTGCATGTCGACTGAGCACAATGGTTCATGGTTGCAGGGCCTGACCTATTTTAGAAGTGCATGGGAAGAAGGCACATTTTCCTCTGTTTTATAATTCTGCACTTGTGGGTGAGTTTCTAAAGGTAGGGTCAAGTGTGTAATATACTATGGCTGCCCCTGCACAGTCTGATGGCCTTATGTAAACCCTTGTTTCTAGTGCAGCATGGTCTACGTACAAAATAAAGGGAACATTTTTTCTGCCTTCCAAGTGCATTGTTGTCTTTCTTGGGTAGGGGTTGGGGCACAGTATTTGTACTTGATGCTCAGGACAGCAGATGTAGTACCTTGCAGATACCAACCTACAGGGACTTGACATGTCAGTGACATACTGAGCATCTGCTTTGTGCCTGTAGCTTGTGCTACCTAGTTACTGCTTCAAATCTATCCTTTTTTGGGAAGGATACAGTCTTGGATTCATAACCTCCTTCTCATGCATCACATTTTGCTATGGTGGGTGTTCTATGGTGATGATAACTCCCTCAGGCCCCCTCTGATGACTGTACTATGCCATGGTATACCATACAGTGTTGAATCCAGAGGAATTTCAGTGATATCTATAGCCTCATGGATCTTTATGGTGTTGCATGGGCTCCAGCAGACACACTTCACCAGGGAATGGGATAAGGACATGTCAGTCTGTGTAATGTGGGGCTATGGCTTATTCAATGAAATCTCTGCCCTGAGTGTCTCCCTGTACTGCCATTGCCTTACTAAATGTGATATCTCAGAGATCCCACCCTGGTAGGTGCTGTACCATAGCATCTGAACTGGACTATACGTTGCTTTGAGCTTTTCCATATACTGTACTGAATATCCTAGTTCCTTGGTGGGGCAGCTAATCTGTACAGTATTCCTCTCTCCTCATTGTGGACTTCCTTCTGTTTGGGCTGCTCTGTACCCACCCACCTCCTCCCATGGGTTGTGGATTTGCTACCATTTATTGCATTTGGGACAACTTTTCTCTTGGATGTTGTAGGTTTTTGAGCAGTTAGAGTTTGATCACTAACACCCAAGCAGGGAGGCTCCAGATAAAGCAGCATATCATAAACTAATATTTCCTGCCTTTTCGCCCATAACAAAATAATGGAAACTAAGTGTCCCCGTGAATACTTTTATTGCTGGTAAAAGAAAGAGCACTGTGTTGGTAAATATCAATGGGACCATGTTTCTTTCATAGTAGAGTGAAAGATACCAAAATTGGTCTCAGTCATTGCCATTTCAAAAACAGTTTCTAGGTTTTATTAAATATTGAAGGCAGTATGCAGTAAGTTAATTAGTGCCTGGCTCCTGCTTACCAAACTGGTTGCAAGGGAAAGTAAGACTTCGTAAACCATGCTCAGCTAATTGACTCTACATGTTGACAAACTGAGTATAGTTTACAAGTGTTTTTACGGGTGTTTTGCCTCATTTCTATGCAGCGTTGGTGATGATGAAGACATAGCTCTGTACTTCTTCAGAGAGATGTTGTTAACATCAATATCCAGCGAGTGGAGTTCACTGCATTATAGATCACCAATAAGATATTATACACATGCCAAATTTCTCTCCCATACTCACCCATGCATTTCACTCTGTTCTTGAATCTTTTCCTTGCTCACCCACAGATAAGCCTGCCCCAAATGAAAATCTGCATTTGCTAAGGATCATCCTGGATTAGGCCCCTTATTTATCTCCCCTGAATTACTGGTGGATTTCAGTCACTGTAATTTCAACCTCCCCCCCCCCCCCCTGCAATATTCAGTGTGGCAATAGTGATGACATATATCAGGACCTACTGAAGAAGAGGCTTCCTTTGTCACTTCAGTAGATAGTGCAAGTTCTCTATGCATTTTTCTCTCAAATAGATAGTATCAGTGGAATCCCATGCTCTTTGAAAAGGATCAGTGGGCTAGGATTTTTTATGGTAGTGCTACAAAGGAAATGTGCCATTTATTGTTCGCTTAACTTTTTTGTTCAAACTCAGGTAAAAGCATAAGAAGAAAGATGTAGCTTAGAATTCTGTTCAACAAATAGTAACAGACTGCACAGTCAAAGGAAATTTTGCCATGAATACTTCTGTTGGACCTCAAAGCTTGATTTATGTATTTCACATTTTGTTAAACTATATGCCATCTTATTTAGTTTGCTTTTTTTTAGTCTGCATTTTCCTAGAGAAATTAGGACACAGTATTGCTTTGTTGCAATTAACATTCAGCGTAAAACAGCTTACTTGCTTAAGTTTCTTTAGATCTTCGTCAAGTTCCAAGTTGTCCAAAATAACAGCAACAAACAAACTCAGCAGAATCTACAGAAGAATTAAAATAAGCATACCAGTGTTAAAAACAGAAAAATGCCCTTTTCTACTTAAGTAAATATGATTTTACTGATGTCAACAGTTAGATGGGCATTCATTTTCTCTTGACTGCTGAGATTTAATATATAATAAAATTATAAATACGAATTTATGTAGCTTGCAAGGTGTACTGTTTGGATTCACACTTAGCCTCCAATTTATAGATGATGGGAATTCTTTGAAAAAAACCAGTAATATGGATGCACTTCTTTTTCACATGAGGATATAATCTGTATGGAGATTGAGCTCCATAGGGCTCAGTTGAGCCTTGTTTCTACTCCTTTTTCAATGTATGTGCACAGATAAATACAGTATGTCTCATAATCAGCTGTTTTAGAAATTGAAATTTTGATCATACTTCCTGTGACCAATCTTGCCCTTCAATATGGCCAAGCTGCATGAACTTTCCAGTATGAAGCAGTCCTTACATCAGGTGCAAGGAAGCAGGTGCCTCAGGCAATAGATTCTGGGAGAGGGCAGCAAATTGTGAGAGAATAGAGCTGTACTCTACAGCCTGCTCTGTTCTGAGTCACCTAAGCTAGGAGATTATCGCATGGCGTTATGATAACGTTCCGGGAACAGAATGATAACAGAACGCCGTGAAGTTTACCGAATGGCTTGGTTCCCATTGGGTTCCCATTCAATGCTCAAAGTGTTCCAACAGAGTTCCAGGGTGAGAACAATAAAAAACAGTTCTCAACATGCTGGAATGTTATCATACCGGTCCAGGAGAAGTTAGTGCAAGTAATCCTATCCGTTCTGATATCTGTTCTAAGAGTTCTCATGTGCTGATTGGCTGAAACAAGTTCCTCCTGTGAAGTCCTAGAGCATCCAAAAAGTCTAATGCTCTTCCAGGTATGATGTGGTGAATTTTTTTTTTTAAAAAAATAACAATCAGCATGTTAACATGTCGGAATGCTTTTCCTCAAAGCTGAAACAGTTTTCACCCCACATCATATTTAAACAAATGTTTACATGTGAATTATTTTTAATTGCTATGTATGTGTATGTGTCTGTGTACATACACACACACACAACACACTATATGTATATGTAGGTCTATCTATCTATCTATCTATCTATTTGTGTATACACACACACACACACACACAAAACACACACACACGCACACACACACATACATATATACAAAAATACCCATTCAAAGGGGGGATGGGTGTTCTGTGATAAAATGTATTCCTGTTACGTTATCTTCCCATTATTCCTTTTCAAATGCAATGAGTCCCATTCCCAGAACGTTCTCCCACGGAACATTTTGGGGATGCTATGGTAACATTACAGGTTCTGATGCGATAAACTTACTAGTGTGCTGACTTCAGCTGTAATGAAAATACTGTACCAGCACTGGTATAAAAGAAAGATTCATCTGCCAGTCTAGTTGAACTTTGGTACATTGAATAGAATGATCATCATCTTGTTTGCCTGAGGTAGCAAAATGTCATGGGCTACACCCTTCTAAAACTTGATCAAGCAGAAGGAAATGACTGGCTGGAGATAGGGGTATTATCGCCTGGTCTCCTATTCCCCAAATAGCCCTTCTATGCTCCCTGCATGTGTGTGAGGGGGGCAGTGGGGAACAGGACTCTCTTGAACTCAGTGGGGATCCCTCCAAGTAGGAGAGAAAGGTACATAATTATCTGAGTTAAAATTATATTGAAGCAGAAAATGCACCCTGAAGCTGCTTGTCTGACACACTTTGAGATTATTGACTAGCATCACTTCCATTCATGTTGGAATGGAATCACAAAGGGTTTGTGCTTCCAACTCTTGACTCAGAAGGGTGATATGTACTGAAATATATTCACAGAATCATAGAATCATGGAGTTGGAAGAGACTACAAGGGTCATCCTGTCCAACCACCTTCCATACAGAAATATACAATCAAAACACTCTCGACATATGACCATCCAGCCTCTGTTTGAAAATCTCCCAAGAAAGAGAGCCCACCGCATTACAAGGCAGCATATGCCACTGCGGAACAGCTTTGTGAGGAAGTTCTTCTTAATGTTTAGATGGATTCTCTTTTCCTTCAGTTTGAATCCATTGCTCCATATCTTAGTCTCTGGAGTGGCAGAAAACAATCATGCTCGATCCTCAACATGACCTCCCTTCAATTATTTAAACATGGTTGTCATGTCACCTTTTAAACTTCTCTTCCCAGGTTAAACATACCCAGCTCTCTAAGCTGCTACTCATAGGATATAGTAGAATTTAAAGACACAGCTGTATTAGTCTGGAAAATCAGTATGCAAAGGGATCTTGCAGCACCTTTGAGACTAACTGAAATATAGAAGCTGGTAGTAAGAGCTTTTGTAGACTTGCGCCTACTTCCTCAGATGCATTGAGGAAGGATATGGTTTGCAGAACTTTCATCATTTTGGTTGCCCTCCTCTGGACCTGCTCCAGCTTGTCACTATCAATATCAAACTTCTCAAGTCAAAAAAAGATATTTCCCCATCTATTTACTCCTATTTCCCAACTATTTACTTCAATTTCCCAACTATCTACTGACATACTATTTATTCTTTTGAAGGGTTTTTTTTTGAACAGCAAATATTTTTTTAATTTTTTTAAAAAAGATTTATTCTTAGTTCAAAGTGTAGCCTTAAGCAAAATCATAATGAAAAGTGTTGTGTGGTTTTATCAAGAAGTGTGCAATAGGTGTGAATTATACTGCAGTTTAATCTGCAGTTATTTCCAGTGTCTACAGCTGAGAATGACAGGCACACAATGAAGACATTTTCACTGAAAAAGAAATCTAGAGCATTATCACAAAAGAACAGTTAAACCTCAACTTATTATTTGTTTAACTTCCTCTGTTCCCTTCTGGGTCCGTTTTACATTGGCAAAAAGAGGTGTGTTGAAGGCTGCATGAAAGCCCAGCCTTTAGATGAGAAAAAGGGAAAGTGTGCCATGAAAACACTATTTTGGAGTTTTAAGGGAGAAGAAGTGCTTTAAAAAGGAGCTGGCCCATTTTACATTGGCAAAAAGAGGTGTGTTGAAGGCTGCATGAAAACCCAGCCTTTAGATGAGAAAAATGGAAAGTGTGCCATGAAAACACTATTTTGGAGTTTTAAGGGAGAAGAAGTGCCTTTAAAAAGTAGTTTGATTTCCCCACTACTTTTTTAAAAAGGGTGCAGCATTGCTGGCCCGTTTTACACGGGCAAAAAAAGGCGCTTTTAGGGCTAAAAAGCCCGCATTTAGGGTTAGGGAGGGCGTAGCCTTTACACTCTCCCTAAGCCTAAAACGCATGGACGCCGCCATTTAAAGATGGCGGCGTCTACACAGTGGCGCCGTACAAGCGTCATCACGTGCGCAGCGTTTTGACGCGCTGCGCACGTTTTGACGCTCTGGCGGCGCGGGAGGGCGCCAATCGCGCCCTTCCCGCGCCGCAAAAAAAGAGCTCGATCCCGGAGCTCTTTTTTGCGGCGGGTCGTTGCGGCGGGATGAGGCCTCTGGGGCTGCCCGTGTGGCAGCCTAGGCCTCATCTCGCCGCTAGAAGGGGCGAGTTTGGACCGCCCCTTTTAGCCAATGTAAAAAGCACCCCTATTGCATCTAAAGGCTAAGGTGTAGTTGAACGGTTAAATGGGGCTTTTAGGGCTAAAAATCTTTAAAGCGCCCATTTAAAGGCAGCGATACAAGTGCGGAGGGAGGGAAGGTGCCAAGACAAGAAGATACCTTCAGAGCCCGGCCAGAGTGCGCCTGCACCTTCCTTCACCTCCTCCCTTTGGTTGAGAGAGTGTGACTTCTAGGGAGACAGCAGGGCACTGGAGGCGCTCAGCCAGACCAGGGCAAGCTGGCAAGAGGAGGAGGAGAAGGGGAGGGACCTGGAGCACCTCCGCTGCCCTGCTTCCCTGCAAGTCACACTCTCTCAGCCGAAGGGGGGAGGAGAAGGCAGGCCCAGGCACACTCTGGCCAGGCTCCATGGCTCTCTCCTGGCTGCCTTCCTCCTCCCTTTGGCTGAGAGAGTGTGACTTGCAGGGAGGCAGGGCAGCAGAGGGGCCCCATGTCCCTCTCCTCCTCCTCCTCCTCCTCCTCCTCCTCCTCCTCCTCCTCCTCCTGTTTCCAGTTTGCCCTGGCCCAGCATCAGGAGGACCTGGAGCACCTCCGCTGCCCTTCCTCCCTGCAAGTCACACTCTCTCAGCCAAAGGGAGGAGGAAGGCAGCGGCGAAGGAGGGAGGGAGGGAAGGAGCCAGGAAGAGACCCCCAGAGCCTGGCCAGAGCACGCCTGGCCCTCCTGCTTCCTCTTCAAAAAGAAGGCTGGAAAAGTAGGACGTGTCCTGGCAAAGGAGGACGTGCCTGGTCAACTTGGAAAAGGGGGGGGGGCTCTGCTCAAGAATGGAGGACGTATGGGAATCCCTCCTGGACAGAGGGCTGAAACCTCAAGACAACTCAATATAATGCTCTGACAGAACACAGACTACAACTCCCATGAGCCTTTGCTACCATTTCCCAAGATGCCTTAATTTGCAACAGAAAGCCGACCAGTATGTTCACATGTGATGAATTCTTTCGTATTGACTCTGCATTTTCTTTTTGTGTAGATGCTCTCTTGTCTTGTGTGTGATGAGCTTGTGCGTAATCATGTGCATTTCCGAACTGACCTCACTTTCTCCCTCTTTCGGAATGGTCCTGTACTCCCCCATGTGATAAGCTCTGACTGTATGGTGTACCTGCGCAATTGCGCAATTCGCAGCCAGCAAGGGAAAAAAATGTTTAAAGCGCGGCTAAAAGCCACGTTCCTTGCCGCCCATGTAGCTGCTCCGCCTGTGTTTGTAGCGTTTTGACAGCTTCCCATGTAGTTGCTGAGCCACAGAAAAAACCTCAGTCTAGCTGCCCTGTACTTTTTAAATGCACACCTGGGGCTTGCTGTCTAGCTGCTAAGCATTAAGGAAAGTGCAACTTCATGTCACACTTTCTTGCCAATGTAAAAAGCCCCCTGGATTTTTAATAATATACTTCACTCCTAACATAGCATTTGCTTTTTCATGACTAAACTCAATTCCAGCTTCTGCTGTGAAAGTTATTCATTTCTTTCCAGCAATTTATATAGATGCTGTCTTCAACTACATACAGTTATACCTCTCAGTTTTATCCTAACTTCTCATTCTGAATTCTGGAAATTATCATTTAATGTCCAAAACCTTCCTGTTCCTTTATCCACTTGTTATGTAGGCAAACATAAAATCTATAGGACTGCTTCCTCCTTATGATGCAGCCCTGTTTGATCCTGAAATAGTTGGGATGATTACTGTATGGAATGGGGGAACAGAATCTCACTCCCGTTGATATGTTAGTACAGTGTATACACTAGGATAGAGTTGGGTGAACTTATATTCTTTTAAAGGGTAGGGGTTTGCTCCTGATGGTGAAAAAGGTGCAAACTCAAGAAAAACTCAATACAAATATCATATCAGAGGACGTGAAGAATGTATGGCCTTGCCATTTTTGTTAATTATGTGAAAAGTTTAGACCACTTATTTGTTGGAGGAGGGGACTGAATCCAAATCCACCTCCCTTTACTATGAACTCCACAGTGATCTTCACTGAGATGGTTCAGAGATATAAAGGGAAAGGAGGGTGAGGTGGGAAGATCTAGTGGCACCTTTCAAACTAACTAATTTATATGTTAGCATGGAATCTGAAATATAAATCTGTCAGTCTTAAAGTGCAGTTAAATTCCTTTTTCCTCCTTCCTCCTATTTATTGCTAGCTACAGCAAAAAGTTTATACTGCAACAGACTAACATGGCTATTTCTTCAAAAACTGACTATTCAGTGAGAAGACCTTTGTGGATAATTATTTGTGAGTACCTCTATTTCAAGGGTACCTCTGTTTCAAAGGAAGACAACTCCAGGTCAAAAGCAATAATGTATTGGTTAGCCCTTGCTCTCAACTCCACTTGTTGAAATAATAGGAAAGCAAGGATGAAGAAATGCACTTATTGTGGAAGGTAGGCTTGCACTTATGAAAGAGCTGTGTTTAATCCTTCCAGTCCCTGATATCTGTCCCCAGCAATTGATCCATTTGACAAAAATACCTTCCATCCCCCACTAGGTTCAGTTTTGCTTTCCAGCATGATCAAAACATCACTCAAAGAAATGACAGTCAAGAGTATCTCCCATTTGCAATTTTCACCAGCAATTAATATTAACAAAATAAGTGTATGTTCTTGCTTTGGGTGAAGACAGTGCCAAGTCCAGATTTTTGCACTGTCTGGTAGGGCTGAAAAAGACTCCTGTTTAAAGCCCTGATGATTTTCTGCCAGTCAGCAAAGAGCTAGCTGGCATAAAGTTTTTAATGGCAATGAAAGAGAATCAGAAGGGGGGGGGGAATGAAAGAAAAGCAGCAAATTTTCTTATAGTTCTTGTAAGAATTGTAGGGACCAAAGCCCATATCTTTTTTATTTTGTTTAATTTTGTTGTCATATAATCCAATGGGAGAAACATTTCAAAAGGTAAAATGTAAAGTATAAGGTGCACATCATACCAGGGTAGCAAAAAGATGATAAAGTATGAAGTAGATAGCGACAACAGGTGCCCACATATGTCCTACAGCATTAAGAGTCTGATCCATGACATCTACCCATCCTTCTTGTGTAAGGATCTGGAACATTGACATAAAAGCCTAAAAGAGAAAATAACCAAGCACACAGTTCAGTAGGATATACAGCACTGAAATAAATGCATCATCGTTTGAACCGAAGATCCATTCAGGAAGTGATACATGTTACAGCTTTGTCAGCCAAGAGATGGCTAATTTATCACTTCTTGCTCAAAATCTTTTGTAGGTCTAGAGGTCAAAATTTGTTAAGACTGTATACAAGACCTCAAAAATGGGCTTGTTAACACACCAACATCCTTGGACCTTACGCATGTGTTTTCATCTCATTTGAATCTATTTTCATCCACAGCACATAATCATACCTATACAGGTATGCAGAAACCTATAGCAGAAAAGTATGGCCCCAGTCCCTATAAAACAAAGTTCAGTCAGTGGACTGCATGTGCCCCCAAGGGCCATTTTTGTGGCTCCTTCGGTTCCACAAGGGGTGTCAAAATTTTTCACACTTTTGCCTCAAAAGGCCCTCTAGAGCAAGTGAGGAGCTTTTCCACTGTGTTTTGGTCCTATCCTGGGGTCAACATGGGCCAAGGCAAGGGCTTTTTTGAAATAGGAAGTGACTTCTCACTTTCTATTGCTGAAGGTCCTTTCTTGGGCCTAAAATGGTCTGAGAAGGCACAAAACCATGGGGAAAATTTCCTTTAGAGGGTATCTGTGGACAAACATTATCCCCCCTCCCCCAGAAGTGGGTAGAATAGGGGTACAGCCTGCCAAAGTCTCCTACTGGGCTCATCTTTTTTTCAGCTACACAATGGCAATTCCTCCACCAGCTCCCCAATATATTGGTAGAACGCTATACATCATGATCATCCATTAGAATCTAAGCAAGGAGTCCCTAAACTTTTTTTTATCTTTAAACTTTTTAGTTTAATGCTCAAATCACTATACTATACTTGCTCTCCCTATCCCCAAGTTGGGGAAATCTGGAAAACTCCCTTTCACAAAAAGGTGCTGTGCACTAACCTGCTAAAAATGACCAAATACTAATTATTGCTATTATATGTTAATTTAAATGAATACATAACTTTAAAAATAATCTATTTTTCAAGCCAGTATCTCCTTTTAAAGCACCATCAGATGCCAATTTTCCATTGGTATCATGGTGAATCAGTACAAGGTAAGCAAACTACCTTCCTCCTTGTGAATCATAGAATCATAGAGTTGGAAGAGACCACAAGGGCCATCCAGTCCAACCCCCTGCCATGCAGGAACTCCCAATCAAAGCATCCCTGACAGATGGCCATCCAGCCTCTGCTTAAAGACCTCCAAGGAAGAAGACTCGACCATACTCCGAGGGAGTGTGTTCCACTGTTGAACAGCCCTTACTGTCAGGAAGTTCCTCCTAATGTTGAGATGGAATCTCTTTTCCTGGAGCTTGCATCCATTGTTTCGGGTCCTGTTCTCGGGAGCAGCAGAAAACAAGCTTGCTCCCTCCTCAATATGACATCCCTTCAAATATTTAAACAAGGCTACTATATCACCTCTTAACCTTCTCTTCTCCAGGATAAACATCCCCAGCTCCCTAAGTCGTTCCTCATAGGGCATAGTTTCCAGACCCTTCACCGTTTTAGTTGCCCTCCTTTGGACCCGCTCCAGTTTCTCCACATCCTTTTTGAATTGTGGTGCCCAGAACTGGACACAGTATTCCAGGTGGGGCCTGACCAAAGCAGAATAGAGTGGCACTATGACTTCCTTTGATCTAGACACTATACTTCTATTGATGCAGCCTAAAATTGCATTGGCCTTTTTAGCTCCTGCATCGCACTGTTGACTCATGTTCAACTTGTGGTCTACTTGGACTCCTAGATCCCTTTCACATGTGGTCTCATTCAGCTGGGTGTCCCCCATCCTATATCTGTGCATTTCATTTTTCCTCCCTAAGTGAAGGACCTTACATTTCTCTGTGTTGAATTTCATTTTGTTAGCTTTGGCCCAGCTTTCTACTCTATTCAGGTCATTTTGAATTTTGATCCTGTCCCCTGGGATATTAGCTACTCCTCCTAATTTGATGTCATCTGCAAATCTGATAACTAGGCTCTCAATATTGTCATCCAAGTCATTAATAAAGATATTGAATAACACTGGGCCCAGGACAGAACCCTGTGGGACCCCACTGGTCACTTCTCTCCAGGATGAAAAGGAGCCATTGTTGAGCACCCTTTGGGTGCGGCCAGTCAACCAGTTACAAATCCATGTAACAGTTACCCTGTCTAGTCCACATTTTACAAGCTTGTTTGCAAGCATGTCAGGGAGAAACAAAATCTTGAAAAATCTGAATCTTCACTATTGCATCTTTAGCACAGGAAAGTCAGAAAGTGATGATGAAGCAGTCACACACTGTATTCTACAGTGGCTTCAGGCCAATAGTGGGAAGGGAGGCACAGAAATTGGGTCACTCCCAACATCCCTCTGGTTTATACTTCCAGAACAGAAACACACTTCCCATTGAACTCCCTGGATTGCACTTACTCTGGCAGGCCCTTTTCTACCTATTCCTGGTTATTTCCCCTACACAAATAAGAGAAAATGTTGAAGCCCACTTCAACATCACATTAAGACATAACTAGCAAATATGGCTTGTTGTGTTTGCTTTATTAGTTTAGTTGGATGGATTGTGACAATTGAGATGTAACCTACCAAAACTGCAATTTTTTTTAATGGATTAGAAAATCAGATCTTAGACTTCAAAACATTAGACTTCTGAACTATATCTGAAGTATCTTTGAAAACAGCTACCAAACATGAAACACACAGCAACAAAAATGGCTATTTATCATTTGTTATCGAGGTTGATCTCTCAGCAGCTGGGGGATTTCTGTTAGACCCCTTGGCCATTGGCCTGTGGAATTCCTCAGGGCTCAGTCCTGTACCCTATGCTTTTTAACACCTAGAGGTTGGTTGGTAGAGGTTGTCTGGAGTTTGGAGTAGGTGTCAACTATACACTGATGGTACCCATCACTCCTTTCCACCTAATTCCAAGGAAACTTGTTTCTGTCCTAAACTGGTGGCTGGTCACTGTAATGAGGGCAAACAAATTTAAGCTTAATGCAGACAAGACAGAAGTGCTCCTTGTTAATCAAAAGACAGATCCAGGAATAAGGATTCAGCATGTGTTAGATTTTATATTCATACGTTTTAATTTTGTATTGTTTTTAAATTCTATTGTTTTAAATCTGCTATTTGCCACCTTGAGTCCCTATATTGGGAGAAAGGTGGGATATAATATAATAAAATAAATGAAATAATGTGGCCCAACCTACTTTTGCATAGTTGCTAACACCTGTGAAATAATATCTGAGGAGTGACATAGTATAGCCATATATTCTTTCCACCTCTTTCTGGGTATGTCCAACAGGCTGAACTTCATCAGCTTTTCCCTTGTAAGTTTTCTCAGTTGGATCCTTTCAGCTTTCATGGACCCAGGAGACCATTTAAATCCTCACTTGGTCATGGAAACATACTTGGCGACTTTGGGCAAGTAACAATCTCTCAGCTGCAAAGCAAGTTCACCTTGGGGTCATTATAAGTCAGAAATGACTTGAAGACATTTGTTGTTTGTGTCTCACTTAAAAGGAAACCACTGCCTTTTGGGCTCCTTCTTGATGGTAAAATGACACTAATATTCTACGGGACTTCTATTTCAGAAAGAACAAATATTACATTGAAACAAAAGCTAGGTAACATTTTCATTTTGCAGAAAAATAAACCCTCCATTTAAAATATGCTTCATTCTGATGGTACCCCAAGAGATTTTAAGCATTTCCTATTATTACAGTTCTCTGTATTGGAAAACACCAGTTTCAAGAAAATAATAAGGCAGTGTACAGTGATTTTAAGTTGGGAAAGTAGCAATCTTTCTTTCAGAGCAAGATATTTTTAGTTCAAAGGTACACTCTCCACCATTTATGCTAAAATGAGGCTGAAATGCAGCTATCTTGCTGACAGAACCAGCAGCTGTGAAAATGAGACCTGGAGATTTATGCAAAATAGAGAGTTTTTGAATTAATTCATGCTATCAGAGAATGGGGGATGGGGAGAATCCTCCAAGTTTCTTTGAATGAATTTCTCTTTCAAACATTAGTTAGTGCTTCTGATGTGGGTATTCAAACAGTAATTCCTCATTCCTAAATACACTGCATAAATGAACAAATGTTAACATACATCTGAGAAATGCAATCATTCTTGTCCTCAGATCAAACAGGTCATATCTAGTGTGATTAAGGAAATTTTCATTTTACCAAATCCACCTTTCATTCAAAAACAACCTATTCAGAGTGCAATGTAGTAAAAAATAAGTGTGACTGCCCAGATTGGCACTCCTATTGTAGGCTCCTCTTCATAACATTTTATATAACTTCTCATTTCCTGATGTGTCTAGCCCACTTCTGATATTTCCCTCATGAATCAGAGTCCTACACCAACTACGACTGTCCTCAACATCATATGTGTCAGGATCCAAGTGATCTATGGTGCTTCCAGTTATAAGGCCAGATCACAGTCTGCCACTTGTTCCTTAATGGAACCTTTTTTTCTGATAAGAAAAAGAAAGATGGAAGAAACAAGGAAAAAAGATAAACGGAAGATGACATCTAGGTCCCTCCCAAACTCCACTGAATAGGCATTCTAAGGCCACAATAACAATGCAATGTAGAAGCACCTCTGGCCATGGACTCAGAGGCAGAGAACCCAGCATGATTTCTACTGAGAAAACACACGCACATTTATGAACATAGTGCATCAAAATATCTTGACTACAAAACAGCCTGAGACTTCAGAATGTTTTCTTTAGTATGGTGATAATTTTTAAAAATTAGAAATCAAAACCACAAAGGCCCCAGTTTAGAGGCCCATATTGATCTGAACACAAATCTATCAAAAGGTGCCTAAAATGGGCTAGAAAATGCTGTGTTTGGTAACTATAGCAACCATAAGCACCTACTTATTTACTCTTTGTCAAGTAACCATGTGAAACCATGTAATTTAGAGGCATTAGTGAATGAAGGCTGTCTGCCTTTTCTCCCCCTTTCTTTCAAAAAACCTATAATGTTCCTATAGTGCTTGTTCTGCAGCTTTCCAATTCAGCAACATTAATGGACATAGTAATCAATTGTTCTTGTTTAGGGTAAGTGTACTTGCTTTTCAGACTCGGAGAAGCAGGCAGAAAGGCACCACGTCAGGGCATGACTGCCATTTTGTGTTTGCTCTTCCTTAGTAACACTCTGAACAATGAATGACTGGTGTCATCTGTGCTTGGTCAATGTATCTTTGTCTATCAGAGGCTAAAATACACATGGCCACAATGAGCTTATGGATATCAACATACTTCTAGCCACATAATTTGATGGATTTACCTCTCATATCAATGCACATGCCTCAGTACAGCACTCTACCCCAACAGTATGGTAAATGGGTAGACGTTTCTAAGAACTGAAACAAACGTACAGTCCTAACAAAGGAGAAAAACCTGGAGATCCACATCAATTTATCTCAGCTCAGGCCGTAAGCCTTGAAATTTAAATATTTTAAAATATCCATAAATAAATAAGCCTATGAGATAAGGGTCAGCAGGACTCATGCTGCATACCCACATGTAAACTGAGGTTGGAGTTAAAAATTTATTTTAACACATTTGCATTTCACTTTTCTGACCATCCAATAGAGGACAGCAAAAAAGCAAAATGAGTACATACTAAATAAAAATATATAATAATAACAGCTTCCACATTATCAGGAAGAGAAAATAAGAAAGGGGAAAGATCCATTAGTCACAATGGCTGATCAATTCTAGCCACTATTGTATGTATGTTTGATTAATATATTTGCTTTTATGGTATTTTTGTATTGTATTGTATTTAGTCATTTCTCTGAAACCTTTGATATGGAGCAATTTATAAATTCTATACACAGAACAAACAAATAAGACCAATGAGCTCCTTGAACCAGGTTAGCCATCTCAGGAATGATAAAAATGTATTAATAGACTGGATATATTTAAGAACCATTTTATGAATACAGCATGATAGCTATCCAAAATATTTGTGTATGTCATTTCAGTAGTGCTCTATGCCGTTGTCTTCAGCATTTAAATCTAGATTAGAACATCAGATCCTCTGGGAAGGGACTTCCTTTTCCTTCTAAACTGCTTTGTTAAGTGCTATGTACTCTGATGTACTTCATAATTTTAACTGGAAATCTGACAAACTTGGTGTTAGTGATGAGAACGTTCACTCCTTCCAATATTTCACAGATGTGAACATTAGAGTGTGCTCAAGATGGCAAAAGCTATTAACAAGAATGAATATACAATCTAGGAGAGGCTGCAGCATTTTGCTTTTGTTTGCTAAGCCTACTGGGAAGGACAAGTTTCTATCTCCTCTTCCTCTTGCTGTTGAGTTAAATCAGTGCAAACTATTTTGCAATGTACAATTTGCAATTTGAACTCAATTTACAGCACTTGAAGTAAGGATGAAGGCAGAAAGTGGAAGGAGGAGAGACAAACTGGAACCTTTCAAAAGCATTTTAAAAAGTGAGATGTCAGAGGATTAAATGGGATTGTTGCTGCCAAATTAGAACAGTTAGAGAGTATGGAAGATTGCATTTCTCATTGCAAAACAGAAAGAGCACACCAGGAGTATATAAAGATATAATAATAAAATAATAAAATTATAACAATAAAATAAAGATACAGCAATAAAAAACAATAATACCCCATTTTCAAAATGAAGATATAGGGGCAATAAAGACGGTCCCTTTGGGCCATGCCTGCATTGTGATTAGGGTTAGGGTGTGCGCAGCAACTGCATGACCCTAACCCTAATTTTAAAATGGTGCCATCCATATGCGCACGCCATGATGATATCTTGGCACATGCCATGTCCAGATGGACCGGCGTGCGCCTGACGTCATGGTGCCACAGGAGGGTGCCTAGGGCGCCCTGTCTGCGGCGCGGAAAGGAGCCCGAGAACGGAGCTCCTTTCCCTCTGGTGTGTCGTTCCCGCAGCAACCTGATTGCCCTTGCCACTGCCAATCGGGCTGTCCTTGGGGCTTCATGCCCCAAGCACAGCCCCGCAGGGAACAGGCATTTTGCCCCTTTTCTGCAGCCTGGAAAAGTGACGGATTGGGGCCTCCAATCCGTTGCTCAAAGGGGTAGCAACAGACCGCCCTTTTGGGGTGGACTGTAAAGCCCCACAGAATGGTTTGTGACTATGCCTGTATTCAAAACTAATTTATATGCTATCATTTCAAATTAATCCCCTCATATACACTTTTTTCTTTATCTACTTTTCCCCATCTAAAAACATTTCTTCTGATTGTTTAATAATTTCCTTATCTCTTCCACAACCCACTTTAACAGTTTTACTACGTTTTACTCATTTTCTACATGGTTATGTTCAAGAACCACGGAGCTATGGGGGACTGCAATGAGAATGTCTTTAGGAAGTTGTAAATTAATGTATCAGATTAAGAAAAAGAAGTTCTGGAAGCAAAACTAGAATAGACTAGTTTTGACTAGAGTAGACCCACATGTTGAATCACCATTCAAGAACGGATTGAATATGTCTGCTCTAGTTGGCACTAACCAAAAGATGCCAGACATTGTTTGGCGCCTGGGCTAAAATTAAGGTTATGTAGGGCTGGGAATCCATACATACTCAGCTCTACTATTGGTACCCAGGCACCATCATTGTGTGTGCCCATCCATATGGGGTGCACGGTGATGGTGTCCATGTGGCGCAGCACCCAAACAGTGCCGCACCACGTGGGCGTCATGATTGTGTGCAAGCATGCCAATGGCACCCCGTGTGCAGAACCGGGAGCGGGTTCCTTTTAGGGCTCCCAGAGGCCACAGCATTTGTCTGCTGTGGCTCCCATTCAGGGCAGAAAGGGGCAGCGTCTTGCTGCCCCTTTCTCCCAAACTGTATAGCCTCATAATTAATTTAATTTTTGTCTCTATGAATGTGCTAGTGGTCAGTTCAGTGTATTTAGTGGCATGTTGCTTATATGGAAGGCAATTTGCATGACTGATTTTGGAGGTAATCAATTTTGGGGGTAACATCATTGATGATAAAAAGAAGCTTGACATGCAGCCCGTCAGCTGCACAATTCCCATTTCTTGATTTAAAACCATTACTCTTCTTAGGGCTAGAATAGGACCTATTCATCTAAGTTTATTTCCAGCTTCAATTATATACGTATATTTGTTTTTAAAATTCACTTTCTTAAGTCTGGCAAAGAAACTGACATTACATTTTGTTTTAAGTACTGTAGGTTATTCAGAATTTTACAATAATATGGTTTTCTCTCTTGTCATTCTACATTATCTAAATTGGGAGTTAATTAGAAACAGGCCCTTTACCCTTTTACACATGACTGTGGCACTTTCTTATTCATTCCAGTTTAATTGCTCTGACCATTATGTCTTTAATGATAATCAGTGATATTGGGAAACTAACTTTGGTTCACTCATACCAAGAAATTATCTGGGGTTCCAATACACACAAACTTATTAAGAAAGCTGCAGGATTTTCATTCAAAGTGATCTGTTCTACAAATTACATTAGTGTCAACTGAAGAGTGAATTTCTGTTCCTCATTCTGCTCTGCATAAATTAACCATTCTTTAAGTGTAAATGTAAACTATACACTGATCTGAGCTACCATTTTAGGAAATACAGAAATGAGAATTGGAATCTTTCATTACTGGCTGTGTTGATGAACATCTACCAAGCTAATTACAGTTTTTTCCCCCTCTCTTTAACAACCACTGGCTAAAAGGATCCTGGATGGCAATGCTCCCCTTTCCTTGAAAATGCCATAATAATAATAATAATAATAATAATAATAGTTTATTAAACATCTAATATTAAACATCTCATGAGGAAATCATAAGAAGACTAAGAATGGGGAGGGTAGCTATGAAAGAACGAGAAAAGATCCTAAAATATAAATATATACAAGTCACAGTATTCCCTATTACCATGCATGGATGCAAGGACTGGACAGTTAAGAAAGTGGATAGGAAGACAACCAATTCATTTGAAATGTGATGCTGGAGAAGAGCACTGAGGATTTGATGGGCAGACAAAAAGTCAAACAAATGGGTCCTCTGCCTTTTGGCTAAGATCAAGCGTAGATCAAGAAGCTGGCCATGAGGGAGGCTAGAGAACGGAAACACCAAAAGTATACCCCTCTGGCTGAGGTCCTGAGACAAAAGGGGTATGAGGTCTCTGTCCATGCACTGCTTGTTGGTTTATTTTCTAATAAAACGTTTAATCTGTTCTTATCAGTTTAATCTGTGCAGATCCACATGGCTTCAGAAGCCCCTGCCAGAAGCAGAGAATTTGTAGGAGACCCAGGAGGAGTTCTACTACAGGAGACCACTAGTTGTATACCATGTGAGGCAAGTAGAGAGACATCCCGTTCTTTACCACCGAACCAGAAGATGCAAGTGAGTGCAAATCCATCGCCCTACTGACAAACGCCTGTGCCAAAGCCTCCCAAAGAGCACAGGTGGAAACCATCCAGACTTGCAGCCTTCCTAAGAAAGCTCCCAGGGGGAAGAAAACCACCCCGGCAGCCGCCGTGAGCAAGAAGGGTGGGGCAGCACAAAAACGCCAAGGCGCTGCTACTGTTACTGGACCACCCAAGGGGCAGGGAGACAAGACACCTCTCCCCGAAGAGATTGTTCTCCGCTACCCACTCGACCACCTCACCTGTCCTGTGTGCGAAGAGCCAAAGAAGCAATATGCTAAGCACAGCACCCTTGTCACCCACATCAGCCGGTACCATGCACCGGTTTGCTACCTGTGTGAACAGTGCTCTTCAAAATTCAAGAACCTTCTTGCTTTCAAGAAGCACCAGACATCAGGTTGCATGCCCAGCGATTTACCTCCACCTCAAGTCACATCTATGGTCCAACAAGAACCCATCAATGAACACAGTGACTACCAAAGTTCTTGGGCTAATACTCCAACCAATAAGGAAAGAGAAGTATACTCACCTGACAGACAAACAGCCACCACAAAGCCTGCTGACTCTGCTAGAACACCATCAGCACCACCTGCTAGCACTGTCTTGAAGCGGGGGGAAACTCTAACTTTACATATACCCTGATGAAATTTGAGCTGGCACTGACTAAGAAGGAGTCTCAGAGTTGTGGTGGATAGTTCAATGAAAATATCTTATCAATGTATGACTTTTGTGAAACCCACAATTTCCATGCTGGCCATAATTAGAAAAGAAACTAACGATACATTGTACTATTGTATTTCCCTTATACAAATCTGTAGTTACACTGTACACTTGTATAGTTCTGGTCAACATAGCTGTGAAAGGATACTGTAGAACTGGAAAAGTTCCTGAAAATGGCAAGTAAGGATTATAGGCATATAATAATATCATGCATGGTGTGGAGAAAACAGGTAAGATAAAATGTGTAATGAGATGTCTCCCTTTCTCATTACTGAAACTAGAGTCATGTACTGAAGTTTGACGCTAGGAGATTCATGGTAGTTACAAGGAAGACATGCACTATACATACAGTGTATAGTGAAGTAAAACAGCACAGACTGGAATCAACTTGCTACCACAAAGAAGTAGCAGTGCTTGCTAACTGCCTCTGTGTATCAGTAAAAGGGTGCATGGGTAGGAGGGTAATTTTATGCTCATGTCTAGCTGTGGGTATCACTTAACCATCTGGCTGTCCACCATTGAAACAGAAAGTTGGACTAGAGAGGAGTTTATTATACGACGGCATTTGGGAGTATAATGCAATGGCAATCCAAATGCAATCATGGGGTTTCACGTAATTGCGAATGAGTGTATCTCATGCAATTTCGGGCAAAAGGGAAGTCATTCAGAACGCAATCATAGGTTTTACGTTAATGTGTATAAGAGTATCTCACGCAATTTCGGACAATGGAGGGTCATTTTCGGGAAATGGAAAGTCATTTTGAACGCATTCTGAACACAATTAGATTTCACGTAAATTCACTAAACTAGCGAATTTACGTGAATTTGAATTGGCTTAATTCTAAATTGGGAGAAATTCCTCCCATGTGATAAACTCCAGAGTCTGATCCATCAGGACTCTTCTTATTAACTGTTAGGGTTTGAAGACAGTGTGTCTTGCTTGTTGAACTTGAGCTCTGTTGTTCTCTGAAGCCAACCTTGCAAAGACAAATCTGAATCCAAAGTTATATGATAAACTAGTGTCAACCTGAATTACAACTCCCCTAATTTTGGAGCATTTTGTGTTACCCATAAATGAAGAGAATTCATGTTTATTGAAGAGTTGCCATTGCTGCCACTTCTGCAAAGAAGTTAGCCTCTAATGGGGCATCACTGCAAAATGTCATAAAGACTGCTTTGAACATTCTGGAGGGCATGCATGGTATAAATTCTAACAAAAGAATGAGTACAATAATAAACAGATTCATAGATCTGTATTTGTCATTTCACTTTTGCTGCCCAAAAGGCAGCATAAAACTTCAAACTCAGCAGAAAAAAATGATCAAAAGGTATTGTACATCTTTACAGAGTACATTCTATCAAGCAACATAAATAAGCAAAAGCTCAAGCAACATACCTTTCTAACAGCTGGTGTTAACAAAGCTACAGTAAAAAAAGACATTTGCACAAAAAATGACAGCAGCAGGCTTTAAATACTTACCCTTGGAAATGTTGTAAATCTGTCTAGTTCTTCTACAAAGCAGAACATCTGCAAACTGATTGCTGACATTACAATTAATAGGCTGGCAGTGAACACCACTAAACTGCCAAGCTTTTTTCCGGGTCCAAAAATCTTATATACAAAGTCTTCTAGGGCAGGAGAAATCTTTATAAGTCGAACTACCCTAAGCACCTAAAGGGAAAAAGAAAATACATTTATTGATCTTACTTAAAATGTCCAATGCGAGTAACACAAAAGGTTTTCTTTTCTAAAATCTTCCAGTGTTAAATATCACATGTTGAGCAGGAAAATAACAAGCATTCATCGATTTCATTGATGTATAGTATAATATAATTACAGTTTATTAATAAAATCAAACTTTATTAAGCTAAGTAAATAAATATTGAGAAGGAATCATTGAAGAATTGGACTTTATAGTCAAACAAGAATCCACCAGCCCAGATCTGACCTTGAAGTATGAGAGTTCTTTGATTCTGCTATCAGTCGTATGCAGAACTTGCATGTAGATTCAGATTTATTATTTATTTTCCTAATTGTCCCCTCTCTACCAAAGACATCGGTGGTTAAATTGTGGTTAGGTTGTTTTTTGTTTGTTCTTTAAAAAATATAAAACATTTTCCCTAAAACCTACTGCATCAAAAAATAAATGCAAACATAGGACAAATAAAGAGAACAACCTATAGATATTGTTTAAATATGAAATGAGAACAAAATGGACAACAATACCTACAAAACCATAGTAAGTGTGGTAAACTAAAGCAATTTGCCCCAAGAATGATAAAGTTATAACACTGCAAACTTCTTAACTTAAAGCATAATAGCTTTGAGTGCAAAAATCTGAATCCTGCTATGACCTCGCTAAAATCAGCCTGCCTTTAAAACCTAAAATAGTACCTGAGTTAAACAATTGGGTATCATTTCAAAAAGTCATCAAGACACTTAAACTTATACATGAAATATATAGTGCGGTGATGGAAACCAGATGTTGTGCTCCAACTCCCATTATTCCTCCTCACTGATTTGTTGAGTAAGACTATGGGGACTTGCAGTCCTGAACAACACCTGGAAGGCCTAGAGATATAACGAATATTAGCTAATTTTAGGGACCATGACAGATAAGATGTCTGTACACATTGGCAAATGCAGAGGATTTTGCTGCCTACATAACAACAAAATGACAGGGGAGGGAAGGAATCCTATAAATTTACACATGTTGCTGCTGCACAAAAGTAGTCTCCCTTGTTAAGCAAGACACATGCTCAAAGCAACAACAATTGCAATTTGTGCAAAAATTTGCTTTGATAATATAGTTTCAAAAAACATTAAAAAGTAGTAGAAAATTGTTTGAGTTTTTTAAATTTTAATCACAAGAAGGAGAGAGATAGGGATTTATATCTCCTAAAGGGCCACAGCTGCACATGTCTTTTCTAGAGTGTTCTTGTTGGTGTTAATGATGTAATTAGTACAGTTCATAATGGCTGGGTGATGCTAAACACATAATTCAAAGTCGCATCATTCACCCCGGACCACTGTCTCTATGAAAATGCAACACCCCCAAGTAGTTACTTGATTCAGCAGGTAAGTGTCCATTGGCATCTAAAGTTGCATCCACATTGCAGAAAGAATCCTGGTTGACACCACTTTAATTGCCTTGGCTCAGTGCTATGCAATTCTGGCTTTTGTAGTTTTGTGAGATATTTAGCCTTTTTTCCCCACAGCTCTGGTGCCCACAACAAAGTACAAATCCCACAATTCTGTAGCATTGAGCCCAAGGCAGTTAAAGCGGTGTCAACCTGGATTATTTATACAGTGTGGATGCAGCCCATGAAAGCTTCCACTGGAGTTTTGTGGTTCCAATGTCAGTAAAGCAGTAAATCTGTTCTGGTTTCCACCCAAGCTCCAGATGAGCTATCCAGGGTACTGAACCAAATCTCAAAAATAGTATAAGCACTTTGGAAACCTCCTTTAAAGCTCGGGTCCAACTATTTCTCTTCTAATACAGTGGTCCCCCGGGTTACGAAGCCCCCGGGGAACGAAATCCCCAGGACCCGAAACCGCCGGGACCGCCAAAAAGCCCCTGGAATCCAAAGGAAACCCCGGGATGCGAAGACGAAAAACCGCGCGGCCCCTTTAAATTTGCCACGCGGTCCGTTTCCTAAAGCGGTCCCCCAGGAAATGAATATTTCCGGGTTATGAAAAGTAATCCGGAACGGATTACTTTCGTAACCCGGGGGACCACTGTAAAACAATATTGGTTACATACACTTTGATTTTTTTTTCCCCAAACAGCTCTGAAGACCTTGTTTTTTCTTCGGACTAGCTTGAGTTATCTACTGTATCAACACCCTGCACTTATGCAGTATTTAGATTCCAGGACAAAAAGAAGATTAAAACTAGACAGAGCTTAGGTTGAAAGTTCACAGAAAGTATAGTTCCATCTTAAATGTTAAATTTTTTTCATTCTTGTTTCACATTTGAGTAGCTTTCCATTTAAACTGTTTTGTTATGCAATCCCGTTGTAATTGTTGTTGTTGTTCAAGTCCCTACCCCCACCATTAAATTACTTAAATTGACACTTAAGTAGCACATTTATCTTTCCAGGAACTACTCTGCCAGGTCATTTATTTTCATTAAGAGGAAAAAGGGGCAGAGTAATCTTCAAAGCATTCTCCTTCCAGCAGTCCTTCCAGTTATTCATAGGAATATGGTTTAAGTAGTCTGAGAATCAGAGGCAGACAACTGAGTTCAAAGAAGCTAGAGTGCTTTCAGTAGTTTAAGATCAGATGTACTAAGATTATTTTTTATAAAAAAAATTAAATTATTATTATTATTATTATTATTTCTGTGACTTAGAGCAGCTTGATTCAATCAATTCAATTGATTTAAATAAAGATCAAGACAGTACAATTAAAAACACAGGAAAATGTTATATTAAAACAAAATTAAATTATTACAGTATTAAAACATATTGCATATAAAAGAATAAAATATAGTTATAAAGATAAAAGAGTTTAAAATACATTTAAAAGAATACAACACCCAGCCCGTTCTTTTAAAACCTTCTGTTTTAAATGCCACCCTGAACAGAATGGTCTTAGCCTGCTAGTGGAATGACAATAAAGAAGGGGGCATTCTGGCCTACCTGGGAAGAAAGTTCCAGAGTCTAGGGGCAGCCATGGAAAAATATGGATGGATGGATGGATGGATGGGGAAAGGGGACTAAAAATCACTGAGTTTAATGATTAAGTGGAAATTTGAACAATCACCACTTCTAATCCAACACTCCATCCACAGGTTCTTTTACTCCACTTTCAAACTGCAACTTTTCCAATATACAGTCTCAATAAGAACAGCCCATTTTGCTGTAAGTAACCAAAATGTATTTGCCCAAAGGATAAGTAATGGTGGCTGGTACAGGCCTAATCTGTGCTGTAGAAATAATGCAGTTTGACAATGCTTTAACTGTCATGGCTCAATGTTGTGGAATTTTGGGATTTGTAGTTTTGTACAATATTAGCCTTCTCTGTCAAAGACCTCTGGTGTCACGACTAACTACAAATCCCAGGATTCCATTGGATGTCAAAGCAGTTTCAAACTGCATTATTTCTGTAGTGCAGGTTGTACCATAAAAAACCCTGTTGGAAATGCATGTGTGATTGGGTTCATCTACCTAAGGCTAATTCATTCTCAACAGTTGCCAAATTTATGCACAAACTAAGAAAGTTCTAGATTAAGGCTTCAGAGTATAAGGATCTCTAAATACAATGCAACACAAAACAAAAAATACAAAAGAAATCTGAGGCTATTCCTCTTAAATTGTGACATAGCCACTGCATGTTCATAGTTCAGCCAAGTTTATAATGCAGTCCTGGTTCTTACTCACTGGAAGTGCCCAGAAAATTATTTGCAAGCAGAGCATTTGTGGCAGAGGCCCCATACTTATTGAATAACTAGATCAGACCTCAGAAAAGTTACTCCTTTTCTTTTACAACTTGCAGAATCTGTCTACCAGCCTGGCCATGCTGATTATGAGATTCCAAAAAAGTAAATTTTCCAGATGCAAACCCTAATGTGCTGCTCTGGACCCCCTGATTGATTAATTTGATAGATGAGCCCCAGAAAATATAAACATTAGCTTTAGTTCACATTCATTTGATTCTTGAACATGTTCCCCACAATCCTGATATAAATGATCTTCAGACCGCTAATGAAAGAGTAGCAGTGACTAGAATGCTAAATTTAAATGTGGGTTCAGACTGAGATCCGTGCTCAACTATGGATCCTTCCTCAATGTAGCCTTCTTCAGAGAGTGGCTGGAAAGGTAAATATACCAGCTAGACCTCATTGGAAGAAGAACAGGACATATATCTAGGGCATAGTTCAACAAAGCCAAGGACTAAGAAATGATATTGCTTTCAGTGAGGGAGAACTAAGTATGTGTTTATCAATAAGACCTGCAAATGTTTTCTTGTAGGGTATTGTGCATGTTTACTCAGAAGCAAGCTTTACCATATTCAGTCCAAGGTAACTAACTGCATAGGGATTTGTCTCAAGTAGAAATGTTTTGTTTTTGTTTATAAAAACAACAACATAGGGCCCGAATAGACAGGCCAAAATAAAGCTGCTTCAAGTCACTTTGGAAGTATGCTGTTTAAATGACACCTGCATCTTAAGAGGCCAGAAGCTGTGCCAAAGCTGTGCTCCAGTCCTTAGGACTGGAGCATGGCTTTGGTGCAGTGTCTGGCCTCTTAGGACACATGCATCATTTAAACAGCATACCTCCAAAGTGACCTGAAGCAGCTTTAATTTGGCCTGTCTGTTTGGGCCCATAGAAATAGAATACTGGTTTTCTCTAAAGAACAGTAGTAAAACTATGTTGTTAAAGAAGAAAAAAAGCCCGACAGATTTCTCTGGTCTCAAAAGTGAATGGCAGCCACTGTGCCTAGGAAGAGTGATGGATGTGCTGAAAAGAAGAAAAGGAAGCCAAATAAATTTTGCAAGCTCTGACACACAGTGGGGAAGCCTATACAGGTGAAAAACAGGTCTGGCGGATAAATTGGAGGGGTATTTAACATGGGAATTCCTTTCCTATCTACCTCATTGCTGCTTGGCTGGAGATCCGGTAGAGCTGTCATCATAAATATTAGAATGCTGGAGGATTTGCTTAACCACCAGAAGTATCTCAGTCAACATAATCTTTTGACCCAAGCTGATTTAGAGCTATGCAACATTACTCCCTAGGAATTTGATTGCTTGTGGATATGGTGGATTTCCAACTTGCCAGGCTGACACAAATGGTAATGTATTTTGCAACCTCCCCTGTCATTTGCCGGTAGGGGATTTGGTTTGCAGAAGGTGACCTAAATCTTTCAGTCTGGCAGATGCTTCTGCTTGAAAAACATGTGTATATTTATACAGTAAATTTAATGAAGAAGATGGCTATAAAACAGATTTGATAAGGTAAGCATTCTTTATTTAATAGTGTGCCAGGATCTATGCTATGCTGACTGACCCAAGTGTAGCTCCTAAAGCATTTCCAGTTGGGTGTGCCCTGACTTAAATTTATAAAGCACTACCCCTTCTTTGGCAAATGTTGAATAAGGAGGTTACAGTTGCCTTGAAGGACTTGAAACATACATGTTGTTTGTGGAAAAGTAAATGGTATTAGAAGGATCTACCTAGCCACCAGTATATTTAGAGATTGTATTAATTATCTACAGGTGTATTAGATAAACCAAGGCATTTCTTATTAACCAATTTACTAATTAACACATTTATATATTCAAGGTGCATTAGATAAACCAAGGATTTTCTTATTAACCAATTAACACATTTATATATTCAAGACCACAAGGAAGGTCTCCTTCAAAAGTCTCAAGGTAACAGCCACCTTAAGTTAGGGGTCAGAAACTTCAGTGTGTTTGGGGGGCAAATTTCTGCCCTGTGACACTCCAGGGGCCATACAGACTGCTAACATAATGCCATTCTTATTCAAAAAATCAGAAATGAATGCTGGAGGTCACTAGACATCCTCTTCTGTTTTGACAAACAGGTATGTTAAGAGGAGTGGGGTTTTGACTTAATTAAAAGGTCAACCAAATTCTCTGAAAAAGAGAATTCACTGTGGTATTTCTGACCTAAAGAAGTGTGATCTGGGTACTTATCCTACAAACACAGCCTTAAAAAGCTGCAAGCGCCTCCATTTCCATGGGAAGTCATGTTGACTTTAATGGAGCAATCAGGGATGTAAACATTTGGCTATTTCACCAATACAAGTGAGGACAAAAATTTCCACATTTTTCTCCTTTTTTTCTATAAGAGTTGTTGTGGGCAATTTTTCACACAATTATTTGTGAGTTGTTTTAGCATGAGATCTATCGGGGGTTTAAAAACATTGTTCCCAGATAGCTTGTGCAAAATGGCTCTTTTCTGCACTCTCTCTCTCTCTTTCTAAAAAGAAAATTGCACAAAAAAGTGTACAAAAAAGATCTTGCATAAAAACCAGCAATCTTGCACGTAAATGGCAACACAGTTTTTGTGTGCAAGATTGCAGTTTTCTGTGCAAAAATCTTGGCAATCTGTCACAAAAAAGAACATGATTTTCTGGTTTATGATTGCAGTTCTTTGTAAGATTTCTTTTGCATGTGCATTTTTTTCCCATGCAACATTGCTGATTTTTGTACAAAACCCACCAATCTTCCTGCACAACTCCCCTCCCCCGAAACACCAGTGACAGTGTTTTTTAAAGCAAAATAATTTTTACACCAGAAAACAGTGATTGTTGCTCAGAGAACTGATGTGTATTTCTGCACAGAATGACTTCCTGAAAAAAATTGGATATGCAAATACCTAAGAAAAATGCACAAAATTGTTGTTATGTTATTCTTTTTAAACTTACACTAAATTCATATTCATATGTTACATGAACGTCTAAGCACCTGAGTAGATGGCACAAGATAGCAAAGTTATCCTGCCTCCTATGCTCACCCAGGTTAGTCCCAGGGTCAGTGTAGGAATGGGTGGGTGTTCACTCACCTGTTCCCGCATAACCCAGGATCAGGGGCCTCCCCTTACCTTTCTACTGGGCAATCCATGTGAAAAGCCACACAGTTGCCACATCAGACATGGGAACTGGGTGCCTGGCAGCATCCATGTACCCAGGTGCCCCATTTCTATATCAGATGAGGCAACTGGTAGGCTTCTCAGCTGGATTGCTCACTGGAAAGGTAAGGAGAATGGGTGGGGCTATCTGAACAGCCTGGTTTTGCCACAGAGTTTCTTAAGAAACTTCACACAAAACCAGGTCTATTTACTCTGGTATAAAGGTTCATTACCCCCAGATTCAGACCAGATCCTCTGGATCCATGGCTGCACAGAAAGGACTGGGGCTGATCCTGCCACATGTGTTTTGGCCTGTGCTGTCTAAAGTAGGTGATGCAAGGCAGGATGAAAGCCAGGCTATTTGGCCCATGTCGAGAACCCCTAAGTTAACAAATAATATTTAGTGTTTGCTAGATGGGAAGAACATCTTTAATACTTTAAAAATGATAGCAGAATACCCAAGTCTACACAGGTTTAAAGTAAAACAAAATAAAGCAGATAAAAGATTCATTTGTAAGATTCACATTTTAAAATACACAATGATATGAACTTTGGTTTTCTAGAATTCCTGTGGTTAAGAGAAACTCCTCATTATCTTATCAAGTTGAAAGACAAGCAATGAACTATGGATCAAATTTCAATATGACCTGAAATGAAAAGCCATCTTTATTCTTCTTTTTTGTCAAATTTGGCACAGGGAAGAAAGAGACCCAGCACTCCTGTGCCATGTATAGGGCAACCTCTCTTTTGAGACCTCACTGTTCTACTATTTTTACAGCTTCATCAATTTACTAGGGGGCACAGTAAATTTTAAACTGCAATTAACAAGTAATCTACAGCCCTGGCTTTTCATAAATGGGAAGAGTAACTTAATATTTTAAATATCTTTCAGCATTTAAGGACCCATGTAATTTAGGAGTGTACATTTCATAAAAGCAGTCCATTCAGTTCTACTACTTTCAGGTTTATAATTGCTGCTTGTCTCAAATTAAATGTGACTGGTGGGAACTATACTCTTAGCAAATCTTTCAGGAGGTATGCAGCAACATAACTGAATGGTACTTCTGAGTAAATATTAGAGGTTTGGGGGCAGGGTGGGACTCAAACACACACACACAAAATAAACAAACAAACATAAAATCAGCTAGTGCTTTGGTGCTGATTTGCTTATGACCAACCTTTGGAAAATTCAGATCCTGGGAAAACTGAAAACTCTTGACTGTTTCCCAATTGACTAAAATAGGGAAATAAATAAACAGACATAACTTTTTCATGGTTTTTTCTTCACTGGAATGAGTGAGTATGCTTAATAGCACTGATAATAGAATCTGCTTCATTCTGAGCAGATGAAACCTGCCCATGTTCAGGTTAGGCATCAAGGTGCCTCTTTCTCCTCTACACAACTTCTGAGGAAGCAATGGAAGCAGTGCCAATCTCTGGCATATCTTAAAAAGCCTGATAACACTTTATTGAAATCTGTACCTGGGAAATTGTTAAATCAGATTATTGTGTTGAGTCAGATTATTACCACTGAAGCTGTACTTAATTTAAAATGCTTGGCGATCGTTCTGGAAAGGTGATAAAAGTACCATGACATAAATATCACAAACTAATTTCAATTTAATGCTTCTGTTTCCATAGCAAGCCACTATGATTTTAACTACATGCTCAGTCCTCATTCACATGTTACTTAACAGGCGCAGCCAAACTCGTGCACCAATACTATGGTGCACCCAAAGCTTGGAAAATTTCCTATTCTGGGCTATAGCTGTGGGAGACTAGGGGAATCTCCAGGAGATAGACCTTTTATTTGAATAGGCATCTGGATAATGAACTGGCTAAGGAGTAAGGTCTTTTAATCAGGTGTTTGTCTGGTACTTGTATTGTTATTGTTATATTTTTGAATAATTGCACATTGTTTTAAAGTACAGGTACTGATGTTTTTATATAATAGTTTATTGAATTGTTGCTTAACATTTTTATCATTTAGATTTTTTAGATGTACATTTTTTAAGGTTACACTATTTAATTATGTGAGCCATCATGGAGACATAAAATAAATAAAATAAAAATAAAATATATAAAACTCCCAGAGTGCTCTAGCCTGCATAGGCATTCTAGATGAAGGATTTGAGGAAGAATACTCCAGAAATAACTTTCCAAGCTCTGGGATCATAGTAACATCTATAACGGGAGACCAAACTAATGGTAAGAATGTCTTCTAAACAAGTTCTGTTCTAGTACTGGAGTGAGACTTAACCTCATCACTGGGTCATCTCATGTGCTTCCCCATTACATCCTCCCACTATTAATATAGTGTGGGATTGAATAACACAAAAAATACAACATAACTGTTTAGAAACTTTGCCTCAAGCCCCGCCCCCCCCCAAGCATCTTTTAACATTAAGGAGAACTAACTAAAATTATTTGGAAATGACTCCTAGAAAACCATAGTACTACAGACAGTTCTCATAAGTCCTCTGGTGTGCTATGATTTGTTTTTAGTAAGTAATATACTGGAAATTGCTCATGATGAATGGCTCATGTCATCTGATGCTTTCAGTATGGGCTGAGAAATGATCTTCACGCATTCTTTAAATCCTTGGGAAAATTGACTGAGTTTATCCATGACATGTCATGTCTCAATGCTATGGAATTTGGGGAACTGTAGTTTGTTGTAGCACTAGAGCTTTCTGATAGAGAAGACTAAATGTTTCACAAAACTACAAATCCTAGAATTTCATAGTGTTTACCCATGGCAGTTAAAGCATGTCAGATTGCATTACTTATTTCAGTGCAGATGTTGTTTGAACACTGAGGAAGGATTGTTTCTGCAAAAGTGAGTTTGCAGAAGTGAAAATACAGATTTGGGCTGCATCTGCACTGCACTTTAACTGCCATTGCTCAGTGCAATGGAATTCTGGGAACTGTAGTTTCTTGTGGTACCAGAATTCTATAGCATTGAGCCATGGCACTTAAAAAAGTGATTATTTCTGCAGTGCAGATCCTGCTTCAGATATATATATCATTCCATGCATGAATATCAGTCAATATAGGAACACACACACACACACCTGTTTCTGTGTATTTAATGACAGCTTATGAAATAATATCTTGGACACAATCAATAGGAAAAGGACTCTTTCCCCCTCACTAAAGCTCCATAGAGATACATTGCTGATGTACAACAGAGATGTATTAGACTGGCATTACTAACAGCAAAAAAGCTAACCAGAAAAAGTGGACATGGAGGGGGGGGGAAACACAACAAAATTGTTCACAGAAAAAACCCACTGTCATCAATGCACACAAGAAAAATGCGCACATGAAAATTGCCCATGCAGAAAATTGCTCACACAAAAAGAAAAATACCCCCGAAAAACAATACAAATAGTCCCATAGAAAAATATGCAAAGAGGGGAGTTGTAGATGGGGAAGCATTGTAGAAGGGGTTGCTGGAGAATCAGTTTATACAGGAAATAAAAGTGAACACTTTTTGTTATCAAGAAACTTTACTCAGAATGAAAAACAAAAATTATAAAAATATAAATTTAAAAAGATTAATAAAAGTTTCTTGTAATAGATGTAACTTTAGGAAAAATATGTTAATATTATGTAAAATAACTATAGCAGAAAGAACCATATTTTTAATTTCCAGATCACAAAAAGTGAGTTGTATTTATTTGATAATACCTGGTAGTTATATAAGAAATGAGATAAACTATATATTTTTTTTCTTTTACAGTGATTATTTAAAATGAAAAGAAAGCTATTTTGCTGTTTTTATATATATATAAATTTGTCAGTTGTTGAAAACAAAACCAAAATGAATGAGAACTCCTGGATTAAATGAGGTTCCAACATTAATTAATAAATCTAGTAAATACTAATTCAAATATATTTATTTCAGCCAGTCTCCTTAAATAACTAAGTTGTTCTTCAATCTGCTCACATTGCTGTATAAAAGAGGAAACCACTTCATGTAGTGCCCAATATTTCCTCTTTTTCACCTCTGGGCAACCTGCCTGTGGATTAGTCAATGCTAATTTGTGGGAAGCCCTGGTCCCTCTGCAGTCCATCAAATTCACTGGGATCACTCCAGTGGAACAGGGAGTTATGAGCATTGAGAAATCACACACAACAGTTTATAGTTTTTGGCAACCATTCCAGGGCTGCATCACGATGATCCCATATTCTTATAAGAAATGAGGATCTCTACCTGCTTCACTCTCAATATAGTATGTAGCAAAAAAGAATGTGAGCTCTTCATTATAGCTGTCATAATCTGGAAACACGGCAGCAACCTTATCAAAATTGACTTCTCGCATCATCTACTGGGGAAAAGGCTAATGTAGCAAGAGACTTCAGAGTAGTTTTTATATTCATATTAATTTTTATATATTTATATCCATATTACTTTCATATTCAGTCTTCTAGACAACATTGTAGATTCCCCTTCTGTCACAGAAGAAAATGACATCCTTTTACCTCAATGTGTTGAAAATAAACCTCAATTGCATTCACACAGGCCTTCTCAAAATCAACTTAAACCTTTTGAGGTGCTAGTTATGCCAAACGTTCTATTACAGATGTCCATGTTCTTTCTTTTTCAGTAAACTGTAAATACTATATATGGCAGCTAGTAAACTGTAAATACTATATATGGCAGCTATGAATTACCCACTTTGGCATACCATGTGTATAGTTTGTAACACATATTTAGCATTTTATCAAAGGTGCTGTCTCCATAGATGGCATCTTTGTTCACTTTGAGCCCAAGATCTCTATAACCTAAAATAAGAAATCTGTTTGGATCATCCACACCTGGATCATGGACTATCAGTTGACTATACCTTTCAAGAATTTCAAATTTTATGGTCTTTGGGTTAGATAAATGTGGTGTGGGCTGTGAAGAAGGTGTTGCCAGCGATACAAAGCTTCCAATCCTGTGGTGCCTCAGTTAGCATTTTGCAGGGGTCTTGCATGTGGCTGCAGTTTGCCATGAAAATAATTTTTTCCATTTGGGCATTTTTCTGTGTAAGCAGTTTTCCATGTGGGCAATTTTTGTGTGCATTTATGACAATGGGTTTTTTTCTGTAAACAATTTTCTTATAGGCTTTTTTTTTCATGTGAACACAGAAAATAGCAAAGATTTGGAACAATTATTGCAGAGAGTCAAGGAATAACTGCAAAGGCAGATGTACAGTTGAACATTAAGAAAGCAAAATGAATGACCACAGATTATTTACAATAACTTTAAAGCAAATGATAAAACATTGAAATAGTCCAAAATTTTCCATACCTTGGCTCAGTCATGAATCAGAATGGAGACTGAAGGCAAGAAATCAGAAAAAAGTCTAGGACTTGGAAGGGCAGTTATGAAGGAACTAGACAAGATCCGGAAGTGTCAAGATATACCATATATATTCAACTATAAATCGATCTTTCGTAAATGTCGAGGGCAGGTTTTGGGACCAAAATCAGGGATTTTGATATGACCCATGGACAAACTTAGGGGCATGTAATAAAGGATGTAATGTGTGAAGCAAAGAAAAACAATTTCAAAGAACATACAACATTCCTGCAGGCATGTTTGTTCTTATACTAAAGGCTGGATGGATGAGAGAATAGTGGGGAGGGAGGATTAGTGCGTTCAGGACAGATTATGCTCTTGCCTTTCACCAGGGGATTGTTCCTTTTTAAAACAAGTGTTAAAGTACAGTACTTATTGACCCTTGCATAACTCAACACAGGTTTTTGGGGTCAATTTTTGACTCAAATTTCTAGACTTAAAATATGAGTATATACAGTGTAACTGAATACTAAATGTAGGATTGTTCATGCCTAGGTATTTTCAAATTCTATGTATGGTTGGGAAAGCTGGACAGTGAAGAAAGCTGAGAGGAAGAAAATTAACTAATTTGAAATGTGGTGGAAAAGAGTTCTACAGATACTGTGGTCTGCTAAAAAACAAAAACAAATAAATGGGTCCTTGAGCAAATCAAACCTGAACTCTCCCTAGAAGCCAAGATGTTTAAACTGAGACTGTTGTACTTTGGCCATATCATGAGAAGACATCACAATAGAAAAGATAGCAATGCTGGTAAGGTAGAAGGCAATAGGAAAAGAGGAAGACCGCATTATAGATGGATAGACTCAATCAAGGAAGCTATGCCCCTGAGTCTGCAAGGCCTGTGCAGGGCTGATAATGATAGGGAGACTTCGGGGATGGGATGATTCCCAATTGGTCAAATTGGAGGCCCTCCAGAATACATTTCTCAAGAAATTGCTTATACTTCCACCTGGCACGCCTGCAGCTTTGGTTCGGGCAGAGGTCGGCTTCCCTTCCATCACAGCTCGTGTTCATTTCACTTTATTTAAATACTGGAGATCTGTAAAAGACTCTCCAGTTAAAGTCTTTCCTAAGTTATGTTTCCAATATTTACCGAGTTGCAATGTCTGGAGATTAAGATACCATAGGTTGCTTGAATCATACCCTGCCCTTAGTTGAAAACCCTTCTATCTGGAATTCAAGAGAGAAACTTCGTGAACACATTTTTAACCATGGAGTGTATCTGGATAGACAGGCTATTAACAATTCAAAATTTTCTAAATGGTTTAGATTATATAAACTGGACCACCAGATGGCTGTTTATCTAGGGAAGCTTACATTCCCAAAGCTTAGGAAGGCTTTTACAGCTCTCCATTTTCAAACAATGCCCTCAGCCATGATTGATGGCAGATATTCACACACACCTCGTTTATGCATTTGTGGAGCACCGGAAATCAAGGATCTGCCCCATTATCTGCTTTTTTGTCCACTTTACACTGATCCAAGAACTATATTTATAGGATCTATTCTGTCCAATTTACAGTCTAATACTACCTCTGAAAAGATTTTTTATCTCTTGTCTGACACTGATACTAAGGTAACTTACAAGGTTTCACTGTTTGCCTCAGCAGCAATCCAAATTTGGGCTAGAGTCATAGCAGACATTGCAGTTGATTGCCATGGGGACAATTTTATCTAATCTATGAAGTTGTTTTTAATGTTGTTTTAGTTAATTGTCTGGGATTTTACTATGTCCTTTGTACGATTTTATCTAATCTATGAAGTTGTTATTAATGTTGGTTTTTGTTTTAATTGTTTGGAATTTTATTATGTCCATTGTACAATATTCGGATGTTAATGACTTGACGGAGCATTTTATAATATGGAAATTTTGCTACTGGTTTTAAATATTCATCGTGCAAATTGCCTTTGGCTTAAGCATTAATTAAATTGATTGATTGATTGATTGGGTGACTTGGAGTTCTCTTTTGCATGGGTTTGCCATAAGTTGAAGTTGACTTCACAGTTAACAACAATATACTATATATACTCATGTACAAGTCGACCTTATGTACAAGCTGAGGGAAGGTTTCAGGGTCAAAATCCTGGATTTTGATATGACCCGTGGATAAGTCAAGGGTAAAACTTAGGGGGCTATAAGGAAGGATGGAAAAGGGGAAATACCACTTAAGGCCTTTCTAAGCACTACTGATGTATTGACCCTTATATAAATCTACCCCAAATTTTTTGGGTCAATTTTGGGGCGTAAATTTCTTGACTTATAGTCGAGTATATCTGGTAAGTGGCCCAAGTGTAGTCCTTCTGACTGCAGTTAGTTGAGTAAACTCTTTTTTAAAAAATCCAGAAAAAACTCTTAAGAGTGAGAGGAAGAGAGGGGTGCGCCAGCTCCATCAGACCTGGCCTAAAGTAAGCAGATGAGCCCTCCCTTTGCCATCTACATCATCAGAGGGAGAGAGAGGCTTGCCAGCTCCATCAGCTCCTGGCCTGAACTAAGAAGAAGAGCCCTCCCTCCAGTCCATCTGCCTTGGTCCAGGCCTCAGAGGGAAAGAAAAACTTTTGGAACTGATCCTCTTCACCCCCCCCCCCACCAGTCCCTTCTCCTTTTGTGTCATGTCTTTTTAGATTGTAAGCCTGAGGGCAGGGATCTGTCTAATTAAAATAATAATTGTAAGCCGCTCTGATAGCTTTTAAGGCTGAAGGGCATGGTATAAATACTATAATAAATAAATAAATAAATAAATTGCAGAATCTTCACAGGCATAAAAGTTGTTTCATTGCTGGCACATACTTTCTAAATGGATTTAGCAGAATATCATTAGCTCAAAATAGAAAGCTATTCAGATTTCCCTAGTTTCATAATAAAGAACCCTGCTTGGTTGACTGCACCCTGTTCACTGTTTGTAAAAGATTTATGTGTACCATTCATTATTAATCTTTTATGTATTATTAATTCTCATTCATTTCAATGTGTGTATCCATTATGTATAAGTCCTACTGTGTTTTTCATTTTTTAAATCAAATCCAGTGTAACACTGGCTGTGATTGAAACAGTATTTTTGATGGAGTCATGTTTGATGAAACATAGGCAACAGCCTTCTTGGTGGCGGTTTCCAAGTTCCTGAATTCCAATCCAAAAGAAGCCAGCCTGGCTCCATCTTTGATGCAGTTCCACTGGTAGACAAGGATATTTTTTTTAATCTGGACAGACTCTGGTGTGTCATTTCATTTTTAAAAAATTATGAAATGTTTTAAACTCACTAGTTTTAATATTCTACTACTAAAGGTATATTTTTAACACACTTAAGGGCCCAATTGTAGAGTAAAGGTGGGATATATATTTAATACATATAAAAGAGCAAATAAATGTTTAAAATTCAAATGTTATAATTAAAGCCCTACATTCCTACAATATGTATGATATTAAGTGGCTAAACTTTGGAAAGTCGAAATCATATTTCCCCCTTGTATTCTGATATTGTCATGTCCTGAAGGAGGCCTGCTTTGGTGAGGGGGGGGGGGGGGAGAATGCCATTAGGCTGAAGTTAGAGCCAGAGGAGGTTACCAGTCCTGCTCTGGAGCCAGAGAAAGCTGGTAGACCTGCCATGGAAGCAAATCTTGGGTCATCTCATGTAGATCCTGAAGAAAGGTAATTATAGGCTGGGCTACTACATTCTTTGAAGCACTGTAGACTCAAATGGCAGCAACAAAAGAGCACATAAGGCTTTGAACAGTCTTAAAAGGGAAATATAGAAATAATCAGACCAGCTATGCTCATTTGCAGCTGTGTGCTTGCTGAAAAACAATAATTCTATAATCTCTCCCTTTGGCATCATGTACCATTCCCTGCTCCCCTAATTTCCTGAACTTTGCTTTGCTTTTTAGTTTATTCTCTTTGGTGACTCCCTGAGTGGAATTTGCCTGCCTTCTTTGCTAAGACATTGGCTGCTTCAAAAATGTTTCTGTTTTTACACACCATCTTTGTATGACCCTGAACTGGCTTGGTTTCTTCACTCTTTGGTCTCTTAGACTATTAGTGCACCTATGTGGGCATCTGTCACCCTCAAACAGGACAGATGTAGAAATTTGCATCGTACCTGGAAATATGTAAATTGTGAATGATAGAGGTCTGGATAAATATGAAGAGTAGTTCCAATAACAAGTAGCAGTTCAAACTTATGAAGAGATGAACTGATGTATCCAGTAAAGCCGAGGCACCAGATCTTTAGGAGAGCTTCCAGGTCAAACAGGACAGTAAATGCAACCTGGTGGGACATAGAAAAGGGAAAAAAAAATCCAACACTGTCAATATCCTAGAATCCAGTCTCCAAGGATTAGTTCTTACTACAATTGTCTGGATGTAGTCAAGGAAAGTACTCAGATGTGTTCCCATGAACAGAATAGAAACACATCTTCATCTTTGTCATTTGCCAGGAAGAATGTCCCTTCCCAAGAAGAACATCTTGCCAACAGCAAGGTCTACCTGGAGCCATCTATGACAATACAATGAGCAGCAGCAGGTAACTCTCTCTTCCCCTTCTTGCTAGAAAGAATACTCAGCAATACTTGTCAACTGAGGCCCTGTCTGCATGGGCCAAAAGGCCTGTTTCCCCCTCCCCAGCCTGGTGGCATCTTATTCAGACAACGCATGATCCAAACCCTGGTTCTGGTGTGGGCAGTCTGAACAATGTCCAGAACATCTCTCAACTAGAGAATAACAACATTAAAACAATGTGTTACCAGGGACTGCTCATTCTGAACTCAGAACAGGACACCCACCATGTGACTGTCACTGGGTGCCTTGTCCTGACTTCAGAAGTGAGCAATCCATGGTGGTGATAGATGCAGTGGGTGGCCCAGTGGGATGTCTTTGCAGACAGCTGTGGCAGGAAAGAAATGCAGATGAAGATAATGGGGGCAGAACTGGGCAGCTGTGGGGCCATGATACTCTTGGTTGTCCATGGAATATCCTGGCCAGTGCAGACAAAGCCTTAGACTACAGAAAGATGAGACACTCTGGCTTATAAAACCAGTAAGAAGAATAATGGATTCTGAGTCAGTGGCAGCACTTTTGTATCAAACTTCAGCCTAGATTAAACTAGTTATAAATTTTAATCATTTACAACCAGATCCTGGAAAAGTTACTTTTTTGGTCTATATCTCATACAGCCCTCCAGCCATGTTGGAAGGGAACTTTAGAGAGTTTTCGTCCATAAAACAAACAAAATACCCTTTTCAAGTTCAGTTTACAACTCACTGCCTTGTTCTGCCATTATCAAATGGTTCCCCCCCTCTTCTAGTTTTTCCATTGATGCCTCATCCCTTGAATGAAATGATTTCCCCTCAAAAGCAACATACATGTTTTCCAAAATATTTCATGAGAAAAATTGTAGAATTTCACCCCAAAACACAGCTGTGTGATACAAATATAAGCAAATAGCCTTTTAGTTCAAAGACAAATGTATTTTTTTCATACATATCTGAAAAAAACCCTTTTGAATGTTATCTATCATGGTAAGCATCTGCTATAATGTTGGTGTTTTTCACTGTTCCAATTTGAGAAGATTAACAATTACAGATTTAAATATATGTTAATGTATTCCGAAATTGTGTAAGATGGTTAATTTGCATTTTATATGCTTGTCAAAGGCACTCAAAGTTACATTTTTTAAAAAAAATATTAATCATGTGATGTGCATGAACATTTGGTTAAACTTAAAAAATACCTAACTTAAAAATGCTTAGAGGTAAGAGTGTTTCAGGCATTACTATTTGTGAGACAAAACTCTGAACCCAAACAGGCACCCCTGGAGTGCGTTTTTTAAAAATAGTTCTTGATGGTTTTGCAATGCAAGAAGGCGGACTTTGGCACTGTACAGAGCAGCTAGGTGGGAACTTTTCAGCATGCTATCACTTCTTCTTGTGCTAAAGTAACTGCCTCTAAGGAACTGTATATGTGTGTATGTGTCTAGTGAGGAGGTAACTGTGGAAGACAAAGTGTGGAAGATGTCACCCAGTAGCCCCTTTTCAACCCAGCCTGCAGGTAAGCGCCAGGAACTGAGAGACTGATGTACCTGTACTTTAAAATGTTCATAATCAACAGGGTGGGGGTTGAAGTTCCAGCCTTCTTTTTCATTCAAAAAAAACCCTGCAACATGTAAGGCTTGATACTGCAACATTTATATGAGCATCACAATTATTTAAAATGTTGAACTCAAGGGTTACACCCAAATAAAATGAGTCACCCGAAAAATAAAGTACTGGTCTCTGCATTTTCAAAAGCTTCCTGAGAATAACAGCATGCAGAACTTCATTACTTTGGAAGTTAAGAGAAACCAACCAACATGGAAGAAGGCAGAGATCTGATGAGTATACATGTTCAGTGTCTTCCCAAACCTATGGAACAGTGATTAGAAGCGGAAGCCATGCAGGTGGAATTGGCTACCTGGAGCAACTAACTACGTATGGTACCCTGGGGTATTTGGAATATTACAAACTGTTACAGCAGTTATAAAGCAAGTAGTACCACTCCCTAGGGGAGTGAGGAAAAGGGAGGCAGCAGAGGGGATTCTGTCAAAGTACTGGTGTGCAAGAACGGCAATGGGAACCAGCAACCTTTGGGTATGAGCGTTGCATGAAATTTCTCTTTTCAGGGTCCCCACTGTGCAGCGTCATTGATCACATGTGGTGGTCTCCCCTGTTCTTGTCCTGCCCACACAAGCTCACTCCTGCAGCCCCATTTTGGGACAGACTCACTGACTGGAGTGAGGAGTTAGATCATGTGGAAGTACGGGACAAGTGGTGGCAAAAAGGAGCTTTCACATTTGGGACCCTGTTTAAGCTTTGTGAGTTTTTCCAGAACTAGCTGCCAGGTTGGAGCTTCACTGCTGCTCTTGCTTTCTTTCATTGGACAGGCTGAGAGAAGAGGTAACAGAAGAAGTAATGTTTGGGGGGGGGGAGGCATCTTGAAGCTGTTTGGGGAAAGCATGTCTCTAGAGAAGGAGGTGGGGAGGGGAGAATATTCCTGGATAGATTCCTTTGACTCTTTTGGATTGAGAGCCCTTCCTCACCAGTGAGAAAAATAAGAAGTTGGCTATGCCCCTTTCCATCCTGGTGAAAAAGTACTGAGAGTCATTCCTCACCAAGAAAAAGCTTCTCCCTTTACATCCTTGGGAGCAGCAGCCAAGCAGCTGAGCAGTAACCAAGAAGGTTCTTGCCTGTGCTGGCCTTTGCCTGCATGGGTGAGAGGCTTCTCGGTTGCTGCTGCATCCGGTGCTTGGTTGCTGCTTCCAAGTGCAAAGGGAGCAGCAACTGAGCAGCCAGTCAAACAGCAACCTTTCACCCATGCCATTCTTTGCTGCAAGGCTGGCAGAGACAAGAGGTTTCTTGGTCGCTCAGTTGAAGCTCCCAAACTGACAGGGTGCAACGAGAGCAGTGAAACACAGATTTTGGAGCATGTTCACAACTCCAGTGGTTTCTGCTGAAGTCCCCTGAAGAAGGCCTTTTCTCTTACAGACCAAAATGCGTTGGGCTATTTTAAAAGGAATAAACTAATGACCATCTTAGTGCATGCTGAGCTTGTTTCCTTGCTGTTTTCTGCTTTTAACATACTTTTCAGTCCTCTCTTCACTACCTTAAAGATGTAGCAAGTTTCATGAAAGCTTATGCCAAATCAAACTTAAGTCTTTAAGGTGCCAGAAGATGATGATGGTGATTTGTAATCATGGTCAGCTGTGGTTTTGTGAGAATAAGAATGTTCTGCATATGTATCTTAACTGGATATTTAAGGTGTACGTCCTCCCCCATCCAAACATCTATTATATAGTACACCTCTGATGGCAGTGGTACAAACATAGGGTAAGTGGTACTTATATAGGTCTAAACTCAGGAATTATTGAAAAGCATTTTGAAGCAAGGAATAGTTTCCTATACAATAATGACTACCTCACCACAAAGTCAATCAAGTAGACTCTGTGGTGGGACAAAAGGGTTTTTTTTTCTTTTAAATTTTTTTTATAAAAGAATGAATAGTTCACCACCATAGCCCCAGCCCCTTCATTCCTATTGTGAAAAAACTTGGCTGGGTGCAGCCTGCCAACACTACCCTCCTGCTGGATCTCATTACTGCTGACATTTTCTCTCAGGTAATGGCCTTTTAGAAAAATGCATAGGAGGCTTGTCGGCTATAGTCTGAGAATTTGAACGAATCAGTAAATAATTCTCACTGTGCTTTTAAGAATAATAATCATGAAAAATGACATACTTTTAACATTGCTTGACATTTGCCTGGGTTCACTTGCTGAATAAGTCTTTGGTAATTTCAGGGCACTCACCTCGGCTAGGTAGAATTCATCATACTGGCTCTTAAAATTCTCTCCCTTATAATAATTGCTAGCAGCAACAATGACATCCACGGCCACCATGCTCAAGATGAACATATGGAAAACTGAGGACCTCATCATTCTCTGTGGAAGGAAAGAATCATATATGTATAGAGAAAAGCTTTACTGGAGAAGAAAAACATTGTCATTATATAGAGAAATAATTATCTTCACTTGAGACAGCTGTTTTAGCCAGAATCACTAGCAATCATTTTTTTAAAAAAAATCTCCAGAATAGGGTGGGCAACATAGTTTATTAGCCAAGGAGCCACTTTGTATTAGCTAAAACTAAATCTAATTTTAGGCATCTTCAGTTAAAAGGATAAAATTTCAGGTAGGTGACAGGTAGGTTGATATATAGGTAGATGTGACCAATCTTGGTCTGAGACCCCAAGGAGCCACTCTACCAGACATAATATATCACACCACACTGTTATAGTGCTGTTATCCTACTTCAACTGCTATGGCTGCTTCCTGTGGAATCCTGGGATCTGCAGTTCAGGGAGATTCATTTAGAAATCTCAGCCTCACTAAACTATGAACTGAGCCTCACTTAGGCCTCACTAAACTATGAGCCCCAGAAATCCACAGGAGGCAGCCATAGCAGTTAAAGTGGAATAATAATGCAACAACAGTGCAGTGTAATATTCTTCAAGGTAAATAGTCACAGCAAATTGGATGGTCAAATAGTCAGACCTGGTATTAGACAGTTTCCTATGCATAGAACGTATTCTTAAAATTGTTAATTTCTTTTTCCAGTTTTATAATTAGTAGTGCTTGCCAGAGATGCTGAAAGAAGGAGCACAGGTCCTGAGCCACATCACTAAACCAGAGAACCTGTGCCCAATCCTGAGATGTCCAAACATATCAAGCCCTATATGGCTCAGGTCCAAGCTACCTGTCAGACAGTATCTCCCCGTATGTGCCTGCTGAGGTCCTGGGATCTTTAGGAGAAGCCCTCCTCTCAGTTCAGATATCTTCACAGGTATAGGGTGACCAGAACCGCAAAGGAGGGCAAGGCACCCTAAATGTAGCACATTCAAGAAAAATGCAGGATGTGACCAAATAAAAACTAAAAACACTTAATACAAAGATAAATTCATGCTTCTTACTCAAGTTCAAAATAGAGGACACTTTGGAATTCCCCCTGAACATTACGTTGAAACACAGGTCATATCATGGAAAAAGAGGATGCATGGTCACCTTACACAAGCATAGCTGTTGGGGATGTGAGAAAGAGAGCCTTCTCATGGCTGCCCCTAAACACTGAAATCCCTTTCTAGGGATGCCAGAATGGCCCCTAGATGTTGTCCTTCCATAGGCAGGTAAAGTCTTTTTTATTATGACAGGCTTTTAATTCAGAAAGTTTTTAAATATGGCCTAGGGGGTGCTTTTAAACTGTATTATTTTTAATAGCTTTTCAAAATTTTTCATTGCGTTTTATTCTTTTAACTAGAGATTGGAAATGTTTTAATATTGTGACTAGTTTAATTCTATTTTAATGTTCTCTTTTTGTATGGTTTCAACTGTATTGCTCTTTTAAACTTTAAGCTGCAGTAATTCCCAGATCTGGGAGGAATGTGGGATGCAAACAAATATAACAACATCAGCAGCAATCTGTGATGCATGGAATCCATAAGATTCAGACCCCTGAATTTGGATGAGAGTCTGGCCAAGGGCCAGCCTATTTGCCTCCAAGACCCCCAGACCCTGCTTTATGCCTGTTCAAGACCTCTGAACTCCTCGTTGTGCTAACGGAGGCAGCACCTGTGACTTGAAGTCAATTAGATAGTAGGGTACTAAGCCACAAGATTGATTCTTAAAGACTGAAAGCAAAAGACTGGAGCCTGAGAAGTGTAGTCAAACTGAGGAGCACAAAGAGGCTGAGAAGAGGAGAAGAAACTTTCATCAGAAAAAATGTCACCCTAGCCTCTGTTTGGGACCTTTTAAGATCAGAAATCAACTTTCCTTGTTTTCAGGTATCTTAGCCTGGGTGACATCCTGCCTGTCTACTGTCAATGTTCTTCTGAGCCAAACTGTCAACTGAATTAGTACCCCTCCTCACTCCATGGGAGCTCTGCTGCACACACTAATTTTGGATTATAATTCTCAGGAATAGCCACCAAGTTCATTCAAACATATGAAGATACATATTTTGATATTAGTCTAGCCTCAGAGGAATGCAATAGCAAACCTCCTCTGAGTAAATCTTGCCAAGAAAACCCCATAATAGGTTTGCCTTAGAATCATCATGTCAGAAAAAACTTGAAGGCACACAACATACACACGGAGGTCTGTAGCTGCATACTGGATACAGAGCATGACAGCGATTTTCTCACTCTCTGATCTTTAAAATGATTTCAGTATCAAAGGGGAAAAACAACATGGCTGTGAACAGTCACACAGACAAGTATTTTGAACGCTACTTGGTTCCCTTCTCATCATTTCATATTTAATTTATCTCATGGGCAAAAGGACTTTTCTTTGCATTTCTTACTCAGAGATATGCTTTTCTGTTTGCTGCCCCCCTCCATTGAATTTTAATCCCAATATTGAATGGCAGGAGGAAAAGTGTATATGCTGAATCCCCACTTCACAAATATTAGTTTTGCTACTATATCTGTGCCACAACATCAATGTGGGATGTATGAACAGAGCATCTTCTCATTGACACCATGGAACTGAATACTATTTGGACTGTTGTATGGTCAGCCATGAGACATTTGGATTTCAAAACTTTTAGAGTACACACTGTCAAAAGTTATTGTGAAAATGTTTTTTCCAGGTACTGTTCTTTCTTAAATTACTCCTTCATTTTCTAGTCCTTCAAAGAGCTTCTTAAACAATATTGGGATGAGATGAAAGCAATTCTCTGATGAAAGTGCCAGAATTTTGTATGACTGTAAAATATCTAAATTGAACCAAAGATAAGCTGCAATGAGGAAAGTGGAAGCCAAATACATTTTAACTTTCTTTAAAAAAAAAAAGTCTGCAGTTGTAAAGCACCCTTGCTTCAAGTTAAGTGTCAGTGAAACCAGTGGAGTCTTCCTCCCAAATAAAGTCTCACATTGCAAGTATTCCAATATTACAGTAAGTTGTTTATTAGTGTGAAAAAGAGGGTGACCCAGTTCCTTGTCTGGAGGGCATTAGGCAGATGATTAACTATGCAATATCTCTAAAAGCATACATCAGCCTGTAATAGGTCACTTTTAATAATCTGGATGCTTTTCGATAAATAAGGACATTTACAATGTGATTAAACTAGAAATTCATAGAAGGAAGGACAGTCTTCCAACTGTGGAGTCGAAGGCTTTCATGGCTGGCATCCATAGTTTTTTGCGGAGTTTTCGGGCTATGTGGCCATGTTTTAGAAGAGTTCCTTTCTGACGTTTCACCAGCATCTGTGGCTGGCATCTTCAGAGACTCTGAAGTCTCTGAAGATGCCAGCCACAGATGCTGGCAAAACATCAGAAAGGAACTCTTCTAGAACATGGTCACATAGCCTGAAAGCTCCACAGAAAACCTAAGTCTTCCAACTGTTTTTCGTTTTAATTTAGATGGACTTGCCAGCTGACATAATGAATGTCTATTTGAGAACCATGACCTCAGTTTGAAGCACAATTAGAAGGTACTTCAAGAAACTGGATCCAAATTATCCTCCCATATGTTTCCTCCATGGCAGGGACAGGTAGTTGCTGAGATGGCAGTAGGGCAGTTTTCACTTTTGCAATCTCCAGAGAAGCCACATCAATGTTTCTGGTTTGACCATAGAATCATAGAATCATAGAGTTGGAAGAGACCACAAGGAACATCCAGTTCAGTCCCCTGCCATGCAGGAACACACATTCAAAACACCCCCAACAGATGGCCATACAGCCTCTGTTTAAAGACCGTCAAAGAAGGAGACTCCACCATTCTCCGAGGGAGTGTATTCCACTGCTGAACAGTTCAACAGCTCTTACTGTCAGGAAGTTCTTCCTAAGGCTGAGATGGAATCTCTTTTCCTGTAGCTTGCACCCATTGTTCTGCGTCCCATTCTCAGAAGCAGCAGAGAACAAGCTTGCTCCAACCTCAATATGACATTCCTTCAAATACTTAAACAGGACTATCATATCATCTCTTAACTGTCTCTTTTCTAGGCTAAACATAGTCAGCTCCCTAAGGGGCTAAACACACCAGCAAAATACGCTGGCTTCCTGGCAGCTTGGGGCTGTGGAGTCCATATGCCACACGTTTCAACTCCACACCCAAGCTGGTGTCACGCTGCCCGCCCAACCTGCAGTATCATACTGTTGACTCATGTTCAACTTGTGGCCTACTAGGACTCCTAAATTCCTTTCACATGTAGTCTTCTTAAGTGAGGTTTCCCCTATCCTATATCTGTGCATTTCATTTTTTCTGCCTGGGTGCAGTACCTTACATTTCTCTGTGATAAAATTTATTTTGCTGATCATGACATATAAAGCCCTATATGGCTCACGTGCACACTATTTGGCAGACTTTATCTCCCAGTATGAACTGGCCCAGGCTCTGAGATCCTCTGGAGAGGTCCTTAGCTCTGTCCCACCACCATCACAAGCAAGGGTTGGTGGGGACATGAAAGAGGGCCTTCTTGGTGGCTGCATCTAGACTCTGCAACTCCCTTCCCAGGGAGGTCAGAATGGCTCCCTCCTTGTTGGCCTTCCACCTACCTGTTCAGACAGGCTTTTAGAACAGAATATTTGTAAAGGACCAGTTTGGGATGTTGTTTCATTTTAAAATGTGTTATATAGTTTTATCTTTTTAAAATGTATTTTATTCTTTTAATAGCTATCTATTTTAACATTGTAATAATTAAATTCCTTTTTAATGCACCTCTTTTCTACATTTTAATTGTATTGTTCTTTTAATATTGTGAAACCACTCTGAGTCCCAGTTCTGGAGAAAAAGTGGGATGATGATGACGATGACGATGATGATGATAGTTTTGGCCCAGCTTTCTAATCTATTAAAGTAATTTTGAATCCATTAAGGCCATTTTGAATTTTAATCCTGTTCTCTGGGGTATTTAGCCACTCCTCCTAATGTGGTATCATCTGCAGATTTGATAAGTATGCCCTCTAGTCTTTCATCCAAGTTCTTGATAAAGATGTTGAATAGCACTGAGGACTCTTTCATACAAGGCTAAATTGGAAGTATAATTTAAGGTCAATTCGAATGCAATCATGGGTTTTTCGTTATTGCAAATTAACTCTTTGCATGCAAATTCGGGCAAGAGGGAAGCCAATTCGAATGCAATCATGGGTTTTACTTTATTGCGAATTAAAGCTTCGCATGCAAATTCGGGCAGGAGGGGGTTATTTTCGGGTAATGGGAAGTAATTCCGAACGGAGCAGGGGTTCATGTAAATTCGCTAAACAAGCGAATTTACATAAATCCGCATTGGCTCCATTCGGAGTTGGGAGAAATTCCTCCCCGTTTGAAAGAGTCCTGAGCCAAGACAGAGCTCTGTGGAACCCCACAGGTTACTTCTCTAAATGATGAAGAGGAGCAATTGCTCCTTTGGGTTTGGCTAGTCACCATTTACAAATCTACCTAACTGTTGCATTTTCTGGCCCATGTTTTAGTAGCTTGTTTGTAAGAATATCATGGGGGACCTTGTCAAAGGTCATACTGAAATCAAGATATGAGATATCCATAACATTCCCTTCATCTTCCACGCTGGTTATTTTATCAATAAAAGAAATCAGATTAGTCTGGTATGACTTGTTTCTCAGAATCCCATGTTGACTTTTTGTGATTATGACATTCCTTTCTAAATTATTATTATTATTATTATTATTACCTTGCTGTTCAGTCCTAAAGGCTACCAGAGCAGCTTACAATTATTATTGTAAACCTGCCCTCAGGCTTACAGTCTAAAAAGACACGACACAAAGAGAGAAGGGAATGGTGGTGGGGAACGGGATCACGTCCAGCAGTTCTTCTTCCCCTCTGAGGCCCGGACCAAGGCAGATGGCATGGAGGGGGGGGGGGCTCTGCTTCTTAATCTAGGACAGGCCTGATGGAGTTTGGCCTGCCCTTTCACTCCGTCCTAGGCCAGATGGTGTTGTCATGGAGGGAGGGCTCTTCTATTTGAGGCCAGGCCCAATGGCATTGCTGGGCCTGCCCTTTCACTCCCTCCTAGGCCAGATGGTGTTGTTTACAGACTCTCTGTTTAATGATCTGATCTAGAATCTTTCCTGGCAGATTAAATGGTTGATAATTGTTGGGATCCTTCCCTCCACCCCCTTTTTGAAGATGGGGACAAATTTTCCCTCCTCCAGTCTGTTGTGACTTCTCCTGTTCTCTAGGAGTTCTCAAAAATTATTGCCAATGACTCTGAAAATACATTTTCCAGTTCTTTTAATGTAGTCCATCTGGACCCAGAGACTTAAATTTATTTATATTAACCAGGTATTCCTGTACTATCTCTTAACTCACTTTGGGCTGCATTTCCTCTATAGTGTCCTTTGCTCCATTTTTAGCACCCTTTTCCTTTTGTGAGAAGACCGAGGCAAAAAGGTGTTCAGTAGTTCTGCCTTTTCCCTCTCCCCGTTAGCATTTTGCTATTTTCTCTGCACAGTAGCCTTACTGTTTCCCTCTCCATCTTTTTGCTGTGGACCTACCCCCGTCAAGCTCTTTTTATTGTCCTTAACCTCTCTAATAATCCTAAGTTGTTTCTGTGCTTTAGCTTTTCTGACTTTACCTCTACACATGCTAGCTATTTGTTTTGAGTTTATCTTTGCTGATCCCCCCTTTCCATTTTTTATACATATTCCTTTTCAAAAGTTATCTCAGTTGAAAGTTCTTTAGTCATTTATCCTGGTTCCTTGAGATACCTCCCAGTTTTCCTCCTCAGTGGAACAGTTTGAAATTGTGCCTTCAATATCTCCTTTTTGAGAAACTCCCATCTGTCCTAAATTCCCTTCTCTTTTAGTATTCCTGATCAATCCCAGCATTTCCTTAGGTTTACTGAAATTAGCTTTCATAAAGTCTAGAATGTGTGTCTGACTATGCCTGGCTTCTTCTTTCCACTGCATAACAAACTCCAGGAGAACATGATCACCCCCACCTAAGGATCCCAACCCATTAACCAGTTCATCCCTGTTGATTAAGATCAGATCTAAAATAGCTGGTCCCCTTGTTACCTCTTCCACCTTTTGTACAATGAAATTGTCTTCTGGGCAAGTGAGGAATTTGCCAGCCCTTAAAGTTTTGGCTAAATCTGAGTTCCAACAAATATCTGGATAATTGAAGTCACTCATCACTACTACATCTCTCCTTTCTGAGTGTGCAGTCATCTGTTCTATAAAGGCATTATCTTCAGTCTGACTTGGGGGGTCTCTATTAGATTCCCACAATATCATCTCTGTTTCCCTCCCCTTTAATTTTTTATCCAGGATTATCTCCACCTGGCTTCCAGGATTTAAGTCCTAGATCTCTTCATAGGTGTAAATATCCATATGCTATAATGCTATTCCTTCTCCTTTTGTGTTTGGCCTATTTCTCTTAAAAAGGTTATACCCCTCTATTACTACACTCCAATCATGAGACTCATCCCACCAGATCCAGTGATGCCTATTATATCATATTTGCTTTGTTGTGCTTTGAGTTCAAGTTCATTTTGTTTATTTTCCATGCTCTGTCCATTAGTGTAGAGACATCTCAGACCAGGGGTCCTCCCCCCCCCCTCCCCAGCTGCTTGTGTAAAGTGTGTTGCCTCCTGCTGTTGGGTCTTTGCAATATTTGCCTTATTCCTCTGTAACAGTTTGGTCATTATCTGCAGCCCTCAATGAACTCCTGCCTTCTAAAATACTGTCTCCCTCCCCCACATAACTCAGTGATATCTTGTTACTTCTGGCTTCATTTTTGGCTGAAAGGGGAAAGAGGAGTGTGGGGTGCTGTGGGGGGGGGGGGAGTGGAGGTTAAATGGTGGTGATTGGTGGTGATTTTGAGCCAGTTTTATTAAATTGGGATCTATAATTTGGCCTTCCAGGGCTGCGTGTCCTTCAAATCCAAAAGTGGATGTTTGCCACTTAGATTCTTCTGTTTTAGTTTTTTTGGTTTTTTCCTGCAGGGCGGGTTAATTTGGGCATCTTTTAGGCCCAGAGAATGTCCAAAGAGCAGGAAATGGGCCTCTGGATTCAGAGATGTAGTTACCAAAATAGCTTGCTGACAAATGGAGTTACAGAAATTTAAATTCCATAGAGCTCTTAAACACGTAATATTCATAACCTCATGTTACGGGAAATATAATTTGTGCCTTTGTCAATAAATATTTTAACAACAACAAACATTGTAAGGACAACTGATGCAAACTGCAGTGAATCTGTTTTTCTTGCAAGTTATCATAAAACATTTCATGCTGTATAAGTAATTTTCTATGGGCGTCTTTTCATTTAAGCTTATTGTATTGTTTTGCAAAGAGCAATCAGTGTAGCATTTTATCCAACTCTGTCCAGTTTCAAGTGTAGCAACTTTATAACCTTATCTTTAGCATACAGATCTGAACAAATCTTATTTGTATATTAAATCTTCATCTAAAATGAACCAGGTTACATGAAATGAGTTGCAGTCTTTGAAATACAGCTACTTTTGTGGACTTGCATTCCCAGAGGAGCTCAAACTCTATATTCTGCTTAATCTCTCCCATCCATTGTGTCCTCTCAAAACGAAAATGGAAAATACTGGGGTCTACAGTGAGAAAATGTTTCCTTGGAGAGAATGTGTGAACTAATGTGGTTGAGACAAGGCAGAAAAAATGTAGGGAAAAGACCTTCGCAGAACCAGAATAGAAAAACAATGAATCATTCCATAAAGAAAATGGAACAGCAGACACACAAGATAGTTGTGCAATGTCTAATAGACAGCTGATTCTAGTATGCATATCAGAATGACACTTATATCAAGGAAAGGAGGTTCTCCGTATGGCCTTTCACTATGGCTGTACACAATAAACCCAATAATACATGATGGTACTTCAGCAAGGAAGACCACTGGTACACTCACACCCTCTAACATTTTACATATGAAATCAGGGACACCTGTTGCCAAGTAACATAAGAGTGTGGTAAATGAGAAAATATATTAATGAGGAAGCATACGCAAGTTGGGAGAAACTGCACCAGTTTGCTTTTTTGTGACCCTACCGAGAAGACCAATATTCGCTCATTCACCTCTCTCCTTCTGGCTCAGCTAATTGAGTGCAAACTACTTTTGCACTTTGAACTCATTTTGCAGCAACTGATAAACTGAGAACAAAGATGTAGGAGAGTGGGAGCAGCAGAGAGAACCTGGGGTATTTTAAAAGTAGCTGGAAAAGTGGGATGACAGAGGATTAATCAGGACTGCCTCTGCCAAAGTGGGACAGCTGGAGGGTATATATTTTCTGCTAAAAATTCAGCAAGAAATACTACTAAAATTAGTAGAACACATTTTTAAAAAATGTGACCTTTGTTTTCATATTTTTGTAAGAAAAAAAATGTTCTTTTCTCTTTGGTAAGTTAAATGTTCCACAGAAAAATGTATACTGTCAAGAGGTATAGATCTTTCAGTTGGCCCTTGAGATTCATTTAGTCAGAAAGAAGAACCTGTTTAAAAAAGAGTATCTTACATAAAATGTCAGCACTGACTGTGTCTGTTTTGTAAGGTTTGGTTTAATACATGGTGCTCTACAATGGACAGTTGTGTAAGATAAATAAAGCAACAGATACCCTTTTCTGGCTAAGTATTTACATAAAAGCATTCAAAACTCCTCCAGAAACCATGAAATAATATTGCATTTTCAAAGAGAAGTGTCCTTCCTCAGTGGCTTATACATCAGGAAGAACACAGCTTTTGCATCATTGTCTCTATGACAAAGCAGCTCCTATTCTTTCATCAACTATAATTTAGTTCCAAGAAACTCAGAGAGTGATAGGTGTATGATAAACAAAATCTAAAAATACCATGGAAATTGTTCCCAACAATAACACATTAAAATGATTATCTTCTACTTGGCTTAAGGCTGCTAGCATGTCACCACCTTCAGAACAATTTGCTAACATTTTTTTATATTTTGCCTAAACTGCAAAGTAAAACTTGAAAATCTTGATTAACTGTTTTCATTGTTCATCAACAATATTCAGAACTCCAAAAGGAAAATGAATTACATGGTATTGCAGCATAAAGGATGCTAATAAAACTGGTTAAATACTCTCCTGGTTATTGGTATGAATGTATGATGAACAGACACATTATTCATTAAGATTGTTTCTGTCCCATCCATTCTCATTACTGCCCATTAAGCTATTTTTTTAAATCAAGGATGCTTCTATGGATGTCCCCAAATAGCATTTGAACACATTGTGATTCTAGTCCAAAACGAAATTTTACTGAAGGCCCTGTACTGAGCTTTGAAAGAGATGACGAAAAGCCAGATATATTGGCTATGTCTACCGACTCATTGCTAAAACAACTAGACTCAGCTGACTAATCTTCTTTCCAAGAGTGAACTGCAAAAGAGCTTTGTCAGAGTTTTCACTCAGAAATTCATTACCTCTGTCAGAAATAAATTACCTTTGTCTTGTAAGAAGCTGGAAGTATCCCTTTTGAGCTACAGTTCTGAGTCATCATGGCCATGCTAGTTGGGGGAATTCTGAGAACCATAGTCCAAAATAATAATAATATTTTTTTAAGTACCTTAGTTTCTGCATATGAATGAGACAATGAGTTGAGTCAGATGGAGACTGGAAAAGCTACTGACGGTGTTCACCCTGGGAGGGAGTGGTTAAAAACCTTCTGCCCATTTCTTGGAAAGCACAGCATGTAAAGGGGAGGGCATTGGTTGCAGCAACCTTGCTGAGAACCAGTTTTGTTCACTGGGCTAACAGCTGCTTGCTTTGTCATCATTTTTTTAGTTTTCTTCACTTTTATTATCTTCTGTATGAGGACTATAGCTAGGGCTAGTATGAATGAGTGTGATAAAAAAAATCGTACAAGCTCTGGCAACTCAATTTGTCTCTCTCTGACCTTCTTTCTTCTCCACTATGTGCCTTCAAGTCATTTCCAACTTATGGCGACCCTAAGGCAACCCGATCATGGGGTTTTCTTGGCAAGATTTGTTCAGAGGTGGTTTGCCATTGCCATCCTGTGAAGCTGAGAAGATGCGACTTGCCCAAGCTTACCCAGTGAGTTTCATGGCTGAGCAGGGGATTGAACCATGGTCTCCTGAATCCTAGTCCAACACCCAAACTACTACACTATGCTGGCTCTCATACCTTCATCTTATTCACTGGAACATGCTAGAGATTTTTTTTCCAGTTGACTACATCTGTACATATCTTTCATGCTGATACTTTGATTTGATATTCTGCTGCTTCAGAGACTAGAACATGAACCAGTGGATTCAAATTACAAGAAAAGATATTCTACCTAAGCATTAGGAAGTATAGGGTGCCCGCGTCATATACGGGCACGCCTTACATGGCTTTCAGCATACACTGAAAGCCGCACCGAAAAAAGGGGTTTGCCATTGCCTTCCTCTGAGGCTAGACTAATACCAAAATATGTATCTTCACGTGTTTGAATGAATTTAGTGGCTATTCCTGAGAAATATAATCTAACGTTAGTGTGTGCAGCAGAGCTCCCATGGAGTCAGGGGGGTACAAATTCCACTGGCAGTCTGGCTCAGAAGACCTCTGCAAGTAGACAGGCAGGATGTTACCCAGGTTAAAGGTACCATGTCAGAAAAAACTTGAAGGCACACAACACACACACAGAGGTCTATAGCTGCATACTTGATAGGTAGAGTGACAGCATTTTACTCACTCTCTTATCTCTAAAATGATATGAGTATCAAAGGGGGGGGGGGAAACATGGCTATGAACAGTCACACAGACACATATTTTGAACCCTACTTGGTTCCCTTCTCACCATTTCATATTTACTTTGTCTCATGGGCAGAAATTAAGGAATTTCTTTGGATTTCTTACTCAGAGATATGCTGTTCTGTTTGCTGCCCCCCTCTATCAAATTTTTATCCCAATATTAAATAGCTGGAGCCATTCATATCGATGGATTATTATCCACAAATTCAACCAATAATAATAATAATAATAATAATAATAATGATCTGTTATGTGGTCACCTTTAGATCTTCTGGCAACCAGTCTGGCTGCCATACTTTGAATCAATTGAAGTTTCTGAACTAGGTACAGGGGTAGCCCCATGTAGAGCACATTACAGAAGTCGAGCTGAGAGGTTACCAGTGTGTGTACCACTGTTTCTAGGTCCCCCGGTTCCAGGAAGGATCACAGCTGGCGTATCAGCCAAAGCTGATAACAGGCACTCCTGGCCGTCACATCTATCTAGGATGACAACTGAAGTGACGAGTCCAGGAGCACACCCAAGCTGTGGAAACAGTCCTTTAGGGGAAGTGTGACCCCATCCAGGACCAGTGAACATATCTCCATACCTGGATTACGGGTCCCTACAGCGAGTACCTCTGTATATCTGGATTCAGTTTTATCCTGTTTTTCCTCATCCAGTCTATTACTTCTTTACGACATTCATTCAGAGGAGAGATGCCATCCCTAGTTACTGCAGCAGTCCAAGACATGGAGAAACATATCTGGGTGTTGTCAGCATACTGATAACACCACACCCAATGTCTCTGAATGACCCTGAATGGCTTGAAAATATTCAGAAATAATATGAATTTTAAAAGAGAAAGCCTTATTTTTGCCATTTTCTATAAGGAACACCATTTTATTGTGCCACTGTATTTAATGGGACTTGGGGAATCCATGGATTTTGGTATCCATGGTGAGTCTTGGAATCAAACCCCAGTGGAGACCAAGGGTCCACTGTATATTGAACTGGTGTTCTAACCCCAAAGTTATTTAACAGTATGTAAGTATTTTGATTGTTTGAAAATGAACCATACATATATAGCAGAAAGAGCACTAAAACATTTTCTGGCAAGAGAGTCACTGAAATTAGTTTTAAAAATTTCCTGCAAAAGAGATTAACAGCAAAAGAATTAAAGCAAAATCCCTCACCTTTTCTTGCTTTGTTTAATTGTTATATCCTTTTGTAAAGCTCAGGACAAAATATGCATATAAAAGTAGAGTGAGCTTTGAGATAATCAAATGCTCCAGTAGTAAGAAAATGATCAGATGGTTAATTTGTATTAATAATGATTCTGCAGGGTTAGATTCACAGTCTAATCTCTAACAGAACAGGTGCTGTGCAAATAAACTGATTGAAGATGACAAATATTCAGATCTATATACAGCTGTTAGAATTTGAAATGAATGAAAGGGGATGGACTTCTCCATAAATACTCCATCCTGTTTACATTTTGCATTTCATTAGTAGATGGCTTAAAAATAGAGAAAGTGTGTGTGTGGGAGAAGGAAGGGGTGGTCCAGACAGCCAAACTAACTAAAAACAAAAACACACCCACTGAAATATAAAAAATAAAACTACAAAATATATCATACAGTCAACTGTGCAGCAAATTTTCAAGAGATGGGAAATATCAAAATCTAAATTGACAATATTCCAGGATTTTTTTTTAAAAAAGGGCAAACATTTAAAAAAAAAAAAGCAGATAAAATGTACCCAGGTACACTTATGTCATTCCATCTAGAGCAGACCCACTGAAACAACCATTGAATGGTAACAGTGTGCATATTGTTGATTCAATGTTTCTACTCAGAATTAGGAGCTGCCACGTTATTTGAAATAATCTTAGGCATAACTTTGCTCTAGTAACTTCTTCTATCTATTTCACTATGGTAAACAGTCATGTATAAATATTGTTCTGCCTAAACTGAAAGGACTCTGAAAGACTCTCTAAACTGAAAGGGCAGAAAGTACTCTGAAGCAAGTCAGCATTTTTGGTGAACTTAAAGAGAATATAGGTTTTTGAGATATTAAATTGTAATTGTGCCTAGGACAATGCTCTGCCAACTTTCACCTATTTCCTCTTCCACTGTCTCTTCATGGTGTAGATTCACTAGGTCAGTGTATTATAGTTTCTGTGACATCCAAACTGGGCATCTATGATTACCAGATTCAGAACAAACCAGGTTCTGAAACCAGGTATAAACTGGAAAGAAAAGAAGGATAAGTTATGTGAAAAGATTTCTTGACACAGTGGATCCTTGGGTTTGATTCCAGAACCCCCCATGGATATAAAAAACAATGGATGTTCAAGTCCCATTATATACAGTGGAGAAGTAAAATGATGCCTCTTACATAAAATGGCAAAATAGAAGTTTGCTTTTTGGAATGTACATTTAAGATACACACACACACACACACACACACATGCCGTGGATGATCGAATCTGTGGATAAGCAATCCATATTAATTTTTGGATTTGGGACTTCCTGTGAAAGTTTTGTTTGCAAATAAGCATTGCTTTTTACATGAACAAATTTTTCACAAGCAAGTATTGCAATACAAAAAGTCACAAAAATGTGCAGAATTGTTATATCTCACCTGCCAGATAGAAAACATTTGATTTTTTTTTAAAAAAATTTCCAAATGAGAATGAAAAAGAAGAAGATTTGCAGCGCTAACACAAACCCTATGGACATCTTGGCTTAAAGACAAGAGACTTAACATCCAAATTGGCCAATGTATGGCCAGGCTCATCCCAAAGCAGACCTCATGCCACCAATAGGTTCGAAAAATCTACTGTGCTACACTGATGGAATCCATCATCACTTTGTTCTTGACCAAAATTCCAATCAGAAGCAATCTTCTCAGCAGTTCCATAGCCTGAGAGTTCCATGTCTCTCTGGCTCCCAGGTATAGGTGGACATTGCTGAGAGTCAGTGCATGGGCAAAGAAGAGGAACTATAAAATGAGCTTTTAGCTAGGCTTTCCCTGTCAGATTGCTGGAGATTGATACCCTCCCAATAAGACTCTGCTCTCACCACCAGTTAGCTAAGTGCAATCTCCTTGCAGTATTACATTTCAAGTTTTCATTGGATTTGAGTTCATCCCAAATACCAAGTAAAAATTCTTAGAGAATTGCAAATGAATTCAAATCCAGAGCTGTAATGGAAAGATAGGTGGACATCAGGAATGTCTGAAGGGCACCAGGGTGATCATACCACTAAATGAGAGAGCAGAAGAAAGCTACCTAAAATCTCTGGTAGAGGATTCCCAAATGGATATGCCAGAGATTGACCCTAGGACCTTCTGGATTCCAAAGAGTGAGGAAAGCGAGTATACATGTGATGCAGATGTAGGAAAGAGGGCAGGGCGGTATCCAAGTAAGTGTATGTGAGTTTGGCTTGAGAAAAGTTGAGGAAAAGCTTGATAATAAAAAAAGAGGAAGTGATTAATGTATATACTAGTCTAGAAATTTTGGTCAAAAATTAACCCAAAAAACCCTGAGTCAACTTATCCATGAATCAACGTAAGTACTGTATATTAACTCTTATTTAAAAGAAGGAACCATACCCTGGGGAAAAGCAAGAGTATAATCTGTCTTGGAAGCACTTGCCCCCTCTACTCTGTCATCCATCTAGAATTAAGACTAAGCTCTAAGTCTACTGGAATTTTGTAAGTTTTTGACATTGTTTTGCTTTGCTTCAACCTTTAGATCCTTTGATATATGCACCTAAGTCAAGTTGACTTATAGTCGAGTATATACCGTACTGAAGAGACAGAGGAAGGAAATAAAAATCTGAAAAAGGTGTGTTAAGCTCCTAAACACCAGGAAGGTGGGAAACCAGGGAAGCATTCCCAGGCATGTGCCCTTCTCTGCCCCAGGATGCTGCATCCTAATTATGTGTTAAGAAGCCGAACCCTTCCTCCAGTCCATCCGCCTTGGTCCAGCCCTCAGAGGAAGTGACGAACTGCTGGATTTGATCCCCTTCCCCATCACCATTCCCTTCTCCTTCTGTGTCGTGTCTCTTTAGACTGTAAGCATGAAGGCTAGGAACCATCTAACTAAATGATTGTATGTATAGTGCTGTGTAAATGTACAGCACTATATAAATAAAGGTTAATACTATTAATAATATCTCCTCCTCCTCTTCATCCTTCTAGAAGACAGAAAAACAAGCAAACTCATTATTATTATTATTATTATTATTATTATTCCTCCTCCTCCTCCTCCTCCTCCTCCTCCGCCTCCTCCTCGTGTGATTTCAAGTCATTCCTGACTTATGGTGAACTTATCATGTTGTTTTATTGTCAGAATTTGTTTAGAGGGGGCTTGTTCTTGGCTTCCCTTGAGGCTGACAAAGTGTGACTTGGTCAAGGTAATCCAGCAACTTTCCACAGCCAAACAGGGATTCAAACCCTGGTCTCCCAGGACTCTTTCAAACGGGAGGAATTTCTCCCAATTCCGAATGGAGCCAATGCGGATTCATGTAAATTCACTTGTTTAGCAAATTTACCTGAACCCCTGCTCCGTTCGGAAGGCATTCAGAATTACTTCCCATTACCCGAAAATAACACCCCCTTGCCCGAAATCACATGAGAAGCTTAAATTCGCAATAACGTTAAACCCATGATTGCATTCGGAGTGACTTCCCTTTTGCCCGAATTTGCGTGACAAGAATTAATTCGAAATAACGTGAAACCTCAGGATTGCATATGGATTGCCCTTGGATTATACTTCCAATTTCCCACGTCTGAAAGAGTCCCCAGTGTCCTAGTCCAACACTCAAACTACTACAGTACACTGACTCCCCACTGAAAACCTGCAATCATAGTATCTTAGCACTCCTATAGTGTTCCCGTGGTGGCAGACATTGTTATCCATTTCAAAGCTGCCACCATTTCATTGAGAGAAACAATCTTTGTTTAGTTCATTTTGGAATGCTTGCAACCATTAGAGCTGGCATTTGCTTTGAACCAAGACAAATGAAAGTTTACATAGTAACATATTCAGGCTAGAGAAGGCATCTGCATAAAAATAAAAGAGGGTGGAGGATAACTAGTATGATTGGAGATACTAGATAAGGAATAAAGTAATAATATGGATAACAATGTCTGACACTGTGAAAACGTTACATGAGCACTAGGATACAGGAATTTCAGGAGTGGTGTAAAATTGCTCCAAATAGTAGGCTTTATAAGGATTGTTCTTTCTTTATCCCATCCCAGAAAAAGGTGGCGAATAAATGCAATAAATAAAAATAAATAAATTTTAAAGCTAATTATCAATTCTAATATCTAATGCTACTAATATTTAAGTATTAAAAAGCAGTTAAAGGTTTGCAAGACAGAATTAAAATTAAAATAGAAAAACAAGCTAACTGTACCTCATCATTATGCATTACGCTCCCAATCTCCTAATGATGCGAACTCTTTATGATATTACTCCCCATCTCACTCCACTTGTCCATTTTTTGGTACTGGATGCAAAATTCTGGTTAAGACAGGAACAAAGCTGCTGTCTCAAGCAGAATTTGGTTAATAAAGATACCACCATAAAGTTAGCCAACAAAAACTTAGGGTCACTGAGATGGGGGCAAAATTGCATACAAGAGTCTGGAATGGAAGGTGAGAGTATATATACTGCCTTTTGAACTAAGGTTCAGAAGTGGGTTATCCATAGTTGAGCAAACAAATGGACAAACTGTTAAACAACAACTACTGAATCCTGTTCCACTTCTTTTAATTTTGGTTAAATGATTGTGCATTTTATCTGCCCACTGTTATATTTTAAATATTAATTTAAACATTTAATATTCTGAACATTTGGATGTCTCAATAGAAAGTCTACACAGATCGGTTTAATTATACTTATTTTGTTGAAGTAGCTAATCAATAAACACGCAGCTCAATACACAACCTAGTTACACCAAAGCTCTCTCATTTCAGTCATTTGAATTCTACTGAAGTCAATGAGACAAAAATCAGTTATTTTATCAAAATATGTATAATTAAAATCACTGGGCTATGGGGATCATGCTGCCATCTCTCCCCCTTTCTGATAAATGTTTCTATTGAAGTTAACTTCAAAAGATCCTCCCCCCTCAAATTATCAGCATCAAACATACTTTTCAGGCCACACAGTAAATCTCTTTAGCAGGAAAGCTCAGTTCTGCGCTTGTGATATGAAAGTTCTTAATTGCAAATTCCCAACAGAATAAATACAATCTCTTGGGAGAATTTTAGGATATACACTATAATGCAGTGAAATGAGATGAATGAAACAAATACAGTTCTGAGATCTCAGAATGCAATTTTTATTTGCATTTTTATCCAGGATACATCACTTTTCCAAAAAGGAATTTTAAGTGGCAAATCTATCTCACAGACAACAGTTGCAGCAACAATGAATTTATTGCTTGTCTTTAAAGTGCCACAAGGTTCTTGCTTTTGCTCAAGAAGACTAACATGACTACTATTCTATATAAGCCAAAAGCTTTTAAAGCTCCACTGGCTTCATCATCAGACTAGAGATGTTAAAAATAATGCAGAAGAAAAAAAGGACAATGTTAGTCATAGACCTGCATTTTATCAAGATGTCGTTGTTGGTGTTCTGATAATGGAGGCCTATTGATGTAGGCAGACCTACATGAAGAAACCAGTGGAGCTTTGAAAGCTTGTGACACATATGTCATACATTTTGGTTGGCCCAATAAAAGTAATACTGTTTTGTGGATTTTGAATGTCATTGTACTTTGCTATATGGCCAAGACAGCTAGCCTTGGATATGATTGTTAAACCCAGGTGCCTTGTTCAGGCTGCAGGTACAGAAATAATACAATTTGACACTGTTTTAACTGCCATGGCTCTAGGGGGCTTTACAGACCACCCAAAAGGGGCGATCTGTAGGCACCCAGAGAAGCGCCAGACTTGGGCCTGGGCTGCTGGCAGCCCTTGCGGCCCCAATCCACCACTTCTCCAGAGAATAGACAAACTGCCGCTTTCCAGTGGCTTGAAGCAGGGTGCAGTGGGCGCCCTGGGCAGCACTCCCGGGGGGAGAAGGGGCTGCCGCTGCGGCCCCTTTCCCCTCGGCCTCCTTGGTGCAGGTGTGTGAAGGCTGCGCCAAGGACGCAAGCACCAAGAAGGAGCTTCATTTTGGAGCTCCTTATTGTGCCAGAGAAAGTGTGCCATAGGCATGATGATGTTATTCTAAATGCAGCATGTGCCATGATGCCATTGGCACGCGCACGTATGGACGGTGCAATGCAAACATGGCCCCGTCCATACGCGCTAGGGATGGGGAGCACGCAGATGCTGCGTGCTGCTCAGTCCTATCCATGCCCTGGGGATGGCCCTTTTGGGCCTTCTGTATCGGGCCTAGGATTTGTAGTTTTGTGAGCTACTTAGCCTTCTCCGTCAAAGAGCTCTGGTGCCACATCACACTAAAAATCCCAGGATTTGATAGCATTGGGCCATGGCAGTTAAAGTGGTGTCAAACTGCAATATTTCTGCAGTGCAGATGCAGCCACAGGCAGACTAGTGTAGAATGAGGCTTATCTGACTCATCAGATTGGTGGCCATAACACCAGTTGCTTTAGCAGCACTTCTTCCCCTTTAACCTTCTTTATACAATGACCTGATCCTTGCTAGATTCTTTATAGCCAAACTATCCATTGCAAAAGATGGGTGGTTGCTCACGCCTACTCCTTTCTCTAGTAATACTGCACAGTATTACATAGCTGTGAAGGGAAATTTTGTTGCATCTACACTGCTTCATGGGTACTCTACTCTATTTTGTGCTTTTAGGACTGATGGGTTTGGGAGCAACTCTAAGTGCAATAGTGTCATTTTATGTATCTCGTTTTTTATGGTGTGTAAAGAAGGGAAACACAGAGGATGCATCTACACTGTATAGTGGGCCTTTGGTATCCACTCAGGATTGGTTCCAGGACCCCCCCGTGGATATCAAAGTCCATGGACGCTCAGGTCCCATTAAGTAAAATGACATAGTAAAATGGTGGCCTTATATGATATGGTAAAATCATGGTTTGCTTTTTGGAATTTATATATATATATATATATATATATATATAAAAAGTATTTTCAAGCCATGGATGTTTGAATCTGTGGATAAAAAATTGGTGGATACAGAGGGCTGAATTCAGAAATAATGCAGTTTGTCAACATTTTAAGTGCTATAGGTCTATCCTATGGAATCTTGGAATCTGTAGTTTTACAAGGTCTTTAGTCTTCTCTGAGAAAGCATGATGATGCATCATAAAACTACAAGTCCCAGGATTCTGTAGGATGGAGCCACGGAAGTTAAAATGGTATCAAACTGCATTATTTCTACAGTATAGATGCAGCTAGTGTTGCCATACTTGGGAATAACCTATCCCTTGTTAAGATTTCATTAGCTTCTGTGACTCAGAATAGGTTTTCCAGATCTCAAGGCTACCCTATTCTCTTCCAGTTGTCAGAAAAATCACAGGGCAACAGCACTGCCTTCAAAAGTGTTCCTCATTGGTTTACTTGGTGTTTTTTATTATTATTATTTGGATGGCGTATTTTATGGAACTGTAGTTGAAGATTATTACATTATGCTTTAGGATATCACCAAGGCGGCCGCCTCTTGTAACATTACCCTTGTTACATCAGCAGAGCCTCCTGTGACATCATAAGTAGATCATCCCTGGGTCTCAGATTTTGGCCCAGCTGTAAAGGGGAAGCCCTGGCCTGTCAGCCCTACTCAGAAACTGGGTTGGATGTGAAGCAGAGAAAAAAGTAGATGTAACAAGTAATGTCACTGTCATGAACAAGATGTCTGTTGATCTTTTAAAAACAAGTGATTCTTCTTGTGAAAGGTTGGTATTCCAGTACTTTAAGGATACTGGGACTGGAAGGAGATTTTGACTTGCAACAAGAATGTATTGGTTTCCATTGAATGCAAAATGTGTTTACACTATAAGCCTCATTGATGTGCTATGGTTAATGATCATATTACTTTAAAATATCACAACCAACAGACATTCAGCCTAGCGGCTGTCATATTTTCCCTTTAACAAAGTAACAAAAGATTCAATGCTGCTTGTGGTTGTGAGATTGATTAAACTGCATGGAAATCAATGGAGTATAAGTGCACTTACTATGCACTACATTAGGGCCAATATATGTTATGCACTGAAAACTGAAGCCTGAAACCAATGGAAGATGAAGTCGAGTAAGTACTTACACAAACAAATCAATAACAGGCATCACGGGAAATACATGGAGTGAAATAGATGCCTGATGGATTTGTCATGAAAATCAGTGGTAAGTTTAATTTTAGATAATGCATCCATCCATCTTCTTACTACATTTATTCATTTATTTTTATCTACTTAAAGTATTTATTTATTGCTTTTAAATCTGCCAGGGCACCCAAGGCGATGTATACCAGATAAAAACATTATTTTAAATATTAAATATAAAGGGAATAAACAGAAAATAACAATATTTAAAAACAGATTTTTATTTTAAATCAGTTTCCTAGAAAATAGTTTTAAAAATACAACAACCCAGAGAGAGTTAAAAACACCTAGAGAAATCACTCCGGTTTCAAAGACTGAAGGCTACGTGACATAATACAGTCTGATAGTGCATCTACACTGTAAAAATAATACAGTATAACACCACTTTAAGTGCTCTAGCTCCACAATGTCTTTCACTTTCTCTGCCAAAGCGTGCTGGTGCCTCACAAAACTACAAATTCCAAGATTCTGTAGTATGGAGCCATGGCAATTAAAGTGGTGTCAAACTGCATTATTTCTAAGTGTAGATGTATTTTTAGATGCCTGCTGGAAGCTCAGAAGGAATGGAGCCAGCCTGACTTTCCTCAACAAGGAGCTGCACAGCCAAGGTAACTCTTACAGGAAAAGTCTTGTCATGAGTACTCATCAATCTAGCCTTTCAGGATTTTGGGTCATGCAACAGGGCCACTGCTGAGATTCTCAAATGTAGAATAGGATCATATGGAAAGCAGTGGTCTTTTAGCTATCCTGTCCTTAAACTGTTTAGGGCTTTGAAGGTTAAAAACTGGCATGCTGAATTGAGTTTGGAAGAAATCTGGAAGCCAGTGTAGTTAGTACAATTGCAGAAATATGGTGATCTCTAAAGTGTGTACTTGACAACAGTCTGGCCACTGCATTTTGCAACAATTGTAAACCTACAAAAACGTCAAGGGAAGCTTGTAATGTGTACAGCACATGACAGTAATCTAATCAGATGATCACTAAGGCATTAACTACAGTGTCCATATCTTCTCTGCCTAGGAGAAATACATTTGATTCACCAATCAAACTCTAAGCTTGGTCTTTCAGAGGATGTGCAAACCTATTCTGTACAGGTTGGAATTTCAAAGCCAGGTCAGTTCAAACCCAATTCCTAATGATCACCACAGAGTCCATCTCATCTATCTTAAGCCTCAATTTATCCATTTTTTCCTGCATCCAGACAACTTTTCAGGACTTCAATAGCCTCCCTGTCATCAGTTGAGAGAGAGAGAGAGGAGAGAGAGAGAGGGAGAATAGCGTTAAGTTGCCATGTGGCTTAGACTACTCCTGAACACAACCAAGTGGAATGCAAACAGTTACATCTACATGGAAGTGTCTTCCCCTATGGCAGGGCTGGATACACTCCAGAGTTCAGATGTCACACTTCTGGTTTATTAGCTCTTCTGTATCACCAAAGAACCATAGCTGTGCCATTGTTGCTGCCATTTAAACAACAACAACAACAACAACAACAACAACAACAAAAAACACATATGTGATAATGCATAACCTTTGGTTGCTTCCCCAGTTTTTCTGGGGGCATGGCTGTTGCAAGGTGAGTAACACTTTGGAAACATCCAAAATAGCCCACAGAAAAACAGAAGTATACACAGCAGGTTAAAAAAATATTTGTAGGAGTGGCATAGCCTTTGAGGAGGGATCAGTAAGTGTCCCAATGTTAATATAATCCCAAATGGGAGTCCCAAGTGGCTGCATGACTCCCAAGAGGATGACCTAAGGGAACACTAAGATTAGGATATGCTTCCTGACTAAAGAAGAAGGACACAGGTCTGAACTGCTGCAACCAGGAATGGCTGCCATAGCAGGAAATGACTCGCATCTTTGCAAATTACATGTACTCCAACTGTCCCACTTTACTCCCATTTAATCCTTTGCCAGCTGTTTTCAAATTATTCCAGTTTTTCTCTTTCTCCTCCTTGTCTCCTCTATCCTCAATGCAAAGTACTTTTCACTCAATTATCTGCAGGGGAGAAAGGAGAGGAAGGTACAATGTTGTTCTTTCCAGTGGACTCTAGCAAAAGCAAACTACCGCAGACTCTTCTAACTTGCATGTTTTCCCTTATTTAAAACATTTTCCTTATTTAAAACTGATGTTGCTTGGCTACAGGTGTCCCAGTTTTCATCTGTGACATGATGGAGGGTATGAAAGTATCACTCTCATCTTTCATCCCTTTGCTTGAACTATATAGGGGTGTTTTTGTATCCCTATATCAATTCTGATACCAGGACCTGGAGGATCAGCTGTGTGCTCCAACCATGCTTTGGAGTGAGTCTGACAATGAGATGGAATTTCTTATCCTTTCCTGCTTATATATTCACTGTGCTAATGAAATGGGCTTGTTCGATGAGTGAGGGTTCTTGGAAGACCAGGGACGTGTTGTCTGAAGCACCGGACTTTACAGGTTCTGGGAAACTGCAATAATAACTGTGAGAACCATATTCACCATGAACTGCTAGAGCGATGAAAAAGGATGTGTCACATAGCTGATGTTCCTACCAATGATGTTTCCCATACAAAAATGATAAGGTTATTTCTTGGCAGGGATGGGGGATGGAGCAACTAGTTGGAGGTTCTTTTTAGAGAGGGCAGGATACACTGGCTTGGTCCAAATTATACCCAATTTTAAAATTTCCATATAGGGAGAAAAGCGGAACATAAATAAAATAAAAGAATAAAACAAGCTCAGATCACCCCTTCCTATAACCTATGGATTTGTAATTGGTTGACTGGCCGAACTCAAAGGGTGCTCAACAATGGCTCTTTTTCATCCTGGAGAGAAGTGACCAGTGGAGTGCCATAGGGTTCTGTCCTGGGCCCAGTGCTATTCAACATTTTATTAATGATTTGGATGATAGAATTGGGGGAATACTTATCAAATTTGCAGATGACACTAAACTAAGAGGAGTAGCTAATACCCCAGAGGACAGGATCAAAATTCAAAATGACCTGAATAGACTAGAAAGCTGGGCCAATGCTAACAAAATGAAATTCAACACAGAGAAATGTAAGTTTCTGCACTTAATGAAATGCACAGATATAAAATGGGGGACACCTGGCTGAATGAAACGATTTGTGAAAGGGATCTAGGAGTCCAAGTAGACCATAAGCTGAACATGAGTCAACAGTGCAATGTGGCAGCTAAAAAGGCCAATGCAATTTTAGCTGCATCAACAGAAGCATAGTGTTTAGATCAAGGGGAGTAACAGTGCCACTCTATTCTGCTTTGGTCAGGCCCCATCTGTAATACTGTGTCCAGTTCTGGGCACCACAATTCAAAAAAGATGTGGAGAAACTGGAGCATGTCCAAAGGAGGGCAACTAAGATGGTGAAGGGTCTGGAAACCATGCCCTATGAGGAACACCTTAGGGAACTGGGGATGTTTAGCCTGGAGAAGAGAAGGTTAAGAGGTGATATGATAGCCCTGTGTAAATATTTGAAGGGATGTCATATTGAGGAGGGAGCAAGCTTGTTTTCTGCTGCTCCAGAGACTAGGACACGGAACAATGGATACTAATTTCAGGAAAAGAGATTCCACCTCAACATTAGGAGGAACTTCCTGACAGTAAGGGCTGTTCGACAGTGGAACACACTCCCTCGGAGTGTGGTGGAGTCTCCTTCCTTGGAGGTCTTTAAGCAGAGGCTGGATGGACATCTGTCAGGGATGCTTTGATGGAGAGTTCCTGCATGGCAGGGGGTTGGACTGGATGGCCCTTGTGGTCTCTTCCAACTCTATGATTCTATGATTCTATGATCTTTCAGCAGAAACATAGCTTGAAGACAACCTGGATGCATCCCCGATCCAAACACACTCATTGACTATGTTCTAGTGTGTCAGAGAAACATTCGCGATGTCCATCATACTTGAGTGATGCCCAGTGCAGAATGTCAAACAGATCATTGTCTTGTAATATGCAAACTAAACCTTCATCTTAAGCTCAAACCTAACAGGGGTGGAATCTTAAAGAGGAGACTCCAAGTCAACAATCTTCAACAAGCTGCCATGAGAGTTAACTTCCAGGCAAATCTGCAATCAAAACTTGAAGACCATCCTATAGATTCTTCTTCTACAGTGCTTTGGCAACATATCAAAAACAGTATCCTGCAGTCTGTGGAAGAATCCCTCGGGTTCTCCCTTAAGAAAAACTCAGAGACATTCAGAACAAGTGGTGGATCAATTTAGCAGAAAAGACACAACGTTGTGCAGATCTGGGTGATTCCAGAGGATTCTACGAAACTCTTAAAGCAGTGTTTGGACGTATTTATCAGGTCCAAAGCTCCTTATATAGTACAGATGGTAAAACACTGATCACAGACAAAGCCTCCATCCTGAATCCATGGGCTGAACATTTCCAAAGTCTCTTCAGTGCCAACTGAGTAGTCCAAGGCTCAGCTATTCAACATATGATACAACAACCGATGAAAAGTTAACTGGACATGACTCCCACTTTGGAAGAGACCATTAAAGCCATACAGCAGATGAAAAACAGAAAGGCAGCAGGGATTGATGGAATCCCACCTGAAGCTTGGAAACACGGAGGTCATGTACTCAATGCAAATCCAGATTCAGGCCACCACCAAGACCTGTAGATTCTCTCTTTACAACATTGCTAAAATCCGTCCATTCCTCTCAGCCTCCACTGCCAAGACTCTGGTCCATGCCCTAGTGGTTTCACGACTAGATTACTGTAACCTTCTTCTGACAGGTCTTCCTCTATCTCACCTCCATCCTTTAATCTCTGTCCAGAACTCAGCTGCACGTATTATCACATCTGCTCGCCGCTTTGACAATGTTTCTCCCCTCTTGTCCTCCCTTCACTGGCTCCCCTTCCCCTTCCGCATCCAGTACAAGCTTTTGTTACTGACTTTCAAAGCCCTCCATGGACTGGCCCTTCCTTACTTGTCTGACCTTCTTTCTCTTCACACTCCTTCTCGTACCCTCCGTTCTGGTAGTCAGGGTCTCCTGTCCCAGGCAAGGATTTCCACTGCCCTGTCCCGGATTCGTCCTTTCTCACTTGCTGCCCCTCACTCCTGGAACCTTCTTCCCCCACATGCACGCCTCATCATTTCCCTAACCAGGTTCAAAACTGAGTTAAAGACTATATTGTTTAGAGAAGCTTTCCCAGATGTGTGACTTTGTCTGCCCGTTTTAACTGTGCATTACGAAGCCGAGCCCTCCCTCTAGTCCATCTGCATTGGTCCAGGCCTCAGAGGGAGAGAAGTATCACCGGACCTGATCCCCTTCCCCATCACCTTTCCCTTCTCCTCTTGTGTCGTGTCTTTTAGATTGTAAGCCTGAGGGCAGGGAACCGTCTAATTATAAGTTTATATGTACAGCACTGTGTAAACCTACAGCGCTATATAAATAAAGTTAATAATAATAATAATAATAATAATAATAATAATAAAAAATTCCATGAGCTCCTTGTGAGTTGCTGGGAAAAAGGTGAACTGCCATCAGATCTCCGAGATGTAGTTATCATCACTCTGTATAAGAAAAAAGGAGCAAAATCTGATTGCTCAAACTATTGAGGTATAACACTGCTCTTCATTGCTGGAAAAATCCTTGCAAGGATACTCCTGAACAGATTAGTTCCTGCTATTGCAGAAGAACTTCTCCCTGAAAGCCAATGCAGCTTCAGAGCTAATAGGAGCACTACAGATATGGTATTTGCTCTTAGACAACTGCAAGAGAAATGTAGAAAGCAGAACAAAGGACTCTCTGTAAAAGCCTTCAACACTGTGAGTAGAAAAAGTCTGTGGCAGATCCTGGAACGATTAGGATATCCCCCCAAATTCCTCAAAATGATTATTTTGCTACATGAGGGCCAGCACAGTCAAGTCAGATATGGCGATGCTCTCTCAGAGCCCTTTCTAATAACTAATGGTGTGAAACAAGGTTGTGTTCTCACTCCAACTCTATTTACAGTCTTCTTCAGCATGATGCTCCAAAGGGATATGGCAGATCTCGAAGAAGAAGACAGCATCTCTATACGGTACCGTACTGATGGTAGCTTGTTAACTTAAGCTGTCTGAGAGCTCGCATAAAGACTCTAAACTATCTAGTCCATGAGCTGCTTTTCACTGACGATGCTGCCCTTGTTGCCCATACAGAAGCAGCTCTGCAGCGCCTAACATCCTGCTTTGCAATGGCTGCAGAGCTGTTTGGGTTGGAAGTCAGCCTGAAGAAAATGGAAGTTCTCTACCATCCTGCACCACAGGAAGAGCACTATAATCCTCACGTCACCATTGGCAAATCTCTGCTTAAGTCTGTTCAGCAGTTCACCTGCATGGGAAGTATCATCTCCTGAGATGCCAAGATTGATAAAGAGATCAATCACAGATTAGCAAAGGCATATAGTGCATTTGGAAGGCTTCACAAACGAGTCTGGAGTAACAAACACCTGAGGCGAAGTACAAAAATCAGTGTGTACAGAGCCATTGTACTGTCCATTCTCCTCTATCGGTCTGAAACATGGGTCATCTATCGCCAACATCTATGACTCCTTGAACGCTTTCATCAGCGCTGTATACGCACAATCCTAAATATAGACTGGACTGATTATGTGATAAATTTTTGCTGTCCTTGAGCAAGTAGGGATCACCAGCATTGAGGCCATGCTTTTAAGAATGCAGGGCATATTTCTAGGATGGGGGACCACCGCTCCCAAAAACAGTACTCTATGGTGAACTCTCCACAGGTCAATGTAATAGGGGGGGGCCCCAAAGAAGAGATACAAGGACTCCCTGAAACAACATCTCAAGCTCGGCCAAATACATCACCAACGATGGTCTGCCCTGGCCTCATATTGGAAGGCATGGAGATGCACTATCCACAATGCTGCAGCCTCTTTTGAGAACTCAACGCTAAAAGAGTCTCGAAGAGAAATGACAACACAGAAAGAACCACAACCTGGAAATATCACCCAAGGAGACTTTCTGCTGTGCTTTCTGTAACCGGACTTGCTTATCTCGGATCGGCCTTTTTAGTCATTAACGCGCTTGTAGAAAGCATGGGATGAGTCCTTCCTGAATCTTTGTTAGTGAAGCAAAGCCAGAGACAGAAAATTCTAAGTATAGCACTGAGAATATATTGGGCTTATAATTGAAAGATTCTTAGTTTGCTAGAAATCAAACAGTTTAGCCACTGGGGAAAAATAAAGCAAGAAAGAGAGATAGAAATTGGAATGAGTGAGTGCTGAACCAGGATGTATAATGATTCAAAGAATCAGACAGTTTTACTTTATAACCCTGAACACAGTTTACAGGAATACAAAGTATTTAGATTTATAAAGAGCCTAAAGCTAATATGTTACAAGAAATAGTCAACACTAATGGGAAGGAAAGTCACTATACTAGTTCCAAGACTCAGCTAGTGTTTATATCTTGTTTGAGAAATTAGTTAGTTTTTGGATCTTGTGAATCCATGAAAAGCCATACACAACTGCCTCCTCCCACAGTGAAACATGACCATCAAAGCTTTCCTCCAGCGTATGAGAGGTATCTGAGGAGCATAAATACCACCCCACCATCTGATTTTTTTCTGTAACAGTAGAGCACCACTTCTGCAACATAGGATTGCAAAGTTTTTTGTGGGGTTTTCGGGCTATGTGGCCATGTTGTAGAAGAGTTCATTTCTGATGTTTCGCCAGCATCCTTGGCTGGCATCTTCAGAGAAGATTCTCTAAAGATGCCAGCCACAGATGCTGGCGAAACATCAGAAAGGAACTCTTCTAGAACATGGCCACATAGCCTGAAAACCCCACAAAAAACTATGGATTCCGGCCATGAAAGCCTTCAACTCCACATAGGCTTGCAAAACCCACTAAATCATAGATGATAACTCTATACTCTCTCCTCTCTCCCTGTTAGAGGTTATTCAGATGGTGAAAATAATTGAGGATGAATCCGGGTTGAATCTCTGTTGTTCACGGGCAAGCCAAATGCACCTGACTCAGTTTTTTTTGGGTGGGGAGCTGCTAAAAACCCACTTAAGCCAGGATAATCAATGCTGGGTTTGTTCTGATTTTTTTTTTTTAAGATTTGCATTTTAAGATTTGCACTGAATAGATATGGGATAATTCGGGTTTAAACTTTGCATGTTTTGGATACATTTGCAATGTCAACTCCATGTTTATTCGAGTGCTGGCACTTGTGAGCAACTAAAGTCCCAGAGATGTACATAGGTGAGGATCCAGAGTGTGAGCAAAAAGCCCTGAATGCCTGAGTGAGGTCATTCTCATTGTTCTGCTTTTTTTAAAAAAAAAGATATTTGAACCACCCCCTTAAAAGATTTAGATCTCTTGAAGTAAATTAATGTCCTCATCTTTTCTGTGTTGTAAACATTAGCTTCATCTTTTTAAACTTATCTCTGTAACAATGAAGCCTGGAAACAGTTTCATTTTAAAAAGCTCAGCCTCTTAAGAAGCTAAAAACAATGTGAAAGTAATAATGCACAAAATGTAAGGTTCTGCAACAAATGATGTCAATTGATCAGAATGGGTCTCTGTAGTTTCAAAACTTTCTACTGGAGGGTTAATCCATTGAGCCTGCTGACAAGGATTTGCATGTACAAATCTTTTTAGCCACTTTGATGTCACTGGGTCCTAGGAGTATTCAACAGTATCATTAAAATTAAAGTATCATTAAAATTACTGTTTATTTTAAATTTCTTCCACAAAGCTTGATCTGCAAATTTAACTGTGACCAGTATTTCAAACCCCATCATGCTGAAAACAGGCATTTAAGTTGCCAAGTAGATTTTTTCCTTTTCAGCACAATTACAGCAATCAAAGCATGTTGCTGACTAAAATGATCACCTTTGTGAGACACCACTGATGACACTGTTGGGTAAATGTAAAGCTTGAAGAGGCACAGAGACAAAACTAGCAACTTGTTCCTGCTACTTCAGTTTTTTAAATGTAGAAACTGGAAGAAAGCTGCTGCACCTGCAAAAAGCTTCAACATATCTTCTTGGATCTGAATACTTGGATCTGAATACTAACACTATTCCTATAAGAAACTAAAAAAATGATGTTTGGATTGCAGACTGATCACCATTTACACATATGACTCATCAGAATTTTTTTATACACACAAGAGCAAAGAATTTAAAGTTTTCTTCCCATTAAGTGATATTATAGAGTTTATCACTTTGACAAATAAGCTGTTTTACCTCTTTCAGCTTGAATTCAGGATTCAGGATGCCCCCAGATGTTACCTAAATCGCCACTGATCTAGCTTGGATGCCACCACCCAAATGCATCCTGGTTCAAGCCTCATTCAGCCAGCACTTTTTCAAATTGTCAGGCTGAGCAAGTGTTCATAGAATCATAGAGTTGGAAAACACAACCTTGTTTCACACCATTAGTTATTAGAAAAGGCTCTGAGAGAGCATCACCATATCTGACTTGACTGTGCTGGCCCTCATGTAGATAATCATTTTGATGAATTTTTTCATAGAATCATAGAGTTGGAGGAGACTACAAGGGCCATCCAGTCCAAACCCCTGCCATGCAGGAACTCCCAATCAAAGCATACCCGACAGATAGCCATCCAGCCATCCAGCCTCCAAGGACCTCCTTAAAGACCTCCAAGGAAGGAGATTCCACCACTCTCTGAGGGAGTGTGTTCCACTGCCAAACAGCTCTTGCCGTCAGGAAGTTCTCCTAATGTTGAGACGGTAGCCATCGATCAATCTCTTTATCAATCTTGGCGTCTGAGGAGATGATACTTGCCAGGTAGGCAAACTGCTGAATGGACTTAAGCACAGATTTGCCTATGGTGACGTGGGGATGATAGTGTTCTTCCTGTGGTGCAGCTGGTAGAGCACTTCCATTTTCTTCAGGCTGACTTTCAGCCCAAACAGCTCAGCAGCTGTTGCAAAGCAGGATGTTAGGCGCTGCAGAGCTGCTTCTGTATGGGCAACAAGGGCAGCATCATCAGTGAAAAGCAGCTCATGGACTAGATAGTTTAGAGTCTTTGTGCGAGCCTTCAGACAGTTAAGTTAAACAAGCTACCATCAGTACGGTAATGTATATAGATGATGTCTTCTTCTTCGAGATCTGCCATAGCCCCTTGGAGCATCATGCTGAAGAAGATTGCAAATAGAGTTGGAGGGAGAACACAATCTTATTTCACATCATTAGTTATTAGAAAGGGCTTTGAGAGAGCATCACCACATTTGACTTGACTGTGCTGGCCCTCATGTAGCAAGACAATCATTTTGAGGAATTTGTTCATAGAATCATAGAATCACAGAGTTGGAGGAGACCACAAGGGCCATCCAGTCCAAACCCCTGCCATGCAGGCACTCTCAATCAAAGCATACCCAACACATAGCCATCCAGCCATCCAGCCTCCAAGGACCTCCTTAAAGATCTCCAAGGAAGGAGATTCCACCACTCTCTGAGGGAGTGTGTTCCACTGCCAAACAGCTCTTGCTGTCAGGAAGTTCCTCCTAATGTTGAGGTGGAATCCCTTTTCCTGTAACTTTGTTCCGGGTCCTGTTCTCTGGACCAATGTTCCAGGTCCTGTTTTCTGGAGCAGCAGAAAACAAGCTTGCTTCCTTCTCAATATGACATCCTTTCAAATATTTAAACAGGGCTATCATATCTCCTCTCAACCTTCTCTTCTCCAGGCTAAACATCCCCAGCTCCCTAAGTCATTCCTCATCGGGCATGGTTTCCAGATGTTTCACCATTTTAGTTGCCCTTCTTTGGACATGCTCCAGTTTCTCAACATCCTTTTTGAATTGTGTTGCCCAGAACTGGACACTGTATTCCAGGTGAGGCCTGACCAAAGCAGAATAGAGTTGCATCCAGCTGGCAGTATCCCACCTAGACTGGCACCCAATTTAGACAAGGCACCCAAAGGCACCCCAGATCCAGACCTGAAGCTGGAAGAGGTAAGCTGCTTTATTTTCCCAAGCAATAAGCTCCTATGAGATTATTTTCAGTGGTTTCTTTTTTCTTTTCTTTTTTTTTCTTTTTTTTGTTTTGTTTTGTATTTTGAAAAACTTCTTTGGAACATAATTCATAGTTTTGCAAGATCAGGTCGGTTTGGAAGTGTTCAGGGTGGTAAGTAGCTGAGGTTTTCATATGATGTAGAGTCATGCATGATCAGGATTCCACATAGTGAAAGAAACTATGCATATAGAGGAGGCCAAATCACTGGGTGGAAGAAGAGTGATATCAAACCCAAAGAGAAAGAAATGAGTGATCTATTTCTTAGAAGATGGGAGTATAAAAATTCATTTTTTAACTGCCATGCTAAACACTGAAATAATAATCCCATGCCCTAATATTGCCTCACAGTTGTAAATAATGAAGAAGCAAATGGCATCAAAATCCTCCATATGAATTTAGGCTTGTGTTATGGACACATGTAAAGCCCTAGGGGCATCATCTTTCATTAAGATAGTATCCCAGGATATTGAAGGAATTACTGCCTTAGGGATTTTCAGTCTGGCTTCTCCTTGGAGGCAGTTAGCAAGGTATTGCAGTTATAAAGGAGTTATGGCCTCTGTGAAATTGCAGTCTGGCATCCCCCTAGAGGAAAATGTGCAAGACAGCTGCAATTCACTTTTAGGTCTTATTTCAATATAGTGGCCCCTTAGTATCTGCTGGGGTTTGGTTCCAGAATCCTCCTCATCTCCATGGATACCAAAATCTGTGGATTCTCAAGTACAAAGACATAGTAAAATGGTGATCCTTATATAAAATAGCAAAATCAAGGTTTCCTTTTTGGATTTAAAAAAAAAAAAAAACAACTTTCAAGCCATGGATGGTGGAATCCATGGATGCAGAATCCATGGATACAGGGGGCTGGCTAATAATTGATGCCTGTCAGTTTTGTTTTCTTATACACTAGGATTTTTAAATCCTCATATTCTTTTCATCAAAAATATGAAGAAATTTGGAAACTTGAGAAAAATCTTACCAAAATAAAATAGAAGTGAACTTTAACTGCAATTTTATTTATTTATTTATTTATTTTTGCAATCCAGAATTGCAATCGTGTTTGCAGTTCTACTTAGGAAGAGGCTGATCTAAAACAAGGCAGCAGAATCTGTGGTGTTCCAAAAGTTGTTGGATTACAACTCCCATCATCCTGATCATTGGACATGCAGCTTGAGGCTCAGCCCATCTTGGCTCTAGGAATACTTTGATACTAATTGTGACAGTAGGGCAGACTTAAACTTTGTGACTTCTTTCTCTATGTCTGTTGCCTTGCTACTCTGTCTATCTGGATTTGTAGAACAAGATGAGAATGTCAACTTTAAAAAAATGTTTATTCTTTCCTTGTAGAGGTTTTCACAATCTGTGTTACCACAAAGATGTTAGTAAGGCACAACTAGGCAGAAACAAAAATGTAGCAGAAATCTAGAGAACAAAATGTTACTATTTGGGACCACTAACTACTAAATCCTCCAACCAGCATGTCCTCATTTATCAGCTCGATTAGCCTACTGGCAAACAATTTTTTTTTTTTTAAGAAACAAACTGTGTTATAATTTTAAGGCCCATGATCTGTATTATACACATTTAATTTGGTGCCGACTTACACAATAGACCACAGTCTTTCAGTTGAACTGAGTCTGTTGAACCTCAGGCAATGCTTATTTTTTTTAATTATCACTACCCTGAATGAAAGCATTTCATATTATTGGACAGAGATTGGCAAGGGAGCCATAAAGGTATATTAGAACTTGTTGGAACACAATAAAAATGAAGCAAGTTGGCCCCAAGTTACTTCTTTGGAAAAGTTCCATTAAAAAAGACTAATAAAGAAGTTGGAAGAGTTGGCTTATAAAGCCCATTTCTACTGAACATCAGCTTAATCCAACTGCTGTGGCACAGGCATTGCACGGGAGAGGGAGAGAGATTGGAATCTCAGTAAGTCTAATGAATTTCAAAATTGGTATTTATTGTAGAAGGGGAAGTCATTTCAGCCTGTCTTCTTCTTCTTCTTCTTCTTCTTCTTCTTTTGTTGCCATTATAGGATACTGAAAGAAAATAGAGTATTATCTATTTTCCCCCTCCTTCAATGAGAACTCTCCTCTCATTTATTTAGTCTATCCATCATCATATAGCTAAGTCTTTTCCAGCTCTGGTGAACATAATGCACCTAGGGCTGAAAATCTCATGTTCTATAACTTTTAACTTCAAGGGTACACATCTAAAAGGCCAGACTGCATGCCAGTCATTAAGTGTACCAGCACAGTTAAAACTGAAATGTCTTTTATAGTATCGTGATTCTTTATTTTGATCTTCTTTATGAGAACACGAGGTTGTCTAAATTTAAGGAATTTCAATTGGTTTTTGAAATAAAAATTTATTTATTTTTTCTTCCTATGACATCTTACTTCAAGATCACAACTTGGAAATGCAGACCATTACACTGCCCTGATTTGGCAGCGAAAATCCCAATTAATCCCCTGTCATCCCACTTTTCAAACTGCTGTTTAAAAGTTCCAGTTTCCTTCTCCTTCTACTTTCCTCCTTTGTCCACAGCTTACTTCCATTCCTGCAAACTGAGTTCAATGTGCAAAAGTAGATTGCATTCAGTTAACTCAACGGGGGGCAGAGGAGAGGGGGGTGGGTGGGATTTTGCCTTCCTCTGTAGGTTCAGAAAAAAGCAAACTGCTTCAGCCTTTCAAAGCTTGTGTGTTTGTCTTCATTAATAACTTTTGCCATCATGACCATCTGATGTTGCCTAGTCCCATATGTCCTGCCTCCATCTCTGAAATTTTGGAGGGTATGGAATGTTTACTTTTTTGGATGAAAGTTCCAATAAAGTCCAAGCCTTTACCATGTTGCTAGAGGATTTGGGGTGCTGCTGTCCAAAAAATAACATTTGAAGCTCTAACTAAAGAGAGGAAGGCTTAAAGGAACAGTAATCAATGTTGATGTTGACATGTTGAGAATTTAAGATGGCAATGGTTCTAGTGGATTATCAAGAAGGAAGGTGATAGACTGGATGAAAGAGACATCCACAGTAAAGAAACACATCTGGACATAGTGTAGAATTTATTATATTTCTTAGTACAGAATCCCATATTCTACATTAGTCACTCTGCCAGCCAGGGGATTCTGGAAATTATAGTTCAAAATTTCTCCAAGTTCTGGAACAAGACTTGAGAGCACGCGACTCTTCAGCTATTGTTGCACTGCAGCTCACATGATACCTCACAATTAGTTATGATGGCAAGGCTGATGGGAACTGCAGCCCAACAACATCTAGAGGTCCATACGTTTTCCACTAGCAAAACTGATAGTTCTGAAAATCATGGGTTCTAGAGAGGTCTATTGGTCTGCCTACTAATCTCAAGGAACTCTTGATTCTGTTCTACAACAACCACAATAACTCAGGATAGATGAAATCTGTGGAAAAATCCAGATCTGAGTAAGCTGAATTGCAGAATTTTGTTGAATCTTAGTGACAGCTGAAGTTAGACAATGACATTGTGGTTGATCACAAGGCTACTTCAATTTACATGTAATAATAGGTTAACTCACACTACAGCACGCAGCACAAAACAAAACAAAAAAGCTCCTAGAATACAACCAATGAAGGTGATTATTTATTTATTTACTGATATACCTTGTTTGCTGATTTAAGAAAAAGCTCTGTTGTTACATGTTGATGCAAAAAGTTAACTCATTGAAAGTTGTCTGTGCATCAGTTTCATTCCTCTCAGGTATCTGACTGATAAATAAACCAAGCCAAATCAAAATTATTTAAGCACTCAGGTGTCAGGGTGTTTCTCGTATGATAAACCAAAACAGAGAAACATTCCCCTGCCCCCCCCCCCCAATCTTCTGTGCCCCAAATCAAGTTCAGGAGTATTCATTTACTTCACAATTCATGAGACATTTCTAGGAGACAAATGGCTGGGTGAGACATCCGGATGGTATGCAGATACTGGCACCAATCCAGGTGATAAGTAAAGTTGCTGGATGTTAAAGGAGATACAAAATTTTCTGGACAGATGCCTTGCTGTGTGACTTTATTACATTGAGTCTATTTTCTGTCTCAAAGGTGGTACCCTCCAGATGTGTTGGGCAGATGGGAGCTGTAGCCCAACAGATTTGAAAGGCACTAGGTTGAAAAAGGCTGATACTCTGTGTGTGTGTGTATACATACATACATACATACATACACACACACACATATACATACATATACATCATCAGAAAAAGCACATTTTGCAGTAGAAAAGGTATAATAATGAATTTCACCTTTGCTATTTAGATTTCTTAATAAGAGTGGAAACAATAAAAAACAAAACTATCTTTCATACCAGATTAAAAGAATATGCTGTTTCCAACAGAGCTTGGGAAAGAAATCCTTTGAAACCTGGTGTTTAGATTAACAGTTTCTATGAGACAGAGAATTGCACACAGTGTGATAGAAGGAGCAATTTAAAAAAGGCAGAAAGTTACTGCAAGCTGAAATGCAGTATAGCAGCGACAAATGTGAGAACAAACAACTTATCAAGTGGTTATGCCAAATGATTTATTACAATGGAATAAAGCAAATAATTAATAAATATTTGTTTGCACTTATAAACATTCTAAACAGACAGCAAGAAGAGAACTGCATGAGAGAATAAGCAGAATGAGCAACCCACTAGCATCTCCTCCACCAAAAAATATAGTCATTAACTCATTATATGTTCTAACAAAAGGACTCTCTTTTTGAATGAAATACCAAACACCCTTGTATAGCTGACTGATGTTTTGGCAGACCACACATACTCCTCTTTATTGAGGAACAGATAGTGCATCTACACTGTAGAAATAATGCAGTTTGACACCACTTTAAGTGCTGTAGCTACATCCTATGCAATCCTGGGTTTTGTGGTTGTATATGTCTTTAGCCTTTTCTGCTACAGAGTGCTAGTGCTAAAGTCCATCATTAAGATGAATGGATAACTCTGACAAAAATACTAGCCTCCTTCACAAATTCATGAAAAGAGAGATACACTAAACTATACCTGCTATGGGGTCTTATTTATCCATTCCCAATGTGCTGCCCTAAGCAAGCACTTTTTGTTTCTCAGCAGAGTGAATGTCATCCACATGTGTATACAGAAGAATGTAAAGGGGTTGTTGGGGGTGAGAGGGTTAGCCGAGCAGCATGGGCTAAGCCTGTTTCCTGCCTCTGATAGGCACAGTCATAACAGAGAGGTATAGATTTTGTCCTCTCTCAGATGGATTTCTGGATTTCTTGGAATCTTCTGGCATGTTGAAATTGTGCATGAAATCTTACCCCAAATACAACATAAAAAGTAAACAAGATGTAATGAAGGAAACTTTGTTTGCAGAAGGGAAGGCATGCATTGGCTCACAAAGTGGCTTGTTTCCATGGTGGGCACTAATGTTGTTGACCTCCCATCTCATAACTCGCCACCATAATTTTTGTCTAGGCTGATTAGCACTGGAAAGAGCTCCGGGGCCCACAAATGCCACGCTCTTCATGAGCCAGCTGGGGAGCAGAGAGGAGGTGCTGCACAAGACTGGAGTGATGCTACTGCACTCTTCCTTTCTGCCAGCAGACTGGCATGAAAACAGTTGAGGAGAGGGCCTGTGGGTTGCCCACAGGTTTGATAAACTGTAATACAGTGTTAGGAACAGTTTTTATACTGGAGCAGGGGATATGATTTGGATGGCAGTAATGAATCTGTACATACCTACACTACTACTACTACTACTACTAATAATAATAATAATAATAATTATTATTATTATTTATACCCCGCTCTTCAGCCAAGGCTATCAAAGCAGCTTACAATTTGTTAATTAAGACATTTCCCTGCCCTCAGGCTTACAATCTAAAATAGACACGAAACAAAAGGAAAAGGGAGAGGTGGTGGGGAAGGGGGAAAGTCCAGCAGATCTTCTCTCCCTCAGAGGCCTGGACCATGGCAGATGGATTGGAGGGAGGGCTCTTCTTCTTTTTAGGCAAGGCCTATTGGAGCTGGCTTGCCTTTCTCTCCCTCAAGATGGTGGATGGAGGGAGGGCTCTTCTTGCTTTCAGGCTCTTCTCTCCCTCAGAGTCCACAGCAGTGGCAGTTGGAATGGAGGGAGGGTGCCTCACCAGCTGCTGGGACTGGAGACGATGGCTCTTCTCTCCCTCAGAGCCCACAGCGGTGGCAGTTGGAATTTAGATGCTCCAGATGTAGCCTGAACAGCTGCTTTCCCAGTCCACTTTATAAACTCTTTGAAAGTCATTTATATGCCCACCACAGAAATGTGGAGATTTGCCTGAAGATCCAATGTCCAAATTTAGTGAAATCACCACTGCTGATTTCTTCATTCCTTCCAAATTTCCCATTAAGAAGCTCTCGGACCAAATTCACAAGATCTCTTTTTATGTTTATGCATGCACATGTGCGCGTGTGCACACACACACTGTTCCACCTTTAATATAATTTGCAAAACAAAGGATGAATCAAACATTATCAAGGCTACTTCCAGGAAGACATGTACCAGGTAATTTGATTACTGTAATTCTGCTGGGTGTGTGCTCTGAAGTGATCTGGCTTCATTAATAAGCCTTAGTGACCACCATGCAAACAAAGAATCCATTTTGTAAGCCAATGTATGCATTCTTTTCTGTAAACAGAGTGCGCTTCATTACATATTGTTTGCTTTTTATGTAAAACATGGGCTAAACAAAGATTTCACACACAAGAATATATAAAAGAAACGTCAGCCTCAGTTACTTGCTTAGAGCTTCTCTACACTATCTTTCAACTGTATGCAAGTAGAAACAGAAGGTGAATATTACATGCATCAAACCTGCAGATCCTCTAGTGACTATCTTGAGTCACAGAATCATGGATGAAAATAACAGGAATAATCCCATACTAGCGAAGGATATAGTATTTGTTATTATTTGTTTCTTGGCTGAAAAATGGGTTTCTCAACACTCAGAAAATGCAGGTGGGAAGAATGATACAGTGGTGAGAATTCTATGCTGTTTTCACACATCTTGAAGGTTTGTAGAAAATTATTCTGCACTTGTGAGGCTTTGCATGAAAACTGTGGGTTTTGCACAAAGAACAAAGATTTTAGTATTGGGGGAGGGGGGCACCTGGAATGGATCTCTGATGGATACTGAGGGTACAGTAAATATAATGATGTTACAAACCTTTAGTTTAGGGATATAAAACTCATTGACTGCATATGCACTGCAGAAATAATCTAGTTTCACACCACTGTAACTGCCATGACTCAATGCTATGGAATTCTGGAAACTGTAGTTTTGTGAGACATTTAGCCTTCTCTGTCAGAGAGCTCTGGTGCCACAGCAAACTACAGTTCCCAGAATTCCACAGCATTTAGCTATGGCAGTTAATGTGGATGCAGCCATATACAGTTTGTTTATTTATTTATTTATTTATTATATCTATTTGTATCCTGTTCTTTCCCCAGAACTGGGACTCAGAGAGGTTTCACAGCATTATGTATGTATGGCTCTCAAGGACAGATGTATGACCTTCTCGTCCTCTGTTCATTGGTGAAACACCCCACTCCAAATTTAATGAGCTGGCATAGTTGCATTTCTGGTGTTAACAGAGGTGTAGAAACAGTGACTACAAAGGAGATGTGGGCTGCAGCAACACTGCAGAAATAGTGCAGTTTGACACTGCTTTAACTGCCATGGTTCAATGTTATGGAATCCTGTGCCATGGTTGAGTGTTATGGAATCTTGACTGGGCTCAGTGCCAGGGTTATACAGAAGAAAGTAGTCATCTTCTACCCTCCAGCAGTCTCAACAGACCCCTTATAATGAATTTGAGCTGAATCTGTGAGACTGGATGCAAGGTCAAAGACTACCTCATCCTAGTAATCCTGAGTCTCCCTGCCACCACAGTGTGTTCATGTCCATGTGCGTTAGGGATGGAAAGAATATTTGAAAATATTCAAATAATGGTTAAACAAATGTTTTTCAAATACTGAGAAATTCTGACCCCCCCCCCCCCAAAAAAAACCAAGCAAACCTGGACTGATAGAGTTTTCCTAGTTCTAGGTGAGAATGATTTTCAATGTTTCATTTTTATCCTAAGGCTAGAAAGCTAGGGACCAAAGGAAAATTTCATGGGAAGAATTCTTATTTGGAGGGGCAATGCCCTAATTTCACCCTCTCCATAGCTATATCCCTAGTAGAGGATAGCATTGATGTGGATTTAACAGACCACACAAAATGTATAACAGATCTCTGGCAGTCGGCAATGAATTTAGAGCACTTTCAGCATTTAAATTGTGGTTATTGGGGTTTTTCATTTGCTGTCTACATTTGAACAGAAGCAGTCCCTCTTGGTTCACTACACTGATAGCTTTATTTTTTAAAAAATCAATGCCCTACCTGAAGACATGCGGGCGCTCTGCCCTGAGGCTTATTCACATCAACATCTACTAGCTGCCATCCTCCTGTAGCGTCTTCATGAAACATCTGGAGAGGGGGAAAAACACTTGTCAGAAGCAGTTTATGTGCTCAGACATACAAATAACACTGGAGATCTTCCCTCACTTCCCTTGAACATCATTCTGTCTAAACTGCATTCTGATCTTGCAGAAGAAATCTCTTGATATTATAGGAAACACAATTCAGCCCCCATTACTTTCTCACTGTAAATACTCAAACAACATTAATAAATAATAATAATAAATTTTATTTCTAGCCCGCCCCTCTGAACAAGCAATTGGGGCGGGTTACAACAAAAGTTAAAACTGTGTCAGTTAAAATATCACATCTCTTCCCTCACCACCCCCCTTAAGAAGAAAATTAATTCACAGTAGAGTTAAAAACATGGAGAAAAAACTGGAAGCAAGAAGAGCCCTCCCTTCAACCACCATCTTGAGGGAGAGAAAGGCAGGCCACCTCCTGCTGCAAGCAAGAAGAGCCCTCCCTTCAACCACCATCTTGAGGGGAGAGAAAGGCAGGCCACCTCCTGCTGGAAGCAAGTAGAGCCCTCCCTTCAACCACCATCTTGAGGGGAGAGAGATGCAGGCCACCTCCTGCTGGAAGCAAGAGGAGCCCTCCCTTCAACCACCATCTTGAGGGGAGAGAAAGGCAGGCCACCTCCTGCTGGAAGCAAGAAGAGCCCTCCCTTCAACCACCATCTTGAGGGGAGAGAAAGGCAGGCCACCTCCTGCTGGAAGCAAGAAGAGCCCTCCCTTCAACCACCATCTTGAGGGAGAGAAAGGCAGGCCACCTCCTGCTGGAAGCAAGAAGAGCCCTCCCTTCAACCACCATCTTGAGGGGAGAGAAAGGCAGGCCACCTCCTGCTGGAAGCAAGAAGAGCCCTCCCTTCAACCACCATCTTGAGGGAGAGAAAGGCAGGCCACCTCCTGCTGGAAGCAAGAAGAGCCCTCCCTTCAACCACCATCTTGAGGGGAGAGAAAGGCAGGCCACCTCCTGCTGGAAGCAAGAAGAGCCCTCCCTTCAACCACCATCTTGAGGGGAGAGAAAGGCAGGCCACCTCCTGCTGCAAGCAAGAAGAGCCCTCCCTTCAACCACCATCTTGAGGGGAGAGAAAGGCAGGCCACCTCCTGCTGGAAGCAAGAAGAGCCCTCCCTTCAACCACCATCTTGAGGGGAGAGAAAGGCAGGCCACCTCCTGCTGGAAGCAAGAAGAGCCTTCCCTTCAACCACCATCTTGAGGGGAGAGAAAGGCAGGCCACCTCCTGCTGGAAGCAAGAAGAGCCCTCCCTTCAACCACCATCTTGAGGGGAGAGAAAGGCAGGCCACCTCCTGCTGGAAGCAAGAAGAGCCCTCCCTTCAACCACCATCTTGAGGGAGAGAAAGGCAGGCCACCTCCTGCTGCAAGCAAGAAGAGCCCTCCCTTCAACCACCATCTTGAGGGGAGAGAAAGGCAGGCCACCTCCTGCTGGAAGCAAGAAGAGCCCTCCCTTCAACCACCATCTTGAGGGGAGAGAAAGGCAGGCCACCTCCTGCTGGAAGCAAGAAGAGCCCTCCCTTCAACCACCATCTTGAGGGGACTTAATTGTCTAATTAACAAATTGTAAGCCGCTCTGATAGCTTTGGCTGAAGAGCGGGGTATAAATAAAATGTATTATTATTAAATGTATTAAACAAAGTAAGACAATAAAAAGCAGCAACAGGGAAACAGGCCTGAAAAACCTACGTTGTATAGGGGATGGAAAAAACACAGGAAAGGAAGGCTGGAAGACACTAGGGCCTAGGTTTGGAGCCGGGAGGTGTTCACATTCTCTGGGAAGGCTTGCTGGAAGAGATGTGTCTTTAGGGCTTTTTTGAAGCCTTCTAAAGATGGAATAAGACGCATCTCATCCGGCAGGTCATTCCACAGCTTGGGGGCGACAGCTGAAAAGGCCCTCTGGGAGGTCTGGACCAGCCTGGTCTTCATGGGATGTAGCAGATTCCTCCCAGAGGATTGAAGTGTGCAGGGGGGGGGGGTTCATATGGGAAGAGGCGGTCCCTTAGGTAGGATGGACCCAAGCCATGTAGGGCTTTAAAGGTTAAAACCAACACCTTGTACTGTGCCCGGAAACTGATTGACAGCCAGTGGAGAGATTTAAGCACAGGTGTTACATGCTCTCTCCTAGATGTTCCAGCAACAAGCCTGGCTGCCATATTTTGGACCAGTTGTAGTTTCCGGTTTAGGCACAAGGGTAGCCCCATGTAGAGTGCATTACAGTAGTCCAAACGTGAGGACACCAGCATGTGTATCACAGTTTCAACTAGCAATAGCTCCTAAACAGAAGGACACAGAGCCAGAGTTGGCCCATAGGATGCAATGCAAAGAAAAGCAAGACTAAAGCAAACTTCACATATTTTGAAAAATCATTATTCAAGAGTCTTTTGAAAATGCACACTCATATGAATACAGTCACATCTGGTAATAGCATACACATGTGCATGAACATCCACATATGCACCTCTACCCCGTATACATATACAAACACACAATTGCAAACACAATACATACATAGATATGAATGGACTCAATATATATCTTGAGTCAAGACACTGAATGCAATAGATACGTCGCCTTGACTCACTACATTGGGAGAAAGGTAGCATACAAGTAAATAAAACAATAATAATAATTTAATGAGTAGTGCAGGGCAGTATAATTTAACAATGTATACTTGTTATCAGATTCTGCCATGGCATTAAGCAAATCATGTTTCTCTTGTTCTTCTCTTTCTCCTTCACTCAAAGGAAAACACGACACCCCAAATATATATCCAATTCCATCTAGTCCAGTACACTAAGATACACATGGTTGTGGTTGCTATCTCATAATTTTAAATTAAGGGTGAACTTTGTGTAGCCTGAGAATCAATTCTGATGGCAGATGAAATTATTCTGGGGCTAGCACATCCTAGGAAAGGTGTAGCTACAGGGGTGGGGCAAAATGAGGGTACTGTTCCCCAAAATAAGAATTATGTACCCTCAATCCCTTTCAGTCCCCAGATTTCTAACATTACAGTTACTTAGAAATTCAGTTGAAAATCTGGAATATAGTTTAAGCACCCAAAGAAAAGGGTCAAGCAAAAGTACCAAAAGAACATGAATATAGAAGAGTTCTGGGGGGGGGGGGGGGGATGATTTTCCATGTTTCACTTTTTGCAATGGTAGGAATTTGGGGACTGAAGGAAAACTTCATTGGGAGAAATTAATTGTTATTGGGGATATTTAGTCCCCTCCTCTACAATCACACTTCTGCATTCCAGTGATGGGCAGGCCCTAAAGCAAATGGATGGATTCAAACATATAGGCATATTTTGACCTTAAGGCTTTTACCAGCAACTAAACCTTTTGGGCATTTCAGCCTTTGAGAATAAGAGAAAAAAATAATCTGTACTAAAGCTGAGATACTTCAAAGTAATGGTATCATGGGAACCCAGAACGACTGAGCCACAAAAAAAGCTGAATTCAACCTCAAGGTCTAAAGTTCTCCCATTCCCATTTTAAATGGAAATGTATAAAACTAAATCTGGGAATGTTTGTTTGTTTGTTTTTTAAAATGGCCCCCCATGTTATAATTTCTCCCCAGTCTCTAGGAATGTGAATAATAATAACAGCCAACTGGACTGTTGTCATACAAATCAGTGCTGCTAAAATCAGCTGATATGTGAGACTGGCAGGATTTCAGGGAGACCTTCAGATTAGCACAGACCAAATGATATACATGATAATTGAGGTAATATATTGAGCACCATCCAAGACATTATATAAATGTTAAGTATTATTTTTATACTGTGATTTATGTATAGTAACATATTAACATGACTGTCACACATTACAAACACTCCAATTTCTTGTAGAGTATGAGTTTTAGAAAGTCAGCAGCCCTCACAGTAAAGGATCCTGGGCAGCCTGAGGCCTTATATCCAGATCCCAGCAGGCAAGGAAAGTGTAGCATTTGTGTGGCTGTCTCAAATCTCTCTATAGTATAGATCATTTGATTATGAGTGGGCGTCATGGCTGCCAGGACAGTTTAATGGGAAGGCTGAGGTCCTGCAACAATGAATGATGCGATGGGGAGGCATTGCCTCAAGGCTATTTTTGACATTATGATTGCTTGAGCTGAGACAATTGTCTGTATTGAGGTGGGAAAAGTTAAGCAGTTATGATCAGGGCCAGGAAAACAAAGGGCAAATAGGGGACAAAGAGGACAGGTATCATATAAGGCTGCACTGTATACATTTTCTGTTTGGGGTAGGTGGGTCCAATTGACCACAGAAATTCTACAGTATTCTGTTACGATGCAATGGTTATATAATTCCTTCTCAAGAAAGCACTCCTGGTATCTCAATTCATTCATTAAAAATAGTTTAGTGAGTTGCTGTAGTATTTAAAGATTATAGCCTGTCTTGCTAAATTATTAAATAGCTGAGATTTTCTTTAGGTATGCTGTTGGTTTTTCATTTAAAATGAAAAGAAATGCATAATGCAAGGAAACAATTTTTTTTAAATCCTACCTCCTTTGTTACAGGAAGAGTAATTGATATGGTCACCTAGGCTGCATCTGCACTGCAGAAATGATGCAGTTTGACACTGCTTTAACTGCCATGGCTTATTGCTGGGGATTCTGGGATCTGTAGTTTTGTGAGATATTTAGCCTGCTCTGTGAGAGAGCTCTGGTGCCACAACTTTAATCCGAGGATTCCATAGCACTGAGCCATGGCAGCAGAGAACTGATCCTATAGGCAATTCAAAAGTTACTTATTCATCACAAATCCTGCATTCAAAAACAGAAATAAATAAAATGGTCCGGACTTACAAAAAGGAAACTTTCCGTTAATATTAGAGGTAATATGTAGTTAATATTTCTTATGAAGAAACATTATAGAAGGATTTTGGCCAATGGGAAGGCCGTTGCCAAATGATACAATGCTATATTATCTGTTAGCCAGTGTGGTGTAGTGGTTTGAGTGCTGGACTAGGATTCTAGGGACCAGCATTTAAATCCCCACTCAGCCAGGGAAACCCACTGGGTGACCTTGTACAAGATGATGATAATAATAATAATAATAATAATAATTATAGCCCACCCCTCTGAACAGGCAATTGGGGTGGGGTACAACATATTTAAAACAGAAAACAGTTAAAATAGAATATTCCCATCCCAACCTCCCACCCCTTAAAATACAATTAAATTAACAATGAATTAAAACATGAAACACAGAACAAAACAATGCCAAAGCTACACTCTCTCAGCCTCAGAAAACCCCATCATAGGACCGCCATGGGTCGAAAATGATTTGAAAGCACACAACAACAAAAACATATAATCAGTATCTATGTAGTGGTAGCAGTCAGGAACCTTGTCTTCCACCCACATCTTTTCTCAGGAAATCCTTGCTTAATATATTTTCACTTCACAGCATTGCATTCCCTTCCTTGCCAGTTCTTCCTTTTCCTTTGCACAATGTAGGAGACACTCCCTGCCCCATATACCTGCTAGAGTCCTCTTGTTCATCTCACAGTGTCTCAAGCAACAGCAAAAAACCATAATTAGGATTGACAAATGATATATCGTTGTTGATGAATTATGGTAAGCATATAACCTTGGACTGTACAGACTCTGAAATCATCGAATTCTGAATTAGGTGGTTCATTGCATGCTGTAATGCATTCCTAATAGCTTCACAATAACTTGGAAAATGTATAAGAGGACAAGCAAGAGTTCATACACAGAAATATGTATTAGGCAAAGAGAATATTAGTATTTAGCAGTATCTACCTGTGTAGTAGCTGTTGATGTAGTACTGCTTCTGGATCCCCACATTTGTTGAAACTGCACACGGATTTCAGCAAATGTCTCAATGATGACAGCAATGAATACATTCTGTAAAAGAATTACGTATATACTCAAGTTAATAATAATGTACAGTAAAGCATTCAAGTCATTGGGGATGAGGGGAAACTGAGTCTAACACGATTTATAGTACACTTGCCAGAATGTTTTCTACAATACCTTAACAAGCCAGGCAAGAAAGAAAATTAAGGTGATAAAATAGAAGTAGGAGCGCCATCGAGGGAAGCTGTCAATTGCTCGATACATCAGGAAGACCCAGCCTTCTTGAGAAGCAGCTTCGTAAACAGTAAATATGCTTGTACCTACAAATAGAAAAGTAAAACATATATTTAGTGCAAATTAAAAGAAGCATTTTCAAAATGAACAGACACCATCTCTTTATCCAAGTTACTTTCTTCCATGACACAGGTCTTTACAAAAAGGGCTAACACAATTTTTCATAATAATTCTTATGGTTAGCTTCCAGTTGCTGCTACACTATGATGCACAATATTTGATCCTATGCATCTATGGATGTGAAAATGTTCAAAATGCTTAAACAGTAGTGATCAGGATTTGGCTTTGTATATTCATTGATATAGTAGCATGTGTGTGTGTGTGTTCCTATTGCTCAAGGCACATAAGCAAAATCTACAGTTAATATAAAAGCAAACATTAGACCTTGCACTGCAGATGCCTACCTCCTTACTTCTATTTAAAAATGGAAATACAAATTCCTCCCTTCTAAAATGAAGGCAGCTTCTAGACTTTTCAAAAAGCAAGGGAGACAAGGATCTTCTTTAGTTCTAAATAGAATTTTAAAAAACTCAACTCATTAAGATGGTTAAGAAAATCAAAAGGAAGAAAAATAATTAATCTGATTGCACATGATAAGGCACATACAATACACTAGAGATAAGATACATGCATAAATGCATACTCAGTTCTGATTCTTTAATAGCCTAGTCTTATTAGGCACTTAGAAATTGATGGCCATGCTGGTATCATGCCTGTGTCATCAGGAAATTCACAAGATATTTCACCAAGACTAAATTTCTGCAGTTACCCCAGGAAGCCAGTCTTTTAATGATAGACAAGAAAGATATAAGAGGCAAAGAAAAGCCTACAAATTCCATCCTAAAAGATACATCATTTGCACATGAACAGCAAACATATATAGCTAAAATTTCTTTAGCATCGTTATGTCCCATACCTCCCTTAAAGGATTTGGGTGTCATGCATAGAATTATCTCATTCTATCTTTGCATTATTGCTATGGTTGTGTAACAACAGGACAAAATACATGTGGCAATATCACATACTTTGCCCTTGACTGTACAATTTTTCTTTCAAAAATAGTCAGTATGGACCATCTTGCTGTGGTCTCAGTTTGGATCAGAGAGCCCACAGTGGCATATTGGATAGGAGAAAATGCTCCTATGGGTGCGCAACAGAAGGAAAAGGATTTTAGCCTCTCTATAGGTTTATCACACAAGGGGGGCAAACAGGATTTAAATGAGAGTTAAACAGGAATTAAACAAAAAATGCCTTATGTTTAACATAGGACATTTCCTGTTTAATTCCTGTTTAAATCCTGTTTGCTCCCTGTTTGCCCCCTAGTGTGATAAAACACTCTCACAATCTCTCTCTCTTTCAATATAGTGTTAAAGCTAGCTTTTTTCTGTCCCATAGTAACAGTGTCTTAAATTTTGGTGAAGAACAATTAAAACACATGACCACAAGTTGATATTTCAAATATAAAGGGATACTTTGAAATGATGTTTGTGATGTGGAATTGTTGCAGCATTAAGAATATGCCTTGAAGTGACTCAATAGGCGTGAGACATAATGTCAAGTAAAAAAAAATCTGTCACTGTAAAGATAATATTCTTATATTCCTGAAAATATTTTCCTTCACATTGACATTTGAAAAGCTGGGTCTATAATTTTGGAACAGGGGCTATTATGTTTTTAAAATCTGCTGCTCAAGACTTTTTTCCTTTCATGCTTGCTGGATCTACTTTAGGAAACTGTCTTAGTCTAAAAAGAAGAACACACATGACAAATATCTATTCTGAAGATGAAACACCCTTAATGATACCTATCTATTGCACTCTGGAGAAGGGATGAAAAAAACCCCTCCCATCATTTTTTTTTTTAGTATAATTAAATAAGGGGGATTTTATTTCTGGATCTGTAGGCAGACTTTGAAGCATCAAGGTTTTAATTACTCTTAATTATGGTGTCAAAGAAATCACTAGGGATTTTTACTGAACCTTGCAATTCTCCTCCTCCTCCCAAATGGAGTTCAACAGCTGTTACAGAAAAACAAATGCAAAATGGGGAAGGCTGCACACACACACACACAAACAGGGATGATGTTGACAAGCTGGAGCATGTCCAGAGAGCGACCAAAATGGTGAAAGGTCTGGAAACCATACCCTATGAGGAGTGGCTTAGGGAGCAGGGTATGTTTAGCTGGGGATGAGAAGGTTAAGATAGCTTAAAGTTATGATAGCCATGTTTAAATATTTGTAATGATGTCATATTGAGGATGGAGCAAGCCTGTTTTCCACTGCTTCAGAGACTAGGACACAGAGCAATGGATTCAAGCTACAGGAAAAGAGATTCCAACCTAAACATTAGGAAGAACTTCCTGATGATAAGAGCTGCCTCAGAGTGTTGTAAAATCTCCTTCTTTGCAGATTTTTAAACAGAGCTGGATAACTATATGGCAAGAGTGCTTTCACTGTACATTTCTTCATGGCAAGGGGATGGACTGGATGGCCCTTGAGGTCTCTTTTGTGATTCTATGATTCTATGTGTATGCATTTGTGCAAGAGCTGTTATATATATATATATATATATATATATATATGAAAAATGGATACAGAAATAAAAATTGTTTCCCATTATGTTTTTAACAAACTGAAAACTGTGCCACAGGCTTTGTTCACAATACATCTTAAATCAAAAAAACCCTTAGCACTTTCAGAGGTCACAAAGACTTTACAGAAAATTGTTGCCAAGGCCATCAGAAATTACTTTTCCCAAAAATCAATCATAAACACTAACTATTTCTAGATGCACCTTCTAGAGCATTTTCAGTAGGATTGCAAATGCTTTCTCCTTTTTTTTTTACTAGCAGATACTATATAACAGAGATATGTTGGGCTAGTGAAATAAGGTGGTAGATTTGCTCTGCATTTTAGTGCGACCATTAAATACTGAACCCTATTTCCCAAAATAAGTTCTGTACTATGGCTATCCTCTTGAAGGTTAAGACAAAGGACCTTATCAGATAGGAGGAATTTCTCTTTATTGCGAATGGAGCCAATTAGAGCCAATTCGAATTCATGTGAATTCGCTCGTTTAGCGAATTTACGTGAATTCCAATTGTATTTGGAATGCATTCAGAATGACTTCCCATTACCAAAAATGACCCCCCATTGCCCGAAATTGCATGAGATACTTTAATTTGCAATAATGTAAAACCCATGATTGCATTTGGAATGACTTCCCTTTTGCCTGAAATTGCGTGAGATACTTTAATTCGTAATAACATGAAACCCCATGATTGCATTCGTATTGCCATTAGATTATACTTCCAATTTCCAACGTCTGATAAGGTCCAAAGGCATCTGTACTACAGAAATAATCCAGGTTGACACCACTTTAACTGCCATAGCTCAATATTATGGAATTCTGGGATTTGTAGTTTGTTGTGGCACCAGAGTTCTCTGACAGAGAAGACTAAACGTCTCACAAAACTACAGTTCCCAAACTTATTCTGTGCAAAATTCACACATGGATGTTTTGCACAGACACACGCAACACGTTTCATTTACAGGAAATAGAAATGTGCAGCATTGAATGTTTTGATAAATTATAATTACAATTTGGTCTGAAAGTTCCTTAGGTCAAGAACTGCCAGAGATTTATTGACTTGTATCAACACAGAGGTGTGTTGATTTTTGTGAAGAAAATCCTATTTCCTGATTAGAAAATTCAAAACAACCACATGTTCATTTTGTACAGAGTAATCCTCTATTTTAGAATTTCTGCACTGAAAATAACATGTAAATTTTGTGCAGATTAAGTCTCAAATGACAAATATTTTCAGTCAGTCCAGGATTTTTCATGTCAGGTTTTCTTGACACTCAAAAATATGTTTTTGAACCATTTTCTCATATATGTTTTTCTACTCTTTTCAGATATTCTTTCCATCTTTAGTCTAAGCTGCTAAGCAACAGCAACAAGAGATCGCACAACAGAGCTACCCAGCAGTTTCTCTGGCCGCCCAGAGGCCCACTTTGTCAATGGCTACTCTGGCACTCTATTACAGGACCTAACATCAGGGGTTCCTATATCTGCCCCAGGATGCCTCCTCTTAACTAAAACTTACAGCGCTATATAAATAAAATTAATAATAATAATAATAAAAAACATGCAACGGGCAATGTTTGTTTTCAATCACACTACATGTTGTGCAGTTTACCAATGCAAGGACATCATCCATCAACTGCTTATGAAGAATCTCTTTTAATAAGGTAATTATTGTTGTCTGTACTCTCTACATTCCATTTCCTTGTTTATAACCCCTCCCCAGTCAAATCATATGTCTCTCTATCTGTGTGTGTATATATATATATATATATACACACACACATATACAGAAACTTAATATTTTATGTGGATTGGAAAAGGAAATGTTGCAAACATAGGTCTGCAACAAGACTAATTCCTCTGGGAAGTGTGTATACCTAGCAAATATTACTGCAAAAAGCAGATTTCCTTCTACTGCAAGAGCCTGAAAAATCATTAGAGAAACTAAAAAAAATCACCTTGACTAGCCCATTTGTTGTTGTTGTTGTTGTTAACTGCCTTTGAGTTAGCTATGACTCATGGTGACCCTGTGAATGAGACATCTTCAAGCCCCCTTGTCTTCAGCTGCCCTGCTCAGATCCTGCAGGTTCATGGCCATGGCCTACTTGATTGAATCTATTCATCTGATACGCGGTCTTCCTCTCTTTCTACATCCACCTTTCCTAGCATTGTTGTCTTTCCCAGTGAGTCATGCCTTCTCACAATATGGCTAATGTAGGTTAGCCTAATTTGGTCATCTTGGTTTCCAGGGAGATTTCAGGCTTGATCTGTTCTAGAACTCATTTGTTTATCTTTTTGGCTGACTATGGTATACTCAGCACTCTTCTCCAGCACAAATGAGTTGTTTTTCTTTCTGTTGTCCTTCTTCACTGTCCAGCTGTCACATCCATACATAGTGATGTGAAATATGATGGCATGGATGATCCTCACTTTGGTATTCAGCTTGATGTCTTAGCACTTTAATATCTTATCTAATTCCTTCATAGCTGCCCTTCCCAATCCTTTTCTTCTTATTATTTCTTGACTGCAATTCCTGTTGTGATCAATGATCTTTAACTATTTCAATTTCCTCATCATCTGTATCAAATAAACACCTACAAAAGTCTACTTGGATTTTTTTTTAATTGTTTATCTCACAGAGCAAGCCTATCTACTTAAAAAAGTCCCATTTAGTTCAATGTGACATTCTCAGGCAAATATTTACAGTGGTCCCCCGGGTTATGAAGGTAATCCGTTCCAGGATTACCTTCGTAACCCGGAAGCTTTCGTTTCCCGGGGGACCGCTTTCGCTAATGGACCGCGTGGCCGATTTAAAGGGGCTGCACGGTTTTTTTCCCCGTATCCTGGGGGATCTTTCGGATCCCGGGGGATACATTAGCGGTCCCGCCGCTTTCGGATCCCGGGGTTTTCGCAACCCGGGGGATTCATAAGCCGGGGGACCACTGTATATAATGCCAGCCAAAGGAACTGGCGTCAGAACCTAATAAATTCCTGCAGACAACAAATTTCATAGATGGGCCATCACTGATAAGGCCCAATTGCAAAATAACAAACAAAAAAACCCCTATCAAGGTACCAGATTAACCAAAAAAATTATTACTAGACAATCAGCAAGCAAAGGGAAATTTTTATTGGTGATGGACTTAAGTTAAACTGGGGACAAAGGTCTTTCCAACTTACATTCATTTCTCATGTACTTCATTACAGGACTGTAAAAACAATTGCAGGTCTGTGCGCATTTGGGAGGAAAATACAGATATTTTAATAAAAAAAGATAGTCAATAAAAATTGGTAACCTAGTTTGCTCAATATAACCTACTAGCTGGGTGTTTCCCTCAAAAGGGGTAGAAAAGCAAAAGATTTAATTCTTGTAACCCCAAAAGTTGATGGAAGGTCAGAAAAGGAAGAGACAGAAAATAGTTTAAAATTGATGTCAAAACCAAAATTTGAGTAAATCTCTAGGAATGTGAGTAATTTTTTGATGTACCATTCTTATCTTTACCAGTTTGCCACTTGTTAGTATTCAACAGGTAAAGAATGACTAGGTATTTAATACACACTAACTGTGAAGCTTCTTCTTCCAGGTCTCACTCATGATACTTCCCCCCCCCCCTGACATTTTAGTGAAGGTTCAGCATGAAAAAGTAATCCAGACTTTGTGTGTGTTTTAATGTTTTCTCTTTGGAATCAAAGAATAGTAACTTCTACTCTCAGTTTGTGGCCAACTATATTTTGCTGTTACACTTGAAAAGGTGAACCATAGTTTATAGCTGATTACACTGAAACTTACAAAACCTGCAGTCCTCATTCACAGGCGACTGCAAACCATGGTTTGTCTATTCATTAAACGATTCTGACCTCAGCACTCAAAGTAAAAAGAATAAAATCACAAGGTATAATAAGCCATGGTTAGAACAGTTAAAACACATTTAAAATAAAAAGACAAATAATCAGATGAATAAAACAAAATAAATTATAGCATACCACTTCACACATACTACTGCTGTATAATTTAGAACTCAAAGACCTGCTCAAATAAAAAAGTCTTGACCTGCCAATGGAATGAGAGCAGGGAGGAAGCCAACTGGACTTTCTGTGGAAGGTGTCCACAGCCTGGGAACAGCCATGGAGAAAACTCTCTCCTGTCTCCTTATCAAGTGTGCCTGTGTAGGTGATGGGATCAAGAGAAAGCCCTCCCCTACAGATCTTAAAACTCATGCTCTCTTGTAAAGGGAGATAAAACCTTTCAGATAGTCTGGATCCATATGATTTAGGATTTTAAAGATCACAGTCAGCACTTAGAATTGTGTTTGGGAACAAACTGCCATCCAGGGAAGTTGTTTCAACAAGGGAGCACATGATCCATTTAACCAGCCCCAGTCAACAGCCTGGCTCCACCACTTTGGACCTGTTGAAGTTTACAGTTTCCAAAAGCAGCCCTATATATAGCATTTTATAATAATCCAAATGCAATGTAATCAAAGCATGTGTTCACTGCAGCCAGACCTGATTTCTCAAGGAATGGGCATAGCTGGTGCACTTGCTTTAACTATGCAAACACATACCAGACCACCACCAAAACCTAAGCATCCAGACTTAATTCTAAGTCCAGGAGTACAGTCAATCTGTGAACCTGAGATTCTGGGGAAGGGGTGTAACCTTATCCAGCAAGGCTGAATCCCCATTCCCTAATCTGCTTTGGGACTGACCAAGAGCACCTCCATCTTGTCTGGAATAAATTTCAATTTGTTTGCCCTCATCCAGGAGAACTGACAGGATAACTGGATTAGTACAGAGATAGCTTCCTTGGAATAAGATATAAAGGAGAGGCAGAGTTCAGTGTCATCAGTGTACTGGTCTAAATAATGTGTCTAAATAATGACCACACCTAGGAACTGAAGCGCTGTTTGAAAGGGAGAGATTCTTGACTGAGGGTACTGGAATACTATGGAATTTCTTCTCTTTCTCTTCTTCTCACTCCTTTCTTTCCACTAGCTTGAAATAATGTTCTTTCCTTCCTAGTGCACAGGATAACCTTAGGGATAATAACTACTTTTAGCTTTCATTCTGAGGAAGGTGACAGAGTTATATTTAATTTCATTCCGAAGTAAAAATGTTGAGACCTGTGCTCTTGACAGAGATTTTAGCCTCTTTCTGACAGAACAGTCCCTGCACTTCTACAACTATATGTCTTCCAGATGTAGCAGTGAGGAAAGAGGAGACTACTGTATAACCAAGGGGCTTATCACATTTACAAACAAAATGGTTTACCTATTCTGGCTTGAATTCAGGATCTGGGATGCTCCCAAATGTTGTCATACCTAAATCGCCTCTGATCTAGCTGGGATTACATCGCCTGGATGCATCCCAGGTTGAAGCCTCACTTGGCCAGCACTTTTTCAAAGTCAAGGAGTTTCTGACTTCAAAAATTGGCCAGCTGAGTGAGGCTTTGACCCAGGATGCATTCGGGTGGCAGCATCCCAGCTAGATCAGCGGCCATTTAGCTATGATAACTTGCAGGGGGATCCTGGATCCTGAATAAAGCCTGAAGAGGTAAGCTGGCTTCTTTGTTAATGTGATAAACTTCTAAATTTCCTATCCAGTTTGAGGTTGCGGCATGGTGGGGAGGAAGAACCACATTTCCCACTAATGTTCCAAAGCTTGATCCAGATTAAGGGATGATGCCACTGGGAAGGCAAATGAGAGTAGGGGAATCCAGCTCTTATTTCCAATTGCCATATGGGAAAAAATGGGAATGGTGTTGGCAAGTAGACAGGACAGGACAGATGGCATTAGAGGGAAATTCCAGGGTTCTAATTCAGGTATGGGAGTCTCCACGATACTGTTATTTCACTAATTTATGGAGACTCCTGGTATTCATGGAGAGAAGTGGCTTTCCACTTTCTTTACAAGTTGCTTGGTGTTGTAGAAAATAGAGATCAGACTTAGAACTTAGACTTAAGTTTACAGAACATCTTTGTCTATTAAATTAATAAAAGAAAATCTCAGAGATATAGTAAGCTTTACTTTACACTTGCCTTCCCTGGCTTTTTGCTGCAAATTGTTTGTAAAGTTAAACTGCTAAAGTGAAATGAATTATATTGTCTGTATTTCAAATGAAAAACCCCCAAAGGGAAATGGCCTGTGTGGTGGAATAAAAATTTTGCTAGACAGCTGTAAAGCAGGGAAGTGGATAGTTTTATTGAATTAAAGAATTTCTTTTACACTCTATACCCGGAAAGGGTCTCAGAACAGCTGACATACAAACAGAAACAAAATAAATCTTTCAGTTTATTTTATTTACTATTTTATTTTTTAAATTTGGTTTACAGCCCCCTTCTTCCCATGATGGGACTAAAGATGGCAAATCTAACCATTCATCCCTAGCTTTGGAAATATGGTTTCAAGAGAGAAAGCAACCGATGGTAGGAAGAATTCAGCAACCCATGCCTGTCTGACATTTCTGCAGTTGAAATAGCTCCTCTCTTGTCAGCTTTACCACTGAGCATCACACCCTGTGTTCTAGTGTTCTCCTACTTTTATACCATGTATAGCAGTGATTCCCAAACTTTGGTCCTCCCTGTGTTTTCATCTTCAACTCACAGAAGCCCTAGACAGCTTGGCCAATAGTCAGGAATTCTGGGAGCTGAAGTCCAAAACATCTTCAGAATTTTGGGCACCACTGATGTATAGGAAACATGTGGCCCTCCCTCCAGACTGGGCTCCTCACCACTCAATACACTGGCAAGAGTTGATAAGAGCAGAAATCCAACATCTGGAGAATCACTTCTATGTTACATTAATTTCAGCAATGAATTATATGAATCAGGCAGGATGCAAAATCCACACTGTTTGACAGATGAGGAAGTATCTTATATTTGGGTTCTGCTCCTGTTCAAACAGATAACACCACCACCTGAAGGAATATCTGTAAGCTTCACATGCAGCCTGATTACCTAGCAGATATCATCAAATGCTTGAAAACTGGAATGGTTTGCCAGTGAATAGATCCAATTACTATTAAAATGCATAGAGCACATTTTGACATGCAATGTGGTTGGCACTCTTCATCTTAACCACCACTGCAACAAATTAAGTTGTGCAGTGATTGCCATTGCACTCTAGCAGGTAAAGACTTGAGAATGAGATTGAGGCTACTGAGGGACCAGGGGTGCAGTGGAGCCAGAGTTCATGGCTACCAGTCCTTTCAGATCAATATGGACAATAAGCTCATTGTTTACCTTCTATCTCCCCATACTGAAGGCCTCGCTGTTACCTCTGAGAATTAGTAGAATCATCACAAAAACTGGCATGAAGATGTGGGGATGGATTTCTAAATAAAATATTGTTGCCAGCCATATCTTTTGTAATGCAAAATATTTGGGAGTACAGTAGGTTGATCCTGAATAGGAAAATAAACCAATTTGTTTGACAAAAGACTTGCTGCTGCTGAAGACGAAAAACCACTTTACAGGTACCTGGTTTATGGATGTGGCTCAACTCATCTAGCTGCATTTTTGGTCTTCCCGTGCAGGCCTGGTTCATGATGACTGCCTGCACTTCAAAATTTTCTACTGCACCAGTATCAAGGAGTGTGCACTGATCACAGAGGGTGATGCATTATTTGCTTGGCTCTGGACTTGTAATTAACAATGCTTCCCTGTTGGATACATTTGTGTTGTCTGCACAGATGCTGTTGAAAGAGCAAGCTGGCATAACTAGCAGGGCTAGTTGACCTGGCATCTCTCTCTAGTCACTAATTAATTAACAGCCTCCTTTCTCCATTAAGGGACTCAAGGCATTTTACAATAATTTAAAACAAAAGTTGGCAAAAATGTTATAATACAGAAGTTAAAAAAATGTACACAATTAAGCAAGAGTACCATCAAAAGCAGAAAGTTTAAAACAATTGAAAATACATTTAAAGCATCATTAAAAACATTTCAGATAAAAACACAGCACATCCCTATTCTGTACAATAGTTGATGAGTGCTCATATTCTTGAAATGCAAAGGTGAAAGGACTTAATTGAACTGCCAGTTACTCAGAGCCAGCATAGTGTAGTGGTTTGAGTGGTGGACTAGATCACTTGGTGAACACTGTTTGAATTCCTGCTTGGCCATGGAAACCCATTGGGTGAGTCCGGGCAAGTAACACTCTCTTCGCTTCAGAGGAAGGTCATGACAAACCCCATGTGAACAAATCTCCTTAGGATCACTATAACTCAGAAATGACTTGAAGGCACACAACTACATTACTCAAAAGTGATATAAAACAGAAGTTAATTTCTTCTCTTTAAATAGAGAAGCTTATTATATGTAGATTTATATATATATTCCACTGAGCATAACGTTATGTTTAATTAAGAAATAGGTAATTATAAATTATACTGTTAATATACCCAAGGTTTAGTCCTGACCAACACAAAGCAACTTATTTATTGCTGTTGCTGTTGCTGCTGCTGTTTCTATCTTGCCTTTTCCCCAGCCTGGGACTCAAAGCAGCTTACAACAATGAAAGAAAAGTATTAAAAATCCACAAGATACAAAAGTTGAAACACAATTAAACAAACAAACAAAGAAAAATGAAAACTAGGTTAAAACATACATTATTAACTCTCTCACACACACCCACACACCCACACCAGTACAATTAGCAATATCCAGTGCATTTTGTTAAGATGGGCCTTATATAATCACTCATCAAATGCCTGTCATAATAGAAACGTCTTTGCTTGTCCTTGAAAAGAAAAGGTAAAATAAAACAAAACACCACCTTTGCCCTGAAAACACCGTTTTACTCTATACTGGCCTTTAAAACACAAAAAGTGACACTAGGTGGCGATCGTGTTCTTTGTGCACATCACAGACAGTGACTATACTGGTTCTAAAGAAACAGAATGAGGTTAGTGATACCTTTAGACTAGTCTGGTGGTTCGGATTGATGGAGCAGTCTCTTCCTTATGCTTTGCAAATATATATATATATATATATATATATTCTATGAATATTTAGAACAGCTGATGAAGAATTTTTTGTTTTGCAAAGTAGCTGCTGAAATACTGTCAGTCCTGTAGCATGTTTAATCCTATCTACATGGAAGATTGGTATGATTGAGCTCTCTTACTAATCAGAAAACATTTTCACAGAAGAAACAACAGCTTTTACCCGTCAAGGAATATGCTCTTTAAAACAACGTGGCTCCATCAATATACACGTCTACCAAAGTTCTGACCAGTATTAATGTCTCTTGGGTGTTAGCAGAAAAGAATTAAAAGCAGGATGAAGCCTGACATACTTGATATGAGAAATCAATTCAGTACCTCAGCAGGTAGGGATCATAGATGTCTATTACCACTACTTAATAGGACTCTTACTGGTCCCAGCTGGTTCCCTACCAAAGGTCTTAGCTTTTTGGATACTTTTACATTATGCCTTTCCTCCAATGAGCTCAAGGTCATGTATGCAGCCCTTTCCCCTCAATGTTATTCATACAGCAACCATGTGAAGTAGGTCAGGAAGAGAAAGAGAATGGATAACCCAAGCTCACCCAATGAGTTTCATGACTCAATCTGGGCCTAAGGCAGATCATTCCATGGCTGAATGTCTCTCATGCTTTCCAAGTTCAATAACAGATTAAAATCCCTTAGGGTTGTCATATCCACTGAAGACAGGGAAAAAAATCAAGGGTTTCAAAACAGGTAAGAATTTTTGATCCATAGACATGCTTGCCATTCTTCTCCCACTTTCTGTTTTAAACCAACCCTGGCCTATCTGGTTGCCCTTCAAATGTTTTGGACTGTAAAAACCATGCTGGGTAGGGTTTGTGAGAGCTGTAGTCCAACATATCTGCAAGTTGGGAAGGCTGTTCTACCAAGAGCATCAACAGTCACAAATGAATGAATGTTTGGATATACCTTTTAATGGCTTTTGGGGTGTTTTTGTTTTTTGGAATTTTGTTTTTTAAATGAAGGGATATTAACACTACAAACCATCCTCAGCACAGGCTGCCATTGATTGCAGAGAAACATACACTTATATATCTAAGTGATATATAATAAAGAGTTTTTATTGTGTGGGGGTTTTTATTTCACTTTGGAATCCTTTTCAGCTTACCACAATATCCATTTTGAATAGTGGTATTAGCATAACTTGTGTTTCCCTAGGTAAACTCAATTAATTTCTCTTAAAAAAAAACCCCATACCTAATTAGTTGTGAATCATTATAGTATAGGGCCACAAGAAATTGCATAGTGCATGCTATTCCTGATTTTTAAAATTCACATTCATACTTTTGCCATTTTGCTTCAGTGAGTATGGATTTTAGAAATAAATTATGTTCTCAGGAACCTCACAAACAATCTCAAAGTGACAAGGTCTGGAAATATCATGACAGTTGATGGGGGAAGTTTTTATGTGGGCAAACAGTCAATAATCTTTTCCTAGTGCTAATATCCCCTCATGCATCCACTGGCAGTTTAGAAAAGGAAAAGACTCAGTGAACTGAAGAATCGTTCACACCTTTCATGCTGCACCATCTGGATCTTTTACACAGAATAGCAGGAATGCAAAATATGAGTGCATTTTTTTCTCTAAATACTGTGCAGAGCACATATGCTACATAAAGGGGGGGGGGGAACGCTTCAGACCATAAATTGCTTATTTTGCGCCACCTGCTACTTGTGGAGTAAGAAAAACAAAACAGGAAAAGAGAACTACACCAAAGTGCTTGTAATAAAAGGAAAAAAACCTCAGCACTTGCCAAGTAGGAAAAAAGGAGAGAAGATAAAGGAAAGGCCACACAGAGAAAAAACAAACAAACCAATGGGTGGCCTCTCACAGCCCAAGAGCCCCTTGTTTACTTACTCATTTAATATATTTATATCAAGCCCTTCATTTCCAAAGGGTTCTGAGGGCTACTAGCAATTGAAACCCAAACCATAAATATTACAATGTAAGGCAGCATAATATTAGATTTTAAAAATAAATATTTGATGTCAAATCACCTTCAGTTTTTTTAGGATTGTATGCATGAGACACTGCTACAAGTCCTTGTCACCAAGGTCTTGTCACCATGTCCTGCTCAGGGCTTGCAAACTCTGAGCAGTGGCTCCCATTTTTGAATGAATCCATTTGCAATGTGGTCTTCCTCTTTTTCTACTGCCTTCCACTTTCCCCAGTATTATTATCATTTACAATGTATCATGGGAATTTATTGGACGGGAGGAATTTCTCTGTATTTCAAATGGAGCCAATTTGAATTCACGTAAATTGGCTAGTTTAACAAATTTGCATGAATTCTAATTGCGTTCGGAATGCATTCAGAATGTCTTCCCATTGCCTGAAAATGACTTCCCATTGCTAGAAATTGCTTGAGATACTCTAATACGCAATAACGTAAATCCCATGATTGTGTTGGGAATGACTTCCCTTTTGCCCAAAATTGCGTGAAATACACTCATACGCAATAAAGTGAAATCCCATGATTGCATTCGGATTGCCATTGGATTATACTTCCAATTTCCATCGTCTGATAAACTCCTTAGTCTCTCATGTCCAAAGTATGGCAGGCTCAGTTTAGTTGTCTTGGGTCCTAGGGAGAGTTCAGGCTTGATTTACTCTAAAGGTAAAGGTATTTCCTTTTGAAAAGGTTGTCAAGTTGTGTCCAACTGTAGGGGGCGGTGCTCCATTACTAAGCCGAAGAGCCAGCATTGTCAAAGACTACTTTGTGGGTCATGTGGCCAGCATGACAGCACAGAATGCTGTTTACTTTCCAAGTGAAGTGGTACCTGTTTATATACTTGCATTTGCATGCTTTTGAATTGCTAGGTTGGCAGAAGCTGGGACTAGTGATGGGAGCTCACCCCATCACATAACGCTTGGGCCTCGAACTGCCAACCTGCTGATCTTGCAATCAACAGAGTCAAAATCTTAATCGCTTGAGCCACCATGTCCCTATTTACTCAAGGACTCATTTATTTGGGTCCTGGACAGATGTGTGTGTGTGTGTGTGTGTGTATCTCACCCTATATTATGGGATCTCAGGGCACTGTACAAATAAGGTTAAAAACATAGATAGTTGTCAATGCCCCATAAAGCCAGAGCCAGGAGGGTCAAAAATTTGCTGGCTTTTTTTTTTTTAAAAAAAGGTCTTCACATAGCATCCCAAAAGATAATGGAAAAGGCACCAGGCAAGCCACTTTCGGCAGTCTATTTGAAGGATGGGTTGCCAGCACATGGCAAACATTACCCTCATTCCCTCAGGAAACAGGGACCTCTGAATAGGAATTGCTAAAGGAGATCCATACATTCAGTTTCCTGTGATGGTGAATAAGCATGTATGATCAGCAAGCTTTTATGGAGTATCATCAGAACTTTTCTGAACTATTGCAATTGCACATTTTACTTTTGGGAGTGGTTGGTTAGCCAACAGTCCTTTCATTTAGCTGTGATGACTGGGTGATGGGTAGTCCAACTGTAGATTGGAAAGTTTGAGGAAAGCAGATTTAATAGCATAGGCTCTTAAGTGGTAAAGGACTTCCAAGAAACTTTAATACATTTGTAAAGATACAAAATCAGCATGACCATTACACGTTGAGTACACAAAGGGATCTTGTAGCACCTTTGAGACTAACTGAAAGAATGACATTGGTAGCATGAGCTTTCATTGGTTTCAGCCTACTTCCTCAGATGTTACTAAGGAAGGTGCTACAGGATACCTTGCATATTACTAACACACCTATGCCGCCTTTGAATGCTACCATTACAAGTTGAGTCTCCCTTATGTGAAATTCCAAAATCTAAAATTCTCCAAAATCCAAAACATTGAGAGCTTCAGCACAAATATTGTGGTACGTGCATTTGCGAAGCTGGAGAAGGACCAGAGGCTGAGGTTAGATGTGAATGAACCAGGAGTGTCACCACCACTGCCTTGAAGACAGAAGCCAGTGTTTCAAAGGGTTCCTGAGATCTCATGAACAGTAATAATTTCAGTTGTATAAAATAAATTGGTGCAGTATTTACAGACTGCAGAGAGACACTGTTGAGAGAGCAACTTGGATTTTGGGCTGTCCATCAGGCTTCCATTGCTGCCAAGGATGCTCTCTCCTATTGTTTGCCAGCTTCTGGTGTTGTTTGCCTCCTCCCAGCCTGCCCCCCACTGCCTTCCCTTGCTACCAGCACCATCCGAGTCATCAGAAAGTTCACTCTATTTTTCATGCAGATTTTTAAAAATCAAGTTTTTGAAATCCTATCCTGTCTCTCTCTCCAGATGTGTCTTTCTATAGTGTCACATTAATCATGTCTTTCTGCAGCTCACAAATACAACACCATTTTATTTTATATAAGGTACCTGATTACTGAACAGGAGGTCTCTGGGGAGGCTTCCAGACACCTACTTCTGCTTTCACTGTGGCAGCAACGTTAGTGCCGATCATTTATTTGCAGGACAGAAGCAGGAGGCTGGTAAATAATCCAAATAACCCAAAATATACAAAGTATGACACACTTGTCCCAAGTATTATGGATAAGGGAGATTCAACCTATATTATTAATAATTAACAACGTGGTCATCTGGTTATTTTATTGACCATTCCCATACAGTGCACATTTTGCATTTCTTTATCTTCTTTGATTACCATAGGAGACTTGACTAATTTAACTTTAAAGTTCTCTCTCACTTCTCTCTCAAACAACGTTAAAAACTTTATCATTGAAGAACAAATTCAGTACTGTCCAGCATTAAAAGAGAGCAACCACACAATTTGCAACTAAGCCTGCTCCTCCATATTGTCAATTAGTCCTCCAAAAAAAAGCAAAATATGCTTGATATTTACTTGCTTTTAAAGTAGTGTGATGCATTATTATCAAGTCATGTCTACAGCAGCTCCCCATCAATATGAGATATATGAAAGTTTAATATTTTCTTCCACTTTATACAAAACATCCACCATAATTTACAATTTTAATACCTTCACCATTTCAACAGTATAGTTAATTAAGAGCTAGAATATCAAAGTGCACTTGTTTCACATTTTCATTTTACTGATATTATGTTTCCTCATGATTTCTGGCCTTTCCCCAACCAAGCTAATTATGCCTAGAACAATACTATGCTGGCTCTTTTCACACATCTGAGAACAAAAGTACTCTTTTAGAAACTTTGTCTTTTTTCCCTTGACAAGTATCGTTGTTTTGCAGTTCTTCACACAATTACTATTGATGATAGCTATGATCTCATGAACCTAATTATCCAAGGAGAATAACAGTGGTTGCTATTATTTTTAAAGGTTCCTGAATAAAATTTCCAAACCTGTCTTGCAATTACCATTTATTCCATAAGTTCATTTTCATTAACCAGGCCTTCTGAGGTAGAAAAGTTCATACTCAACAAAAAACAGTGTGGTTAAGATCTTGTATTTTAGAAGTTACCCATTCCAAAAATAAAATAAAATAAAAAAACCTCGCAAACTATAATCACCATTGTATTGCACAGGTTTTAAAATGACCCTTGGGTCAGGAAAGAAATTTGTCTGGCATGTGTGCATTTGTATTACTTCGATATATTAATAATATCCAAAGTAATTGTCTAATCACATTTGAACTTCTGCACTAGCCATTGACATTATATTACTCACAGCACTGAAAAGTAAAATCTTTTAGCATAATATCCCTGAGTAAAAAAATGTGGACCACTTTTAGATCATTGCAACCCAGTTCAGAGCTGATGACACAAGAAATGTTTTTCTTTTGGATTTTTATTAAAACCCAGAGATGACACAGACTTTGTGAGAGAGGCTCATTAACGCAAGACAGCAGTGGTCCCTTCAGCTGGCTCTTAGCATGATGCGAAACTACAACTGTTATCAGTTCCAGCTGGCATTCATAATGGTGAGAAATGCAGGATGGTGTAGTTCAGCGACATCCAAGGACTACTTTTTACCTATCCCAGTAGAAACCTGGGAAATCAGGCATTCTCTACCTACTGAGTGAAACAGGTGTATTTCCTCACCCATCTCTTTGGACTGAGGGATTCTTTGCCATTTCTCAGCTAATCTGTATTTTGTTTTGGGTCTCATCTTCATTTTCTGACCATTTAGGCACTCAATTTGTTGTGGTGGTATCAACAAAAACAACAACCCTGGATGAGTCACAGTCTCTCAGCCTTAGAGGATAGCAGTGGCAAACCCCTTCTGAAGAAACTTTCCCGAAGAAGAGTCATAATACACGTGTACTTATGATTGCCATAAATCCAAACAATTTGAAGATGCACAACAGCTACAGTAATATATTATTTCTTGGCCACCTCTGCCTGCACAATACATCACATAACAACAGTTCAAAGTGAAAATAGTATGAGTACATATTAAAATGAATCAACATATGTTTTAAAACCCAGACTTTAAAAATAATTTGGATAGGCCTGCCAGGAGAAACTGGTCTTTATTGCTAATTTTAGCTCAGATAACATCTCGATCTGATAAATCTCTTGGGGAGGTCAATACATTATCTGGGGCATCTGAAAAAAATGTTCTCTGGATTACAGTTTTGGATAACTGAAGCAGATGTCTTCCAGAGGACCTGAATATACAGGGCAGATTATATGGACGCAAGCCATGTAAAGTCCAGGAACTTTTGTACTTTGTCCAGAAACTAATTGGCAGCCAATGGAGTGATTTTAATATTGGGGTAATATGGTCATACCTAGATCTACCTATAATTGATCGGGCTGTCATGTTTTGAACCAATTAAACTTTCTGAACTTGGTGCAGAGGTAGCCCAATATACATCACATTGTAGAAGTCCAGCCTTACGGTTACCTGTGCGTGTACTACCATTCTTAAGTCTTGGAACTGCAGGATATTTATATGGAAGAATGGGCAGACTCTTTAGCAATCTTTTAGGGTATTTATTATATACAATCATAGATATACAAGCATACAAATTCCTTTTAGGGAAAAACAGATATACCAATGTCTGAGCACAATTCTTCATTCCATTCCATTGTATAACAGGACATACAGTGGGCCCTTGTTATCCGCTGGGGTTTGGCTCCAGGACACTCTGTGTATAACAAAATCCGTATATGCTCAAGTGCCATTAAATATAATGGCACAACAAAATGGTGTCCCATATATAAAATAGAAAATCAAGGTTTGCTATTTGGAATTTATGTTTTGGAGGAATATTTTCAAGCCGTGAATGCTCAAATCCGTGGATAAAAAATCCGTGGATAAGGAGGGCCAACTGTATAAGGCATCATATATTCATTATGTTATAGGCTTCCAAGGGTTAATATCCTTGAGCATTGCAAATCAATAAATAATTTTATATCTATTTTATCTTAACCTAGTTTTTTGTTTTTTTCTGAGTTGTTTATCAAGTAGGAACAGCAGCTTGGAGGCTACATCATAGCTTCTTCTTTATCTGCTGTAGACTGGAAAAGCTGATTTCAGATTCTTCTTGGCTTCTTTTATTCAATCCCCCTCTGCCCAGTTTATCAACTGTTCTATCTGGTCCAAACAGATAAGAGATCTCTAGTGGGTCTTCTTTGTGCCAACCATCCTCTTTTCCAGATTGCTGAGTTAATAAAAACCTGACTGTGGAGACAGGATCGTTCTCCCATCCTTATCCCATCCATAACCCAAGTGAAAGTGATTGCGTAAATCACTTTCACACTGCAGCCAGCTGAAAAGCACTTTCAGCTGTCAGCTGAAAGCACTTTCAATCGTCATGGTATTAATGGGTTAAGCCATTAATATAAAAGACTGAAAATCACAGCTTAAAGCGCTTTCAGCTGTCAGGTGAGTAAGTGCTTTTCAGACGGCTGCAAAAAAAGGTTTTTATTAGCTCAGCAACTTGTGTAATTACTTTCATTCATACTTTCCTGCTGGGTCAAGTGGGAAAATCCTTCCCACGATCAGGCAGGAAGGATGGGACAGGGATGGGACAATGACATCCTGTCCCTCATGTGATAATCTCCCGCGCATAGTTAGATCTAGGCCTTTGACTATCATCCACTCTGACTGCATTAGCCAGTCAACTGCATCAGTCACCACAACACTTGCTGTGGGTTTATTCTCTGTCATGTCTGTTAGACATTCTCTCATCTTGTTTACCAATGAGCAGATATTCTGCCTGAAATGAGGCTATTGCTAGACCAGTAGGACACCTGTCCTTTAATACACAAGGCTTTCTACATAATATATTATATTCTGTATGTTATATTTCCAGGTATATTTCCAGCTCCAAAGATGGCAACAAAATCATCACACCTACAACCAAATCATCCAAGCCTATAACATGAGTAACCTTTGCAATGGCAAGGGTGGGAATCATATGGCTCACCATGGGCCATTTCACAGTCATGCTATAACTGCCACAGTTCTGTCTCATAGAATCCCAGGATCTGCAGTTTAGCTAGGGGCATTTAGAATTCTGAACACTAGGATCCCATAGAAAGGAACAATGGCAGTTAAAGTGGGATCACAGCACGATAATTGTTTAGTGAGAAAAGGCCCCAGATGTTGCTGAACTGCAACTCCCAGCAAGCTGTGATAGCACAGTAGGTTATTCCCACAATTGTGCCATCTGCCCCAGGATGCCTCCTCCTAACTATGTATTAAGAACCTTAGCCCTCCCTGCAGTCATCTGCCTTGGTCCAGGCCCCAGAGGGAGAGAAGAACCACTGGACCTCATCCTCTTTCCCACCACCTTTCCCTTCTCTTTTTTGTTGTCTCTCTTAGATTGTAAGCCTGAGGGCAGGGAACCATCTAATTTATAAGATTGTATGTACAGCACTGTGTAAATTTACAGCACTATATAAATAAAGGTTAATAATAATACAGGAATGATGATGATGATGATGATGATGATGATGATGCTGGGAGCTGCAGTCCAGCAACATTCTGGATTCATATTCCCATCCAGTTAACAAGTGGGACCTTTAAAAATATAGTTGATTTTTTTTTTACGTATACATCAGAAAATGTCCAATTTACTCTCTAGGAGTGAGATTGTACAACTGGAAGAAAATGTATATCTACTATTGGAGGATGGGATTGAATATTTGAAATTAACTTTTATTCTAACTAATATGGATCACTCTTTACTTTTTTGACCCACACCACTGGAAAACAATGAGAATCAGGACAAATTATTCCTATTCACTCCATTTAATTCAGTAAATTGACAATGCAGATTTATTCCTACCCAGGAGCTTTGAAAGATTAAGCTATTTGTATCACTATTCCCAGTGTTCCCTGATCACCACAGCCACTGACCAAGTCAACAGGCAGATTCTGAGGACTGTAGTACAAAAAACTAACTTTTTCAAACTCTGATTCTATGATATTCATTGGATGGACATATCAGAGACTACCAACGGTCAATGAACCTGACTGCAGGATTAATCATGCATTCATCCCCTCAGATCCTAACTAAAATGCCCTTCAATTAATTCATTTTGGGCACCAGAGGCCAATTTTCAGCCTTCTGACTAGTGCATTCAAGCACACTAGAAGTGATTTGATATCTCTTCTGGTAGCCATTTCAGCCAAATTGCAGCTAAAAAAGACTTTGGATGAGGGAAGTAAACCACTGTGCTTGAGTGCAGTTTTAGGTAGTCTGTCATGAGTTTTAGCTGGAAAATCACACTAAAATCAGGTCTCCCCCATATAAAAATGGGAGGTTTCTGATGGCGTCATGAGTTTAACATGAGGTTTTATGGCTGTGTTTCCCCCTCACTTGCTTTACAATAATCAACTGATGTAATCGGCATTTTTCAGTATCTCCTAAATACACAGAACTAGTTAGGAATGGGAAGTGGAAGGATGTGTAATAAATAGATTTGATTTATATCTTTTAGAGCCTGGGTGGGAATTGTGTGGCCCTCCAGATGTTTTTGGACTGCAATCCCATCTGTCCCAGCAGAATCAATACTGAAAGAGTTAGTTCAACATTAGAGGGAGGGTCATGTGTGTCCCATTCATGTCTTTTTAATAGGGTAAGGTAAAAACTGCATTTTGCAAGCAAAGGGACCACATTGTTTACAGTAAAACTCTGCATAACACTGTGAAATATTTTATTGAATCATTTCCCCCAGTCCAGCCAGATCCTCCATGAAGTTGAAATTGATAAAAAATATATCTGTAGATGTCCTACCACAATAATGCTCACATGTCCTTTTGCTTTGGTTGAATGTGCCATGATAAGAATAGAGATGTACTACCAGTTGCTTCAGCCACATAAAGCTGGACTGAACTTATAAAGTACATCATTATATACAACTAAGAATGAGGAAAATGTATAAAACTCAAGCTCTTCAAATGTTTCCAATTTCTACCTGGAAACTCATTCAGGTTCTTGTTATGGCTTGCTTTTCTGCAAGGAAACGTCTGTGTTATGCATCAACCGTGCATATGTTTGCAGGCCCTTTATTCAAATTTATATTTTAACACATATTTTTCAAATGTATGTAATTCTTGAATGCATTTGTTGTTGTTGTGTGAATCACATCATAAACTCAGCAAAGTACAATTTCAGAAGTAAGAATGCCTTTAGTTCAGAAAGGTGAGAATTAATATATTCTGGAATGAAATGAAATGAAATTGTTTTCTCACTCACCTCTATCTACCATGGCAAATTAGAAAATAAGAAATGAGTAGGAGTTCATTCCTATAAAAATATATCAGAAATGAATAACTTTTTTATTTTAAGCAAGAAAATATTAGGGATGCTTAATTTGGGGATACTGTTCATTTTCATTCTTACATTAGAACAATCCTTAAATACTGGAAACTATGTTGAACTCAAAATCAATGGATGTAGTGATGGATGTCACTATCAAACAGAAAACTGAAAGCACAGAGAACTTTGGAAAAATTAATATACAGTACACTAATTCGTTGATGCATGACATGATCTGTCAATCAGAAAAAAAATCAGTTACTGCAACCCTACAATTTTGAAAGTCTTATGGCACTGGGGTGATGTGCCCCATGGTAAATAAGGAAGGAAATGCATTTTATGTTGGATTTGTAAATAATGAGCATATTAATGGGGAGGGGGGGAGAATATACACGTCAAGGCATCCAGGATGGATAAAATAGAAATAGCTTTTACTCCAAACAAAATGAATAATAGAATCATAGAATCACAGAGTTGGAAGAGACCACAAGGGCCATCCAGTCCCCCCTGCCATGCAGGAACTCTCAATCAAAGCATGCCCGACAGATGGTCATCAAGCCTTTGTTTAAAGACCTCTAAGGAAGGAGACTCCATTCCACTCCAAGGGAGTGTGTTCCATTGTCGAACAGCTCTTACTCTCAGGAAGTTCTTCCTAATGTTGAGGTGGAATCTCTTTTCCTGTAGCTTGCATCCATTCTTCTGAGTCCCAGTCTCTGGAGCTGCAGAAAACAAGCTCCCTCCTCAATATGACATCCCTTCAAATATTTAAACAGGGCTATCATATCACCTCTTAACATTCTCTTTTCCAAGCTAAACATACCCAGCTCCCTAAGGTGTTCTTCACAGGGCATGGTTTCCAGACTCTTCACCATTTTAGTCGCCCTCCTCTGTACACATTCCAGTTTCTGAAAATCGTTTTTGAACGGTGGTGCCCAGAACAGGACACAATACTCCAGGTGGGGCCTGACCAAAGCAGAACGGAGTGGCACTATTACTTCCCTTGAAGCTTTTATTGATGCTGCCTAAAAAGGCATTGGCTTTTTTAGCTGCCGCATCGCAGTGCTGACTCATGTTCAACTTATGGTCTACTTGGATGCCTAGATCCCTTTCACACATAGTTTCATTCAGCCAGGTGTCCCCCATCCTATATCTGTGTGTTTCATTTTTTCACCCTAAGTGCATTACCTTACATTTCTCCATGTTGAATTTCATTCTGTTAGCTTTGGCCCAGCTTTCTAGTATATTCAGGTCATTTTGAATTTTGATCCTGCCCTCTGGGGTAGAAGCTACTCCTCTTAATTTGGACCTGGAGTCCTTTCAGTTATAGTGCTATGATTCCACTTTAACTGCCATGGCAACATCTAAAGAATTCTGGGATTTTCAGTTCAGTAAGAAACATTCAGAATTCTCAGCCAAAGAGTTTAGTAACTCTCACTAAATTTCAAAACCAAGCATCCCATAGGACGCAGCCATAACAGTTAAAGTGTAATTATTATACTGTAATTGTCTACTATGAAAGGGTAAGTTTTCAATCATGTATTTTCACTGGATTCTGCTGTCTCTCCCAGATCCTGGTATCTGAACGTACCTTTAAGCATTAGCTGTGTGTACGAATAGACACCCTGTCCTGAATTTTGGACACCCAATGGGGTCATATGGTTTCCAGCCCCTTCACCATTTTAGTCGCCCTCCTCTGGACACGCTCCAGTTTCTAAACACCTTTTTTGAGAACTGGACACAATATTCCAGGTGGGGCCTGACCAAAGCAGAACAGAACGGCACTATTACTTCCCTTGATATAGACACTATACTTCTATTAATGCAGCCTAAAAATGCTTCAACTGGAACCATATGGACAGAATTTAATCAGTGGACTCCATGATTCCCACCTGTTTCAATGGCTTCTTCAAATTACTATGAACAAAAAAAAGTAAAAATTATCCCCCAATATATATATTTTGCAAGTTTTAGTCAATTTTGCATGGAAGATGACAGGAAGAAAATGTTAATGACTGTGTCTTTCAAATCCTAAGTGAAATTTTAAAAAAGGCTTTTGTTTTTATTGTTGCTGTGTGCCTTGATGTAATTTTTGACTTATGTTAATAATAATAATAATAATAATAATAATTATTATTATTATTATTATTTATATACCGCCCTTCCTGTGATCAGGGCGGTGCACAACATATTTACAGTTAAAAACATTCCAATACAATAAAACTAAACAAATAGATAAAAACATTATCAACCCGATGTTGACCATAAGGGTAACCTATCACAGGGTTTTCTTGGCAGAATTTGTTCAGAGGGGATTTCCCCTTGTCTTCCTCTGAGGCTGAGAGAGTGTAGCTTGCCCAAGGTCATCCTGTGGGTTTCCATGTCTGAGTGGGGATCTGACCCCTGGTCTCCCAATGTCCTAGTCCAACACTCAAACCACTACACCATGCTGGCTTTCAAATAGACCGTCTAAAGTACTCCGTAGTCTAACATAAGAGTACTAGGGGCTTTTTCACACTAGCAATTTTCTGAAGGCAAACGGGAGTTAAACAGAGTTAAACTGTAAATTCAGTTAGTTTATCACACTGAATTGGTGCCAAAGTGCAATAATAACCCACAGTTAAAGTGGAGGAAACCGGCAGCTTTTAAAATTCAGTTTGTTCTGAAAATAAAAAGCTGCTGGTTTCCTCCACTTTAACTCTGGGTTAATTTTGTGTTATTGCAAGTTAACAGTGATGTTGTGTGATAAACTTCAGGCATTTCCTGGTTTTGTCTCATTTAAATCCCGTTTGCCCACGGGATCTCGCTAATGTGATAAAGCAGTAGGATTCAGCCTAACAGCCTTCTAGGATTTTTTTCAAAATGCCCAGTGCCCAGTATAAAGCAAGAAACATTCAAACATCCCCAACTGTTCTATCAGGTTTGTGATCACCACATACTCTTATAATAATGTACAAGACTGAACATGTAACTCATTTGAAAATATGACCTATTTTCAAATAGCAATTATTTTAGTGTAAACTATACATTTTTAAATTAACCCATAAAGTTGATTAAAGAAATTTCTATTTTTTCTGTTATTGAGGGAGAATACTCTGGGGACAGATTATTTGGGTTATCAGTTGTAAATGCAAGGATCTGGAATTTCAATGTTTGGTCAAATTTATTTCCTCTGAAAATTATTTTAAAAGCTTTAGCTGGGAAAGAATACCAAGCCTAGACATCACTCTCTCCCTACTCTTGTGAGAATGTTTCCCATGCTCTGTTATCTAGGTTATCAAAATAATTCTGTAAAGAACAGAACTGAAAGATTTACCATTTGGCTATATTTTAACAGAGAAAAGTTAAGTCGCACACTTTGGCAAGTGGTTACTTTAAAAGTGCCAGATAAAACTGGACAGGCATTCGAACTTTCAGCATTCCATATTTAAATCTCATTTTTTAAAGCTCATCTATTTTCTGTAGGAACATTTTTGATCTTCATGCAAAATATTTCAGCACACCCAAGAGAGGAATTTCCCTTTATCTTCCCCCATTGAATTTGAACTCTGACTGTTCTTGGATAGTTTCAACATTTAAAATGTTAGCGTAGAAGTACTGTCTCAGAAAGCTTCTGGCCTTTATGATATTATTTCTGTTCTTTGGAATCTTTTCTCATTTGTATCTGCAACATCATATTTAAATGATTGAAAAAGGAGTGGGAAATAGATAATTTTGCAATGTGATGCATCATCTGTAGAGAATGATGGGAGCTGCAGTCCATCATCATCTGAAGTGCTACAGATTTCCCATCCTATGTTAAGATAATGTATCTGGCCAGGAAAAAGCATGTCAGCATAATTTAAGGAAACAATGTGGTATATAAATATATCTGCATTACATTTTGTTAGGACAAAGAGTTTTCCTAAAATTGACATTCTGAATTCCTCTCAGTAAACAGAGCTAAGAGTTCAATTCTGATTGTTATGTTCCCCTGCCCATCTGACCAGACAAGGAAAGGAAATGGGCTTATTGATTTTTATGAAGTGTTGTGGAAAAAAAAGGGGGGGATGCTAGAGATATTCTTATCCAACAACAACAAACTGTCTAAATTTTCAAATCCCATAACATTACTTTCAGCATCCAAAACCACAGAACAGAGTTTTGTTCCACAATATACAATTCCCCCCCCCCCCAAAATCCATTGTTTTTGTACTGTTGGACAGGACCCATCAGTTCTGTCGGAGAGTTCAATACTACATGGTTCCAGTATTTGTTAGTAATTTTTAAGGATGGGCATCTTCTTTAAATGGACCTGAAATACAGAAATTAAGCCAGCTCTGAGCTATTCAGACTTTGTCTGAAACTCCAGCTTTCAGACAACTGGTATGGAAAGTTGTTTTTTCTGTGTTTTGCATGAGTCCCCCAGCCAACTAATACATTTTTGAACAGTCCTTAAATGCGTCATGAAAAGAAAGAAAGAAAGAAGCTGAAGAGACCAATGTTTTATTCCAGCCTCGGGGCACAGTGTCCGCATGCTGCATGTCCCGACCCTGCCGTCACACCATGTGCCCGATTGCACAGCGGGAGATGTCATGGCACTCCTTTGGCACATTGTTTAAACGCTCTGCACCAAAGGAGCGCCAAAAAGCTGCTGCTGTGGCAGTAAGGGCACCTTTTTACTGGCACTAAAAGGAGCTGCATTTTGCTGTTCTTTTTAGCACTGGCAAACTGCCGGATGGGGTCCAAACCATGTAGTTGCTGTGGCCCTGATCCAGTGTTGAAAGGGGCAGTGGGAAGCCACTATTTTGGGCCATCTGTTGAACCCCTAAGTTGCTAAACAAGGGGATGAGAAAGAGATTGTTCCAGTGTTTTCAGTGCTCTTTTGCTAGGAGCATTTGTAGTTTCTTTCTTAGGAGCACCAATATTGAAAGAGTTGTAGAATTAGTGGTACCCCACTTCATGTTAAACATGAAAATGAAGCCATATTTTAAAGACTAAGGTCTAATCTGCTTTGTGGAAATAATGCCATTTGACACTGCCATGGCTTGATGCTATGGAATAATGGGACTTGCAGTTTGTTATGGCACCAGAGCTCTCTGACAGAGAAGGCTAAATGTCTCACAAAACTGCAGTTCCCAGAATTCCACAGCACTGAGCCATGGTGGTTAAAGCAGTGTCAAACTGCATTACAAAACAGTGCAAGTTAGACCTAAAAGGGCATAAATCTGTCCCAGAAATGGAATTTTTTTTTTTTAAAAAAGTATAGGAACATTTCAGTTCATCTGTCAAAACAGCTAACCTACAACAAGTTAAAGACACACAACAGTGTGAAATATCAAAACTTGAATTATTTCTCCAGTGTAAATGCAGCTTGTTTCACCTGTGACTTGAAAGGCTTTTTATCACCCAAATGTATTAATCAGCTTACAAACAAAACAAACAGCTTCATTTATATACCGCTTCATACCGTCTAAGCAGTGTCTAAGCGGTCTACAACTGTAACCTACTTGCCCCCAACAATCTGGGTACTCATTTTAGCGAACTTGGAAGGATGTAAGCCTGAGTCAAGCTTGAGCCCTTTTGCTGGTATTGAACTCGCCACCTTATGGTTTTGAGTGAGTGGCTTCAGTACAGGCATTTAACCAATGCACCACCAGGGCTCTTACTGCTGATTTCTAGTCACTATTGGAATAATCATCACAATATATATTTTTCCACTCACATTCCGTCTGATCTAATACATTCAGAGGCATCACTAAGGGGGTGTAGCAGTGGTGTCACTAGGGAGAGCAGTGGGGCAGACCACACCAGGTGATACCTCAAGGGGGAGAGACAACGCAGCTCCATGAATCCTTTAAATTGCTGATGGTATCAATGGGACAAGGGTCTGTGGGAGGAGAAAGGTGAGGCCTCAGGTTTTTCTGAAATTAATTTTTTTAATTATTAAAAATAAATATTTTAATTTTTACTTTTACATTTTAAAAATCATTTTCAAATTTCCTTTAACAACATCACGTCTTGTCAAATCTTCACTTTAACCACATGTACATGTAAATATATTCAGGACGTGCATATGATATTGTAATTCAAAGGTGTAATTTTAATTTTGCTAGTTGTTTATGTCACAACTGTTACCTTTACATTCAGCCATATACGGGAATTACGATTTATGGGTAACATTAGTACAAAAATATTACTAAGGATTCTGCATGGTGTGGTATGAGAGGAGGTCGGGTGTGTGTGTGTGTGACACCATGGGTTACTCCACCGGGTGACACCAATCCTAGTTACATCACTGAATACATTCACCTGTGTTTGAGAATAATAAATAGTTGGCCAACTATGGCACCACCCATCCATTTGATGAAGTGGTATTTGGAAGTAGACCGAGTCTACTATACCTTATTCTACAACATCTGTCACAGTTAGTCGCATAGGTGCTGCAAGATGTCTTTGCATACCAAATAAAATATACTAGCTGTGACTAAATCTTTTTGTTGTTTTTCTTTGAAACAGATTAGCAAGGCCAATCTGGGAAGAATAGTATCTGAATGATTCCTTGTGTTTGGTATATTTATGTAAAATACCAAACACAAGGAGCTCCTAAAGGATTATCAATAAGGAACCTGCACGTATAGGAAGGGGAAGGGGAATAAGACAGCCTGCCTGCCTACCTTTCTGTCACCCCATAAAAATATTATAGTGTACACAAGCACTCCATTATACTGCACACTTTCCAATTTTGATAGGTTTTCCCCTAATGAAGATTTTCATTTTCATCAAGGATAAAGCAAAAAGTATGGTAAAGGTCATGATTCCACAGTTAACTCAGTCCAACAAATAAATACTATAAACTCTAAAAGACACTTAGCATAAAATAAGACCAGGGCCCACAAGTTCTACTTCCCTAGAGGTCACTGACATTTAGAAATGTGTAGAACATGGACTAAAGGTTGCCAAGAGGATTATAGCATTAATTTATTTGATAAACAAATGTCCATTCTCAATAGCAATGGGGGAAAAATCAACCTGAGTTCCTAAAGGATTATCAATAAGGAACCTGCACGTATAGGAGGCATCAAAAGGTATCACACTGTGTTTCTGTTTTATTTTGGTTCTTTTCCATCCCCACTTTCCTGCTTACCCTCTCTTGCTCTTGCTCTCTAAATTACAGGTAATAGTTTTATGCACTTGCCCAGCTGGAATCTTTGTAGAGTGAAAAGCTTCAATTAATCAAAGAATTAATTCACAAATTCCACACAGAATGTCAGGAACTAGTACTTCAAAGGAGAAGTAGGGAAGGCAGCCGTTGGACACAGCGGCTGAAAAGCCTTGATGACACTTCAACAGTTGTAAGTATCAAAGGCAGATTTTCTGGGGGGCATTCCTGCCACAGTGTTGTGTCTTTACAATTGGCTTCTAGGGTTTAATTTGAAGGACAGCCAACCCATTTCAAATGTCAGGATACAATGAAATATTCATTAATAATGATAGAATATTAGCCCACCAGCAGTGGCTGCACCTGCTAATGGACAGATGTCCAGCCCTTGCCAGAAGCTTTTTCTCAATGCTGTTACTTCTAAACTGTAGGGAATCTGGAAGAGAAAATAGCCATTCATGAGACTGGTCCTCAGAGGAACGTGATGGCAACCAGTGAGGCCAGGAGTAGGAAACTGCAGTCTTCTAAATGTTTTGCACAGCGATTCCCACAGTCACTGACTATTGGTCATGCTTGTTTGGGGAATCTGAGAGCCACAGTCTAAAATAACTACAGGGCCAAAGATTACCCATCCCTGAGTTTGATGTATGTGCCTGTATAGGAGTTTCAGGGAGTTCCTGTTAACCATATTTATTTATTTTTATTACATATATTCATTTCATTTCTGTGCTGCCTTTCTCCCAGTGAGGGACCCAAGGTGGTTCACAGATAAAATAGGTTTAAAAAAATTTACAATAAAAATTGTAAAACAATTAAAATAACTCACTAAAACAGTATAAAATATACAAAGGTAAAGGATATATAAAGGAATGCACTGTAAAAGAATGCTATAAAGGATGGCACTATAAAGGAACGTTATCCTGCTGTTTCATGCTACACCTAAATGTATAGGCTCTATGTAGGAGAGATGCATTATCTTTCACATTAAAAAAGTGAAAACAGTCAGTGTGAAGAAATGAACTGTGCTCAGTACGTTTTTTAAAAAAAGGTAAAAAGCATTTAGAATACAATTTGCACAATCTATGTGATTTGCAAACCTTGTTTCAATCAACACTCCTGTGAGGCAGACTCAATTAGTAATATTTTCCTTATATTGGAAATGCTGCTGAGAGTAAAATTCTACAGCTTCTGTAAAGGCACCTAGACAGTGTATGCTGGAGGTGAATTAGTACAGAAAACATCCCAACATACAATTCACACACTGAGTTATTACATTACGCCAACTTGGAAAATTGCCACATACTAGATCAGACTATTTATCCATCTGGCTCAGTACTGTATATTTTAAAGAGCATCAATTATCCAGGGTCTTAGTCATCAATCATCTCAATCACCTGCTACCTGATCCTTTTAACTGACAATAGAAGATTCATATTTTAGGACCTCCTGTGTTTGAAGCAGGACTTACAGACCCTCTCCCGCACTCTAAATTCTGTTGTGCTCAAAAGGAAGGCCTGTCCAGCTAGAACACAACCACATGAGGTCCAACCTTTCTAGGATGATATATTTCACAACAGATGGCACTTTTAAATTATCACCTACAATAAACACTTCTTGCTTCTGAAAAGCTATCAAGTCAGGGATAAGGAATGGAGCACAGTCTTCTCTGTGACACAGTTCCTTTCTACATTCAGGGTGTATTTGACAGGTGTTAAACTTAGAACATTAGTAGCTCACACACAACATAGTTCTCATCACATATGCATCACCATGCCAGACAGAGCAGAAGCGGGAAAGGGAAAAACAAAACCCATTCTCCTTTTCCCCATTATCTCAACAATGGTCCCACAACTGCTGTCCAACCAGATAAGATAAAGGAGAGGAGAGGACAGTGTGTGGAGTGCTGGGGATACTGGTATAACAGCAGAAAACTGGCAAGGAAATATGTATATTTCACTAGTTCACATTTTAATCCAATTGGGATAAAGATTTCAGATCTCACCTTGTTTGAAGCAGGCTTTTAAGCACACTAATGAAGTTCATTTCAGAAACTTGCGCAGCAGATTGGCACTAAATCCAGTGACTGCTAGCATCTTCCATTTCACTGTAATGGTAAAACTTCTCTGTGCTTTAGTACCAACTTTAAAAAAGTTATTCTGGCTGAATCTATGCTAAGGATTAGGCTTCTTTAAAGTTTGAACAGTCCCACTGATATCAAAGCCATCATTGCCAACATCTCCTTTAATGAAACCTGGGATGATATAAGGCAAATTACTTAATTTTTAACTGAACAAAAATTCAGAGAGAAAAAAACTACTCTGGATTAATCTTTCTGGATTAGAAAAGTGTGTAAACTGGCAGCAGCCACATACTGATGGATTTATGGAAGCACACAAAGAGTTTTAGACAGCAATTCTCAGTCAATTGTAGCATCCTCTGGAAATGCAGTAGTTTCTAAAGTCAGCTCACCTCTGAAGAATTAGTCATTCCTGGCCCCTTGCAACCTCAGTCAGAATAACATCCTGCTTTCTAGTCATTCCCGCAATAGCTCCTTCATGGGTAGGTGAAGGAATGATGGGCAGTACAGCCTTCAGGGTCTGAGAGCCAGACATGTTGATCAGAGCGCAAAGAGAGAACAGCATACTGCTGCTATACAATTACCTCTTAGAAGAACTGACATTTCAGTTCTTTGGAAGATTATGTACAATACACAAGGTGGTGTCCATTCATGCTAGGGTTGGTAAATTTTACCTAATCCAAACAAGAAAGGACTTTCTGAATCATCAGTACTGGGTATACTCTCAGTAGGACCATAAATAAACTCCCTGCAACATCAGTTCATCCATGATTTTAAATAGATTTAGAGGCACAGTTAGATTTTCTGAAAAATCAAGCACTAGAAAACAGCCATGCTGTTGTTTCAGTTTGAGAGAGGGTATGCCACTGAAGAGATGACATATGTCTTCCATCCCAAATTTGCAGCCTCAGAAACAATTTTATATTGGTTGGCAGCCTGTTGGTTAATCCAGCTAGAGAAGACCCATTCAGTCAATCATTGAACAGTGAGTCAACATATAGACAAGTCTAATTTATTCAGTGGCTATACTCTAGTCTGGACTATAAGAATTAATGACATTGATCATAATTTGATGTGTTCATGTTATTGCTAAGCAGTGTTTTCTAAGTTTCCTTTCCAACCAAGGGTGGTAAGTTCATCCTCACCCACCCCCATAAATAAAATAATAATAAACAAGCATGCAATCCAGAAGAACTTTCCAAGGAAAATGGAAATCTAATTCTCAGGCACTATCAGTGATTCCCAAACCCTGGCCTTCCAGGTGTTCTGGACTTCAGCTCCCAGAATCCCAGGCCAAAATGGCTAATGTTTCTGGGAACTGAAGTCCAAAACACTTGGAAGGCCAGATAGGACCAGATGATCCTATTGCACTGAAAATCCTGTATTTCTCACCTGATAGATGACAATCTGATGAATGAATTGATTAATTTTGCAAACTAGAACATACAGAAAAAAGGCAGGACCAGAATTTCCAGAAACGTGAAACTGAACATTACACATTTACAGAGCTATTTTCCAATACAGGTTCATTCATAAATATGCCTCCTTCCATTGAGTAAATATTCACTTAGGAAGGAGAACACTTGAATTATTGGGGGGAAGAGGAAGATATTAATATAGAATCATAGAGTTGGAAGAGACCACAAGGGCCATCCAGTCCAACCCCCTGCCATGCAGGAACTCTCCATCAAAGCATCCCTGACAGATGGCCATCCAGCCTCTGTTTAAAGACCTCCAAGGAAGAAGATTCCATCTCACTCTGAGGGAGTGTGTTCCACTGTCGAACAGCCCTTACTGTCAGGAAGTTCCTCCTAACGTTGAGGTGGAATCTCTTTTCCTGCAGTTTGCATCCATTGTTCCGCGTTCTAGTCTCTGCAGCAGCAGAAAACAAGCTGAAAACAAGGAAATAATTGATAATAATAATAATTTATGATGGGGATATGAAATTAATAAACCTCTGCTCCTGACCTCTACAACCTTTTCAAACCAGTTGTTTGTTGTGCCCATACAAAAGGTAAAGGGTCCAGATTCCTTTATCCCAGTAAGTGCAGAGGTGTTCACAGAATTGCAGCCAAAATAATAACAATATTTACCAAAACAAAAACAAAAATAATCACTTGGCATAGTGATAAAGTACTGGACAGTGATAACATTCTTTCTTAGCTACCCCTCATCACATGCATATTTGATGCTCTGAATGCAGTAAATAACTTTTTGTACCATACACGAACAAAGAATCACAATATGCCAAGAAGGTAAACATTCGGCTCTACAATTTTTCAGATAATTCGAGTGTACCCCTTCCAGAAGAAAAGGGTGATGGTAGAATGAGTGTGCAAGAAAATGTCAGACTAAATAACATGCTAGTGATGAAAATCCAAAACACACTGAAGAAGTAATCCAGTTTGAGACCGATTTCCGCTTTGAGACTGCCCTGGCTCAGTGCTAGGGAATTCTGGAAATTGTAGTTTTGTGAAGCATTTAGCCTTCTCTGTGAGAATGCTCTGGTGCCACAATAAACTAAAATTCCAAGGATTACCTAGTACTAAACCAGGATAGTTAAAGCGGTCACAGACTGGATTATTTCAGCAGTGTGTTTTGGACCTTTAACTTTACCAAGTATTAACATCTTTCCCAAAAAATGCATCAGGGTAAAAGTTTCATTTTTCTTAACTGGCTGGAATATACTGAATCCCCCCAACTATCAATACAAAATCCTTGATCTTCTCAAACATTTTTATAATTCGTGGTATTTTCAATAAAATATATAATATGATCAAAAATGCAGAAGGGCTCCCAGGCTAGATTTAATTGTAAACACTTAAAAGAATTATAACCAAATAAATAAATAAATAAATAAATAAATTCCTGGTGCTTTTGCCATATCCATTGAGCAAAAGTAATGTAAAACAAAGATGCTAATCTTACCTAATCTGGCAAATTTAAACATAGTCAAACCCTACAGCTTTTGTTCAAAAGAGAACAATCATTAATTTAGAAAATGATTGCTTCCATTATTCTAGGTGCTTTCATTATGCAAAGCTACATTGTCTTACTGGCTATGATAATTAAACAGATAGTGGTTAGTTTTCTTGGCTTGCATTAACTTGACACTCTAATCTGTTCACTCACAGTAAATTTTCCTTTTCTTTGTTCAAGGTCAGATTTGCATTTCTCTTCCAGTGCTTTTAAATTCGCTTTGGTCTACTTTCAACCTCCATTAACGACTTTCAAGGTTAGCTTATTTTGTTATCTTGACAACAGGGCCAAAGTCTTTTCTGGTTATGCCAGTGTATATGTTGAATGTTTAGCTGCATAAATTTTAACTTTGGTAAACTGCCTCAATTCTCAAAGCTGAGAAAAAAGGCAGGGTATATACATATGCAAATACATATACATATATATGATAGTGATGAAGAGAAAGTATTTTATTTTTATTTTATGTATATTTTCTCCTGGAGTGGGAGACAAGGTGGGTCATAGAAGAAATCAGCTAAAAAAATAACAATACAATTTTTAAAAACAATTAAAATTATCTCATTTAAAACAGTATAAAATTATTTTAAAAGGATGCAAAAGTTTTAAAAATAAACACACCACAATACGAAGCCTCTCTGAGAGTGATTACATATCACAAGCCTGCTTAAACAAAAAAGATCTTTGCAAAAGGAAAACAAGGAGAGGACCAGCCATGGAAGGGAATTTTGGAGTATGTAAGGTGACCATATGCCCTCCTTCTCCAGGGAAATGTCCTTCGTTTCAAGCTTGTGTCCAGAAATAATTCTAAAATGTCCTCCGTTTTGTGCATGGGCGCAAAAGAGCGGCCTGAGTCCACTCCGGCCACAAGGGGGTTGGGACCACGCTGATGGCATGGCTGCAGGACCCAAACTGCACCACCAGGAGCCATGTTGTTTAATTAAGGAATATTATCTTGTAATGTTTTTTAAAAACAGGGAAAACTTCTTTCCATTCCTTAGAATGTGACAGGTTCTACTGTCAGATCACATTTGTCCTCAATATTTTTTCTACTTTCCAAATGAAGGGACTCACCACTTGATCTGCAGCCCTGGCTGGTTCCTATATTTGATGCCTGTTTTCATTCTCATTCACTTGAAAATCTCTAGACAATATACAAAAAATAGCTGGAATTTTCCTATTATAAAGTCATTCTCTTGCCCCGCATCACGACCCTATCCTGGTAAAGCTACTTGGTCAAAAAAAGGAAAGAGAAAAAAAATATCAGCACTTTCCTTTGATGCCCAGCTTCCCTCTTTACTCTTCAGATAGGAATTAGCTTCAATTTTATAATTCAATTTTTAAAGATGAAAGCTATCTAGCAACACTCCCTCAGCACACTTTCCTTTCTCTTTTAGCTCTTTGGCTCCTAGACTCCTAGGAAAATTCTGTGATAGTGGTTTAAAGACCAATGGTTATTTTAAACCCCTTCAAGTTCCATATCACACAGATGTTTACTGAAGCCTCCCCATAGTTTTATAAGCCTGTTGTACGTTTGGCTTAAGCTTTCCATCTGACTACCTGAGATTGACAACAAACACTGTTACTGCGGCAGTTTAAGAGCATTAAGACAAAGTAAAGAAAAGATGCCATGGTATGTTGCACAAAAGTTTAGAATATTTAAGATTTGCATCAGAGTAGACGGCTAGGATTAAAGCTTCCTAAGCAGAAGACAACTACATCTAAAGTGAATGACATTTTTATATTACCCCCCTCCCCCCAATTAGTTGCATACTCAATTGCTCCAAGAATTCCAGATTCTTACTGCTTAGGCACTCTTACTTGTGTTTGATGCAGACAGTTACTTAAGATAACTTAAGTGTTTTTTGCTTATGGGACAAAGCAGATAGGCCAAACAGAGCAATCTGGGTCTGCTTCGGGTGCAATCACTCCAGGACTGTGGAGACCGGATGCCATGGTCCCATAGCCAGCCACTACTGTCATCCCAAATGGGCTGCCAGCAGGAGAGGCTTCTTGCTGCTCCTTTTGGGGCTGGCTTTGGGCTGCGCTACGCGGTCCTAGAACGGCTTCCTGCCCCTTCGGGGGCGTGTGTCGCTTGAAGGTGCTTTATTTGACCTATCTGCTTCAAGCCTATGACTCATTTTTCCAAATGACCCTGACGGCTCCACACATTTCCACAGGAAAAGAAATATATTCCTTGTATAGCCATGCATGTCAATGCAAAACACAGCTGACATATTTGTTTGCTTTCTGGCATGGTCAAACAAACCCCATTTCCCACCTTGCTTGTGTTTAGGAGCTTCACACACCTTTTTCAGATTTTTATTTCCTTCCTCTGTGTCTTCAGGTTTGGAGTATGGTATATACTCGACTATATGTCAACTTGATGTATAAATCGAGGGCAAGATTTAGGGCCAAAATTATGAATTTTGCTATGACCTGTGGATAAGTCGAGGATAAAACTTAGGTGCATATAGCAAAGGATCTAAAGGCTGAAGCAAAGCAAAACAATGTCAAAAACTTATAAAATTCCAGCAGACTTTGTGCTTAGTCTTAAGGCTAGATGGATGACAGAGTAGAGGGGGCTATTGCTTCCAAGACAGATTATACTCTTGCTTTTCCCCAGGGGATGGTTCCTTCTTTTAAAGAAGAGTTAACATACAGTACTTACATTGGAATTTATCATAAGATGGAATTTGGGGGAATAATGCAATGGCAATCCAAACGCAATCATGGGGTTTCACGTTATTGCGTATGAGTGTATCTCACGCAATTTCAGGCAATGGGAAGTCCTTCCAAACGCAATCATGGGGTTTCACATAATTGCATCTTAGAGTATCTCACGCAATTTTTGGGAAATGGGAAGTCATTCTGCATGCATTCTGAACGCAATCAGATTTCACATAAATTCGCTAAACTAGCAAATTCATGTAATTGCAAATTGGCTACATCCGCAAATGAGAGAAATTCCTCCCATGTGATAAACTCCTTTGATTCATGGATAAGTCGACTCAGGGTTTTTTGGGTTAATTTTTTGACCAAAATTTCTAGACTAGTATATACAGTAATCACTTCCTCTTTTGTATGCCAAACTCACATACCCCTACTTAGAATCATAAAGTTGGAAGAGACCACAAGGGCCATCCAGTCCAACCCCATCTGCAAATTTAGTAAGTATGCTCCCAATTCCGTTATCCAAGTCATTGATAAAGATGTTGAATAGCACTGGGCCCAGGACAGAACCCTGTGGGACCCCACTTGTTACTTCTCTCCAGGATGAAAAGGAACCATTGTTAGGCACCCTTTGGGTTTGGTCAGTCAACCAATTACAAATCCATTTAACAGTTGCCTTGTCTAGTCCACATTCTACAAGCTTGTTTGCAAGAATGTCATGGGGAACCATTTTTTCAATCCATAACTTTTTGCCTTCACCCAGCTCACATCCTCCACATTTCTTTTGTCTACTACTGCGGTAATTCATAGTACAATAAGAGACCATTCAACTTCTGTCCAGAATTCTGCCACCAAAAATATTGCCCTCATTCTTCTGGGTTGTTCTTCTTCCTAAATCAATACCCCAGCTTCCTCACGATTCTGATACCTAGTGCAAACTCATGTTTACCTTCATAATTCAAAATGGAATTCTCTCCCTCCATCTAAATCTGAGTTTAAGACTTCTAAGGCCATGTATACTTGAAGACGTCTTTTCCCACAGCATAATTAATGTGAAACTTAAATATACATAACTCTCTCTCAATTCCCTGATTATGAGGCAATTTTGTTCATTTGATTTTTTTTTGTCCAGAGCAGCACTTTCCAGATGTTTGCTCTCTTCATCTTCATTAAAGCTGATGACTTTAATGAGCTTCCATTTTTTCTTGGCTGTGTTGTTGCTTTTATTTCCCTCCTGACTGCTATACCCACCCTTTGAACAAAGCTGTCCAGTTACCTGGATAGCTTTCCTTAATACCAGAAAACACACACATGCAAAAGTGGGACAAACACTTTCAAAGAAATTGCAGAGAATCAATTTGTTTGCCTATAAATACATACCTATTTGCTATGAACATTATAGCTGAACATCATCCAGGTAATAGACCTAAGATGGGCTGCATACAAGACAGGACATATGATCGGTGTGTTTGTGTGTTTTAAACATAATCAAGGTAGAAGTACATCTTGAAAAGATACCTTGAAATTGAAACATTTAGGAAATTTTGGCAGAAAAATACTTCTAGAATGAGACATCTCCTTGCAGTTACAATTATGGGAACTGTGGCTTCCAGTTATCTATAGAGCAGAGTGGCATCCACTGAAGAACCAGCAGTCAGGAAGATATTTTATTTTTTTTTACACCCACCAGTGTCTTGCTACAATGCACCTTTTCCCCTTATTGATGTGGCAAACATAACTACATGCCACACTTGGAAGAGAAAGGTCAACAAAGGGGTTGCAAAGAAAAACCAATGTGCAGAAGAAGAGTTCCCTCACCATTTCTTTCCTGCAATGACCTTCACCTCTAACTACCATGCAGCAGAGAAGCAGCAGCCCTTGTTTCCAGACACGTGGCTAGTGCCAGCTGTTTAATTCTGCCGAAAGTATGAAACAATACTCTATGGGGTCAAGTTTATCTGTTTACTGAAAAATGTAACATAGCAATTGTCTGTGAATTTCAGGTCCAAGTTATGACACTGCACAGAGCTAGTTTCCATTTTGCTCCACCTTATTTTCTGGCATTTCCAGAGGTATACATAACGCAATCAGAAAGTCAGGTGTGACATAAGTGTAATTGCACTCATGATACTATCAACTCATCTGCTATCTGGAAGTCATTTCAATTGGATTTTTAAAAAAGAAAAAAGAAAAGAAGACACTGTTCTGCTGTTCTAGTCACATATCTTCCTATATGGCTGCATGACAAAATCTTTTCAGTTGTGGTACCCCAATTTTGGAAGGCTCTCCTACAGCTACAAGAAGTTCCTTTTCCATTTAATAAACCCTTTTACATGTTACAGTTCAGTGCATTATTTTATATAAAATAACATCTATGTCTGTGCTGCTCCTTTTATTTTATTTTTAAGTTTTACATATGCTGCCAGGGGTTATTGTTTAAGAATCTCCACATGTTATGAGGTGACCCTAACTTCTGAAAGGCTAGGCAACACAATAAAACAAACTCTGATAGGTCCTACTAAGCTGATGAGGCCTCAGTGTGTCTGCCTGCCATTGACCATTCTAGCTGACCATGCAGCCTTAGTCACCAGATGATGCACTGGCTGCAGTAACTCTGAACATAATGGTCACATGAAACAGTTGCAGTTTGTATCAAAGGGGGAACTACTTGCATCGGGATTTGCAGTTGAATACAAGTTGAATGGTCACACTGCCTAGCTCTAGCCTATGTGGATCAGTACCCTGATTTGGAACAAGCCAATTCCTTATTTCCTATGAAGCCTTGTAAGAGCAGTGAAAATCCAGACCATAGGCAAACTTCAGCAGATGAACTGAGCTGCTCATGTTTCTTCCTGAGATAAATTAACTACCTTTCAGTTCTAAATCCTGTTAATTACTAAGCCATCATATGGCTGAAGGATTCAGTATTGGGAAGGAGAGGAACATAGGATAATAAACTATGACATGGGCCCAGTACAGACAGGTGGGAAGCGCCATCAGGGGGCCAAAACTAGGGCTCAGGAGCACGCAGCAACTGCACGCCCCAAACCCTAGTTCGTGCCAATGGCGCCATGACTGCATGGCCCCGCCCTGCCCAGCGTCCACACGTCACTGCGATGAGCTTAAATCATTGATGTGCCACAGTGCGCCAATGGCGCACTCGTGACATCCCCATGGTGTCCCAAGAAGAATCTGGGTTTTCCGGGTTCTTTTTGGGGCAGAGAGACCCACACAGTTTGGCTGCTGTGGCATCCCTCTGGAAGAAAAATGGGTGCCTCCAGCCTACCCTTTCATGGCAATTTGTTTTGCCCCATGGATATGACTACCATGTGAACTAAAACTTAAAGCCTACCCTTGACAAGGTTACAATGATGCACATAACTTGAATCTACCTTTACATCCAGTTGTTCTACAAAGAATTGTGCTCAACATTTTTGCTCTCTTTCACTATTTTCGCTCATCAAGTAATGTATTACCTCAAATGTTTGAAAAAGGCTAGCCATGCTGCAATGTCTAATTCCAATTGCAAAATTGGCATGAGTAATAAATAGACAGCTGTAAATATCTCACCACTAAGGTATTCTGACAAAGAATCATTTATTTTATGAACAATGACAAAGTATGGCAATTTCAATTTTTAAAAAGCAGTGGCAAGTCACAGAACTTCAGGATATGCAATCAGCATTTTTGTATGTGTTTGTCTGGTGGAGGCAGTTGTAAGTTCAGTTACACAACACATTACAGTATAGCAAATGGTTCTTATCAGCATTCTTTGGATTAAAAAGTACTCAATCACAGCAGGCTATAATGGAATTTCCAGAACATCTTTTATGTTGATATTAGTTGAAATAGAAGTTGTTGTTGTTGTTGTTGTTGTTGTTGTTGTTTTAAAAATAAAGGAATGTATAGATTTTGTGATTACCATATATAATCTTGTATAAGTTGACCTCATGTATAAGTCAAGGGCAGATTTTTTGGACCAAAATTATAGCTTTTGCTATGACCCATGGATAAGCTGAGCGTAAAGCTTAGGAGCATGTAAAAAAGGATGCAAAGGATGAAGTAAAGAAAAACGATGCCAAAGAACAAATTACGGCAGGCAAAACTGTTTGAGCTCACACTAAATGGTGGTTGGATTAGGAGGAAACTATGTTAAATCATGGCTGTGTGATGAGTGTGGAAGATGACCAAACATGGTTGGGGCTAAAAAAAGTGTGTACATGTCAAAAACGATGTAAAGGCAAAGCAAAGCAAAGCAAAGCGACTATGGTACATTGGTAGTGATTGCAATCTTTAACTATAATGCTTGATCTTTGCCTGATTTTAACCCAGAAAGGCAGACAGACATACACAACTGTCTTGTTCAAATCCTTCAAAACTCAACTCTGCATCACTGGAATAGCATCTCTGGAACCTCCTCATCTGATTGGTGAAAGGTGAGAGTTTAGTTCGCCTTCAGGGAACTAAAAAGAAGCAGACCTCATCTTCTCTCTCAGTGTTCCTCTGAAGGAAAGCTTCAAAGAGATGCCATTGCCATTTTCCCACCCAGGCATTCAAAAATAACAGAAGTGGCACTGAGGCACAGAGTAGAGGGGATCAGTGCTTCTTTTAGGTTCCCCCAGGATGGGCTAAGCTCTCTCTTTTTGCCACTCTTCAAAGTAGGGGATAGTTCCTTTTTTGATAAAGGTTAAGGTACAGTACATACATTGATTCATGGATAAGTCCAAGTAGATTTTTTGGGTTAATTTTTGACTATAATTCTAGACATATACATGAGTATTTACAGTATTTTAAATATTAAGTAGTAAATCTTACTACTTAAACCAGTTGAATGCCTTTTTCATAAAATAGCAAAATTTATTCCCTGCATGTTGCTGCTGTTTTCAAGTCAGCTAGGCTAAAATAAAAATCCATGTAGATTTCTCTTAGACAGAGTTGCCAGACTGTAACCTAGAGATTCACTCTTTGCCTTTAAACAATAGTTGGAAAGGGAAACAAGAAACCATAGCTTCTCCCACCCGTTTATTCAGCCCCCTTTTATGTGTCTCTTCTTTACTATTCTGTAATGCAGGACTTGAAAAAGAGTGACTTGGGGGCCACATGCAGCCCTGCCACAGGTTGTTTTGACAAAACAAACAAACAAACAACAACATCTGGCCCAATTTCCTAAGATTAGGTTTGTATGGCAAAAGAAAGAAATGAAAGAAAGTAAATAGTCTATCCTGAAGTCTTCAAGATCAGTGATTCACTTTTTATACAGAACTCAGACTCTTCCTCCCCTACCAAAGAAAGATTTTTTTTTTCTCAACATGAAATGGGAGGAGGCATTTTTACCACTCTGTATCCTCTGGAGGGTCTCAGGGACAGAATTTGCCACCCGGCCACCCACCCACCCAAATCTGCTATTCTGAATAGGAATTCAGATTAATATATGGCAGCAGGTATGAACTGGGTGGATGAAAAAGGTCAAAAGAATAGACAGGAGAAGGTGAGGCTGCTTCATCTTCTGTTTCACCAGTCTATTTAAAGCTACAGAGCAAATCTCCAGGTTACAACCCAGAAATTTTAACACTGTGATGAGAGTACTTTTGTGAACAAATTTCCCAGTAAGAAAGATTAGATTACAGTGAAAACTAGATGGAAATGAGATTAAGGGGTGGGGGTGGGGAGAAGGTTGCAAAAAACGTTTATTTCAGTTGAGATTCTTTATCTGTTTGGTGAGATTAATACCAATTTGTTTGGAATGCCAAGCGAATTTCTGGTCCCCTGAAAGCTGTTTAACAGCTGCAGACTTTTCTTTTGACTGTCACTACAAGGCAGCTGTACTAATTCATTCACATTAGTTTCATCTGGCTGCCTTATTTAATGTAGGATCAGTTGCTTTGGGATCAAAATAGCAATCAACTGAAATTCTGGGGGCCTGTTCTGAAATTTTCTCAAAATTAAGAAAGCTATTTTTACAGCTAATATGGGTTTAGCCATCTGTGCCACCCATGCTCTTTCATGAGGCACCTAGTCAAACTAAAACTTGGTACTAATTAGATATGACCACCAGGATCCTACAGTGGCTAATTGGTTAAAGAGATATAACTTAAGCAATGCCTGACCCTCAATCCACCTCCAGTTCAGTTAGAGATCGGGGTACAAGGAGGATATTTTCACCATTGCTCCTGCTAATAAGCAAGGCTACAAGGACCACCATTGCTCCTGCTAGTAAGCAAGGCTACAAGGACCACCATTGCTCCTGCTAGTAAGCAAGGCTGCAATGACCTCCACTAGGGTCTGGCTTCTGACCATCAAAGCCTTGCAGGTGGAGGGGTGTGTGGAAATGTCTCATTCCTTGTGCCAGCTGAATGGACCTCCTTTACCCAATTCAGCAGCTGTCTTGAGGTGGACTGAGTTGACATTCATGTAGGCTAAAATTAAAGCTATATAGCCTTACTGAACACAGATCCTTTATGAAAATGCTGATGTCTCAAAACTAACAGATTCTGTGAAATGGCAACAGCAACCATTGATTCACAATCACAATCACAAATGGATTTCAGAAGCTGAACAGGGTTTGCCTGGTGTCTACTCAGATTGTTCTAATTACCAAGGAATACTAAGAATATCCAGGGGAAACTAAGGAGTTTATCATACGACGGAATTTGGGGGTATAATGCAATGACAATCTGAATGCAAACATGGGGTTTCATGTTATTGCGAATGAATGTATCTCACGCAATTTCGGGCAATGGGGGGTCATTTTCGGGAAATGGGAAATCATTCTGAACGCATTCCGAACACAATCAGAATTCACGTATATTTGCTAAACTAGCGAATTCATGTAATTGCGAATTGGCTCCATTCGCAATTGAGAGAAATTCCTCCCATGTGATAAACTCCTAAGAATGAATCCTTCCTGAAATCTTGGAGAGCTGCTGTCAGTCAAGAGTTGATAATACTGAGTTACATAAATTGAGGATCCAACTCAGTTCATGTTCTGTGTGTATACGTAAATTTGGAGATTCAGGAATCTTCCAAAAGGAAGATATTCTCTTAATCTGCCTGAATTTAATCTGGCTACTTCCACAGCTTTAGGAACACATGAAAAGGAAACAGAAGCATGTCTGCCAAGACTGACAGAAGGCAAGTGGGACTGGAAGCTTCAGCTTCCAAGCAGGGCTTTCATTCCGTTTCCATTAACAGTAATTCTGTGAGATACAGAGGCTGGTTATCACAGGTTGATTCTGTGATTTCATGGCACAGTGTGACTGTGGCAGTGAGGCAACAATATTCGGGGTTCCTAGAAATGGCTTTAGAGTTGGTACTATCTGCTGCCTATACAGATGGTGATTGTAGCTTTTAAAGGTGATGTGTGAAGTGCCACCAAATCTCCACAACCTGAATTAACTCTCCCAGCACTTTTGATCTGGCTGCTGTCTGGAATAGAGGAAGGACAGGACACCATCTTTCAACTAACAATCTGCCTGCCTGCAAAATGTATTAGGGGGCCGTGGACAAGCTTTTGTGAGCATGCAAGTGTTGCTTAGAGGAACTGGTCTGCTTTCTTCTGTTGACTCCTCCCCCAATGTTTAAAGTAAAGCCCCATGATGAGCCTCCTATACTCTGAAACAGAAACAGAAGGACTTCATTCTGTAAGAGAGTCTAGTAGAAGAAGGTACTCTGAAGGCCTTTTGGGTACACTGAGCACCAATCTTAAGAGTGAAAGATAAAGTAGTATGACAATAAATAAATAAAAATGGAATGATGCCTTTTAAAACTGCCCACTGAATCACATGAAAGACTTCACTTGCATTATACCAATGGTGTGCAGCTGCTGAGCATTCACAGGCCAAATCTGCCCCATCTTGCTATCCCCTGTACCTTAGTGGGCCACATCAAAAGCTTTTGAAAAATATATTACGCCTAAAAGAGGTCATGGAATGATATCTATAAATGGCCAATTACACCCCCTGCAGGGTCCTCGGTGAGCGCAATTGACTATTTTTAGGCCCCAAATGTTTTAGGATTTGTTTGTTTTTTGCTTCCTGTTTTGGGGTCCTCCTAGGAGATAACTGAGGAAATCCTAAAGATCATACTGAGGGCCTTAGTGCGGTGACAACTTCAAATGACAGGCAAAATGATGAGGGCAGGGAGAAAGAACACTGCTCCCTTTTCATGGTCACACTGTGCCATTTTCGATGGTCAAGAAGCTACATCATAAAAACAAGAAAAGCAAAAAAAAAAAAAAAAAGGGGGGGGACAGGACAGGATAGGATACAATAGAATGCTGGTTTCCTTTCTAAAGATACCAAAATAAAAGATTTTTATGGGATCCAAGAGAGTCATGTTATGGATTTATTAAAAAAATTTTAGTATTTGTACTTAGAATGAGCCCCATCAAAATCTTTTATGGCATCCTAAACAGGTCTAGCTTGTATAGTGAGACTCTGAAATAATGGAGCTAATCCAGACTTTGATTCATCAGGACTGCTTGAAAAACTTGAGTGGATTAAAGTTAATCAAAACAAATTAGTCATTTTCTGATGAATATATGGTACATTTTAGAACTTACCAGAGATTGAATTACCCTCACCTCACTATTATACATGTATACTGTCTGCCGCAGGTATATATGGTGTTATATCCCAATTTACCCTTACAATAATCATGTGAAGTTGTCTTGCCCAAAGCCACTCAACAAATGCCATAGCTTTACATGAAGTAAAGCCACAGCTTCAAAGTCCTCTCATTTTCCACCTACCCTCCAAACTATCTCTGTATTTTAACACACCTTTCAAGAAACTTCATGCTATATTTCTAAAACACCCAATACAGGCACCTACTAAGATAAATGATTCAGCTCTCAAAATATGCCAATGAACACAGGCATAACATCTATTTTGTACTGTTATGTAAGAACAACAACGACAATAGTTTATTCTGTCATTGACCAGTATAAACTATGAATAAAATATAAATACTAAGACAATAGTATGATCAGTACAGTACAATTATTAGAACAAGAGTCAGAAGAGCAAAATCAGATTAAACTTCACCAACTATCATTAATTGCTATCAGCCAATTCGGAACGTATTTTACACATGGTATAACAAAATTTTGCTACCTTAAGTACATCACTTGGGTTCTGATTATCCAGCAAATAATGTAAATAAAAAGTATCAGTATGTCCAGGGTATTTAGTTATAATCAGTTGATGATGAATGTCCTTATAGAATTGACAGTATAGAAGAACATGAGTAGTGGTTTCTATAACTCCAGCATCACAAGAATAAAGCCGAGACTCATAAGGTATTTTCCTATATTTCCCTTCTAATACTGCTGTTGGAAGGACATTAAGCTGAGATAATGACAAAGCTCTCCTAATTTTGGGTACTGTAACATAATAAAAATAAGAAGCTGGATTTGATACCGCCATATGATTATTTACCAATATATAATTAGAAAAGGTGTCAATTTCAGTCTGACCTTTGATATCCAGAAACCTTTGCCTTACAACCAGTTTGGCTTGATCTAATCCCAACTTTAGAATGGTATCTCTAGAGAGTCCAAAAAGATTCTATTTTGTATGTTTCCCAAGAGGATTTGTAGTAATCTGCCAAGATTAGCTGGGACAGTCCACCAGGATTATTATTTAGATTTAACCAATAAGTGAAGATGTTTATCCATAGGCTAGATTCAATTTTGCTAATATCTGCTTCCCTTTGTAATGCAGTGTTTGAGACACAGCAAGCAACCTGGAATATGCTCCTCAAAAACTTTGTTTGAACTCTTTCAAGGGCAGTTATATTACTGTAAGGTCCTATTTGGGCCCTATACAGCAGTTGAGCTCGTACTTTGGCCACAAAGAGTTTAGTTGCAGTGGGAATAAACCATGCTCCTTTGGTATAAAAATAATTTTGTATAACTGTGACCTTTCTTCCTGCATTCCAAGTGATATAATCTAAATGAGCAATTCTATTTCCTGAAGCTTGAAATACAATCCCCAAATTTTTAGAGATTTTAACCTGATCGATAGGCTGCCCTTCCAACATCCAACTTCTCTGTTTGGAACATTTTGAGAAGGTAAGGATCTTACTCTTGGAGTGATTTATTATTAATTTCTCTTCAACATAGTAGTTAACAAGACTTGAAGTCTTGCGGTATTTATTTTACACACGCACCGGTGTGTGTGTGTGTGTCTGGAATGAATCCTCTGTGTAAATTGAGGGTCCACTATATACAGGTTGAGTCTCCCTTATCCAGAATTTCAAAAATATTCCAAAAACCAAAACTTTTTCATGAGTCGTTAGTATCACCTTTGCCTTCTGCTGGTTCCATGTACACAAACTTCGTTTCATGTACAAAGTTATTAAAATATTTTATAAAATTATTTTCAGGCTATGTATGTAAGGTGAATGTGAAACAAAAATGAAACATGTGTTTAGAGCTGGGTTCCATCTCCATTATGTACGTATTTGCAAATGCATGTATTCTGAAATCCAAAAAAACCCAAATCTAAAGCAGTCTTGGTCCCAAGCATTTTGGATAAGGGAGACCCAACCCGTATTAAAACAACTGTTTCAATTTCACCTATAAATTCTTCCTCCATATGAAAGTTAGACACTGAATAAGTTTAGTAAGGAGCAATCTATTATGGGTAGAAAGAAAGAAGGGTAGACAGAAGGAGGACTTGGATTCAGTAGGAAAGAAAATGTATGAGACATAAAAATGTACACTTTTATAAACACTGCTGTAAGAAAATACATTTTGCATTAATTTGTGAATTTGTGGTAAGAGAAGAAGGCTGCTACATAATTTGACCAAGAAATAGTTTCCATTTTCCATAATCTATGTTCCATTTATTTTGGAATAATTACTGTTGCGTTTGAAAGTCTAAGGGTTGATTCCTAACATGTAGATTACTATACATCAGAATGAAGTGATACACAAATTCTCTCTGTTTGTTAAATTAACAATGTTGTTAAATTAGTAAGAGTGCATTCATACATCTAAGGTATCATCTGGTGTTGCAGTAATAGAATGGACATGCATACACAAAAAGGGGAACTGTTTGGTAGTTTGAGAATCAACAATGTGGGAAATTGCATGGATTTTTTTTTAAAAAAAATGAATTCTATCATGAGGTGGAAATCCTATCTAATTCTATAATGGTTGCTTGTAAAATGGTAACATGGTAAAATATACATCAAACAGAAGAACACAGTGCTAATTTGTAAAAGGAAAATGTTAGCATTCATCCAAACATACATACCATATATACTAATGTATAAGTCGAGAAATTTAGGTCAAAAATTGGCCCCAAGAACCTAGGTTGACTTACACACAGGTCAATACAGTGCATCGTCCCAAGTCCCTTTCCAGCTGGGCTGGTTTCAGGGACAGCCCACCTGGGAAGAGGCTGGGAAGTGCAACCATTGCCCCCGAAGGCCCAAAAGTTTACCTTGACTTATACACAAAGTCAATTTATAGGCGAGTATATATGGTAGATGCAAATATACATGCATATATTTCTGCTCTCTAGTCACTAAATCTGACACTGCTTTAAGAACATTGCTAATATTACATCAAGGAAACACTTAAAATTACTGGTTAAATTACTGGCATAGAAAGTATCTATATGATTCAAGAAGCCTAAGTAATCCATAAGAGCAGATATTATTAATGTGATAATGGAGCTGACCACAGAGGAAAGACAAACACAACACTAAGCTCATACATGAGCCAGGCTTCTATTGAATGACAGGGAGATGCTGTAGTAATAAGAACAAATGTTCATACAGAAGAATTTGCAACCTCATTTGGTGAAAAAATTAAAAAAACAAACAAACTCTAAGAGATTAAAGTTGTTCTTGCAAGTGATTCCATTTTAGATCAGCATGCAATAAATTAAGTATAATTAAGAGACTGTATCAGTGTAACAAAGTACACCACAGGATCAAGTCGAGGGAAAATAAAAAGCAGACAATTGAGACAAAGAATACATTTTCTGTTGCAGAACAGGAGATATTAAACTACTGACAGGATTATATTATTAGTCTTTTATCTTATCCCCAATATAAATCAAAGTTTTAAACCTTCAGGATTTTTCCAATCAAAAACAAAACCAACTATGAAGAAACAAGCTGATGATGGATTTATCCATCTGAATGATACACATCTTTGAGTTGGTAACATGTGATTAAATAAAACAGCATGGCATTGGCTGAGACAAAAAGCTGCAGTATAGATGTTAGAAGGTTTGAGTCCTAAAATAACACTGAGCAACAACTGAATTTGTATGACACCCATTCCCCCCTCTATTTTTACAGTATCACACCCAGGTATCTCTCTATATAAAAATCTGAATGAGGTGGTTACAATCTACTGTTCAATCATTTCTCTTCCCTTCACCTGCTGTATATTTAACATGTTTCACTATCCTCCACCTACAAACCAACATCAGTAATCATATTAAAATGGAGAATTGAACAACACGATTAAAAAAAATCAGATTTAGAACATACACATGCAAACACACATATTCTAAATCTGATTTAGTGTCCAGCAGCAAGATTAATGAAAATCTGATGTGCAGTGTCCAAGGAATGTTTAGCAACTGCTAAGTCCACAAAAGGAGACATGCAATATCAGAGGAAGGAAGTCTTACAGGTATGGGGACATCACTAAAAAGACCCAGTGTCTATTGTCTGTTACTAACAATATCACATTTAGAGGTCTATCTTAGCACATTGGCAGGTTCACATGGATGTGGTCCTTGTTCCAATAAGTGGACCCAAACTGTTTTGGCTCTAAAGGTTAGTACTTGTATATAAAGGGAGTCCAGAAAAGAACGAGCAACCACTGAAATTGACATAAAATTGGCACAATATAACCACCTATCCCCTATAAGCTTTCTGATAGATGAAATTTATAGTAGTTTATATACCAATGTTAAAAACAATTGTATATAGAGAAAGAAAATAAAAATATTCATCGCACACTTCACAAGACTAGCAGTGGGATAAAGCACTTCTTGCCACAAAGATCAGTACTTTTTCAAGACCCCAAACCATGAGTATGTTTGGAATATCTACATGAATAAAATTCAGATGTATCAAAATTAATTTAGTTTACTTAGCAAGGCAAATGTATTAAAATGTATTTATTTAGGAAAATGTATACAACTGATACCTGTTATAGAAAAAAACACATTACAAAATCCATATGAATTTCTGTCTAAGCAGGGCAGGTGGAGCCAGAATGCTATCATAATGCCAGTGGGATTGTGAGAAATAAAACCAAAACTAAACTGATATCCCTTGAGCATTACATTAGACTAGTCTGGATGTAACCACCACATATCTAACTGAGATTAGCTCTGCTTTTTCCAGATAGAATCTAAACTGTTGAATCAACCAAAGTGAGGAAAAAAGCAGTCCAAGCCAATGTGGTCACTTGCACCTCCACATATCACATTTTGTTCAGGAATGGTTATCTAATAGATCAGTGATTCCCAAACTTTGGTCTTCCAGATATTTTGGACATCATCTTCCATAATTCCTGACTGTTGGCCAAGCTGGCTGGGGCTACTGAATAGCTGAAGTTCAAAACACCTGGAGGACCAGAATTTGGGAACCAAAGCTAGGCAGTTTTCCATTGTAACTCCCATAATTTCTGACCACCACTCTTACTATCTGGGGCTGATGGTAAATGCAAACCAAAACATCAGGAAAGCATTAGATTACATATCCTTGTGACAGATTAACAAATCTGTAGCTCTGTACTCTTGAGAAACCAAGGGATAAATTATCCTCTTGCACCTCGGAGGAGACCCACTTTAAGACAGCATCGAGCAGCAATGTTGCTATAGGGACAGCATGCTTGCATCTAGCAGGCTTGTAGCTGTGGGGGGAGTAAAATGAGGTATTGCTCTCCAATAAGAGTTCTGACTCCCACATTAAATTTTCCTTCTAGCATGGTAGAAAGCAAGTCACTGAAAATCATTCACAACTAGAACTCTTACATTTGCTATGCTGCATTCCACTGGTAACTTTGTGAGTCCCTCTTCTTTGGATGCTTAAACTATGTTTATAAATGTTCAACTTAAGTATTAAATCTCTACAATGCTAAACATTTGGGAACTGAAATAAAATTTCAATGGAGGGGTAGAATTCTTCCTTGATGACAAGGCTTTCATCCCCACCTCCTGCAGTTACATCCATGGCATTTAGTATCATTTTAAACTACAAATATTAAACTATGAGGTTTCCCAACAATTAAATACATATCAAATTTACCAGTATCTTGTGTTATTTAATTGCTTTCAATATGGGACAAAATAGTCCATCACCATCAAAAGGCCAGTTTAGTGGAATTGCTTCTCTCTTGGTTGGCTCTTGGAACCAACCAGGAATGCAAAGATGCTCTGGGAGGTATTATGAATCAGAGAATCATAGAATTGGAAGAGACCACAAGGGCCATCCAGTCCAACCCCCTGCCATGAAGAAACTCACAAAGCAGCCCCAACATGAAGATGCTCTATTTCACTGAAGTAGTTAAAATATTGTAAGCTGGACTGAAATGTTGATTTTTATTTCCAAGTCTGTTTGTGTAATCTCATACACTCTTGTCGTCTTTGCCCCCACCTTTTTCCAAAGAAATTTCTTTTCATACCTTGACATTTTGTTTTGAAAGGGAATTTCCTCACTAAACTTTTCCTATCTGCTAATATTGCAAGAATATAGTTCACACAATTTGTTGTTCTCTGTGTTCCTATATACACACACATATGTGCACGCACACACATGCACACACACATTTACACAAAGTGGAGGTGGAGTAGAGAGGAAAGGGGATGGTCTAAAGAGCGAGGAGCCCTTGTTTAAAAGGGCTTGGATATTCTAACATAGCTGGATGGTGTTCAGCCTGTAAGAATAATCCATTAATAATTCTTTGGGATGGAACCTCTACAAAAAGGGTGTTTGCTGGTTAGTGAAAATCTACTCCACACACACTGTTCCCTCCCCACCCCACCCATGCATGTACAATAAATGCATGCATGCATCAACCTAGAGAAAAATAACAGTATCAGTCTGTACAATCCAGCACTGAGCACTGTGTGTGTCTCTGGCTATTATCAGTAATGGAGCTTTTTCATAGAGAGAAGCTATTTTAAGAACATCCCAATTGGAAACATAGCAATCTGCATCTGTTTAATTTTGTCTCCTATATATCTGAAGAACTGAGACTTTTAAAAAATCACAGCAAAGAGTACCACATTACTGCAGTCCACTGATGCACAGTTACTTTCATGTGCAAATACATTAGCTAACCTTAGATGCACAATCACACACTTAATTATGCTGAAAATGCAATTACACGGTCATGTCCACCTAACCTATTACTTTTCTTTCTCCCTCCATGCTATCATTCAAGGTCTTTTCTAATCTATCGGCCTTTGCGGACACCTGTTGAAACCATGGAAGCCGATGCAAATGAAATCATATACCTAATTAGGCCATTCAATTACTAGGTTTTTATCAATGGAACACAAGGTCATGTTTCTTCAAACTTAGGCCACAAAACACACAGCTATAAAAACAGTTGGCACATGTTCTGTTGAACTAAACAAGACTTGATAAGATAACAAAGGCCAGAAAATGGGAAAAAGATGAAAAGAAACATAATCTGAAATGCCAGTGGATATCAGTTGTTAATTTCTTAAGGCTGCTGTCTGCTGAAAATGTGAGAAATTTGAAAGGAGGAACAAAGAAACCCAGGTCAAAAATAAATTTAAAAAATACCTTCACATAGCAAAATCCAATTATCTGAGGTCCTTCCATTCACATACATATTTTGTGGCACATGAACAGCTTCTGTGTAATGTGATACTTCCTACTGGGGACTCTGCATAACTGTTCTAACTACACGGGTTCCTGTTGATGCACATACAGTTTTCCTTATGTGCTCTTTAACAGTATGTCTCACAGACTAATAACATTCAGGTCCGTGAAAGTCACATAAACCTACAGAGTAGTATGCCACTGCATACTATTTGGTGGACAACATGACCAATACGGTCTTATTGTACTGATGTCCTGATTATGCGCTTCCAATAGGCACAGTCTGGGCACTGCAGGAATGGTAGATGTGGCACGGTAGATAGGCATGGTAGATGGTTTCATGATGGAGAAACAGCTTTTAGAGAATTAACACAGAATCTGGTGAGGGAGGAGGAATGGGAAGAATAGTTAAGAGGTCTTTTCCTACTAGATTCCATGGCTGTACTTTGTCAAAGAGGAGAACAATAGAAAAAAAATGCAAGTGACTGAGGTTACAGAGAATATGGCCCTTACTATACTGGGAAATGAATAGCATAGATAGACCACATAGACAATATCCCTAAAGCAATTTCCAATTTGAGCAGTGAAGGAGAAAAAGAAATCTCAAAGACAAGAACAGTCACCACATTAGTGCCCCTTCACTGTACATTTACGATCTGTCTGTTAAGAGTATCTCCTACATATTTTATAAGCATTTTCAAATAGTTGTTCAAAACAGATTTTAATCAGAGAGACAGACCTATCTCATTAAAGCCACTGTAGCCCAGCTCTTGCCTGCTCAATCCCAATTCTTCAAGGTCCAAACATTCAAAACCTGGTGGACACTGGTAACCTTCTTCTGATGCTTTTGAACAATGTGTGTCTGGGATTGCCAGATTGTTCCAGGTTATGTTTCTGTTGAGGGGAAAAAAGAGAATCTGCTAGTTCAGCTAAATACTTGAGTTAGAGCCTTGTAATAAAAGTTACTCATGTAAAAACATATATCAGTTTCAAGAGGATGTTCAGAAAATACAACTCGAACCACAGAACAAATCTGGATCTGGATGAGAATGTGCTTGTCCTCTGCTTTTTAATTTTTTTTAGCTTTATTAGCATTCTCAAAGGGATGCTTATTTCCAGGTTTTCCCGAGAATTGCCCATTTAAGTAGTAATGTTGATTCTCTGTCACAGACAGAGAATTCATAGATGTAAATTCTTATTGGAGGTCTTACATTCTTATAATTTAGCTGTGTCAATTGCACTAAAACTGATTAATGTGCAAGAAGTTTAGAAAACTAGTATAATGCTGAATCCTGTTTCTGCAGTACCATCTGTGTAGTTTTAGTCTTCTTTTCTTAAATATTCAAATAGCTAGTCCACACAGAAATATCATAACTGGCAGAAAATATTAGCTGACAGGCCATAAATGAGAAATGATGGTTTGCAGAACAGTTCCCAAGTGAGGAGCAGTCTTTGAATCTTCTCTGAGGAATTAGCTTTGGGAACTGGGCTCTCCATTTTCATTAAAATCCTGGGGACAATGTGAACTCCTCTTTATCAAATTCACACATCTCTATTCTCTGAAAGGAGCAAGAGCTCAAGGGAATAAAGAAAAGCTTTGCAATGTTCAGAAAAGCTTATCCTCCAGCAAACTGAGATTTAATGTTAGGCAATATACCAAAGAACAATGAGAGAAAATACAGTTATTAACAGAAATTAGCTATACAAGCAGAGGTAAACACTAAAATAAAAACAGAAGAGAAAATTAATTGACTTGGATGTGTATTTCATAGCCTCAGTCCGTTTTACTCTGGATCAATCCCACTTGTTTCTTTTGTTGTTTTTTATGTATTTCTCCCCATCAACAAAGTATGAAGCAAAAGCATTTTATTGTCAGAAGGACCATGTTAGGAGATAAACTGAGAGAAAATGTGATGATAGTGTTGGTTGTGGTGTAGCATGATGATTATGATGAAGATGATGATGCACCCAAGGCTACATATAGATTTATGGCTGGAAGGGTGTGCTGGAAGGTCACCTAGTCCAAGAACCATCCACACATCCCACTCCATGCAGGATACAACTTTCCTGATAGTTTGTCATTCAGTCTCTACTTAATTACCTCCAAATCCCTAAGGCAGAGGACTCAATTCTCCTCTGTTCCTGATCTTTTCACCTATCGGTTCTAGACTTGGGCCTCAGAGAAGAAGGGAATAAATCTGTTCCATTGCCTCCATCACTTTTTTTAAAAAAAGATAAATGAAGAAAACTATCTTGTCTCTCCCTTTGATCTTTTTTGGACCACTGCAAATATGGCCAACTCTTTCCAGTTTTCCATACAGCACCTGGTTTCTGGACTCCTCAGTCTCCCAGAAATCCTGTTCTGGGCACACTTGAGTTTGTCAGTATCCTTGTAAAACTGGGGTACCCATAACTGGGCAGAGTACATAGTACAATGGATGAAGCACCCCCCCCCCCCACTGTGATATTTGGGAAGAAAGAGGAATAATAATGATCACTTTTTAAAAAATGCTCCACTGTTTGGTGGGCCTTATAATCATGGCTGCAGTCTTATAAAAACCTATATAAAAATGAACCCCACTGATCATTATGGGGCTAATTCCCAAAATACAAGAATCTTCTGTAAAATGCAGATCTGAAACTACATCCAAGACTGATGCCACAGCCTTCACTGACTGTAAGTACATCAATTCAAATATTAACAAGAGACTGAGTAAATAAAAGTATGTCACAGAGAGAAGACTTACTAAACAACAAGGATGATGTGTGGGAGAAAGAAACCCCAAAATAATGCTGAGGCTGAAGGAGCAACTGCCTCAGAAGAAATATAGTTAGATGAGTGATTATAACAACAAGATAATGAGTGTGAAGAGTGCCTGGCTAGAAAGGGATTCAGAATCATCTCAAGGGAAAGAGAAGGAAGCTGATAAAAAAATAAATTAGGACAAACATTGTAGAAAATACTGCATTCAATTTAAAAGGAGAAAAAGAAAAATCTTGTTAACAGTTAAACAGTTGGTTCAATTATGCTGATGTTATTGGCATACATATTCAAACTTTTGCATGGTCTATTTAGGTTTGTTTTAAAATTCACTACCATACCTCAATGCACAAGAATAGGCAGAAGTGTAACCATTTGTTACATTTAGAAAATCAAAGTGTAATTGCTCTAAGGTTCAAGGAGAGGCTACTTTCTCTGTCATGATGTGCCTGACAGTTCTTATTGGAAGGGCCTGTTCTCACTTACTTTTAGGCCTCAAGTGGGAAATGCTGGTATCAAGATGGTATTTAAAGGACACTTGAGAGAGCTAGAGTAGAGGCTTTCTATTGTCTGAGATGTGTTACTAACCAAGTTGAATGCAGCCAGTCAATATCATAACCATTTGTCTGTTCCACACCCTGTTTGACATCCTTTTAATGGCATATACACAAGTAAGTCTCACTTATGCATATGTACGCCTTTTGGGGGGGTATGCTGTGGAGGTTGCTATTCCCTCCTTTCCTCTGCAGCTCTCAAAGCCCCATCCCTAAACTTACCATACACCCTCTGAAGTCCCCTTCCCACATGGCTCTACCATTCCTCATGGAGAGTAGGTAGGATCAGCAAGGCATCTGGCAACATCCTTGTAGCCAGATGCAAAATAATTACCTTAGCACTGAGATCTGTGGAGGACCCCATCAGACCTATGCACTAATACGATCATCATGTGTCTGGATATGGGGACTTAATGACCAGGTCTCCATGAGGCATGGAATAGTGTATGTGGGGTGGCGGGGTGTGTGTGTGTGTGTGTGTGTGTGTGTGTGCTTCAGAGGCTGTGTGATATGCCCAAGATGTGGCGGTATATATGGTTCATCTAGCATAGATCTGCACACAAAACTACACATTGTTGTTTTGCACCTTCCTGTCATTTCTGACCCATGGTGACCCTAAGGTCATCAAGGATTTTTCATCAAGTGGTTTTCTTAGCAAGATTTGTTCAGAGGGGGGTGGCATTACCTTCCTCTGAAGCTGAGAGGATGTGACCTGCCCAAAGTCACCCAGTGAGTTTCCACAGTCAAATAGGGATTCAAACAATATTCTCAAGAGTCCTATTCCAAACTCAAACCACTATGCCTCACTGGATCTCTATGACTACTTTGAGTCATACAGGATTGTAGCCCCTTGTGGAGAGTCACTGGCAGAGTGGATTTTCCCCACAGCTAGGGAAAATCAGAGTTAGGCTGGCTGCAAAGGTAGGGGCTGCCTGTTGAAAGAAGCGAGAGTATGTCATGTAATGCTAGAAATACTGTTAGAAGTGAAGAGGTTAGCCTTAATAGAATTAATCTGCCTCTTTCACTCAGGGACGCTTTCATATTACACAGTTATAGCACTATTGTTTTTAATATGAATGTTGCCTTTCTCTCAGAGTGGGACCCCTGATGGCTTACAGCAGGCAATCAATCAGAATCCTCAGTCAATCTTAAATCAATTAAAATAGTCACAATTTAAACAATGTAATTTCCCAACCAATGCAACACGGTGGCTGTACAGACCAGCGTTATACGCCGGCCTTGGGACAGAGTGGGGGCATGGCATCCGCACGATGCATGCCCAATGCTGCCATCACGCTATGTGCCTGACCACATGGGGGAGGGGGCAATGTCACAGTGCTCCTTTGGCACTGTGTCCAGATGACGCAGCACCAAAAGAAGCACCGGAAAGTGCTGCCAAAGGCTCCTTTTCCCCAGTGTGAAAAGGAGTGGCATTTTGCCATTCCTTTTAGCGTCGAGGAAAGGCTGGATTGGGGCCATGGCATGTAGTTGCAGCAGCCCTAATCCGGCCTGAAAGAGGTGACAGCAGGGGTGGTCTGTTTAGCCCCTTAATTGTCCTACATGATTTGGGTTCAGGTTACTTATGGGTTTGCCTCCACCCAGATAATCTGCCCTGTACATTCAGGTCTTCTGGGGGATATATACTTCAACATCTCGTCTCTTCTGCCAGTAGAAGGGCATGGTCCAGGAAGAGAGAAGAAAATAGCAGATGTCAACAACTGGCTCCGCAGATGGTGTCGCCGAGAACAATTTGGATTCTTGGATCAAGGGCTGCGGTTCCATGAGGAGGGACTTCTAGCAAGGGATGGGCTACATCTCACACCAGTTGGAAGAAACGTTTTTGCCAACAGTCTGAAGAATCTGATCAGGAGGGCTTTAAACTAAATGATCTGGGGAAGGGAAACAGCAGTCTGGAAGGCAAAACGGCTAGAAAAAATAGTCAAACTGACATAGAGGGAACAAGGCAAGGACCCAACAATAAGAGCCAAAAACATGCACAGGCATCAAGTAAAGGGGACACATGGTCTTAGATGTCTCTACACTAATGCACAGAGCATGGGAAATAAGCAAGATGAACTTGCATTCCTAGCACAACAAGGGAAATATGATATAATAGGCATCACTGAAACCTGGTGGGATGAGTCTCATGATTGGAATATAGAAATAGAGGGGTATAACCTTTTTAAGAGAAACAGGACAAACAAGAAAGGAGGAGGAATAGCATTATATGTCAGGGATATTTACACCAGTGAAGAGATCCAGGACATCAATACTGGAAGCCAGGTGAAGAGCATCTGGATAAAAATTAAAGGAGAGGGAAACAACAGGGATGTTACTGTGAGAGTCTACTACAGACCCCCAAGTCAGACAGAGGAAATGGATGATACCGTTCTAGAACAGATGACCACACAATCAGGAAGGAGAGATGTAGTAGTGATGGGGGACTTCAACTACCCGGATATTTGCTGGAAGTTAAACTCAGCACTATCCTCAAGATCTAGAAAATTCCTCACTTGCCTCGAAGACAATTTCATTGTCCAAAAGGTGGAAGAGGCAACAAGGGGATCAGCTATTTTGGATCTGATCTTAACCAACAGGGAAGACCTAGTTGATGGGGTGCAATTGGTGGGATCCTTAGGTGGGAGTGACCATGTCCTCCTGGAGTTTGTTATACAGTGGAAAGGTGAAGCTAGGCATAGTCAGACACGCATTCTAGACTTTAGGAAAGCTGATTTCAATAAACTCAGAAAAATACTGGGGGTGATCCCATGGTCAAGAATACTAAAAGAGAAGGGAGTTCAAGATGGATGGGAGTTCCTCAAAAGGGAGATACTAAAGGGACAATTTCAGACAGTTCCAATGAGGAAGAAAAATGGGAGATGTCTCAAGAAACCGGTATGGATGACTAAAGAACTTACAACTGAGCTAAGTTTTAAACGGAACATGTATAAAAAATGGAAAAATGGGGAAATCACCAAAGAGGAATTCAGACAAATAGCACATGTAGGGATAAAGTCAGAAAAGCTAAAGCGCAAAATGAACTCAGGCTTGCTAGAGATGTTAAGAGCAATAAAAAGGGCTTTTTTGGATATGTCTGCAGCAAAAGGAAGAAGAAGGAAACAGTTGGGCCACTGCGTGGAGAAGATGGCAAAATGCTCACAGGAGACAGAGAAAAGGCAGAATTGCTCAACACCTTCTTTGCTTCAGTCTTCTCAGGAAAGGCAAAGGGTGCCCAACCTAAGGATAATGGGGCAGAGGACAGAATAGGGGAATTTCAGCACAGAATAAGTAAAGAGACAGTACAGGAATACCTGGTTAATCTAAATGAATATAAGTCTTCAGGACCAGATGAACTACATCCTAGGGTATTAAAAGAAGTGGCAAATGTAATATCGGAACCAATGGCAATCATCTTTGAGAACTCCTGGAGAACAGGAGAAGTCCCTACAGACTGGAGGAGGGCAAATGTTGTCCCAATCTTCAAAAAGGGGAAAAAAGAGGATCCCAACAATTATCGTCCGGTTAGTTTGACATCAATACCAGGAAAGATTCTGGAGCAAATCATTAAACAGAGAGTCTCTGAATACCTGGAAGATAATTCCATAATCACAAAAAGCCAACATGGGTTTCAGAGAAACAAGTCATGCCAGACAAATTTGATCTCTTTTTTTGATAAAATTACCAGCTTGGTAGATGAAGGGAATGCTGTGGATATAGTTTATCTTGACTTCAGTAAGTCATTTGACAAGGTTCCCAATAATAATAATAATAATAACTTTATTTATATACCGCCCTTCCTACGATCAGGGCGGTGTACAGGATATACATAGTTAAAAACATTCCAACAGAGGACAGAACAGCGTTAATGTTGATAAACATACAGTGGCAATGTGCTGTCAGCCAACTCAGGATGCGGGGAAGGGGGGGGGAATCACCGTAGGGAAGGGGGGGGTTCAGGGGAAGGCTAGTCCAAATAGGTATGTCTTTAGCCCCTTTTTAAACAAAGTAAGGGAGGGAGCTAAGCGGAGCTCAGTGGGCAACGAGTTCCAGAGGCAAGGGGCCGAAATGGAGAATGCCCTCTTCGTAGTAGTTGATAATTTAGCCTCTGGAACTTTAAGTAACTGTTGCCCAATAGATCTAAGTGACATTCTTGCAAGCAAGCTTGTAAAATGTGGACTAGACAAGGTAACCGTTACATGGATTTGTAACTGGTTGACTGACCGAACCCAAAGGGTGCTCAACAATGGTTCCTTTTCATCCTGGAAAGAAGTGACAAGTGGGGTGCCACAGGGTTCTGTCCTGGGCCCAGTGCTATTCAACATCTTTATTAATGACTTGGATGACAGTATTGAGAGCCTAGTTATCAAATTTGCAGATGACACCAAATTAGGAGGAGTAGCTAATACTCCAAAGGACAGGATCAAAATTCAAAATGACCTGAATAGACTAGAAAGCTGGGCCAAAGCTAACAAAATGAAATTTAACACAGAGAAATGTAAGGTCCTACACGTAGGGCGGAAAAATGAAATGCACAGATATAGGATGGGGGACACCTGGCTGAATGAAACTACATGTGAAAGGGATCTAGGAGTCCAAGTAGACTACAAGTTGAACATGAGTCAACAGTGTGATGCAGCAGCTAAAAAGGCCAATGCAATTTTAGGTTGCATCAATAGAAGTATAGTGTCTAGATCAAAGGAAGTAATAGTGCCACTCTATTCTGCATTGGTCAGGCCCCACCTGGAATACTGTGTCCAGTTCTGGGCACCACAATTCAAAAAGGATGTGGAGAAACTGGAGTGTGTCCAAAGGAGGGCGACTAAAATGGTGAAGGGTCTGGAAACCTTGCCCTATGAAGAACGCCTTAGGGAGCTGGGGATGTTTAGCCTGGAGAAGGGAAGGTTAAGAGGTGATATGATCGCCCTGTTTAAATACTTGAAGGGATGTCACATTGAGGAGGGAGCAAGCTTGTTTTCTGCTGCTCCAGAAAACAGGACTCGGAACAATGGATGCAAACTGCAGGAAAAAAGATTCCACCTCAACATTAGGAGGAACTTCCTGACAGTAAGGGCTGTTCGACAGTGGAATACACTCCCTCGGAGGGTGGCGGAGTCTCCTTCCTTGGAGGTTTTTAAGCAGAGGCTGGATGGCCATCTGTCGGGTATGCTTTGATTGGGAGTTCCTGCACGGCAGGGGGTTGGACTGGATGGCCCTTGTAGTCTCTTCCAACTCTAAATTTCTATGATTTCTATGATTTCTATGAACCAGCCAAAACTAGACTAGCCACTGTCACCCAGAGGACTTTTTCTTCTACTGCCCCTACTCGCCGGGAGAGAGTTGACAGCTAAATACACCGTATGAATTTAAAAGAATATTACAGACTATCTCTTCTGAAGGTCTACCCAGTCAATTTTAAACTATGAATTTTAAATTAAGATATTTTAATTTGTGCTGGATGATTTTAAGGTATCTTATGTTTATGTGTTTTAACAATGTTTTAACAGTGTTTTTGCAGTTTTTAACTGATTTTATGTGTTTTGATCTGTGTTGTAGCCTGCCTCGAGGAATGGTAGGTAAAGATTTTCTTTTAAAAAATTATTATATTATTGTTTAAAAATATACAAAAGTTTTTTTTAAAAAATCATCCTCCTCCCCAATAAAAAAAGCCACCATAGCATGGTTACATATTAAAAACCTACTGACATGAAAATATTTTAACCTGTTGGCAAAAGAAAAGCAGGGAGGGAAGAGAGTTCCAAAGAATGGGAGCAGGCACTGAGAAGGTTCTCTCTCATGTTCTTACCAAGCGAGGCTGTGATGGTGGCAGGACCTAGAGAAAGCCTTTCCCTGAACAACGTAAAGTTCTTGCGGGCTTCCATAGAGACGTACGGTCTTTCAGATAGTCTGGATCTAAACTGTAACTGCTGTGTCTGCATCTTATGGAATCCTGGTATTTATAGTTTTGTCAGGAGCACTAGTGGAGCTCTCTAGTTGAGAAATGAAATTGTCCCTCCTTAAACTGCAGATCTAAGGATCCCATAAGATACAATCACGGCAGTTGAACTGGAAGAACAGTGCTGTAATTGTGTAGTATGAAAGGGCTCAACCTGTAGTTTAAAAGGCCACTGCATTGTCATTCATGATAGCTCCAACATTAGGAACTTAGAAGTCTGAAAAACAAAAATTCCAAACAATGTCAAGATGAGACAATTCCTCTCTAAACCTTCTCAGTCTCTCTCCTATTCTATGTCCATCTGTCTATCTGTCTGACTTCACAGCATATATCCTAGGGTAGTTTACAATTTAAAGCAACGAAATAACTAAATCATCAAACATCTACAAACACCCAATACAAACACTTACAAGAGGAATAAAACTTTGTTATTGTGCACCCTCCAGTCATTTATGACCAAGGGTAATCCGAAGGGAAACCTATCACAGGGTTTTCTTGGCAGGATTTGTTCAGAAGGGGGTTGCAACTACAAGTGGTAAAATGTGTACAAAATGCATGCTGTGACTGTGGAGATTATCAGATTAGGAAACGGACGTCCTTGTCCTATCCTTATGGCATGATTGTGAAAAGAGCTTCATACGACATCACACTTATCCTCTGTGTCTCGTCATTGAACTGCAATTGGCCATGATCATGCAGAACATTTTTATACAACATTGTGCTTATCTTGTCATTGTCCCATCATTGAAGTGAAATTGTCCTGTCATTTTGTATTAATGGGAGTTTGCATTAATACAATTCCATTTCAATGGCAGGATGACAAGATAACCGTGATGTCTATGAAATGCTTTCCCATGATCGTGATAAGGATGGGGTAAGGATGAGAGAGCAATCCTGTCCCCATCCCCGTCCCCATCTGATAATCCATGGATACTCAAGTACCATTAAATATAATGGCAGAGCAAAATGGTGTCCCTTATAAAAAATTGAAAATCAAAGTTTGCTATTAGGGATTTATACTTTTAAAAAGTATTTTCAAGCTGTAAATTCTTGAACCCATGGATAAAAAAATCAGCTGATAAGGAGGGCTGACTATATTGTAATACAGGCATGGGTAGAAGATAGTTTGGGTCTACCAGAGGATCTTTGAATTACCACAAAGCCTGACAAGGATTTCTGACTTTCAACTACTTAACAATAGAAGTAACAAAATGTCTGTATCTGGCCACTGAACAAAGAAATGCTGTGAAAACAGCATACTTCTGTCTGAAAAGGCTGTGAGTTGAATTAGTGTAATGAATCTGAGTATGTATTAAGAGGTATACCTTACCATATTTGAATTCTATGTATGCCTGCCCCTCTGGGCCAGTAAGGTGGAGGTAGGCACATCCAGGTGGCACTTTTCTATCTTTCTGAGGCTGCACTAGTATCCTTTCTGAGGCTGAACTTAAAACATATTGAACAATTGAAGTGTCCCCTGCCACCTGAGATGAATTCTGGAATTCTAAAGAAGATCCAATTCATCTTAAAAAAGAAAAAGAAAGGAAGCAAGGCAGAAATTCCAAAAAAGGTGGTCTAAGGAATTTGTATAGGCGAAAAGCCCCCAAAACAGTCGTGGAAGCCTCATGTACTCCTCGGGCTGCACACAACACCCACTTACTAGACAAACACTTGGACATTTATTGCACAGGCCTTGGAATGGGCCTGTTGCATTACAAAAGGGGGCATGATGGGAACTGGAGGCGACACAGGAGAAAGCCACCACTGCCACAAGAAGTTCTCATTGTGTTCCGGATGCGTCCCAGAGTGAGTGATTTTCACGAATGCTTCTAAATAGTTCCTGAAAATCGCTTCCTGGTGAACGCTTCCGGAACACAATGAAAACTTCCAGAGGCTGTGTTCTGTGCTGTAAACTATGTTCTATGCCGTCTTCCATTCCCCTTACACCCCCTTTTGTAACAAAACAGGGCTGTTCCAGGGCCTGTGCAATAAACTCCATTGTTTCATTTGGAGGAAGGATATAAATTAAATAACCCATTGCTTTTTCAGAGACCATTTCAATGCTGATGTTGTCATTGTGAAGTCATGTCTTATAGAGCAGCCCACCAAGGCCCTGAGTGGCATCCCATCCTCCCCTTCTCCAAAGCCACCACTCCCCAGGATGGAAAGCAGTTAGGAACTGCTTGCTTCAAGATGTCTAGAGCCCAATGTTAGAGATGGAGTTCCCTCTACTCGACTCCTTGCTTATTTCTCAAGCAGTAAGGAAAGAAAATGACAGGCAAGAAAGGTTTCACACACACATATACACAAACTTCACAGGAAACAGTTGAAAATAAGGACAGAGGGAGACACGTCATTACCACAATGAGCTGTAGGGAGAACAAAAGTGAATCAGTCTATCTCTGTTCCACCAGCCAGTACAGAGGCCAGCTAGGCTAGTGAAAGAGTGCCCCATTTTATCAGTCTCATAAAGCCAGCCAGGCTGGTAAAGCAGGTTTCTTTTTACTATTCTTTCTTTCTTTATCTGTGTGTGGTAGAGAAAAAGACAGACAGCGAATGAGAGAATATGTACTATGGAGGGCATGGATGCACATGGATGAATGAGTTTGAAGTAGCCCCACTTACTTTTGTACTTATCTCTGCCCACAAGGGCCACAGTGAGGAATGTGGCCACTTGACTTTAAAATATTTACTCACCCATCCACTAAACAGAAAAGTTGATGGGACAACATTTGTGAAATCCTGATTTAGACTTACCCTGGCTTTGTATCATTTGTTACACAATGATATGTGAAAGGTCCAAACATCTGAACTCCCAGAATTCCATACAAAAGGAGGAAGAACAGAAGGAATATAGAAACACTCCATATCTGTTCTCCTGAACGCCTAGAAAAGAAAAGAAAAACAATATATATCATCCACACTTGAGAATAAGAATCTCACTGTGTAGTAAGACTAGAGCCTTGTCTTCACAGGCCAAAAGGTCTGTCCCCCCCTTGCCATTCTGGCATCATCCTATTCAGATGAAGCACATTCCAAACCCCAGTTATAGTGTTGGCAGTCCAGACTATGTCCAGCTCATTCTGCACGAGAACTGGGGCACAACAAGAATATAATATGAACTTTTAAAACTTACCTGTTGCTCTGGATCTTCCAGGAAGAACTGGAGCCCTTCATTTCTGTGCTGCATCTGAATGGGCATCCTGCTGGGCTACCTGGGGATCACTCATTTTGAGGTCAGAATGAGGTGCCCAGCATGTGACCATCACTGGGCACCTCATTCTGACCTCAGAGGTGAGTGACCCGTGGCAGTGATGGATGCATCAGGTGGCTTTTTGGGGTGCCCATGTAGACAGCTGCCATAGTGCAGAAATGGATGCCAAGGTTACAGCAGCCAAACAAGACAGTTTCTGGGTGAGGAGATTCCAGGTTGACCCTGGAGTATCCTGGCCAATGCAGACAAGGCCTAGAGTGTCCCAGCAGAATTGTAGTATTTATACAATAATGTTCAAATGTATTTTTTCAGTGCCAGTATTCCAAAATACTTTCCATAATTCATCAGAATTCAGGAGAATAGAGAGTCTTGTGATAGAAGGGATAACCACATTATGATTTAGCCCTTGAAAAACAGCCTCCAAAGATAAATGGAAATGAAAAAATGTGTATAATCACAGGACATTTTTGAGAACTGAAAAAATGGGGTATGATTTTCATAGTAAAGCAAATGGGCAAGTGAGGAGTGTAGGTTTTACTCTCTCATATGTGGCTTACTTCCCCATAATTTCTCTTCTCAAATGCTCTGCACCTCAGTCAAGCTTCAGAAAGTATTCAAGTTTCAAAGACATAAGCAGTAGTTATTAGGATTGTTCAGCTCCCCTCCCCTCCATGCACCTGGTTTATCAGATATGCAAACCCTTGGTATTCTTTAGTGTGTCACACAAAACTACCACCTCGCATCTAGACTGGCAAATCTGTTTGATACACTTTATCTCATTCCTACATAATATACGAGGTATATGTTTTAATAATCTTACATGAGCTTCTCAAAAAAGTATTGTACAAAGAGAAACATTGGAAGGAAGTTTATTTAGAAACTCTGGTCACCTCTAATCTATGCTGGGATGCTCAATTAATTTCTGGATTGCACCTACCATGATCCCTCACCACTGGCTATTCTGCGCTACAGTTGGTGGAAGTTGCAATTCAAGGAGGGACTTCTGGAAAAACATATGTTGCCTGCACCATATCTACAGCAACATCCACATTCAGTGCATTCTTTAATATTCCTAATTTGTTAAGACATCTTGGGCCTAAACAAGTTATTAAGTTCTCTGAAACCTTTGATTCCTTCTCCAGAATGTGGTCTGCAGGCTGGAAAGAGAAACACGCAGACTTCAAAAGACTTATTGACCCCATGACATTTCTTATATTATTCATACTTCATAATATAGGTTTAATATAAATGGGTTAATGTAAAACATTTAAAGAGAAATATATATTCTTGTACAACCATGTCCAATATATGTAATATATTCTTGGACAATCATGCCTACATTTAGCAAAAGCTTATAAGAGCAGTAAAGAATTCACTTACTTTAAAATGTTAGTTATCCTGGTTCTTGGCAATTCAAAGCGGAAATAGATCCGGAATGCTCGAATCATAATAAGCGGCCGTGGGATCCTCAACATTCCCCAAGGCGACATCTGGTCAACTATCTCGGCAATTTCAAACACCTAGGAACAAAAGGAATCTTTTTCCCTCTGATCTGTCCTGACCATACCATTATTCCTTAAGCTACTCTATTTTTTTCTGCAGAACAATACAGTTTCTAGGACAATGCTTTCCCATGTTGATCTTCTTTCAATGGGCGTTCTCAAATAAATGATAATGTCCCCACTTCTTTGAAAACTCCTTAAGCAAGTGTTTTTATAATTCAAATAACTCATCTGGGAATATCTAATATTGCACAAACTAACTAATTTGCAAATCAGAAACTCAAAGAATGTAAATTAAAACAATCCAAAAGGAAAGAACAAAACAATATAGTGACCTAAAAACAGTAAAATTTCAGGTACTATCAGATTAAGTTTTAATGAGCAAAACTCCCTTCCTCAGAGGCATTTATAGAAGGTTCAGACAGAAGTGTCTTTAATTTTTAGGGTTTCAATTTTTCCTCTCTTTTTATTCCCAGAGAAAATCCAGAGAACAGCCCTGGTGGCGCAGTGGTTAAATGCCTGTACTGCAGCCACTCACTCAAAACCAAAAAGGTGGCGAGTTCAAGACCAGCAAAGGGCTGAAGCTCGACTCAGGCTTGCATCCTTCCGAGGTCGCTAAAATGAGTACCCAGATTGTTGGGGGGCAAATAGCTTACAATTGTAAACCGCTTAGACACTCCTTAAGGGTATGAAGCGGTATATAAATGAAGCTGTTTGTTTTTTTTGTTTGTCTTTAAGGGAAAAAAATAGCTACACAATTTCAAAGTGGCTGGACTGATGCAGGACTTAACTGGAGAGGAAAAACATAAAGAAGTATGCAAGCTTGCCTCTGGAAATAATGGTTAGTAAACTGTACTGCACACACATCAGTGAGTGAGAGGAAAGGAAGAGGATCCACTGGGCAAAAGCATTTGTGTCCTAAGAATGTTTGAAAAAATGACAGAGTGTTGATTTATCTAAGTTTGAAATAAATTATGTGCAATGAGGTCACAGTAAGCATTATAGATCTCAGGACTGGAAGTAATATTATAATCGTGATAGATAGGATAGGATAGTGTAGAACACATATTTAAATGAAGCCTTTTTAATTTTGTAGTCTTCTGACTATGCAACCAATGAACCGAAATGGAACAATGAAGGGAGGTGGGGTCTGGGTAGCATTGTTTTACTCCTGAAAATTCTTTGCTTCAAATGTGGGGCCATAGGGATATCTTCCTGTTTTGTCCATCATTGAATAATGATTCCAACATTGCTAGATATATCTTTGCTGTTTCTAGAAGAGAGCTTTTCTACTTAAATTAGGATTTAGATCTGAGGTAAGCCTCGTATTCCAGCTCTCATAATAATACATTATAATTACAGTACCTGTAAAACTAATGACACCCAGAGACAAAAAACCATGAATCCATCGAACACACACCAACGATCCTTCACATAGGAGGTATCCCCCTATGGAGAAAAAATGTAAATGGAATTATCTCAATTATCTTTATGGCAATCCATTATTAAACAAAGTTATTCTTTAAAACATTGTATTTCTAATACAATATTATAGCATCTGAAATCTTATGTCAATAGTTGCTGACATGACAACAAATGCTTTATCCGAGACACACTGCAGTGAGCTTAACAACTTCAAAGACTCTCCTATTTTTATTTTTTCCTCAAAAAAGCTTATACAATGCACTCTATTTATACCATGAATATGTCTAACCAGTAGCTGCTCATAACACTTTTAACTATTTGCCTTTGATGTCAATAGCTAGTAACCGTAAGATACACTTTCTCCTTCTTGTATTGAACAAAATGAACTTGTAAGTAGTTCAGAAAATCATCTGGATAAATCAAAAGGTAGAAAAAGAACACAGGTATCCATCTTGCTTTTCCTACATTGATGTTTCATGTAGCTACTTGAATGCCATCCCTCAAAGCTATAATTTAACCGGAATGTACTTATTTTGTATATTACTCTTTCCTTATTTTGTCCCCAACAGCTGTATGTTTCTTAGCTGAACACAAGCATATGGAGTTTATCACATTGGCTTTGCTCCTGAAATAGACACAGGATGTAACGTTAAGAAAGTGGACGTTATCACATTTCCTCATCACTGGAAAGTACACAGCCATTTGCAACCCAGGCTTCTACAGGCTCCTCCTGCATCTTTTCAAGAACAGAATTTTCCCATTCTTGAATGGAGGCGGAAGAAGCCCGGGTCACAAATGGGCCGCATACCGATACTCCCAGGCGATGGGAGAATGCGATAAGATCCACCTTCTTAAAGTTACATCCCATGTCTATTGTGGGAGCAAAGCCAATGTGATAAACTTGTATGTCTGCAAGTAACTTTTAAGAAGTGGATTCATTGGTATCATGATAAAACTGCCTTTCTGCTGATCAGGTAAAGACTGAGATAATCTATAGCTATACAAAACAGAAAAATGGCAGGCTAAGGATTGTACTTTTGCCAATTGGTTATCTTTGGAAAGTAGAAAATCTAAGCTCGCTCACTCTCTTGAAACATGGACTTTAGTTCATGTGTATGTTCCACATTGCCAATGTAACCATAACTTGCCAGGTTTCTACATGATAGTCCACATCTGAACTATATATGGATACATGAGTTCCTCGCAAATCTTTCACCATACCTATATTTGACTCACAAGTAGACAGGAAAAGTGAATTCTTTATGTAATGTCATTTGAAGGGAATGATTCCTGGAACTGACTTCAAACAAAAGTTGTTAAAATTATCTTTACTTGGACACTAGCACTGATATTGAAATTAAATAAGTGTTAAAAGTAACACAAGTCAAATTAGTAGAACTTTCCAAGTCTGGGTACAAAAGAATGCAGTCGGGGAACAGGCTCCATGCTCTGTGTTTGTTTCTGTGAATGCTTTAGGGAACTCCATTATTTTAAAGGTATACATGCTTACACCTTGGAAGTAAGAATATACAGATAATACCTATCTGTAACAAATTAATCTTTTTTTTTCCTAAAATGAAATTCCCCAGAAATCCACCCCAGGAGAAAGTTCTCAACAATTAAATAAATAAATGTAATGCAATGAATAGGAAAACCATTAAAGTCTTGTTGTAGCAAGTAGTATTTTCTAGTCCTTTTGAAAACTTACTTTTACGTGGTGTTTTGAATGGAATATTTTCAAATTCTGGACTGTTCTCTTATCAGTCCTAAAAGGTTGTCCCAAAGAACCTCACTAGTGATACAAGAATAACCTCTCCCACCCCCATTTTCAAAAGCAATGACACCGATTTACTTTAACGAGTCACAGAGCAAATGACTTTTAGCTTTCTAAGTCCTGCACGCGCCCTTTAAACTGATTAAGGGGCGAAACTCATGGGCATCCTAGCCAAATTGCTCCGGAGCTGCACCAAACCCACGCCGCAACCCTGAAGTTGCCTCCTGCCATGGTCCCAAATGGACCATGGCAAGGAGCAGAAAAAAGGTGTAACTTTTGGGGTTGATTTTGGTGTACCTTAGGCAGCCCCAGTGAGCACTCCAGCGGTATGCATCATATAAATGCCATGTTCCCAGAGTGGCCAGAAGCCACCCACATCTCCCCATCTGTTTCAGGCCTAAATTACAATTAAGTTGATTAAATTAAGCCCTGAACACGATCTAGCTATTACTTAGTGGTTCTAAATGGGAGTGTACATTCTTCTTCCACATTAAAAGCCACATGAAATCTGGATAAATATCACGATAGCCCTTTGTAGACTTCAGAGTAGGTATAATGAATTCTAGAATCGCAGCAGGTTCCATGCCCAACTTATACACATTCACTAAAATGTCTGAAGTGAGCCTATATCCATACATCTGTATGTGGGAAGCACAGGAACACAGCCAACTGCCACGTAAATTTCTTCTGCTCCTAGACATTCATATATCAGGGACAAAGTGTGCTCCTGCATGTTGCAGGACTAGAGCTCTTGCCACTCTTCACCATTTGGTATGCTAAGCAGTGCTGATGGGAGCTGCAGTCCAACAACATCTGGAGGATTGCATTTTTCAGTTATTTGGTTTTCAGTGTTTAAATTTTAGGGATGTAAAAAGACTTTGCAATTATTTCTCCCTGCCAGGCTACATTGTGGGTGTTTGTGTGGGCTTTTGAAAAAATGTTTTTATTTTCCCATTGATGGACTATTTGAAAATGGTTATTTGTGCAAAAAAATTTACGTATAATTTTTGTCTGCACAAAATGTTGCTATTATGAAATTTTCACAAAACATTTCCAAAATGCAACAAACAAATTAAAAAAAACACCACAACTCATTCATGGGTGACCATTTTCTCAATGGGATGCCTTGATCTGTCAATGCCACTTCTCATTGCGGACAAGAACATTTGCAAGTCTTCTTTAGCTCCCTACTGAATTTTATCCCTTTGCTACAATTTTCTTTTCCCCCCAGGAAGATTCTGTAGCTCTGCACTGCCAAATGTTTTCCTGACATATATCTTGAACTGGATACTGTACAAAATACAATGCACATTGTGGCATAATTTCAGCCAATGTGATTTTAATAATGTAGGGTAGCTTTTCAAAATAAGGAATGTATTTTTTCACTTTCTTTAAAAGTGAAGTTCATTTCAGTTCATTAATTCTTCAGAACCTACCATTTTCTCAAGAATGGTAAAATAAGAATGATGAGATTATGGCACATGGTTTGAAAACAGCAAAGTCATTCTTTATAGTTTAATGCTTATGATTTGTTATCCAGAAAATTTATGAAAACCGTGTCACACTGATGCAACGAAGAAGACTGACATAAAGTGAGAATATTTTCTACACATATATGTGTATTTGTGAGTGTGTGTGACAGAAAGAATCTGCTTCCAGCATCAAGAGCTGAAATTATTAGGGGCAAGGGCTAAATTTATTACTTCTTCTCTTAAGGCTAAATGTATTACTTCTTCTCTTCAGTATGTGAAGATCAATTATTCACTCCCTACAGAGAAAAGCCTAAATACCCTAAAGGCACCAGCTAAACAGGGTCAGTTCGAATTAGATGGGAGATACATTCTAGGTGCTTAGATTTCAGAGAAATGAATTGACAAAACTACCTCTGAGTATTCGTTGCCTAAGAAAACCCTATGGAATTCATGAGATTGCCATAAGTGACACGGATGTGAAGACACATACACATATACACACATACAAGGAAAAGTAAATCCCAATGATTGGGGTCAATATTGCAGTATGGTTGCCTGCTGCCCACTGTCTTTGACAACCAATTATCTGCTCTTCACTCACAACTAGTTGCATCAGTATGAAATCTGCATGCTTCTGTAGAGCAGACACTATGCTGCCAGATGTTCTTGCAACAGATAGCAGATAAAGTAGCAGACATTTTGTTATTATGTTTCATCAAGAGAAAGAGAGAAAACAATTGCATCAAAACCAGTCTTTTGTTATTTGTTTCTTCTTGCTTGCTATTGGGAAGCAGATCACCAACTAGAATAGGAAAACTCTATGCCTTTATCCAGAGCAGAAGCTAAAATAACTTGCTTCTTGGATTCTGTCAGTACATTGATTGTACTGTGCAACACTAAAGATCAGAGCCATTAAGACAATGGAAAGTGACAGTGAACAAGAAGAACAGTCTTCGCCTTTTTATCACTTTTGTGAGAGAAGAAGGAACCAGAAGAAAAAAAGAAAAACATTTCAAAATGTGGAAACAATGAGGAAATACATTATGGACTGGGGCATATACATTAACCATCTCCTAATCATACTTAGGAAATTGGGGACATGCTGCCAGTTTGCAGGTTCCCATTGTCTCCCTTGCCTGTTCAACTTTCTTATTCCTCCCCTGTCTCAGTAAAATGGACCTTTAGGGCCATTGGTAAGAACAAAGGCTCCTTTTAAGGTGGATTTGCAAAGCGGCTTCCCTCTATTCCTAGGTTCATATTATGAGTTTGAAAATGTAAAACTGTACCATCTTTAACACTAACCAGAGAAAAGAGGCAGAAATTCACAGTGATAGGTGACAGAACAAGAAATTGCATGCTCTCATGGCATGTCCTTGATCTATTTACCAGAATCTCTGTACCATGAGTTCAAGTCTGCTCTTAAGAACCCCAGGATATTTTACTATGAAAAAGGTAGCATAAAACACATATTAAGATACTTTTATATGAAACCGAGCAATCATATGAACCGTTGAGTATCCAAACTAGAAAACTACAAACAACAGCTTTGGGAGAAAAAAAAAACCCAGAATATAAAGCCCTGAATTGGAGTTGGCATAATATCCTGGATTGTTTTGAAGCCCTTCCTCATCTGCTGATACTGACAAGACAAGAAACTAGAGTTGATCGCAAAGTTCCGGGATTGTTACTGGCTATTATGTAAGAAGTGAATAGACTGTATGCACACTCACAAGTCATTCATACTGATTGTTTGACTTTTTATACCATATAAGTTAATATGAGGGCTACATTTTAAAGAAAAGAAAAGATAAACTGTGGGGCTTTACAGACTGCCCAAAAGGGGCGGTCTGTAGGCACCCAGAGAAGCGCTGGACTGGGGCCAGGGCTGCCTCATCGGCAGGCCTTGCAGTCCCAATCCGCTGCTTCTACAGGCCATGGAGAAGCAGCCCTGGGCGTGCACTGCACCATGGCTGGTGCTCCCGAGGGGAGAAAGGGGCTGCCACTGTGGCCCCTTTCCCCTTGGCCTCCTTGGCACGGCCGTGTGAAGGCCGTGCCGAGAAAGCAAGCGCCAAGAAGGAGCTCCATTTTGGAGCTCCTCCTTGCACTGCAGAAAGGGCGCCATAGGTGCCCTCCTGCCATGTGATGACACCAGGTGCACACCGCACCACCTAAACATGGTTTACGCCATGATATCATTGGCGTGCGCATGTATGGACAGCGCGATGCAAACATGGTGCCGTCCATACGTGCTAGATTCAGATGCTGCACGCTTCCCCAGCCCTATTCACGCCCCAGGAGCGGCCCTTTTGGGCCTGTGTTTTCAGTTATTTCTATCAGGTTTTTTTTTTTTTTTTGAGAGCTAGATCTTTATTTTGAATGCTGGGAATTAGCAATAACCATAGTGTTGAAAGTCTGAACTGTAATAAAACTTTCATTGCAGAGAGGCAATCACAACAATTTAAATTTAAAACAAAATATACCAGATGGGCAATAATTTTGAACAAACATTGTCATTATGAACATTGTATAAACTGAAATTTCTACTGATAAATAATTTGTAAAAAAATTACTCATTCCAAACATTATCTTGTAGCATAGCATGCAGAGAGAAATATAGTACCTTAAATTCAAAAGTATGCACAGACCAATATAGTCCATAACAATGCTCTATAATGTTTTGAACTCCTAGCAGAGTGTCAGCAAATATGGTCCTCCAGGTGTTTTTAGAATACAGCTCCCACAATCCATTAGCACTAGATAATTCCATACTGATCACTAGGTTTGATGAGAGTTGAAGACTAATAACACCTGGATGACCACAGTTACAAACTTCTAGACCAAACAGAAATATTCCTGTGCAAGGGTATCTTGTCAGTCTCAAGAATATTAGAAACAGTAGTCAGGACATTCTGCAGTCAGGACATTCCTTATCACCGTGTTTCAGTGTTTCTTTTCCAGTTGACACGCATCATTTTATGATTCTCACTGGACTGTCTATTCCCTTTTAAGTTTCATTTAAAAACAATTTCTTGTAGTTCTGCAAACGTCTGAATCTCCCCAAGCATAGAGACCTCCCAATTGTTTCTTGGTAGTTCTGCCTTGGTTCCATTTCAGTCACAGTCATCGTTCAAGTTTGCTCTTATAGGGAATGATGAGAACTTTTAAGTTAAAAGCACACACAGTTGCCTCTCTGAATATAGCACTATATCTGATGTAAAGGCAGATCTGTACAATTCCTTTGTTCGTCTCTATTAATTAAGATTAGATTTTACAACTGGACTCCCACATGAATCAATCAGTGGCATCACTAGGTGTCACCTTGTATGGTAACTCATCATGTCTTCCCCCTCCCCATTGACTTTTTCCCATTCCAAACCATACAGAATCTTTAGTCATTTATTTTGTACTCATGGTACTCCAGATCATAGTTCCCATATATCACCAAATGTAATAGTAACAGTTGTGATATAAAGCAACTAGCACAATTAAAATTATAATTTTAAATTTCAATATCATGTGCAAAGCATAAATGTATTTATGTATACATGAATTCAGGTGCTTAAAGTGAAAATTTGTTAAAATTGATATTTTAAAAGATTTTCTTAAAAGAATTAAAAAATAGTAAATATTAAATTTAGAAATTTGAAATTTCAATCTTTTTAAACCTGGGACCTCTCCTTTCTCCTCCCACTGAGCCTCAGCCCACCCTCCCCACATTTTCAGCATTTTAAAGGGACCCAGGTGAATTCCACAGCCTATTTTTGCCAAAAGGCAAATGTTTGGGGAGCAGTGGTGTCAGTGTAGTCTGCACCCCATGCACGCCACTAGTGATGCCACTAGAACTAATATTCCTTAATTTTAGCCTGAAAGAGTCTTTGGAATTTGCAGTACAGCGCATATGACTGAACATTCCTCATATTTCTGCTTGGAATTCCCTTTCTGGAAGGTCCTCTGAACACTGTTGCTCTCCTTTTCAAGAGTGATTGGCAACCACATACGAAAATTAATTTACCTATGCATGGTGACCAAGTACACTTACCATCAGACACACAGTGTGAAAAGTTTTACACAAAACACTCCCCTGCACATGCAAACACAGGATTGATCCCTATCTCTCTCAACTACCTGCCAAATCCAAATTGGTTCTTTGGTTCACACTGGAGATCATATAAGTAGCAGTGCAAGAATACAATCAATCTGTTAGACATGACCTGATGTCACATTGTGTGAAAAATGTTAATGATGTATAAATAAAATACATAAAGTAACAATGTCCTTCTGGCTCATTATGCATTTCCACTGCAGCCATTAGTTATGAACAAATTGCTATGGTTGAATAATATTCTGCAGAAAGACTGGTTCATGCAGCATTAGAAAGACATAGAATAATATACGGGTAGTTTCGCAACCCTTGCCAACAGGTAAAACTGGGAAAGGAGCCTAAAATCAAAGTTAGGGCAAACTAAATTCCAAATTTAATGAACCATTAGTGGATCCTTCTTAGCATTCAGCAACCAGCATGTTCTTCTTTAGCATGTGCTGGACCTCTGGAGAAGAGACCTCTGAATAGCCGTGAAATCATCAGACAAAGTCAGTATAATGAAACTGATATCTCCTCTTTTAATTGTTTGAAATCTTGAAATATTTTGTTTCTGCCTTGAAGCAACAAAAAGGTTCTGTCTGTGCAAAGGAAGCAAAACAGGTCTGGGGGGGAAATGTGTGTGTTTGTGGTGCCCCATCTAATTTGCAAGTGTTTTCATGCAACCACAAATCCTGACCTTCATGGAAGAGGAGCCCATGAATAATAATGGAACAGCCTTAGCAAATCATGCAGGGTGAAGGGACTATCGTGCAGAAATCTCCTACATCCCAAATCCCTATCCTGCTTCCATATTCTCCCCATTGCTACCATTCTTTTTTTTTTTTTTTCAAATTATAGAATTGGAATGTGAATACTCTGTTAGCAAAAGTCAAGTAGATAATGATGTGCATGCAATGAAAGCAAAATCTGAACTCTGCAGTGTTTGGTTATTTGCACATCTCCATGCAAGATATTCAGTCTGGTATTTGATGCAACCTTCAGCCTTAAACTCACTATGGCCAATTATGCATTTTATATAGAATCCAGTTTATAGCCTGTATGATTGTTGCAAAAATGTTAGCTAGAACCAGAAAAGTCCTCTCTCAATGACTGCCTGGCAGCAGTAATGGATTGGATGAGGGAAAACAGATTGAGGCTAAATCCAGACAAAACAGAGGTACGGACAGTCACCGGCCCGAAACTAGGTCTGGGAATACAACTCCCAGTCCTAGATGGAGTCGCACTCTCCTCGAAGGACCCTGTTTGCAGTCTGGGGGTACTTCAAGACTCGTCACTTCACATGACTAGTCAGGTGAATGCGACGGTCAGGAGTGCCTGTTATCAGCTTCGGCTGATACGCCAGCTGCACCCTTTCCAGGAGATGAAGGTACATGCTTTGGTCACTGTGGTACATGCTTTGGTCACCTCACGTTTAAATTACTGCAATGCGCTCTACATGGGGCTGCCCTTGTGCTTAACCCGGAAACTTCAACTGGTTCAAAATATGGCAGCCAGACTAATCACTGGGGCATCTAGGAGAGAGCATATAACACCAGTGCTTAAGTCCCTCCACTGGCCTTATTACAATCCTGGATGGCTTCAAGAAGGCCGCCAAGATGCATCTCTTCCGGCAGGCCTTCCCAGACAATGATTAACCTTTCTGCCAACTACTGTCCCTCTTGCCTCTTCCACCTTGATATCTGTTATTGTCGAGGCTGCCCATCATTTTTAATTAGAGCTTTCCATTGTTTTAATGTTTTAATTGTGATGGCTCTGTTTCAGTATTTTTAAAATCTTATCGTAGTTTAATTTATTTTTAAGGGGTGGGAGGGGAAATTGAATTGTTATATTTTAATTGTAATTGCTTTTAAATTTTGTACCCTGCCCTGATTACTTACCCAGAGGGGCAGGATATAAATAAATAAAAAGGAGGGGGCTTAAGAAGCAAGGTGGAGGGGGAAGACTTGTAACTCCCATTACTGTTTTCTGTTTTTTTGTCCTCTAGAGTATATCAAGCATTTAATTTCACACCCCATATTCTTCCGACTGGACTGTCACTGAACCCCACACCCTATCATCTCCACACAAATGGTAAAGAATGCAAAATCTATATTTCTTTTGTCCAACAAGCACATACTGGCATGATCAAAGTAGTCTACATGCCCCCCTTCCCATGAACTTCAAAGCCCAAGGAATAAAAACCAAATGATGTCAAGCTAAGCAGATGCCCTTTAAATAATGGATTCTAATGTTGACATTTCATCTAATGTCAAATGTAGATGGGAGTGATTGTATGTATGGAATGGACACAGCCACTGTAGGGCAGATTTTTATATGTATTATAAAAGCAGCTATGATAGACAGTAGGCAACCTAGTGCCTCCAAATGTAGGCCTTTGGAAGTAGCCAGTGGCCATACTGATTGGAGGGGGTAATAGAAGTTGTAGTCAGAAACATCATAGGCTTCCTGTTCCTGAGTCGTGATGGCCTTTGTGAAAAGGGCTTTTAATACTGTAATTGCAGCTTTAATAACAATATACATAGTAGGAAATACAGAAAGTTTCGTTTCCAAAAAAAGATTCCTAATGTGTTGGGCAGTTCTTTTCAAGGCAGGAACACTTTGTTCTTTGCAGAACAGCTAATGCTGGCTTTTAGTATCCATGGGAAAGTAATCCTACCCATATATGTATAACAATGACAAGCCTTATGCAGGATAATGTTTATGGTGTACAAATTATTCATTAGCATAGTTCTGTTTTAGTCTCCATAAATCTTTGCACAAAATTCCAGTTTAGCTTTGACAGACAATCATATTTGGATTTTAACTCCAATCAGGGAAACATCTCCAAGGAAGGTGAACATGTTCCATCTTACCTTGAACATCTGAAATGGCTGTGGTGTTGTTAACCTCCAACCTTTTCCCAACTCCATCTACAGAAAAAAGGAGATTACCTCCATTCATGAGCTTTGCACATTAGCAGTTTAATCTGTCAATGTACCAATGAAAAAGAGAGATCCCTGTGCCATGATATACATGACATGTTGATGCTAAACCTCATTTCAGCAATTCTCTCTCATAAATACACAATCATGTCCTCAGTCTATACACTGAGTGACATTTTCAGTCCAGGAAGATACGATTTTTCATTCAGTTACAATGAAGCCATTTGAAAGTCAATGTTTTCTTCAAACTTATGGTACTCTGTCACATGCAAGTACTCTTGTATGACCAAATCCAGGCATTGACTATCCTGTACACCCAACAGTTAACCTCAGTGGGAATGTCCACTATCCAGATCTCAGGCTCTATTGGGGATCAAGCACCCTAGCAGACCCCACTGGTGCTGCGATTTGGCTCCCCCTATCTCTTGGTTTCCTTTCCTTGGGATTATGGTATCAGCAAAAACAGCTAGAAAGAGGCTGCTGTTTTGACCAAAATTATGGGTAAAGCCTAGGCACATGCAGTAGATTCTGTTTTATAGGCATTCTGACCCCACTTTATGAATGGATGGATGAGAACAACAGAAGAAAACGAAGCCACAGACTTTCTAGCGTCACCCACCCCTATTCTAGAATTAACTCCCTGCTTCCATTGCATCCTATTTCCAATTTTCATGTCATTGTTTATTTGTTTGTTTGTTTCAAGGATTTATATCTCACCTTTCTCCCACAATGGGAGAAATTCAAGGCAGGTTATATATATGCAACGTCTGCATGAAGATGAACACAAATTGTATTTCATCACCATGACTGCCACCACAATTCTAAAATGGCATAACAAGGTGTGTATCTAATAAAATTTGCTAAAAGATTTGGTTATTCTTTTTTGTTTTGTTTTTTTATTTAATACAAAAGCATGTTAAATTCTATTTATGTCTTAAAATTGAGATCACAGTGTTAAACAGAAAGAGTGTAAACTTACACACTTACAATGTGTTAGAAATATATGCAATCATTGTTAAACTGGATTCCACATTCAAACAGCTGATTGTCCAATAGGTGCCAAGGCCATAAGATTCCCCATTGCACAATGGTTAATTAGCTCCTGACCCATCAAATCAAAAGTGAGAGAACAGTTTGTGAAATCATTGGCTTTGGTGGGGACTACACTCACACAATCACTGAAAAAGTGCAACTGCTTGTGTAATTATTTTTATGTTAGTGTAGTTCTCCAACAGAATTCTGACCATGGTATTTTACACTATTGCATCTGAAAATAACAACACAAATAATGCAAAGTGTTGGGGAAATTGTAACCAGCAAGCTTCATATTATCCATTTGTGGCAGTCATGCACTTTTATCCTAGTTTTGTACTATTTGTGGAAATAGCAAACTGTATGTATTGAACTATACAAGCAGTGCTGAGACTATTAGCCATTTCGGAGAGACAAAATGCAAAAGGGACCTAAAGGAATCAATAGTGCTCATGTTGATGGCAGCCTGAAGGCTCATAGACAGATGTTGGAAATCTGTAGTGTACTTGACATTTAACATTTAAGCCTCAGTTAACAGAACTTTGACAAATTGCCACAGTAGAGAAACTCAACTTCAATTAGCTAAAAGTAAAGCTAAAATATTATTTTTACACAATGTAGCATGATTTTATCTTATGTACAAGTCAGGGATGTATACTGTAATACCAAAGCCATTCCTCAGATATATTAAAGAGATTAACCATAAATTGCTGATGCAATGAACTATGTAGAAAATCTCCCAAAGGCTAGTCGATCTCACTTACATTTTTTACTTATAAAGAAAAATAACATTAAAATAGCTATGTCGGTCAGTAGTTATGACATATTAATCTTTTTCTAATTCTCTTGTTTTATGTTTACTTTCTGCTTGTTTCTCACTATTTTTAGATTTAAAATAGCAAGCATTTGCCATATAAAAGGGGAAGAATGACATGGAAAATACCTGATTTTGGAGGTCAAACACTATAAATGTGATGCAGTGGGTAACAATGTACAAGTATCAATGACTTTATGATTGGCATGGGCATCTGTTTCCCAACTCATCTCACAAAGAAATACTGTTCTTTCCAGTAAATTACTACTTATGCTTCAAGAACACTCTGGGCACTAAACACAAGATTCAGCACACTGGAGTCTTTATTGGATTGTGACCCTGCCTTCAAAGAAATGATGTTGGTTAGTGCCCTTGCATATATACAATGCATCTAATAGAAAGCCATTAATTTTACAATTGCCTCCTTTTTTCTAAAGAGATGGAAGAGCAATCTTAATGCTCACCAATTGTTGGTTGAGGAGTGTTAGAATGAAACAGCCATGCCCTTACAGTAGCTCAATGGATAATCCACTCCATTTAAATCCCAGATAACACATCTAAAAAAGCTCCAAAGGTAGATTACTGTTAGTACTAGGCCATGAGATTGCTTGAATTTTCCAGATCCAAAGCACTTTTGCATCCAAACAGGCCCTAGATTAAGATTTCCACCTATCAGGGTGGTAGCTGGAGGTGAAACATTATCCCCCCCCCCATAAAAATTTTACGAGTTACCCACATGACATTTTAATTCACTCACAAAATTTCTACAATTTCAGTAACTTAAAACTTCAGATGAGCATTTCAAAATACAGCCAAGGCATCCAAACAGGCAAAATCACCGAAGGAATGTGAATACAGCAGATACAAGGGTGTTAGGTGTGAACGATTTTCACTGTCTTACTCTCTGTAATCTGAACACTGATGAAAAATTCCATGAGAGGAGAAGAATTTTTATTTGTGAGGGCACTGTGTACATTCCTTCCCTCCATAGCTACATCGCTGCCACAATTACCCATATCAAGTTTCCATAAATATTTTCCTCCCAATAAAATGTGTGGGGGTAATAAAAATCCTAAGTGTCACATGAAGGGGGACCCACTGGTTTTTAGCTTGTTTTTAACTGCCCTCAAGTCATTCTCAGCTTGTGGCAACCCCACGGATGAGACCTCTTCAAGACTTCCACTGCTCTCTCAGTTCCTACAGGATCAGGTCCATGGCCTCTCTCATTAAGTACAAACATCTGGTATATGGCCTCCTTCTCCATCTACTGTCCTCTACTTTTCCTAGCAGTATTGTCTTTTCTAATTATTCATGTCTTCTTATGATGTGGTCAGAGTATGTCAGCCTCAATTTGGTCTTCCTGGCTTCTAGGGAGAGTTTGAGCTTGGTCTCTTCTAGGAACCATTTGTTTGTTTTCTTGGACATCCATGGTATCTTCAGTATTCTTCTCCAGCACCAGCTCTCAAAAGAATTTATTTTCTATCTGTCAGCTTTCTTTACTGTCCAGCTCTCCCATCCATACATAGTGATGGGGAATACAGTGGCTTAGACTATCCACAATTTATTTCAGAAATATATCTTTATACTTTAGGATTTAGTCCAGTTCTTTCATAGATGTCCTTCTTAGTCCTAATCTTCTTTTAATTTAATTTCTTGACTGCAATCTCTGATCTGTTCTGTGTTTGATCCAAGGTATGAGAATTCTTTGATTATTTCTTATAGATGAATCCTTATAGATCTTCTGTGGTCATTATTTTTGGTTTCTACAGTGCACCAACTAGCCTTTGAAGAAACAGACTGACCACCACTTCACTTTCCATCCTACTTCCAATTGTTCTTATATCACTGTGTAGACAAGATACATATGGATATTACAATTATATTAACAATTTTCTACAGACTAACATGGCTATTTCTTTGAATTCTGGCTTTATTTAGTTGTTGTTGTGTGCCTTCAAGTTTTTCTAATTTATGGCAATCTTAAGGCAAACAGATCATGGGCTTTTCCTAGCAAGATTTTTTCAGAGGAGGTTTGTCACTGCCTTCCTCTGCAGTTGAGAACATTGACTTGCCCAAGTTTACCCAGTGGATCTCAAAGCCAAGAGGGGAATCTCAAACCCTGGTTTCCAGAATCAAAATCCAACACTCAAACCTTTATGCCATGCTGGCTCTTCCAGCTTTATTTTGTAAAATCCCAAAATATTTTAATTTGGGCTGCCATTTGATTAAAACAATGTTGATCAGTCATGCAAGCTTTATATCAGCTAATTAAGTGATTAAAGCTCATTGAATCTGTGCTTGCACAAAACAATAATTCTAAATGAATGCACATCAAGTCCCCCTTCCTCCTGAGTATGACAGGTGGAGGGGGTTCCATTTATAAGAAGGTTGCTTGCTGCATTATTATGAAGTTGGATGATTAATTTGTGGCACCTCTTTTTAAAACTGGTCCAAGTAGTTTTAGCAGATTAAAATCAACAAAAACTGCCTTGTGTTTAAGTACTACACATTCAAATACTTTATACCCTTGCTCAGAAAATGCATGATTTTTACAGTGGAAAAGATGTCTAAACCAAGCAATTTCTACAAGCTAATTTTCTTAATCTGATGTAAAACTCTTTGTGTAAAATGAGTCCAACCGAGAGACTGGAAGTAATGACTTATCTGTAATCAGTTATTTTTAGCAACTAGCATGTAAAAGAACTACCTTTCAAAAATAGTATAATGAATGGTAATGGCAGTATCACTTTTGCTATAATAACTACTGTTATTCTAGTTACTTTAAAAAAATGTTTTTAAAGGAACCTTTTCAGAAGTGTTTGGATAGAAATGTCCCAAATTTTATTCAGTTTTCTCATATACTGTCACCACTCTGTTCTTCCAGACTTGAGATCCACGGTCTTGAATATTCATTGAGAGGTGACCTCCATTAATTTCAATGGAACACCTCCGTGGCAGATGACCCACGAGTGCTCACAGGCAAGAGCCCCATTCAAACAATTTTCATGGGGGGAGGGTACGGAATGGATACCCCACAAAAACAGAGCGCCGACTGTATATGTACATACAGGTAAAGGAAAAGGTAGTCCCTTAACATGAATGTCTAGTCGTAACCAACTGTAGCGGGCAGTGATCATATTCATTACTATATATAACTCAATAATGGGTGACACAAATCATTGTCTAGGACCAGAATAAATAACATCAATCTGTTTACACATAAGTACACATTTTCTAGATATAACAGGAATACCTCAAAATCTCCCTTCAAGATATACAGAAGCCATCTGATGGAATATGAGTTCTGTGGAAGCTCTTCAGAGCAGAAAGAAACTCAGAGTTTCAAAGTACTGTGGCTTTGTATGGTTGATCTGAATCTGTGGGTACCAAATGGAGAAGTGTGCCTCAACTATGGCTGTTCTTTCTTGGCTAGCATCATGATCAAAATCCAGTTTTTAAGGTCACAAAGACAAATTCTTAGACAATTCTGTTTACTGCTATAAGGCTTGCACTTTACACTCCACTGGTTCAAATAACTGCCCTGGTCTTTCTCCAGCTCACTGTTATTACTGAATTCTCTGACTTGTCATCCTCAGTTATATTTTGCTCTCAACTTCGCTGGACTCCTCTACATTTGTAAATTGTTTAACTTCAGATTTGAAAATAGAATCTCTAACCCCTCTTGTGCAAAGAGTAGAATAAATACAAAATCTTCACTGTTCATTAGACTCACAGGTTGTTAGAGTCACAGCATTCCACATCCTTAATTAACTGATATATCAGCCTTATCAGACAACTATCGATAAACTGGTGATTAAAACATCACTAATAGGTCCTCCAGAGCCTTAGAGATACAGAAGCCAAAGCCTCTGAATTCTGTAAACTCTAAATAAGATTGCCAAGAAAATCCCATGATAGGTTCATTTTAGAGTTGTTGTATATCAGAAATGACTTGAATATACACACAACAAAAATAACAACAAGGTTGAATAAGAATAAAATCAACTAAAAACTTAAAATAGATAACTGAGCTCAAGCCAAACTACTTTACATGGCACCATCTTGGATTCCTCCCTCTTTCTTATATGTATGTGCTTTTTACAAATATCTTATTTTGTGCAAAAAACATACAAGGGTAGCCGTGTTGGCCACTGGACCAACCAAAATGCACAATACATATGTTGCAAGCTTTTCAAAACTTTCGAAGCTTATGTTGTGTAGTTCGTATATTTTTAAAAGTATGCTGAGTAATGGCAGGGATGTGTGTGCTCTGAAAGAAGTAAAGAAATCTACAGAGATCAATACAAAAACATAATTTCTTAACAGCCATAAAGGGGTTGTAAGATACCAAGCCTCATGGGAGATCTCCCAAACCTGTTGCTTTCTACAGATCCCACCATTCCCAGCTTGCAATCAGCTCATTAAATTTGTATGCAAAAGTACCAGACTGACAAAAAGGGCATACAGTCCCAAAGGAGAACTTCTGAAGGAAGAAGCAACAAAATCATACTACTAACAAAGAAACTATTGTAGGCCATTACCTCTATCAATCCTGTAATATTAACAATTAATATTACAGAAATTTAACCCACAATCAATCAATCAATCAATCAAATATCCCCCTTCCAACAGAAATATAAATTGATTTGAGCCCACTAATGGTTAATAATCATGTTAAGTGTTTTCTATTCATGCTCAGTCTCTGCTCTAACATGATCCACACTAGTATTTACACCTAAAATTTCCACTAGTGATGCCTCTGTCACTCTAAATTTCACTTTTCCTAGCTGCAGCATTCCCAGTTCTGGACGTATTGCTGACTGAGGGTCTGAACAGACAGGCCAAAATAAAACTGCTTTGGGCCACTTTGGAAGTGTGCTGTTTAATTGACACATGCATCCTAAGGGGCCGTAATGGTAATAATAATAATAATAATAATAATAATAATAATAATTTATTTCTAGCCTGCCCCTCTGAACAAGCAATTAGGGTGGGTTACAGCAAAAGTTAAAACAGTGTCACTTAAAATATCCCGTCTCTTCCCTCACCACCCCCCTTAAGAAGAAAATTAAATCACAGTAGAGTTAAAAACATGGAATAAAACAAAATAAGACAATAAAAAGCAGCAAGAGGGAAACAGGCCTGAAGAACCTAGTTTGTATAGGGGGTGGAAAAAACACAGGAAAGGAAGGCTGGAAGACACTAGGGCCTAGGTTTGGAGCCGGGAGATGTTCACATTCTCTGGGAAGGCCTGCCGGAAGAGATGCATCTTTAGGGCTTTTTTGAAGCCTTCTAAAGATGGAATAAGACGCATCTCATCCGGCAGGTCATTCCACAGCTTGGGGGCAACAGCTGAAAAGGCCCTCTGGGAGGTCTGGACCAGCCTGGTCTTCGTGGGCTGTAGAAGATTCCTCCCAAAGGACCAAAGTGTGCAGGGGGTTTATACGGGAACCTTAGTACCTTAGGTAGGATGAACTCAAGCCATGTAGGGCTTTTAAAGGTTAAAACTAACACCTTGTACTGTGCCCGGAAACTGATCGGCAGAACTGGAGTGCAGCTTTGGCACAGCTTCTGGCCTCTTAAGATGCACATGTCATTTAAACAGCATACCTCCAAAGTGATCCGAAGCAGCTTTATTTTGGCCTGTCTGTTCAGGCCCTAAGCAAACTTCTTTTTATATTCTGTGTATATTACCTATAAATGTATAATACTAGTTCAATGGTTGGTTGATGAAATAAGTGGTATTTTTTTTAGCTTCATTTATATACCGCTTCATACCCTTAAGGAGTGTCTAAGCGGTTTACAATTGTAAGCTATTTGCCCCCCAACAATCTGGGTACTTATTTTAGCGACCTCGGAAGGATGCAAGCCTGAGTCAAGCTTGAGCCCTTTTGCTGGTCTTGAACTCGCCACCTTATGGTTTTGAGTGAGTGGCTGCAGTACAGGCATTTAACCACTGCGCCACCAGGGCTGTATGGGCTGTATAGGATGGATTGGAAAAACTGTTCTACTGGCCTACCCAAATCACCTTCTCCCAGTATATTTTCCACCCTGGAGATTTAAATGTATGCTTTTAAAATAGACTGGGAAAACTCTTCTGCTTTCAATCCTTTCCTAAAGATATTTTACAAACAAAAGCTCAATTAATTGCTTTTAAAATTCTAATGATATAGCCACAAATATATTTGTAATAGAAAATATATGGAGAAGAAAAGAGGTGGAAAGTTTTAATCCCATCCATTTGATAAAAAATACTTTGGGCTGGATCATATTGGCATATAGGCCTATTGAGAGTCAGTTCAAACCAGAATTTGGAATTTTTTTTAATTACTACTCTCAGATTTTCCCACTCAGGAGGGGTTTACACTTCCCCATCCCATCACTCATGGTTGTAGTTTGAAGACGTTCTTGGGTCTCTTTGTCATCAAAAGACCTCATGGGCTCAGTGCATCTTTTATCAGATTAAGCTGATACACTGGCCTACATCCAATTGCTGTTCCCAACTACAGTATCCCACTGAATGAATTGTGAATAAACAACACTTAAATAAAGTTTATTGGTTCAATAGATCTACTCTAGTTTGAATTACCAAATGGATTGAGATTATCAACTACAACTACAGTCCTATTTGGTCCTTGCAAATGTTCTTCATACTCTGTCAGTTTCCCATGTTGCAATGCCTTCTGTAATGGTGCAGAAACCTCAATTATTTCTAACAAGGGTTGCTAGACTGCATTGGCTTCTAGAGCTTTATGGCTATGGCAATGTCTTCCCTAACACTTGGAAAAGATACTCTGTTTATTGGCCAAGACAGGTTCTGAAAAAGTAACTTTTCCAAACTCTGGTTAACCTTCATCCTTATCTTCACACCAGATCCTGGTACATCTAATGCCATTCACAATTTAGGAACATCCATGATACAATATAATACCAACAGTAATGAGCAAAAAGACTAGGAGCCTTATCACACGGGAAAAGAAATCTAAAACAGAGCAGAAGAGCAATGGCTTTCTCCATGCATCTCCACATGACATCATATCACTTGTGTTCTCTTCTTGTGGGAGACAATCATGAAAGCATGCCTTTTGCCATGCTGGAAAAATTCATTCAACAAAAGGCACACTTTTATGACTGTCTCCCTCGAGAAGGAGAACAGAAGTGCCATGGCATCATGAATAGAGGAATTGAGAAAGCTGCTGCTCTAGTTCTCCATTTCAGATTTCTTTTCTCATGCAATAAGGCTCTAGGTAATGCCAAGAAGCCATTTTATTAAACAGGAGGATAAACTGTATATGAATGCATAATAATTTATAATGATCCCACTGGGATGTGTCATTGCAACACAATGTAATATAAACCACACGCCATTCAATGAAAGATCACAAAATGTTCCTAGCCCTAACTACTGGTTTTTTTCATTTTTCTTTTTGTAAGAAAGAAGGAAATGGTGTGGCGGGGGGGGGGAGACACATTTTTAGGGCCCGTTAGCTCAAAGCATTGGGAATAAAGTGGGATTTTTTCTCCAAACAAAAGATACAAGACAAATAACAAAAGCTAACAAATCTTTCAATTTTCCAAATTTTATAAAAGGAAAAATATAAGGTTAATAATATATACACCCATGACTTAAATGTCTTTGATTTTTCTGTAGAGTACATCCAGAATTTGCAAATGGCCCCACTGTGTAAAATTCAGTCATTTTACACCTACATGCATGCCATTTCATGCCAATATAACCACAGTAATCAGCAAGAGTGTTCTAATGTTTCAGACACTGCAGGATTAGCAAAACAAGAGAACAAAAAAGGAAAGGGGGAAGGGGAAGCAGAAATAATGAAGAAAGTGAGAAGGAGGCAGGAAATTAAGATCTGTAGTACAAGCATGTTATTTGACTGAGATTATCAATCATATTTGCTATGAAAGACATCACAGGGAGAGGCTGTCAATCAATCCCATGGTAAAAGGTACATGAGGTTCTGAAATTACTATTCATGCAGTTGACAAGAGTAACAAAATCCCCCTTGCAGCTAAATACAAAGACCTAAATGTTCCAAGTTAGAACATTAAGCAAGAGACTTTCACAGAAAATTAATTAGAAAATTCTGTTCAGGATTTCTGAGCCATTCAGCTAAGAACTACATAAAGTTTGCTTAAAGCAAATACAGGAATAAATCAGTGTAAATAGATATTTCCCAGTGATAGGCAGATGACAAGACAGAAATATTCTATAACCTTAACTCTAGAGAAAAATTAGTTGTGCCTGAGGTGGCCTTACTGTTGCCAAGTAAAATCCAAGGTAGACATGGCAATGCAGGAAGGGTAGTTTATCTTGAACTTTAACTCATTTACCACCTCTATCTAAAGTACACTTTTATCATTCAGCAAACCTCTCATATAGAGATGCATCCTGACATAAAGGAAATCAGCAGTACTGAGTGATTCCCTACCTTTCCATATGGTTCTGTGTCATGCAACCATTTGCTCAAAACTTCCAGTTAGTTTCAAGCAAAATATTCTCTTTGATTGTCATATTACTTTTATTTTTATCAGTAATATGCAGACTATTTTTGAAAAGATTTTTAATGCTTTGTTTACATTAACATCTTGCTAGACTTGTTGGATTATACTGTGTAAATGTATCCTCCTTCTCCTCCTCATTGTTATTTTATTCATTTATATCTGGCCTTTTCTCCAATAATGGAACTCAAGGTGGCTTACAACATACTGAAAATATGGTATGAAGTGGATCTCTGAAAGACCTCAATGAATTCTCAGCTTCCTTTCACAGTCAGATAAAGGCTCTGAAGCCATTCCAGTTGTTTGACCTAGGAGCCTATGGGTTTTCATACAGGAGGTTTTGGCACAATCTATTACAGTTGGCCTATGGTATCTACGAGGGGGTATCCACAAGTCTGAATGATCACATTTTAAAATAATTGACAGAAAGTTTGTTTTGATTTGTAGTTGTTAACTTATCTCTATGTAGTCACTATCAAGATTTATACATTTTTTCCAGTGTATCTTGAACCTCTGAATACCTGATATTGTAGAAGTCTGCAGACTGTGCCTTACGAGAGGGTATCGTAAAGTAATAATTATCACTTGGAAGTTATTATGGCATATTGATGAAATTTTGTCAGTGTCATCATTGGTCCCTAAGTGCACGTTGCTGAGAGAATCAACTCATTGCATACTTTATTTTTGTGACTGGCTCTGCCAGAAGTGACTAAGTATAAAATCCTTGTCAGGTGCAATCTTCAGACTTCTACAATATCAGTTATTCAGAGGGACAATAAACGCTGGGGAAAATGTGTAAATCTAGATAATGACTACATAGAGTTAAGTTAACAACTACAAATCAAAACAAACTTTCTGTCATTTTTTTAAAGAAGGTGATCATTAAAACCTTTGGATACCCCCTCATACTGGGTTTGGTTCCAGGATCCACCCACCTTGTGGATATCAAAACCCATAGATGATCAAGTCCCATTAAATAAATTGTATTTCAAATATTGAGAACCCCTGACAAGAAAACTCCTGGACTGACAAGTATGTTTGCAGTTCAGGACTGCAGAACTGTAGAACAGTTGTGAATATCAACACAAGTTTGGTACAGGTCAGACTATTTCCCATTTTGGGTTCCTTACTACACATTCCCTGAGTTGTGGCATCCGTTTTTTAGTTTTTAGGGCACTGGAAAATTGGGGATTTGCTGGAAAATGTTTACAAAACTAAAGGAGACCCCATATTTCATGGTTTGTAGTTACAGCTACAAATACAACATATTTAATAGTATTTTCTGTACTAGAAATCAACCTTGACTAATCTGCATTTCTCTTCAACTATTTCTGTGCATGCCTTCTTTGACTTTTCAAAATTTCTCCTGTCCCTCAAATAAGAAGGAAGCAGAGGAAGAAATTGAACACTGCAGGTAAAGCAAGTTGCTGGCATCTTTAAACAAGCAAACCAGTGGGTGGGAAAGTATGTTCTTATTCTAAAAGAATTCACATTTAGCAGATGGTTAAGCTGAATGCTCTCCCCTTGGGCAATGGCAAATGAAGAGAGAATATTTCCAGGTTGTGAAAGAGTCTAGGACACTTCCCCCTAATGCATAACTTAACACAGTCTCCAGTGCTATTTTAAGTTCACTTAATTTTTTGCTTGCTCTGCAGTTATTCCACAGAGTCTCTGGCACAACCCTATAAGGTTATCATATCTGTTTGATTATCAGTATCAAAAGACAAAAATGTGTATGGGAAAAAACAGTTCAGTGGAAATGCCTATCAAAGACTGGGTACAAAATTCAGCAATTGGTACACTCAGGTCTAATCTACCCCTAAGGGATACCACTTGGCCCTCCTCCAGTTACCAACACTGTGGTGGAAAAGAAGCACAGATGTAGCAGCAGCTATGAAAATCAGTTTTGTGAAGAGGCCAATTGGGGAAATGGGAAAAATGTGCAATGAACAAAAAATAGAAAGCGGGGGGTGGGATGGGGTGGGGGAGATGAAGTCAGAAAATAGACTCAGCTGGGAAGCCTAATAAGCATCTGAGCCAAACTGTGCTGCCAGCAGTTGCTCTGGGGACAAGAATTGGTTGAGGGTGTTAAATTTAATCCATCTAACTTCCCATAAATCAGTACTTTCCAAATGATACCAGGGTATCCATGAAAGGCATGGGTGCAAAGTGTCTCTATAGGCAGCAGCAAAGGCAAGGAAAGAGTGTTCGTTGTACAGATGAAGCTCTTCCCTACCCAGATGTTTCCATTCTTGTCCTCAGTCAACCTCACATATCTTGAATGAGTTTGGAAATATGATACAGATGTTCAAATTATAAAGGCTGGATATTGCTGATGTGTGGAGTGATCCATCTGGGTATAACAGGTCCCTGTTTCTCTGCCTGCCTACTCCCACCCCACACACATGTGTTGGCACTGCACCAAACTCTTACATGGAAAGAAAAATCTTGGTGCAACTCAACAGCCAAAATCTGTTCTGTCTCTCCCCCTCCCAATCAATCACATCACATGAGCTTTGCATTTTCTTTCTCTAAGTTATGGATAGCCCAGGAACAGAGTTTGGAAAATTTATTTTTGAAAAGTAACTTCCAAGATCTTCCATGGTAACTGGCAAACAATGAGAGTTTGTAGTCCAAAAAAGTAACTTTTCCAAGCAGTGGTTCTGCTGATTGCATAAAAAAGCAAGTATGTGACTGATGATTGCATACAAATAAAACTGCAGATATTCTGAGTACTTGCTTTTGATATTATAAAAGTAAAAAATCATCTTCTGAAGAGCTATTAATACATCTCGGTAGTCCCCAGAACGTCCCTCTCAAAAAAAGTGTTATTTTCTGCTTTCTTTGTTGGCTACTCCTTCCTTCACTGTGGATAACATACTGTGAAGTATACACTGGCATATGCATGTGTGGGGGGAGCAAGATAACTCACATTTGAGCACAACCTAAGATTATCACCATGGTTCCATGATAAGAGGCGTGAGCTACAGTAATAAATAATAATACAGAGTGAACAAGCCCTGACAGCTTATTTTCTTACAGACATGATAGGTTCACTAGATCAACAACTAAAAGTGCTACCCTCCAAATGCAAAATTACCATCACTACCAGAACTGAGAAACTTCCTTTTTAGACTGTGCTTCTCAGAATCCCACAGATGAAGGATTCTGGGTGTTGAAGACCAAAACGATCCTTCATGACCATACTGGCTAGAGCTAACAAGCTCTGCAGTTCAAAAATAGTGTGTGTGTGCATTTGTATGTCTGTTTCAAACTGCATTTGTAGCGTATTGTTTTCATCTGTTCATAGGCTCATAACTCATAAGAGAGCCTAGGTGGTGCAGTGGTTAAATGCCTGTACTGCAGCCACTCACTCAAAACCATAAGGTTGCTAATTCAAGACCAGCAAAAGGGCTCAAGCTCGATTCAGGCTTGCATCCTTCCAAGGTCGCTAAAATGAGTATCCAGATTGTTGGGGGCAAGTAGCTTACAGTTGTAAACCGCTTAGACACTCCTTAGGCGGTATGAAGCGGTATATAAATGAAGCTGTTTGTTTTGTGGGGCAAAAGGTGAAAACGAAGTATCTTAAATAATAAATAAATAATAAAATTAGACAAATGAAACTAAATAAACAAATGCAGGAAAAAACATTTCGCCTACGTTTGCAAACACACCCTGCCTTCAGTGGTAGAGGACCAACCATTTCAAGCAATGTAATTAAAGGAATGTTATTAGTCACTCTAAAGTGAAAGCTTTCATCTAATTTGCCTACTTGGCATCCTGTATTTGTCAGTTTGCAACGTGAATCCTGAGATAGAAGAATGAAATAAAGTCCAAATGTTGCACACTTCAAGATCCAAAACTGTATTCATTCAAGCACCACATCCAGCATTCCAGGAGGAACTGAGTACAATGTATTGATTGAGAAATGGGAACAGGAATTGACATAAACATCCAGGGTGAATTCTGTATTGTAAATATAATGTACAGCTTGGTATTGACACCATCCTGAAAAGACAGGGGTCAGGAAACATGCAGAATACTATGCACTATCTGTCTTGCTGCTGTCTGGCTGCTGAGAGAATGGAAACAACAATGGTGTGCAGTTTCAGGGCAGCATTCTACATTTTAAGTTCAAACTCCTTTCTGAACTCACCTCCAAATAAACTAGGAAAGTGCAAAACTACTACTAATTACCCTGTTTCCCCACCCCCACCCCGCCCCTTCTATCCTTTACAATATGTGGTTCAATGGAATCAAGCTGCAGTCAAAGCACAATGAGCAATGGAACAAATTGTATGAAAGTATAACTTAAGGTTCCAACAAATTATTATATGATAGGCCTGCAGTATGAGACATACAGACAAACAGGGAGGCAGACAAACAAACAAAAGCTGGCAAAATGTACTCTTATAAAACTAATGGCACTACCTTTCTGCAATGGTAAATTGAGTACTCCTGTGAGTCTCCCATGTCAGACAGGCTTTTGTTGAGAAACCATACTAAATGTGCAAAACACCTACTGGACAACAACAGCAGTAATGTAGGGTGACACTGGCAGAAGATCTCTCAAAGACAACAGCAGTGGCCCCATAGCTAACCCTTCTTAGTAAGATGCAGAATGGAAAAAAAGGAGGAACAAGAAACCTCTTCCACAAGATCTGAGAGACTGAAAGGAAATTTAAGCCAAGAGTGGGGATCCTCTACAACAAGTAGGAGAACATATTACATGACAAAATACAAACAAAAAGATGATGGAAACAATACAGAGAAGAACTATATAAAAGAGATGAGAGGAAGAGCCATTTTAAGATGAGTCTACAATTTCAGAAGGTGAAGTGGAAGCTGTACTCACAGCACTTGGGAGAAATAGATCACCAGGAAAAGATACTAACAGAGTGACTTCAAGCTATAAAAACAGAGGCCTGGAACAGATGGGCCAAATGAAGAAGCTTCCAGCTGCTTTGGAGGTGTGGCATTCAAATGACTCACACCTCCAAAGCAGCCCAAAGCCACACCAAAGCTGAGCTCCAGTCCTTTGGACCAGAGCAAAAAGGACTCGGGATAATCTGGCTCCTGGTGGAGCAGGTTGGGTCCTATGTCTGCAGCCTGCTTTGGGAGCGGGTCATGTGGTTGGTGGGGTTTGGACACACTTCCATCTGGAGCAGACGTGGGACGCTGTTTCATGTCCATTTGCTCCAGCCCAGAATCTACTCTAATTCTAACTAAAGTCTGTCAACAAATATGAGAAACAAAACAATGGTCCACAGATTAGAAATGCTCCATATACATTCCAAGGACCAAGAAAGAGAATACCAGGGGTTGTAATAATCACATGATCATTGTATTAATTTCCCATGCAAACAAAGTGAAGCTCAAAATTCTGCAATAAAGACTTTTATCATATATGATGTAAGAAATGCCAGATGTCCAAGCTGCATTCAGTAGAGGAAGAGGCACTAGGGATCATATTGTAAAAATATTTTGGCTAATGGAGCACACCAAAGAACTTCAGAAGAAAACCAGCCAATGCTTTAATAGATTATAGAAAGGCCTTTGATTATATAGATCATGAAAAATATGGATCTTAAAGAAATGGGTGTGCCACACATTTCATTGTCCTGATGTGTAAACTATACTCAAGACATCAGGACAGAATATGGAGAAACAGAATGGTTTATAACTGCCAAGGGGGTCAGGAAAGGCTGCATTTTATCACCGTTATCTATTCAATTTGTATGGTGAATATATACATAAAGCAAGATTAGACTTGAAGGAAAGAAGCATGAAAACTAGAGGAAGGAATATCAACAGTTTAAGATATGCAGATAACACCATACTATAAGCAGAAAATAGCAAAGACTTGGAACAATGAAGAAAGTCAAGGAAGAAAGTGCAAAAGCAGGTTTACAGCTAAACATTAAGAAAACTAAAATAATGACTACAGATGATTTATTGGTACTTTAAAGTAGATGATGAAGATGTTGAAATAGCTCAAGTTAGTTTCCATACCTTGGGTCAGTTGTTAATCAGAATGGAATATGCATTCAAGAAATCAGAAGAAGGCTAGGATTTGGAAGGTCAGCTATGAAGGAACTAGACAGGATCCTGAAATGTTGATATATAATTGAATACTAAAGATAGGATCCTCCATGCTATGGTATGTCCAATTTCTATGTATGGTTGTTGAAGCTGAGAAGTGAAAGAAGCTGGTAAGAAGAAAACTGACTTGTTTGAAATATGGTGCTAAAAGAAGAGTTCTACAGATACTGTGGACTGCTAAAAAGGCAAATGAATGGGTCCCGGAATAAATCAAACCTAAACCTTCCCTAGAATCCCAGAATTCCATAGCACTGAGCTATGGCAATTAAAGTGGAGTGAAACTGCATTGCAGTGTAGATAAGATATTAAAATAAGTACTTTGTTGCAGTACCTGAAGGGAGGTGTCCATCTTCTCAACAGAAAAGGTCTGTTGCTTCCTCATTCCCAAATTCCAGACAAGAATAGTGGGCTGGAGGAGAAGGTCATGGGAAATGGGATGAAGTATCAGCAGGGATGGCAACAAAAGATTTGGGAGCGCACATGTGTGCTGTAGCATAAGACTAGCGGTGGATCCTTCCAGCAGGGACATTTGGTGCATACACAAATGGAGAACCTACCCCATTTCTGTTCACTTTTTGAGGCATCCCAATATCTGCATGTAAAGAGTTGTTCTTTAGTCCTTATACCTTGATTGCTTAGATAAGCAGGCACCTGCTAACCCACTTTGCAAACTATTCCTTACAAAGCATACTGCTGTGGTGAAGTCATGCACCTCAAACCCTAAATTCATAAAAAGTGAGACAAAAGAATATGCAAAAATCATTAAAATATTTTCTACAAGCACATAGATGAAGGAAAAAGAATGAAAAACCTCCTGAGTTTGGTCTGGATGATGATGGAGAACTAACACATATGTTGAAGCACTTTGTAATATGCTCTAGTAGCTTTCTCACCACGTCAGAAAATGGCCCACCATATTTTGCACCAGCTGTAGCCTCCAGGGAAAAAAAAGAATGACGTCTTTTCATCACATAAATTTGGCCCAAATGGCTTTAGGCTACTACTGCTGCTGCTGCAACCTAGAAACACAGTCATGAGATACAGGGCTGTAAACTTCCAAAGGAAATAAACACAAATTAACAAAAGATTTCTCTATGCTGCTCAAGTCACAGGCCTACTGGTTTTAATATTATTTGAATTTTGCCATGTTTTGGCTAGCCCCCACCTGTTTACATGCGGAAGGGAGAGATGAAATAAACAATGAAACTGTGGACTCTTTCATACAAGGCTAAATTGGAAGTATAATTTAAGGTCAATTCGAATGCAATCATGGGTTTTATGTTATTGCAAATTAACTCTTCACATGCAAATTCGGGCAGGAGGGAAGCCAATTCGAATGCAATCATGGGTTTTACCTTATTGCGAATTAAAGCTTCGCATGCAAATTCGGGCAGGAGGGGGTTAATTTCGGGTAATGGGAAGAAATTCCGAACGGAGCAGGGGTTCATGTAAATTCGCTAAACAAGCGAATTTACATAAATCCGCATTGGCTCCATTCGGAGTTGGGAGAAATTACTCCCCGTTTGAAAGAGTCCTGTGTAGCTGTCTCATGGTAAAAGTAGTGTCTTTTATCAGAAGGACTCTATACAACTTTGTTCAAAGTCTTCATATAAACACTGAGAGCCACAGTGCACATTACACTATATGCAAAATTTGGGGCAGAACGTGTCAAAGGCTGCATCTGCTCTGCAGAAATAATGCAGATTGACACCACTTTAACGGTCATGCCTCCATACTATGGTATCCTGGGATTTGCAGTTCGTTGTGGCATCAATGCTTTCTTGACAGAGAAGGCTATCTCAAAAAACCACAAATCCCAGAATTTCTTATCATTGAGCCATGGCAGTTAAAGCAGTGTCAAACTGCATTATTTCTGCAGTGCAGATGAAGCCAAAGTTACTTTTTTAGATTACACAGTACCTATCAGCTGGCTACCAGCCAAGCTAGGTGGCAGATTCCAGAAATGATTCACAAAAATCTAACTTTCCCAAGCTCTACTTGGTTATTTTTTTTCATTTTTTTTAAAGAAAAAAGCCAAAAGAGACAAGTCAGGATTTGAACTTCTCCTCTGTGCAAAATCTAATTCAGTGAAAAGGGGAAAAATCTTCTCAAGATCTAAGGAGGAGGAGGAGGAGGAGGAGGAGGAGTTGAAGTTTTTATTTATAGCCCGCCCCTCTGAACAGGCAATCGGGGTGGATTACAACAACTTCAAAACAGAAACAGTTAAAATAGAAACAGCCCCATCCCAACCACCCACCCCTTAAAATAAGATTAAATTAACAATGAGTTAAGACATGGCACATAAAAACAGGAACAATATCAAAAACCTAAAATTCTTGAGCAGAATGGGTGAAGGCTGAAATCATGGGGAAAAAAAGAAGATCTGCTATTTTTCACAGGAGAAAAAACAGTTTTGGCATAGAGATTTTGCTGTGACCATGGGGTGAGATGAATGGGCTAAATCCCTCACCCTGTATTCTGCATTTTTGCATTCTTGATCCTAAACTTTCTTCCCCTCTATGAACTGCCATGAAAGTGGTTTAAAAAAACAAAACTAAACAAAAACACCAAAATGCACTCGTTTCGGTATGGGAAAGAGGGCAGGACAGACTGTTCCAAAGAACAAAGCAAAATTGGTCAAGAGTACTTTTTGTGACTGACACATACCTTCTAATAACATCCTAGCTCATTTAACAGCTACATGTGGTGCTTGAATTTCCACAGATTTAGGTCTAATATTGATTTAATGCTCAGCCATGCTGTGCTCTTTCCCCCTGCTCCCTCCCATTTCTGGAACAGTCTTCCTTTTCCCTTGTTTGCCTTTATCTACATTTAGCTTTATACATCCACCACCAATGCTGACTACAAACACAGGATAAACTAAATGCTGACTACAAACACAGTATGGGTATATTCCTTCTTTCCAAACAAGCGCAGGCTTCTGATTTGCAGATCATCATTTCTTGGGAGCTAAGCTTTACATCTGTGCCAGGCACACTATTAATGAATATGTAGAGAGATCCTGTAGCACCTTTGAGACTAACTTAAAGAAGTTGGCAGCATGAGCTTTTGTAGACTACTTCTTCAGATGCATTAGCTAATCTGTAGTCTATGAAAAGCTCATGCTGGTAACTTCTTTCTTTCAGTTAGTCTCAAAGGTGCTACAAGATCTCTCTACATACTGATGCTACAGACTAACACAGCTATATCTTTGAATGCTACTAATTAGTTGAAATACTGATGGGCCATTGAACAGCGAGGGGTGACCAATGGCCTGAGAAAAGGCCACCTCGTTATTTAAATTTAGAGACCTTTGCAGAAGTAAAGAATACGCCTTCACCCAGTAACTGCATCCCCACAAGTCATTTACATCAATAAGGCTTGCACAAAAACAGCTAGTGGTGGACTGTACCTTAATTTGGTAAAACCAAAGGTTTCATCACATGTATGCTCAAGACACCAGGTATTTGTGAAATCTATACTTAAGCACTAATAAAACTTCTTCATATCCTCTTCTAATTTCACTGATGAAATAAGTAATTTCATACTATTAATACACAAATCCAGTCTCATACTCTAACAGTTCTGGTTTGGCAAGACAGCCTCACTTATTCCTATGCCTTCCCACTTCCTCAGCTTCTCTTAAAAATCTCTCAGTTACTAACTCCCACTTCCTCTTTACCCCTTCATCCTTAACTTATGTCAGTTGCTGAAAACTGTTCAAAATGCAAAACTGGTTTGCATTCAACTCAACAGGAGGGAGAGGACAGGAAAGGCAAAAGCAAACTGCTGCAGCCTCTCCTAGTTTTGGGACTGTACAGAACAGGACCATAAGAATGTGGGTTTTTCTCCAACCATAACTATTTTAGAATAATTATTATATTATATATTAATTATAGTATATTTATTCTTAATCATGCTGAACACATACATGCAGAGTATTAGACTACTGATGTCTCCCCCCCCCCCCCGGCTTTACTAAGCTCATTCCATAAATTCCAAGATTCCTCTGATTAAAGTAGTAGTTTTGTGTGGTTTCCCTCATTAATGCTTGCTCTCTTGTTCCATGGCCACACCATTTTGACCTGACTCTGATGTTGCTTGCTAATACATGCTCCAGTTTTCATCTGTGAAATGTTTGAGGGTATGAAGTTTATGATTTCTTATTTAAGTCTGATTTTCAGCACCCCCAACATTAAAAGTATTCTATATTTATTTATAAAGTTCCTCTAAGGATTTTGTTGGCAACTGCTAGAGCAGAAATAGCTGAAACATTTTATGTAGCCCATAAGCTTATAGATGAAGACCTTGATGAAGAATGTAGGCAACTGTCCTTTCATGGAAATTAACCCAGCAAATAAAACACAAGAAAAGAGAGGTAGACAATCTGGAGGCCACTTGGGTTTCCACTGATATGATTTATTAATTCAACAGGAGTACAGTACAGACATCCAGCAGTGCAGTGTAACTTGTGGAGTAATCGGATCATTTAAGGAATTGGGCTCAACTTTTACAAACTATTAAAACAAATGGACAAGTCTTTTTTAAAAAAATTTTTAAAAATCACTGGAAATAAGGAATCTGGCAGATCCTGCCATAAAAGTGGTTTGCTGTTTGGGTAATGATATCATTTATGCTTATATTTTATAGAATTGCTGAATTTAAATATAAGCATAATGGCAGCATTATTAATTTGTTATAAATCTGTGAAAAGGTTTTGGTGTTAAAGCCAATAGGATTTGTAATGTTTGCACAAGGAAAAGTAATGCCTGGCTGGTCAATGAACAGATATTTGGGGGAGGATGGTGGTACTGATATTCACCAACGTCAGTCCCATAAGAAGCTTGAAAGGGCCTGAAAAGAATGTGTGTGAGAGGGGCGAGAGGTGAGTAACACTGGGTGCAAAAATGTTTTGGTTTAAGAGTGAATGGGAGAATATTCTTGCAATTGGGGATTATGGTAGTTCTGTCTACAAAAATACTCACAACTTCTTTGGTTACTGAAATAAACATTTGCAGTTAAAATAAAGAAGATTTGTTTACTGAACTGAAGGGAGTGGGCAGTTCTTTACCACATGAGCCCTGTTTGTGCAACAACTGCATTTGGGTGGGTTTGTGTGTGGGGGAAATGGAAACATATCCCAATACTGCACATCTTAGGAACTGTATGAATGAGGCTGATGTTGCTATTGTGCTTTCTTCTTGAGTCCCCCTTAACCTCACCTTCCAGCCTCTTGCCGCATGAATATTGCATAGATCTCTTAAAGTGTGTTTTTTATGCAGCTTAATATGTGTATTTTATGTAATGATTGCATTTTAACAATATTGTAACCCACCTCGATCTGTGAGGAAAGACAGGTTAGAAATAAATTATTATTATTTGGGTATTAAAAAAAATTAACGTAATTCTGAAGCTCTGCTACAGCAGTCAATAAAAAGGTTTTTAAAAGAAAGAAAAATGGGGGGGGGGGTAATGCTTGTGAATAGTGAAGGTAAAAATGTGACAGCACATGCACTATTGACAGCCTATTGATGGGTTTCCCCTGTCAATAAAAAGGGATGCTCTAATTGTTGTTGGGGAACACAGCAGCTACAGGTCAGAGTCTTTGTCATGTGATCAGTACCACCAACATTGCTTTTCTCCGGGTGTAATCATGGTCCAAAAGTTACATGTATCAATCACACCTGTATCAGTAGTTCACCTAAACCTGAAAATCCTGCTTGAAATAAGATCATGTAGTGATCTATCCCTAACTCTCTGATTAAAATCTGCAGTGCTTTTACATGTTCATAAAGATTGTGGATGTGTGTGTGTAATATGTGTTCTACAGTTCAAAGTATATGAAATCAAAATAGCTATTGAAAAAGCAATCTCAAATTGCTGCAAGTTTCTGCAGAAGCCTTTGAGGCATGTGCATGAACATTTTGTGGAATATATACTCAATTTGCTCTCTTTAAATTCTCTCTCTCTCTGTCTCTCTGTCTCTCTCTCTATATATATATATAGTGGTGTGTTTCTTACCATGGCAAGTATGCAGTTCACTACCTGCATTAAGGGCTGTTTACTCTGGGATCAGGCCAGATCCACTGGGTCCATGTCTGGTCTGCCAGGATCTGGCCTGATCCTGGCCCCAGAGTTTTGGCCTGCACTGACCAAATAGGATACTGCGAGGACAAGAACATGGTCTTTTTGGCCCATGTGGGACCAAATCCTGTGAGTAAGGATGTTTGTGAATACAAAATCGTTTTTCCATATTAAACAATGTGGTATGTGCATCAATAATTAAAATAAAGCACTGAATATTTAATTTTTTACTAGAGGTATTAGATAGTGTACTCTTAAGAAGAAATAAAAATAATTTTTACAGTTGAAAATTGTTAAAAGGTAATCAATTTTATTAAGAATAGCTCAACTGTTTCACTTAAGAAAACACAGTGACCTTTTCACATTTGAGGGAGTTAGGAGCCAAGGACCACTGCAAAAGTGGAAAAAAACGTAAATATTTTAGCCCCTCTCCAGCATGAATCATAAAGAGTCTTTTGCTACCAAGGGAACCACCTGTAACTCTTTGCAACCTTGAAACACATAGACTCTCCCACATTTCCAAAGTGCTTCCGCTTTCAACCCCCCCACCCTCCTAGACAGACAAAAGCTATACCGTATCTTGTTCACTTCGACAAACTTTGCATTCTCCTCATTCCAAAGTCTTTCCACTCTGAATTCAATGTTTGCAGCCATCACCACAAGGGGAAGGTATACTTGCTTTTGTCTGGCCAAGAGAGGGGGAGAGGGGGATGAGGGGAGAGAAGTTGGATTCTCCTTTGAGTTTCTGCAAACATCAGATTCAAAGGGATGGCCTTTGGAAACGAGGAGGATGAAAAATGTGGCAAAACAGAGGAATGTATAGTGTTGGTTTTGGCTGGTTGGGAGGAAGGGTGAGGAGCAGGGAGTGAAGAGGATGACTTGTTAAGCAGCAGCTACAAAGTCATGAATAGTCAAAACTGCAAATCTGAAAACTGCAAATGTGGAGGGCTGACTGTATGTGAGAATAATCATTCCTTCCTCCATATTACCCATAATATTCCTTGCAATTTGATCATACTCTATTGCCATAATAAAAATTCATTCAAAACATCCACAGTCACACAAAACATCTGGCTGTCCACAACAGCATCTAGTTAAAGGGTGAAGATGAGCAACACTATACAGACATGTGTGAATAGATTTACATTCACACAGACTGTGTGCCTGCAAGCCTATTTCTGCATATGGGTATTCCTCATCAGATTAAGGCATATCTCTGTTTTCTACAAAGTTTGATTTAAAAAATGTACGGTATGTTGGGACATACACTGGACATTTATCACCAGAAGCAAGCGAAAAATGGTAGAGGGGTACTTCTTTTTAGTGAAATCAACTTTCAAAAACATCCCCATCATAGGAATCCCTCACAGAACATGATTCAAGTACCAGTCAGGATAACAGTTTGGGAAAGTTACTGTTTTGGATTACCACTCCCATAATCCCATCACAACTGCCCATGCTGGCTAGGGAATTCCAGAAGTTTGGGGATTTGGGCAGTGGCGGGGGGGGGGGGCAATTACAGTATCAAATTTTTCTTGGAGTATTTTCATGCAGACTTCTTTTTTATTTCTTTTTTTAAAACTGTTTTTATACCCACCACTGATAATAGAACCCAATATATTTTAGTTACAAAGTGTATTCCTCTGTTTCACACACATACACAAAAGATTTTGTCTGCTCCCTCTAAGGGCTGGAGCAGACAGACAATAAAAAGTGGCTTGATCTTGCATTTTCCAAAAGTGGGTCAAAAACTTGCTGCCTGGATGTACTGTAATATGCATGCCTTAACCGCATGGTGCAGCATCAAGCTGTGTAGCTGGGTGATTTTTTTTGCCTCCCTACGATACATGCACACCATCACACAAACACACCACCGGCAACCTCACACACAAGTACCTCCCATGTCCGCTCAGATGCCATCCCATTGGATGGCCACCCCTTGGTTGGTCAGACAGTCACATGTGCGATACCCCGCCCATACAGGGCATTGGTACATCAGTGTGAGAGTGAGAGATTGGCAAAGCACAATCATGGCAGCCTCCCATGCATGCGCCTTTCACTCCCCTACAACTCATGCCCTTGTGTTGGACTGTCTGGTTTTTGTATGTTGCAATTAAATCAATTGAAGTTATTGCATTTTTACTGTTTTGGTTTGCTGCACACTTGCATTTGGGCATTTATATGCAAGCGCAAAGACGCACATTTTCTGGGCTAAGCTGGAGTATCCCAGCTTCTTTTTGCTCTGGTTTTCAGCCTTGGAGTGTAACTTCATTTTGGTTTCCACCTGCTTTGGAGGGTTTATATAAATGCCCCACCTTCAAAGAAGATGGAAGGTTCTTTATTTTGCCCATCTGCTTCACCCCTAAGGCGTGACAGGCCTCTTTTCTTGATCTGCATAATGCAATGTTGTAAGCAATGTCCTAAACAATAAATATAGAATATTCTGAGTAAAAATCTGGAGGTTATTCAATCATTTTACATAAATGGTATGCAAGTGCACACATTTCCTCTGATTCTGGTAGAAATGCAAAGAAAAATTCACTCACTAAACAATGGTGGAATAATGAAATGATCCTGAACTTTGTTTTCAAAGTCAACAGGGTTTACCTCTAATAAGTATGTTGAGGACTAGGGAAGATTTTTAGCATGAAGTTGTTTTCATTCTGATCAGCAAAATGTACTCCAGTTTATGTAGAATAGGGATGGGTAAAATGTATTCGAACTGCAACTTTATCATCCTAGTTCACCATGGCTGAAGGTGACGGATGATTGGGAGTTGCAATCCAACCAGTGAGGGGCCACACACTCTCTATCTCTGGTTAAGAGTACTTGTAAAACACTTTCTAACATTTGTTTTCCATGAAGCCCAACCATTTTTGGAAAACTCACCTTGACTATGCCACGGATATGCATCTTTGCAATCATTTCTGCTGTGTAGAGAAACATCAGTAGTGTATCGAGAGCAAAAGTCACATACTGAAGAGGAGGATAATGCTCAAAGGTCTTGGGGGTGTTCATGCAAACAGAAATTACACTGATGATGGCACAGATTCGTAGTAAAGAGTGTACCCACTGAGGAAAAAAACAGTAAGATATTTGTTACTTGCAAGAGTATGAATATTTGACATTTTACTATTTCTTTTAATGATATCTCATGAAGTTGGAATAAAGTTTTAAATTCCGAGAGAGAGAGAGAGAGCTGTGAAGTAGTATTTACTCTCCTTATGTATGTAGAGCAGCTTTCCAAATAATTATTCAAAAGTTCCCCTTGCTCTTTGCTCTGTATATGTCTGTCCCACTTCACCACCACTGTATACTTCCTTGGCTTTTATATGTCTCTCTCTCTTTTTGATCACTGAAAAATAAACTATTTTTAAACAGAGAAAAAATATGGAATAAATAAGCATTTTTCGGACTCCCCCATTTTTCAAGCATATTTCCCCACATTCCATTTGGAATTTTCAAGAACTTTTATGGCCCCCAAGGATGACACAGATAAAAACAATTCAAGAGTATTATTAGAAAAATATAATTCAGCAAAATTTTGCTCATTTCTCTTCTCAGCAGCTACTGTTTTATCATACATTGTTAAATAATATGTATTTCTAAACTGTAGCTTTTCTATGAATAAATGGCACCTCCCGCCCTGAGCGGGCAGGCGCAGTTGCTGCGGGGTTGGGGGAGCCCCAAGCCAGCCATTTTTGGCGCGCTGCACTTCCCGCCGGCGGGAAGCCTGCGGCGTGCCTGCTTCCCGCCGGCAGGAAGGCAGGCGCGCATGCACTCTGCTGGGTGTGCGCCCGCTCAGCCCTGGAGCACAGGTGCCTGAGTGGGCGCAGCAGAGATCGATCTGGCCGTCCCTCCTCCTCCTCCCTTGGTGGCTTGCCTTGGGAGGAGGAACGCTTCTGTTGGGCCTCCAGCGGTGGAGGCAGTCTGGGCCAGCGCGGTGGGCGTCGTGCCCTGGCACTGCTCAGCTCCCCACCCTCCCTCCCTGGGATTGGTGTTTCTTGTCACAATTTGTTTGTTGGGGCGGCAGCACAGGTACTGGATCTGGCGGGCTGGTTTCTGTGCTCGGTAGCACTGGATCGGGAGTCCCTTGGGACCTGGGAAACATAACGGTGCGATGTGGCCAACAGTGGGTCACATGGAGTTTATTCCGGTGACGAAAGGCTTTCCTCTGGTAGCTGCGTAATTGCGTAATTGCGCAAGGGCGTTTCGTTGCCTCAAATGTCATCCCGATGCTTGGTGTACAAGCAACCTCACATCAGTCCAGCCTCGGTGTTGGTGATGTGCAGATCCAGACCTGGTGCTTTAGGCCAACCCTACCTTTGGTTTTGCTTAAATAAAGTTCTGGCCTTTTCCAATGCCAACCTACTTCTTGTTTTTCTTGAGGCTTACCCGCTGCAATGGTTTCTTTACTCCCATTCCATTTTGCAAATTAACAAAATCTGACAAACAAGCTCCAAAATTATTTTCTCCCTTTTCATCATTGTTCATATGGGGTGAAGCAGACAGACAAGAAGGAGTGGCTAGAATCTGCTTAAAGCCTGACTGCTCTGGGTTGCAGCAAACACATGTCACGGCCCCGAGGGCACCTCCTCCCATAGCCCCAAATAGGAGCAGAAAAGATCAGCTCCTTCTGGGGCCAGTTTTGGGCTGCTTTAGGCAGTCTCAGTGCAGCCTTAGGTGTTCCGGGGGCATGCATCACATAAAAAACATGCTCCCGGAGCAGCTGGAAGCCCCCCCATCTGCCTGTCTGTTTCGGGCCACTATCACATTATCCTATGTATGTATGCCTTCAAACTGCCTGTCAATTTATAGTGATCTCCATCAATTTCATAGGGCATTTCTAGGTAAGGAATATCAGAAGTGGTTTTGCCATTTCCTTCCTCTGAAATATATACTACAGCACCAAATATTCATTGGCAATCTCTGATCTAAGTACTAACCAGGACTGATACTGCTTAGCTTCCAAGAGCAGATGAGATCTTGTACCTTTAGGTTATTTAGGTCCTCATCCTAATATGGTCAAGGCTATGAAACCATGTAGTGCAAACAAGCTCGTATGATAGAAATAGCTGCCCAGGGACTAGAACAGATGGCCAGGAAAGCGTGGCCTGAGGTGCTCTGGCCACAAGTGGGCTCAGACCGCAGCGACCACATGGCCCACTCCAAAAATAGGTCGCTACCTCTGGCCCCAATCTGCACCGCCAGGGACCAAATTATCCTGGCTCCTCTTTCCTCGATGCTAAAGGACCAGAGTGTGGCCTCAGTGCAGCCTCTGTCCACATTGAAGGCATGCGACATGTAAATGGTGCAGCTCCAACATGGCTGGAAGCCACTTCTTTATGCCCCTGTGTTCTGCACCTTAGACCCCATGCCAGGAGAAAAGCAGCATATTAAATAAATACATAAAATAAATAAGATCAATAGATAAATATTTTGCACATCCATCAGAAAAAAAACATATATGGCCTGACCCAACTAAACCCAATAAACTTCAAGTGTCACTGAATTGAATAAGAGCTATTTAAACACTTCATGCTAATGTCTTGAAGTCCAGTCAATGGGACTTTATAGTATTTAACTTAGGCTTGACCAAACTCTAAGGAACGAGCAAGGGAAATGTGGCTTGTAGGCCTAATGCAGATCCTGACCTCCACTTCTGCAGACCTTGAAGCCCAACCCCAATCCCACAAATTCCTCATTAAAAATAAAATAAAATAAAATTCTCCAGTGAAAGAATGCCCCAAAACCATATGCAAAACTTTCCCAATGCATGCAAAAACACAGAAAAATAAATAAACCTCACAACTACAAGCCCCTTCAGAATGCTCCCCAATATCTAAAATGCCTCCCTCTTTTTTTCTCCTTCATAATAGTGACAGGAAGCAATGTGCCTTCAGTTCCCATTCCCAATTTGAAGAAAAACAGCAAAAATAAATTATTTTGGTATATGAAGCCATGGGTGGGTGGCGGACTGACCACCAAACCCTAGCACAGTTGTCTATGGTTTTGAGAACTTACTGGTTTGTTAATCCACACGATATCTGCATTATCTGATAAAGATTCATCTGGACCAAAGTCTGTCACCGGCTGGGCCTCTACCCTAGAACTCTGCTTCCTTTTAAGCATAATGGAATCAACTTTGGTTATCTAAACTGGTGAAATCTCCTGAAAAAGAAAAGAGAAACATCATGGTTAAACAAAAAATAAAGCTGCTTGACCAGATTAGAGAACATACAAACATCTGTCTACACAAGACACTAAGAAAATACAGCTCATTTGTGGAAGTGACTAGGGAAAAATGAACATTACTTACTGACTATAACAGCTACAAGTCAGCTCAAGTTTTTTTTCCCCCAAGCTGATCCTGCCCTATCTTTGAAAATAACAATAATAATAAAAATCTTTGGAACTTCATGCAATATTTCTCTATTACACATCCTTTTCAATTATTTTATTTGTTGCATTTTATCCCTGATCTATTCCATGACCCAAGAAGATTTATGACACAATATTAGCAATACTGTACACTTAAAGTTTCAGATAATAAAACTTCTTCTTCTAGTGTACCTTCAAGTCATTTTTGACTTGTGGTGATTTTAAAGTGAACCTATCACAGGGTGGCATGGTTTTTTAAGAGGGGAGCTGCCTTTGCCTTCCTGTGAGGCTGCAAGGGTGTGGCTTGCCCAGGTCCAACCAGTGACTTTCTATGGCTGAGCAGACATTCAAACTCTGGTCTTCAGAGTCGTAGATCAATGCTCAAACCAATATACCACACTGGCTCTTGAATAAAACTATTTCTTAAAGAATTAAGTACAAGCCTTGGCAATTAACTGTTCCTAAAATCTAATCTGAGAAAAGTAATAGGTAAAGGGCCAAGCTAGTCTCCCTTGGAAGGGTGCTCTACTGTTTGGGAACAGCCACCAAAAAGGTTGTCACTTGCATGCCTTTCTCCCAACCACCTCAGGGAGGCTGAAAAAAGAACCTCAGACCCTGAAATCAACTCATCTTTTTCTCAATGAATTTGTCACAGTGACATAAAAAAATAATATAAAAGCAAGAAAACACAGATGGGTAAAAAGAGGAGAATGTCATCTGGAGTACAGGTAACATCTCACAGACAAAGCACAGTGATTACAAAACAAAAGCCTCATCTAGATGGCATCTGCACTGCAGAAATAATTCGGCACCACTAGTTTGGCACCACTTTTACTGCCATGGCTCAATGATATGACATTCTCAGAATTGTAGTTTTTTGAGACATTTTGCTTTCTCTGTCAGAATGCTCTGGTGCCACAACAAACTACAGTTCCCAGAATTTCATAGGATGGAGTCATGGCAATCAAAGTAACTTAGATTATTCTGCAGTGCAGATCCAGCCCTAGAAACATCCAGAACCCCTCTTTTTTGTTTTTTGTTTATTGTAAGCTAAGACTCTTCAATAGATATAAAATTGATTTTAAAAGAAAGACATTTCTTTCTTTGTACCGATATGTAAGGTTCAGGCGCCCTGTCTTTTTTTTTTTTTTTTTTTTTTTTGCACCTATCTATCCTACCAACAAATCCAAATTGCCCCCACATTTTGACTCGTCATCTAAAACATATGCTTGCTCCTGGATTTTCAGCTCCAGCAAATGACAAGCTACAAGGATCTATTTATGTGCACATACCTTTAGCTAAATCAGGGCATCAAAAACTAGATGTTTCACAAGCATACAGCTATAGTATAAACTGAAAATCAATTTTTTATCTATTGAAGTGTCTCGACTTACAATTAAAAAAAAAACCCATGAAAATGTTAGGGGAATATTTATTGCTTTTAGAAATACTGATTTTAATATAACAAGTTTCTATTTTTTTCTGAAGAAGTGAAGTCAGTGCACTTAAACCCATTTCTCCTTCTGTAGTTTATTTCTGTTTCTGTGTGTTTAAAAATCAAGAGATAACTCATCACACTATCAAGGCTAACAACTTAATGGTGAAAGTGTCTTAACAGAGATCACTCCTTCCAACTTGAGTTATCACTTATGTTTAATACTGGTGCATGATGACATCCAAGGCAAACTTACTTTCCAAATATTCTGCAATATTTTACAAGGACTTTCAAAATCTAGCAAGAGAAATTAAACAACATGAGATTGAGCACTTGTTTAAAAAAACCAGAAACCAAAAACATGGTGCACAGAAGAGCTCTGGGAGATGAAGCGGGCTGGACAATGACTAGAGTGCGAATGGCGGAGGACTCGCCTCTTATCCAACAGAACTCTCTATAGACTGCATCTTCGCATCTATGGAGAGGCTTTACGTGCAGTGCGGAGATCTCGCTGCTCTGCACACATTGCGTCTGCAGAGTCCCGCCCAGCAGAGCTGTTTAAGGTGGTGGGGGAGTTGACGCAGGTTCCCCCTGCGCCAAACCCCCTACTAGAGCCTACAGCAGCTTTTAACATCCACTTTGCAGATAAAATCTCTCGGATAAGAGCTGACTTGGACGCCAATCATTGTCCAGTGTCCATGAGTGAGGTACCAGGTCTGGGAATACAACTTCCAGTCCTAGATGGAGTCACACTCTCCTCGAAGGACTCTGTTCGCAGTCTGGGGGTACTCCTTGACCCGTCGTTTCACGTGACAAGTCATCTAGGAGAGAGCACATAACACCTGTGCTTAAATCTCTCCACTGGCTGCCGATCAGTTTCCGGGCACAGTACAAGGTGTTGGTTTTAATCTTTAAAGCCCTACATGGCTTGGGTCCATCCTATCTAAGGGACCGCCTCTTCCCATACGAACTCCCCCGCACGCTTCGGTCCTCTGGGAGGAACTTGCTGCAACCCATGAAGACCAGGTTGGTGCAGACCTCCCAGAGGGCCTGTTCAGCTGTTGCCCCCAGGTTGTGGAATGACCTGCCGGATGAGATGCGTCTTATTTCATCTTTAGAAGGCTTTTAAAAAGCCCTAAAGACACATCTCTTCCGGCAGGCCTTCCCAGAGAATATAAACATCCCCCGGCTCCAAATCTAGGCTTTAGAGTGGCTTTATCTCCCAGCCTCCCTTCTCTGTTTCTACTTTTGTGTAACCTTTGCTGGGCCCGTTTTTCTCTAATCTTGTTTTTATTACTATTTTAGCTAGTTACTGTTTTAATTCAATTGTGATTTTATCTCTTTTTAAGAGGGGTGGTGGTAAGGGAAAGGATGGGATATTTTACTTGATATTGTTTTAATCCTTGTTGTAATCTGCCCCGATTGCTTGTTCAGAGGGGCAGACTAGAAGTAATATATTATTATTATTATTATTATTATTATTATTATATTGAGCACTTGTTTAAAAAAACCAGATGCAGTCACAAATAAATAGATTTCACTTATGAAACCACATACAGTGGACCCTTGGTATATGCTGAGGTTTGGTTCCAGGACCCCCACATGGATACCAAAATCCATGGATGCTCAAGTCCCATTAAATAAAATGGCATAGTAAAATTGTGTTCCTTATATAAAACAGCAAGATCAATTTTTGTTTTTTGGAATTTAAATCTTTCGGAGTATTTTCAAGCCATTTTGGTGACTGTCAGTATTGTCCAGCATAACACTACATTTTCTGGCATTCACAGTATTTGTCCGAAACTGTCAACATTCACATGTTAACACTGATAATCTACATTTTGAACATTTACTCTAACACCTATGAAGGTTGCATACACACATGCAAACACATATATTGTGATGTGCTATTTCAGACCCCTTTGTTTCCAGCATCTACGTGCAGCTTGTACCTTTGCAACTATACAGATACTAGATTTCAGAAAGCACAAGATTAGGCTTTAAGAGCATACTGTTTGTTTTTAAGCCTATTAAGGAATCATTCTACTATCTTTTCTTTGTCAGCTAAAATATTTCATTTGCTCTGTAAATCAGAAATAAACAGTCATTTGGCAACACTGGCACTGCTTAATATATAAGAGTGCATATTTTGTCATAAATCTCATATTTTAATAAGTGATTCAAAATATCACCATTTCAGCTTATTTTTAGACTAAAACAAAAACAAAAAAGAAAACAATACATGACCCTTCCTACACAAAAGACAAGGAAAGCTTGCAAAAGTTGTAAAAGGGAGAATAAAACTATTTAGAAGTAAACATTAAATGTATTCAACCCTGTGGGGAATTAAAATCAAAGCAACCTAAGCCAGAATCATTCAGCAGAGGAAGGACATGTTCTAAAGAAGACAAAGGTAAAGGCTAGAAATAACAAAAATATCTGTATTATCTGTATTTTCTTCCAGTTTTAATACCATGCACCCAAGTGGCAATATAACCTTTCTTCATGCATGTATACATTTTATGCACCCACACTGCTTAAATTCCAGGGAAAACTGCAGAATTCGAATGGAGCCAATTGGACCGCCTCTCCTCATATGAGCTCCCTTGCACACTTCTGTCCTCTGGGAGGAACCTGCTACAGCCTATGAAAACTAGGCTGTCGCAGACCTCCCAGAGGGCCTTCTCTGCCATTGCTCCCAGGCTGTGGAATGGCCTGCTGGATGAGATGTGTCTCATTACGACCTTGGAGGGTTTCAAGAAAGCTGCCAAGACGCATCTCTTCCAGCAGGCCTTTCTGGATAGTGGTTAAACTTTTCCCGATTCCTAAATGTTTATCCAGCCTCTTCCAGCTATACATCTGATATTTCCTCGAGGCTGCCCATAAATTCTCATTGGAGATATTGTATTGTTTTAAAGTTTTATTTTTAAAACTTTATATTTATTAAAGTTTTTAATTCTGTGTTAGTTTAATCTTATTTTAAGGAGTGGGAGGTGGGACTGGGTTATAATATTTTAACTGTACCTGTTTTTAAAATGTTGTACCCCACCCCGATTGTTCATTCAGAGGGGCGGGTTATAAATAATAATAATTATTATTATTGTTGTTGTTGTTGTTGTTGTTAATCAAATTCATGTGAATTCACTAGTTTAGCAAATTTACATGAATTCCAATTGCATTTGGAATGTGTTCAGAATGACTTCCCATTACCCGAAAATGATCCCCCATTGCCCAAAATTGCGTGAGATGCTTTAATATGCAATAACGTAAAACCCATGATTGCATTCGGAATGACTTCTCTTTTGCCCGAAATTGCGAGAGATACTTTAATACACAATAACGTGAAACCCCATGATTGCGTTTGGATTGCCATTAGATTATACTTCCAATTTCCATCGTCTGATAAACTCCTATGGCAAGCTAACTCAGTTCCCTCCACAACATACTTTAAATATTGTGGGCCCTTAGTTTCCAATGGGGCTTGATTCCAGGACTGCCTGTGGATACCAAAATCTGTGGATGTTCACGTTCTGCCTTGGTTTGGGGAAAGCGAATGGCCCTCCTTCCTGCCATTCCAAGGCTTCAGAGAGCTCCCCAGAACTCCATGAAACTTTGGAAGGGAAGAAGGGAATAATAATAATAATAATAGTAATAATAATAATAATTTATTTATAACCTGCCCCTCTGAACAAGCATTCGGGACAGGATACAACAAGTTAAAAAGACAAATACAGTTAAAAATAACAGCCTAATCCCTACCTCCCACCCCTTAAAATGAAATTAAACTATCACAGAATTTAAAACAATTTCAATAAAATAATACAAAGTATTAAAAACATCATTCTTGGGCAGCCTGAAAACAGCGCATGATATATGGCCAGGAAAGCTAAGTGAGTATCATTGGAGACCAGGAAGATTAACCACTATCCGGAAAAGCCTGCCGGAAGAGGTGAGTCTTTGCAGCTTTCTTAAAGCCATCCAGGGTCGTAATAAGACGCATCTCATCTGGCAGGCCATTCCACAGTCTGGAAGCAATAGCCTGGTCTTCATGGGCTATAACAAGTTCCTCCCAGAGGACCGGAGCATGCGAGGAGGCTAAGATAGGATGGACCCAAGCCATGTAGGGCTTTAAAGGTTAAAACCAACACCTTGTACTGTGCCCGGAAACTGATTGGCAGCCAGTGGAGAGATTTAAGCACAGGTGTTATGTGCTCTCTCCTAGATGCTCTAGTGACGAGCCTGGCTGCCATATTTTGAACCAATTGAACTTTCCGGGTTAGGCACAAGGGTAGCCCCATGTAGCGCACATTGCAGTAATCCAAGCGTGAGGTTACCAGAGCATGTACCACAGTTTCCAGGTCCCTCATTTCCAGGAAAGGGAGAAGCTGATAACAGGCACTCCTGACCGTCACGTTCACCTGGCTAGTCATGTGGAGCGACGAGTAAAGGAGTACCCCCAGACTGTGAACAGAGTCCTTCGAGGAGAGTGTGACTCCATCTAGGACTGGAAGTTGTATTCCCAGACCTGGTTTCGGGCCTGAGACTGTCAGTACCTCTGTTTTGTCTGGATTTAGCTTCAATCTGTTTTTCCTCATCCACAAATGCACGCTCCCCTGACCTTCCAGTTCCTCAGAGAGTTTGCTTGAGGTGAAGCACGTGCGAATTGCTCTCGCCCCCAACTTTATTTGCAAATTTTGATTTCATGGGGATCTTGTCCCCCTTACCCCCATGAATGGCAATGGTCAACTGTACTGAATCTCAGTCAACACCTAACAACGGTGAGGTAGGCTGTATCTATACTGCAGAATTAATGCAGCTTTGAATAGCATTAACCTTCATTGCTCAATGATATAGATTTCTGGGATTTGAAGTTCTCTGTCAGAAAGCTCTGGTGCCTGTGATTCAAATCCCAGGATTCCATAGGATGGAGGCATGACAGTTAGTATCAAACTGCATTAATTCTTCAGTGCAGGAGCAGCCATAGTCACTTCAGAACTCTGTCATAACAAGGTGAGCCATATCTGACCTAACATCAAATACAGAACTTTCTCATTACGTGGCAGTGATTTTCAATAGACATCCACATGTTCACCTGTAAAGCTTGTACTGTTAAAATAAAATTGTGTGTGTGTGTGTACACAGACACATAAACCAGCTAATAGGTCCCTCATAAGTTACAGTTTAAGAGCATTCCCACTGAGCTTAACATGTGTATATGTATCTACTTCACTGTGGCTAATAGCTCTTTGGCTAATAGCCCATGCTCCTTTTACAAAGTGTCCATGTGCAACAGGTGTGTGTATCTACTTCAAAAGTGACAGTGAAACATGCAGATTGCACTGAAATCCTATACCTATTGACTTAGAAATAAGCCTCACTTACTCCTTATATTAATGAGACTTCCTCTCTAGCAAAGAATGTAGCCTTGATCTCATATTTTGCTAAAGTTATGATCTCACCACACTGCATTTCCCCCTATCCCTTTGCTCTTACATCTCCCTCATTTTGCTTCATGCGCTTCTCACCATTTAGGTTCTATATCTGTACTGCTCTCTCACTTTCAGTGCCCAAGAAACTGACTCTGAATATGACAACATCTAGGCAAACTACTAAGTCCAAGGCTCAAGATTACTTAAAGTAGCACATTTTTTAATCTCCCTCATCATAGAAAGAAGGCAAGAAATAGTAATATAAAAACAAAGAGTTGCATACAAGATTTGCTTTTGATTACATGCTTTTGATTAAAAGATACTACAGACTGAGAAACAATGAGGTGCTCTGTTTGTGCACCTATCGCACAAAAGGTCTCACCATTTATTTACATGTAGTGCTCTCAAACATACATACAGGTACTTCTGCAAAGTGTCTGTTTCCAATAGCATGCTTAAAATAATTGTGACTTCTCATATTCCTGATGCAGAAGTCTCTTCGGATCTCTAGGAAAGAAGGAACAGCATAGAAAACCACGAGGGGTATCCAAAAGTTTTAATGATCACCTTTTTTAAAAAAGTGAGCCATGGAAGCCCAGTGGGTGGCATTGGGCAAGTCACACTTTCTCAGCCTCAGAGGAAGGCATTGGCAAACCTGCTCTGAAGAAAATTTGCTAAGAAATCTCTGTAATAAGGTTGCCATAAATCAGAAATGAGTTGAAGGTACACAAGAATAACATATATTCTGGATAATTTGTGGTTTAAATTTGCATTATATATGCAGCTGTAAGCCTTCTTTGTACGAGGGCATATCATAAAGTTTTAATTATTACCTTTAAAAAATTGACAGAAAGTTTGTTTTGATTTGTAGTTGTTAACTTATCTCTATGTAGTCACCATCCAGATTTACACATTTTCCCCAGCGTTTCTTGACCCTCCAAATACCATTATTGTAGAAATCTGCAGATTGTACCTGACAAGGATTTTACACTTTAGTCACTTCTGGCAGAGCCAGTCACAAAAATAAAGGACTCAATGAGTTGATTTTCTCAGCAACGTGCACTTAGGGACCAATGATGACACTGACAAAATTTCATCAATATGTCATAATAATTTCCGGGTAATAATTATTACTTTACGATACCACCTTGTAAGAGCACACCACAGATGTATGTTTGTGTATGTCGATTTAAATTTTATGGTATATTTATATGAATGTAAATATCATAAATTATATTTTATTGAGGGTGTTGAGAACAGAGAACTCTAATCCCTCTCATAAAACTCTTTCCCCAGAGTTTCAAAGGGAAAGAGATTATTACACTAGTTTAACGGCCCAATAAGAAAAGAGAATAATTGTTACCCCAATTTAATGGTCTGGTCCTATGCAATGTGCTCTTCAAGCTAGTTTGACTATATTTTGTATGTGTTCTATGCTGGGGGTTGCAATCTTTTCTGAAGTGTAGATTGGTTCCTCACTCACTAGTTTAGCCCAGTTATTCAGCTGTACTTTGTAAACATTCTAATCACACCATATCCTGTCTGATCTTGGAATCTAAGTAGGGTTAATCCAGGTTAGTATTTGGATGGGAGACAGCCAACAAATACTATGCTGTAGGATATATTTCAGAGGAAGAAACTGTCAAAACCACCTCAGAGTGTTCCTCACCTAAGAAAAGATTATGAAATTCATGGGTCAACAGGTGACTTGAAAGCATACACACACACAGCATGTTAACCTTCTTTTAGTATTAGCTGAATAAGCAGATGGTAAAAAAAATAATTAACAAGTTTGACAAATCCTTTGGATTCTGTTTGCTCAATTTCCCTTGAGTTAAGCAGTCCATGTATTGTTGTTGCTGTGTTGTTTCAAGTCATTTCTGACCTATGGCAACCCTAATATGAAGCTGTTTCTGGGTTTTCTGGGGCTGAGAGTGAGCAACTTACCCAAAGTCATCCAGTGATTTTCCATGGCCGAGTGCAGAATCAAACCCTGGCTTCCAGAATCCTAGTCCAATACTGAAACCATTATACCACACTGGCTCTCATATATTTTGAGCCATGAATTTAGTATGTGCTTAACTTTCCAATTCAGACAAGGGCTCCCAGCCCCACCAGTCAAAAGACACTATGTAGTTGTTCCTCTTTTTTTTTTCTTAAATAGATTTTTAATAGAAAGGGGGGGGGGAATAGATGAGAGAAGCTATGGGAAAACGTGGGATGGTTACAAAGGGAAGATGGTGACATCTGGATTCCCCCCAAACGCACACACACACACACACACACACACAAAATTCTGAGAGTAAGAGAGGACAATTGCATGACCAAAGCTACATCTTAGTTTGTAGAGGCCTCCAGGCATGGTACATTTGGCTATACGAGGAGGTATTGTAAAGTTTTAATGATCACCTTTTTTTAAAAAATGACAGAAAGTTTGTTTTGATTTGTAGTTGTTAACTTATTTCTATGTAGTCACTATCTAGATTTATACATTTTCCCTAGCATATCTTGACCCTCCAAATACCTGATATTGTAGAAGTCTGCAGATTGCGCCTTATGAGGGGGTATCGTAAAGTAAGAATTATCACCCGGGAGTTATTATGGCATATTGATGAAATTTTGTCAGTGTCATTATTGGTCCCTAAGTGCACGTTGCCGAGAAAATCAACTCAATGTGTCCTTTATTTTTGTGACTGGCTCTGCCAGAAGTGACTAAAGTGTAAAATCCTTGTCAGGCACAATCTGCAGACTTCTACAATAATGGTATTTGGAGGGTCAAGAAACGCTGGGGAAAATGTGTAAATCTGGATGGTGACTACATAGAGATAAGTTAACAACTACAAATCAAAACAAACTTTCTGTCAAATTTTTTAAAGGTAATAATTAAAACTTTATGATATGCCCTCGTGCAAAGAAGACTTACAGCTGCATATATAATGCAAATTTAAACCACAAATTATCCAGAATATATGTTATTCTTGTGTACCTTCAACTCATTTCTGATTTATGGCAACCTTATCACAGAGATTTCTTGGCAAATTTTCTTCAGAGCAGGTTTGCCAATGCCTTCCTCAGAGGCTGAGAAAGTGTGACTTGCCCAATGCCACCCACTGGGCTTCCATGGCTGAGCAAGGATTCAAACCTTGGTCTCGCAGAATCCTAATCCAACGCTGAAACCATTACACCACATTGGCTCTCTAGAATATATATTTGACTGGAATTGGGTGCAGTTGGGTTTCCCCCTTGCATCAACATTCAACGTTGTATAAATATGACAGAGAAAATTTCAGAAGTATTTTACAATGCAATCCTATGTATATTTTAAACCTTATCAAGTGCTATGGATTTATGCTCAATTAACTGTACACGGGACTGTATGGTTAATTTTGCATAAAAAGGCATTTGTCTTGAGCCACAACAACACACAACTCCCAGATGCATCTTCTTATCCTGAAATTTATTTGCTGTTGTGTGCCTTCAAGTCATTTTTGATTTATGGTGACCATGTGGCCATTAGCAAGTTTCTTCAGAGAGGGTTTGCCATTGCTATATGAGAGAGTGTGACTTGCCCAAGGTCACCCTGATGGAATTACATGGAAGACCCAGGATTCAAACCCTAGTCTCCAGAATCCAATGCTCAAACCACTTCACTGTGCCAGCTCTCTATCCTGCAATTACCTTGACATTACTGCACTGCACTCTTATAGTGCTGCTATTCCACTTTTACTGCTCTGGCTGCCTACTGTTGCCTTGTTCTGAGGTGGTAGTTCAGTGAGGCCTAAAAACTCTCTGGCTGAGAATTCTCAATGCCCCTCCCTAAACACCCTAAATCCCAGAATGCGGCAGGAGGCAGCCAGAGCGGTTAAAGTGGAATAGAAACACTATAAGAGTGTAGTGTGGTAATCCAGAATAAAACATAATTTTCAGGTCTAGGAAGTGCCCTCCATTAGTAACCCTCCTGTTTTCACCATCACCATCACTGGTCCACTAGCCGTTTCTTACCAGAAAAGAAAATTGCAATGGCAAAAAAAAAAAGATAGGTCCATAACAATGTCTTTTGACTGGGAGCAGTAGCAGCCCCAGTAGTTCTCTGTTGGTGTTGTTGTCCTGTGCCTTCAAGTCGTTTGGGACACATGGCAACCCTAAGGTGTGGTTTTATGGGGGTAAGACTGTGTGACTAGCCCAAGGTCACCCAATTGGTTTCCACAGATGAATTATGACATTATGACATATAGCAAAATTAAATATTAGAGGACGTATGACATTAAACATTAGGAGGAACTTCCTGACAGTAAAAGCTGTTTGAGTAGAACACACTCCATTGGAAATTGGTGGAGTCTCGTTCTTTGGTAGTCTTTAAACAGAGGCTGGATGGCCATCTATTGGTGATGCTTTGATTGTGAATTCTTGCATGGCAGGGGGTTGGACTGGATGGCCTTTGAGGTTTCTTCTAATTCTATGATTCAGTGATTCTCTGAATCCAAGCCTGACTTCCAGAGTTGTAGGCCAGCCTAGTGGTTCTCAAACTTTGGTCCTCCAGATACTTCAGCTCCCAAAATTCCTACTGTTGGGCAAGCTGGCTGGGGCTTCTAACAGTAGAAGTCCAAAGCACCTGGCGGATCAAGGTTTGGGAACCACTGCTGGCTCCCTAACAAATTGCAATGTTTCAAGGGGCAATGTTGAAAGTCAGGCAGGGGAGAGGCACCTTGCATGTCCAGTTCAAGAGCTCCGGTCTCTAAGGAGTTTATCACACGAAGGAGACTGGAAGTTTATCCCATGAATATCTTGAGAAAAAATCGCAAAATTACATGGAATGATTTCACACACAGTCGCACGAAACCTGCCATTAAAGTGGTCACAAAGAAGCACCAACGCACATCTTTTTACTTCTGGGATTTCAGCGATAATTCATTTCCGATATCACTTAATTTGTGCAATTTCGCGTGATCACCATTTCGCGCAATCCCTGGCCATTTTGGCTTTATTTGCAGGGTGTCTTAAATGATCTTTAATCTCTTTTCAATGCCGAAATTAGCCTCAGTTTGATAAACTCCTAAGGATGGGGCCAAAGAAGGCCACAAACCAGGCCCGGAACCCCATTTCAGTCTGGGCTGCGGACGCATGATCTTGGATCCAATCCTACTGAGATGCCCAGGGGTGCATGGAAAGGTGGCAGGTTGAAATAAGCCAAAAGAGAGCAGAGAGAAGAAGCAGGGGAGGCCTAAGCATGAATGAAGGAGGCCCAGATCCTTCTAGTGGTGGTGTTGGGGGAGGGGGGAGTACCTTTATGAAAAGGGAACCTGGGTACCAATACCAGTGTACTCTTCCTTCAGGGGAATGCCACCCTTCTCCCTCCCTGGTGGGGCTGCCTTGATTTAGTCCCCTACCCACCCATAGAGAAAAGGGGTTCCAGTGTTTTTCTTCTCAGCCTCCCTCCCTTTTCCTTTCTGGGAAGGAAAACAAACAACCTTCCTCCTCCTCCATCCTCTCCATCAGCCCTGGAAGCTGGCAGGAAACTGCATCATTCAAGGCAGGAGGACCCAGGTGAAAAATGAATTAGCCCACCCTCCCTCCAAGCAGGTAGCTGTGCAAGTGCCAGCCTTGGCCTTCCTCCCAGCCCCCCATATATCTCCCTAAAACCCAGCCCCACCACCAGATCCGCAGCCTCCCCCCCCTCCTCCTCCTCCTCCCACCAGGGATGCAGGGAAAGGAGATGGGGGAGTCCCCCCAAGCTACCTACCTATTGCCTGCCTCTCCTTTCATGGAGCCATGGGGCCAAGATGCTCAGGCCCCCCCAGATCATGATGATGCTTGTGTTAGGGGGGGGTAGTTGGAGGATGCAGGGGGTGGGGTTGATCTGAGCTCTTTCAAAATAATGGTAAGACTAGAGTGTGCAGCCTCCTCCTCCTCCTCCTCCTCGCCGGTGAGCAGCAGAGAGGGCTGACCCAGAAGTTGGGGGGAGAGGAGATGAGAGGAGGAAGGAGGAAGGGAGGCGATGATCAGTGGAGCTGCATCAAGCATCAGCCTCACAGTCGCCCAGCAACAGCTGTTCCCTGCCAGCTTCCTCCAGAGCCAGGCAGGCGCAGAGGGAGACAGTGCTGCTTCTTCCAACAGGAGCTGGATGGATGGAGGGCACCCCATGCCTCTTGTGTGCCCACTCCTTCAGCCTCCTCCTCCTCCTCACCCTCTCCAGAGTCCAGCCCCACTTGGGGACAGGTCCAAGGGGGACTCAGGGCTCCTCTTGTCCCACCCCCAGGAGTACCAACAAGGCACTGCCAAATGGAGGACCTTCCAGGGGAAAATAATGGAGGACATGACCCCAAAAAAGCTCCTAGGAAGGGACATTTCCTGCTTCCTAGGCATGCTCCAGGTGGAGGGCCTTCGAGGGAAATGGAGGCTATGTCCACAGAATAGTTCAAAACACTTCCCAGAGGGGGACATTTGTGCTTCTCAGGCATGCTCCAAAGGGAGGGCCTTCAAGGAAAATGGAGGATATGGCCACAGAAAAAGCTCAATAAAATGGACACCCCTGCTTCCTAGGTGTGCTCCAAATGGAGAGCCTTCAAGGAAAATGGAGGCTACGGCCAAAAAAAATGGTTCAAAACACTTCTAGAAATGGACATTTTTGTTCCTTAGCCAGGCTCCAAAGGGAGACCCTTCAAGGAAAATGGAGGATATGAATAAACAAAGGCTCAAAAACACGCTAAGAAGTCGACATTCCTATTTAGCTATGCTCCAGATGGACGTCTTTCAGGGAAAATGGAAGATATGTCCACATTAAAAAGCTCAAAGTCAAAACACTCCTAAAATAACCATCCCTGCTTCTTAGGCATGCTCCAAATGGAAGGCCTTCTCAGAATATGGAAGATATGACCAAGCTCTCGAAAACACTCCTAGAAATGGACATTCCTGCTTCCGTTCCTTGGCATACTCCAGATGGAGGTCTTTCAAGGAAAATGGAGGATATATGACCAAAGAAACGCTCAAAAACACACCAAGAAATAGACATTCCTGCTTCCTAGGCATGCTCCAGGTGGAGGTCCTTCAAGGAAAATGGAGGATATGGCCAAAGAAAAGCTCAAAAACCCTCCTAGAAATGGGCATTCCTGTTTCCTAAGCATACTCCTGATGGAGGTCCTTCAAGGAAAATGGAGGATATGACCAAAGAAACGCTCAAAAACACAATAAATGGACACTCCTGCTTCCCAGGCATGCTCCAGAATCCAGATAGAGATCCTTCATGAAAAAATGGAGGATATGTCCACATAAAAGCTCCAAACACTCCTAGAAATAGGCATTCCTGTTTCCTAGGCATGCTCCAGATGGAGGTCTCAAGGAAAATGGAGGATATGCCCACATAAAAGCTCAAAACACTCCTCAAAATGACCATCCCTGCTTCTTTGTCATACTCCAAATGGAGGGGATGTTGAAATTCCTCCTGGAAAGAAGGGTGACACATAGGACGTGCCCTGGAAAAGGAGGATGTCTAGTCACAGTGGACTAGATGTCCCCATCTGCCAAGGAGCACAAGGCACCACAAAACATAGGACATTGAAGACAAATGGAGGACATGACCAAACAAAAGCTAAAAACACTCCTATAAATGTACATTCATGCTTCTTAGTCATGCTCCAAATGGAGGACATGTTGAAATTCCTCCTGGGTAGAAGGTTGAAACAGAGGACATGTCCTAAAAAAGGAGGACCTCTGGTCACTCTGGTCCAGTCCTTCTTGTTACACCACCCTTCTTGTTTGTTATTTGCCTCCAAGTCCATTTTGACTAAAGAGGCAGCATGTTGCAGTGGTTTGAGCACTGCTCTATGACTCTGGAGACCAGGGTCTAAATCCCTGCTGAGCCATGGAAGCCCACTTGGTGACCTTGGGCAAGTCACACTCTCTCATCTTCAGAGGAAGACAAGAGCAAAGCCCCTATGGGCAAGTATTGCCAAGAAAACCCCATGACAGGATCACCATAAGCTGGAAACAACTTGAAGGCACACAATAACTTTGACTTGTGCTGACCCTATGAATGAGAAACCTCTGTGTACTCTGGTCACTCTTGTTCAAGGACACATTTATTGGCTTTTTTACCAATCCATGGTACTCTCAGAAGAACACTTCTCCTGTACCACATCTCAAATTAATTGATTTTCTCCTTATCAGCTTTATTGTACATATCATCCCATATCAGCCATACGTATAAATGGGAAATAGGACTGCATGGATAATCTTACTTTAGTATATAATTACCTTTGTTTAAACCTCAGGATCTTGTTTAGTTCCTTCATAGCTGCTCTTCCAAATCTACTGATTTCTTGACTGCTGTCTCCATTTCAGTTGAACTATTTCAATCTCTTCATCATTTGCTTTAAAATTGAGTAGATTGTCTGTAGTCATAATTTTTGTTTCCTTGATGATGATCAGCCTGCTTTGGTGCTTTCTGCCTTGATCTTCTTCAATAATCTTTCCATTTATTTGCTGTGTTCTGCTAATATTATTTTTCTCAAGTGGTGTGAGTACTGCTCTCATGACCTTTAGTATTCAGTGATATATCTTGACACTTGAGGGTCTTGTCTAGTTCTTTCATAGCTGTCTTTCTTAGTCCTAGTGCTCTTCTGATTTCTTGACTGTAGTCTCTGTTCTGATTAATGACTGAGCCAAGGTATGGAAAATTTTTAACTATCTGATCAGTACTGCTTTTTAAAAATCAAATTTTTAATTTATTAATTTATACAATGTGGGGGATGTTTTGAGTTCTTGCATGTCAGGGGGGGTTGGACTGGATGGCCCTTTTGGTCTCTTCCAACTCTATGATTCTGTGAAACCTATCTGTGAATGAAGCATTGCATATCCCAGGACATGTGCAGCTCTTAAGATGCTTTTGGACTGCAGTTCTTACAATTCTTCAACATAAACTATGCTGGCCAAAGTGGCTGGAAATTGCAATCCAACACTGGGCTCTTCCAGATAGGAAAAAAGTTTTGGGACTTGGGAACTTGCAGTATTTGTTGCTGTAGATATATGTATATGTGTATGTATGGCCCTTGAGGTCTCTTCCAAATCTATAATTCTATAATATAACATACTAATCTTTCATACGAGGCTAAATTGGAAGTATAATTTAAGGTCAATTCGAATGCAATCATGGGTTTTATGTTATTGCAAATTAACTCTTCGCACGCAAATTCGGGCAAGAGGGAAGCCAATTCGAATGCAATCATGGGTTTTACTTTATTGCGAATTAAAGCTTCGCATGCAAATTCGGGCAGGAGGGGGTTATTTTCGGGTAATGGGAAGTAATTCCGAACGGAGCAGTGGTTCTTCCGAATGGAGCAGGGGTTCATGTAAATTCGCTAAACAAGCGAATTTACATGAATCCGCATTGGCTCCATTCGGAGTTCGGAGAAATTCCTCCCATTTGAAAGAGTCCCTTCACACACACATAGGGCCACAGTGGCATAGTTGTTAAGACACCCCTTCTGATGATCATAAGGTCAGAAGGTTGGTAGTTCGAGGCCCATGTGCTACATGATGGGGTGAGCTCCCATTACTAATCGCAACTTCTGCCAACCTAGAAGTTTGAAAGCATGGAAATGCAAGTAGATAAACATGTACTACTTTGGTGAGAAGGTAACGGTGTTCTGTGCAGTCATAGTGGATATGTGACCACAGGAGTTGTCTTTGGACAACTCTGACCTTTCGGCTTAGTAACTGCTCCCTAGAGTCAGTTATGATGAGACATTCATGTCAAAAGGAAACCTTTACCTTTATTTTTTTATATATAAGCACACACATACTCACAACCTTTCAAGGGTGTTTTTTTTCTCTCATTTATTTATTTTCTGGCAATTCCTAGTACAACCCTTGAATTTTTTTAAAAAAATCTGAGACCAAATAAAAATGTGTTTTTTTAAAAATCCTTTCTCTTTTAATTCCCCCTCCCCAGATATAGTGCATCAGTGAAATGACACTTTTGCACTATAAAATTCTACATATTTTTTTTAAATAGAGATGAGAATATGACCTTCAAGACCTAGGAACACTCTAGCAAACCCAGGTTTTAAAAAACTTTTAGAAGAACTCTAGTGCAGCTCTACAAAATTGCTATAAACAGCACACACACCCCCCCCCCCCCATATAGATAAAATGGCTGGATGTGAAGGGAACAAAAACTGCAATATTGCAGGGAGTCACACCGCTTTAGACTGATCTCGAAGAGCCCAACATCTTGAGACCTGCACAATTTTCACTGCGCATCCCAAGGTAGAAATGACAAATGACACAATAGGACAAGAGTCACCTTTCTTTCTTTACTTGACACTCATAGTGCCCCCAAATGGGTTGAAAATAAAATCTCAGGAAGTATTGTGACTTTCCAATACTTTTTGTTTTGATTGTATTTGCATATTCATAGGTTTGTATCCAGTCTCTCTTGAAATATTCTGGATTTCTTTTTCTGCTTCCTCTTCTTCCTTTCCCCTCCCAATGAGCATATATTGCATCTAGTCAAATACAAACATTCCACAAATTGATTTTCACCAATTTCTACTCAACTTTTTAAAAAAGTTTATAGTCAAAATGCTAAAGTGCTCTAGCAATAATATACCAGTTAAGCATTAGGAATCCTTTGTTTTAGCACTAACCTGCATCCTTCTCTTGTTTGAGCTCTGTTGAATCTGTGACCTGAAAATACTAGCTGTGTTTACTTGGCACCAGTGGTCTTTCTCCTGAGAGAATCCAAACACATGGCAAATAGTGAGGTGCTTCATTTCAGAATTTACTGAATTAATTTAAATCAACTGGGGAGTGTCAACAAGAAGCCCTTGGTAATTCTGGAAGAGTTCAGGAAATACCTCAGGGTTAAGACAATGGCATGTTGATATCAAATATAAAATCAAGAATCAAGAATAAAATTTCATGATACTTTTTTTCCACATCTGAAGGAACACATAGGCTGCATCTTCATTGCTTTCCTGCAAAAATAAAATATATGATAGATGGTACCAAAAGCAGGAGCTGGGGGACCTCCACAAGTGAATGGATGCAAATACCATAAAGGGCTCATGGCTGTTCCTGTACAAAGTGAATTAACAGCCTTATGCTGTCAAAAAACAAGAGCATTAAAAACTTTTGGAGGATCCTTTTTTCCAGTTTTTTTCATAGAAATTGCTAGTGTTGGACTCATTCTTTAGGAAAGGCCTGTAAATCACCAGATCTTAGTGAACTAGAATCGTTCACAGGAAGGCTAGCTGAGGGAATAAGAATTGAAGGCTTATAGCATCTGGAGAGCTACAAGTTCTCCAGCACCACTTTAGGAGTTAATTCTTACCATAGTTATATCAAACAGTTATATCTCAGGATGGTGGGTGAATGCATCTTGCACATATTTATAATGCCTCCATATCAACAGCTGTAGGACATTTATGGTTTTTTAAAAAATGTATTTTTAACCAGGTCTGGCCTTACCATTATGCTGACTGAGCCATAGACACCAGATTCTGGGTATCATGAAAAGGCAGAAAATGATTAGTTATTTACCTTGTACTTATTTTGACTACTTGATGAAGAGAGGTAACTGGGCAAGGGAGATGCCCCATGTGCCAAAACAACTTGACAGGCTTTGGGTACCATGCATTTTGACCTGTGTGACTTGTGGTCACCTTCTGCTCTTCTGTCACAGATGGTCTTGGGCCATCCCTGTCTTTCAAACAGAGCCAGGGGATGTGGGCCTTTCCAGATGTTGCTGGATTATACCATCACTCACTTCTTGCTGTGCAGATTGGGGCTAATTTGAGTTCCACTCTGAAAATCCCTTGAAGCCATATGTTCCCCACTTCAGTTGTTGTTTTGTGCCTCTAAGTTGTTTACAATTTAAGCAAACCCTAAGGCAAACCTATCATGAAAGAGCAACCAAGATATTCTGGGTACCATTTTTTCCACAGAATAACACATGCAAATCAACAAAGTAGATTACATATCAAATCCCACCACCTTTGATAAATCTCACTGTGAATATTGGACACTTTACCACACAGACGTAAGTTTGCATGTTTTGATGATGAGTCCTAAATACATGTTCACACAGCAAAACAGAAAGCTGTGAGGTCTTCACAGTGGCAGTGGATATGGGTGTTTGCACTTTATTTATTGCACTGGTGTTTCTACAGCTGTCATAAGCAGGACTAACAGGTGAAAAGTATACATGGCTTCAGAAAAGGGGACCCAAGAGCTCCTCGTGTAAACAACGGTACTTGTACAAGTAAAGTAGGAGGCGTGCAGATCTAAATGTTCTCAGTACAAATAATTTAATCTGACACAGAACAGATGCAGATTCTTGTCCAAACTGAATTAAGTTTATTACATTTTTAGCTGTTAGATATTCTGCTGCAGACTAGTTTACCCATTACACTGAAGTCTGAAGGTCTTAGAAGGACCATGACATTAAATAACCTATTAATGCCTCAATAAATATTAACAGGAAGATACACACACACACACACACTGACAAGTAGATTTTTTTAAAAAAAAATTTGCAGTGCCGTTCATATTTCCTTTCCTTTCTATTATGCTTTATTCCTAGGAATATGTTACTACAAGGCAGAATTATGCTGTGGGCAATCCCATCTCCTTATGAGAACTGACAGCTAGAAAGTGAGACTCCCCAGCAAAATCTTAATTCTACACAAGTCAATGAAAGTTTGTGAAAGTCTGATATGACATTGGCTTACAGGGATAGGGTGGGTGGGTGAGTGGAGTAATAACATACATAAAGAAGAACAGTTTTTATTTACACAGTATTTGCATTCATTGATTATTATAATTAACAATTTAAGTAATATGTTAGACTTAACAATGTATTTTACTTTAAAATTTATATCCTAGTTTCCTTCTCAGCTTACAGTTCAAAGGAAGTGACAATAAGATACATTTATCTGCACCAGATTTTGCTCAGGGATCAAAGTTCAAAATCATCTGTCACTGACATCAGTTGGACTGAAGAATGTTTAGCTTTGGCTAAATCTTGCTTTATATGATCATTTAAAATCTTCTTTAAATAATCACAGAGACCATATGATGCAAGAAGACTGAGGGAAAGCTTCAAGTGTATTAAAATGGAAATTGATTTTTAAAAAAATCTGTGCCCATCCAGTAGCATATCATGAGGGAATAACTGCAATAAATGATGTAAAAAGTAGATCCTAGAGCATTCTCAATTATTTTTTGGACTAAATGCAGTCTGCAGCTGTTGGCTGTTTTTTTTTTTTTTTAAACATTAGTGCATTTGTTCCATGAAATGTTTGTTGTATAAGCACATCCTAAGGGCTGTTCCCAGTTCCCACATAATGGATAATCTTGTATGTGTCCACAGTTTCAATGTAATCTGAATCTTTCACAAGAAAAGGGTGCAAAAAACATATTGATCATGACTTTCTTGGGGAGGGGGACATCCATCACATGGAGAAAAATCCCCTTCTCTTTGCTGTTTTCCCGTGTTTTGGTTTTTGAAATAGGCACTTGTCACTTTGCTGGTCAGGAAAATCTTTTCAATTTAAAAGAGAAATTATTCCTAGTCACCTCACTCCTACTTCCATCGGTCTACCAGCAACAAAATAAATATATATGGCTCTCATTACAGTCCCATAAACATGTTTTAAGTACAGAAAATTGACAACAGGGCTTCATTTACCTTAACAAAGCAGCTGAAAAGAAAGAAGTTCTGTTTATTGTTAATGCAAATTCTATGACTGGTGTTCAAAAACTACATCACAGGACTCTTGGGAATAATGATTATCCTGTTGAGTTGCCATTGGTTGTGAAGAGCTATTTTTAAACTTTCTGGAAATGTTACAGTTCTCTGAGTCATGGATGTAAGCCTAATAACTGTAATGTTTTCTTACTGTTGTCATATATTATCTGTACTAGTGCCCTGTAAGTTAAAGCTCTGTATGTTCTAAACTGTTTACATCTTTGGGATGATGTCAGTCTCAGCACTGACTGAAAATTTTAGCTTTCATGAAGCTAACATCTAGCTAAGTGTTTGTTTCAAAGTCCAAAGTCCAGCAAGGAGGCATCTTAATTCAATTATCATATCAGTGTTAAGAAACCTTAATTATGGTTTGGTTTAATGTCAGACATGACTATTTTGTTAAATAGAGCTACAAGGGATGGCAGATCAAGACCTGAACCAAAACCTATGTAAAGAAGTGAGGTTAATCCTCCAAATCCTCCATTACTCTTCTGTCTTGACAAAAATCACTTCCCAATTCTTGGCTCTTACAAGTTAATATTTTTTCAGGACAGCAGATTGAAATGAAAACATTTAATGCCCACTGTGTCTTGATCAGAAGCAGTGTTGCATAGTGGAGTGTTGGACTAGGACTCTACATTCTTTTCAACCATGAAACTAATCAGGTAATCTTGGACAAATCACTCTCTGCCAGCTTTAGAGAAACACAGGACTCTTTCAGACGTCGGAAATTGGAAGTATAATTTAATGTCAATTCGAATGCAATAATGGGTTTTACGTTATTGCGAATTAAATCTTCACACGCAATTTTGGGTAAGAGGGAAGCAACTCCGAATGCAATCATGGGTTTTAGGTTATTGCGAATTAAAGCTTCGCACACAATTTCGGGCAGGAGGGGGTTATTTTCGGGTAATGGGAAGTAATTTCGAATGCCTTCCGAACGGAACAGGAGTTCATGTAAATTCGCTTAACTAGCGAATTTACATGAATCCGCATTGGCTCCATTCGGAGTTGGGAGAAATTCCTCCCGTTTGAAAGAGTCCACAGTGACAAACCTCTTCTGAATAATTATGCAGTGAAACTTCTATGATAGGTTTGCCATAAATTGGAGTCGACTTGAAGGTACATAACAATAATAGTATGTCCTACTCATACTTGCCACAGATACTATTTATTTTTTAAAAAATGAATATAGGGGACACAATTGTGTATTTCACATATTGTCTACCGGTAGCTTACCTTTGAGATTCTATCTGGCCTGAACTGTTTTTAGAATTCACATTCACTGCTACACCAGTGAAAATGTATGTGTATTGTTTCACAGGTTATATTTGGGGAAAGTGTTGGAAAGTGGGGAAGTGTTGGGATGTATGTGAAGCCAATATATTTTCTGTGAATGCTTAAAAATGTAAAATGTGAGCACAGTACAAATACACATTTGAAATATCTGCGTTGTATCTGCAGATAAATTGCAGAACAGGTTGTAGTTCCCAACCATGTGTAAGTATTGTCAAGCTTAGATTGGCAGCCACTTGATGTGTGAAATCCACCTAAAACAGATGAGGAATGTTCTGAAGCCAGGGTTGTTGTTAGCCTGATAACCATGAAGGTCGTCCTGAACAGCTTTTTAACACATTGCCTTTACAAACTGAGGAGAGGAAGAGAAGAGACTAGACACTTTCTTGCTTGCTTTCTTCCTGCTAGTCTGAAGAATTTGAAGCATTCACCTGAACTCTTAATGTTACACTTGGAAAGTGTTATTAGCATTTTCTGCCAAGCTAGAGAAATATACATTTCCTCTGGTCCCTTTACCGCGATTATCTCGAAACCTCCATTAATCAAAGTTCACTCAAGTGTACTTTTCTTCAAAGGCTTACCATGCCTGTCTTTCAAGAACAGGATCGTTTGCTCAGAACTGTGAACAGGACACTTTATTATGTCAAAATAAACCATCTGGCCATACAACTGTTTCTAATTACTTCCCTGCCTAGACTGTAAACTTTGGGGTTTGGCACCAGCCTTTCCTTCCAGGATGCTGCCCAAATCCAGCTTCCAGGCAGCTAATCAAAGGCACTTGGTGGAGCATAGAGAGAAAGAGCTGGTTTTGACCAGCTCAGAACTCTGCAAGCCTACTGAGTCTGCCTGGATTTTGGACTCTCTAGCTGGACTCCTCATTTACAGCTGTCCTGAGATCTCATCATGTCCACACAGGGGCTGCTCAGCATAGTGCTGCTTCTGTTCCCATCTTCACTGTTCATCCTGCTACCGACAGTTCCCCAAAGTTTCTCCTTGTCCCTGAGGTAAGCTCCATTGTTTTGTTTAGCAATTTGCTTTACAAGATCTGGGCAACAGGTTGCAGCAAGAAAGTGGCATGAAGAGATGTGTGTGAAATTTCCCTCCCTCCTTCTTCAATGTGCTGTTTGCCTCTGTTAAATTTAAGCAAAAAAATGACGTCTGAGTGCAGACATGCTTTAGACATAATTTGCATTTTGACAGGGAACCACAGATGTGTATAATACATAAGCTGCCCTAGTGCATAGGGATTAGGCAGAAATGTGTTTTGAATTTTGAGCTTGGCCCTAATAAAAGTAAGATGGATCCTCTTGGACATTTATTGATTCTGTTTTTCAAGGTTACCAATAGTTGAATGGGGTTAATTTACAGTATACTCATGTCACCCATAGTGGTAGAATTCAAAGATATAGCCGCATTAGTCTGTAGAATCAGTATGTAGAGAGATCTTGTAGCACATTTGAGACTAACTGAAAGAAAGAAGTTGGAAGCACGAGCTTTCATAGACTACTTCTGTCTGCTTCTTTATCTGAGCAATATCTAATGCTACAAGATCTCTCTACCTACTCATGTCACCCAGTTCCTCTTGTACACATGGTCCCAGAGAAAGTCACTTTGCAGAAATCCAGATCTAGTAACTTGGATAGCTTTTAGCCCAGATCTAGGGAAACGGATAACAAGATGCATACATTCCCACCACAGTTATAAATTCAAATTGAGGTGCATAGTATTTTGTGGGAAAGTGTTGAGTATACTGTGGTCTGGCACTTGGAATCATGCTCGCTTCCTTTGCCCTGAGGAAACAAATATTAGCTCTAGACTCAAACAAAAATAAATAAGTAAAAATCCTGAGTCTGATGTGGGTTTGCTAACTGATGGAGTCCATACCTTGAATGTCATTTGATGTGCCAGAGCTTGAAACAATTACTTATAAGTTTTTGTACTCTAGCTGTTTATAGCACTACGATACCACTTTAACTGCCATGACAGCATCCTGTGAAATCCTGGGTTTTGTAGTTCAGTGAGAGGCTGGAGCTTGCTGGTTTAGAATTCTATGTAATCTGTCCTAAACTGCAAATACCAGGAATCTACAGAATGTTACCATGGCAGTTAAAGTAGAGTAATAGTGTTGTAACTGTGCAGTGTAAAAAGGCCCTAAGATTTGGACTGAGGAGACTTGGGTCTGCATCTTCTTTTGCACTTTCTATGAGCATGACCCACATCTGGCCAACCTACCTCAAAGGATTATTGTAAGGGTAAAATAAGGACACCAACCCACAATATCTTGTAAGCATCCTTGGACAGCATATCTGTGTAATAAATAATATGTTGCAAGGTATCTACTCATTCACTTTGTACAGATTAATTTATCCTGATTACAACAGTTGTTCTAATCATGCTAATTTATTTAGCTTCTTGATGCAAATTTAGGAGCCATAAGCCATTCTTAATTAAAATTAGGCTTCTACATTATTCCTGGTCAGTTTCTCAGTTATATACATTTTGTTTTTTCAAACTCATGTCCAGAAAAATAGGTGCATTTGTTTATTTATTTAATTTATAGTCCACCTTTCTTTCAACATGGGACCCAAGGCAGTTTACAAGAGGTAATACATGGTAAAGCTGGAAAAAAACTGTTGGTAAAAAGTTAAAACTGTTAAACAAGCTATTGTATTAAAACACCATTAATTTATATATTTAAATTTTTTAAAAAATATAAAATCATTTAGAAACCCAACTACAGCAAACACAACACATAGGAAAACCAATTAATCATCAAATGCTTGTTTAAATAAAAAGGTCATTACCAGCCAGTGAAAGGAGAACAGCTTTGCTTTGGGTGGAAGAAAATTCCACAAACTAGTAGCCGTTACTTAGTAGCAACCACCTGTGCCTTTGCCAGACAAGTCTATGACAGTACGTACTGGATTTGAGAGAAAGCCTGCCTTCTAGGATCTTAAGACTCAAGACAGGTTAATATAGAGAGATGCAGACTTTCAGATAGTCTGGACCTAAGCCATATAGACTTTTATATCATAACCTATTCTTTGAGTTGTTTCTGGAAACAAACCAGTAACCAATGAAGCTATTTCATCAAAGGAGTTACAGTATATGTTTGCGATAACTAGCTGCAGTCAGCTCCAACCCCAAGTAAAATGAAGTTTTCACATGATATACAAAGGTACATTGAGTGTGGAGTAGCCTAAACAGGATATAATCAAGGAATGTGTCACTATAGCCATCTGACGTCTCTATGAATGGGGAGCATCTGTCACACTGTGCAAATAGACACTTGGCCATCACTGAACCTGGGCATCCTGGCTCAAGGCTGAGTCCAGGAGTTACAAGCTTGAGATTTCAGAGAGAGTGTAACTTCATCTGGCACAGGCTGAATCCTCTGATCTGCCTTTCAACTGACCAGGAACAACTTAGGCCTGAAACAAGGGCCCAAAGTGCCAGCTTTGGTCATATCCAGGGGTGTGAACTATAGATGATGCATGCCCCCAGATTGGGCTGCAGTCATGCCACAGTCACCTAAGGTGGCCCCTTTGGGACCGTGGCATTCGGTCGCTGCAGTCCCATGCCTATAGGGGAGAAACTAGAGGAGGAGTGGCCAGAGGCTCCTCCCTTAGATAACTAAGTTTAGCTCCCAAATAATATTTAGAATAATTTGACAGATAACTGCAATGGGGCGACTAAATTCTGTGACTTTTTTTAATAGCTGACTTTTGTATTCCTGCAGGAGCAGTTTGGGAACAGCCTTGTCTTGCAAACTGTCCTCTTCTGAGTCAGAACGCAGATGTCGATTCCCAGGTGGAAAACTTTGCAGTGGCAGAGGCCAGTGTGACTGTGGGGTCTGCATCTGCCAAGTGACTGAGCCAGGAAAATACTATGGACCACTTTGTGAATGTCATGAGTGGGTGTGTGAAACCTATGATGGAGAGACATGTGCAGGTAAGCAAAACAAGCTAATCAACATAGAGCATCCCAGTCCTTGGTTTGTGTAAAGCATGTGTAAAGCATGTGTAAAGCATGTTCTTGCCAGCCCTGCTTCTATATGAGCCAAGGGTGGTCTCTGACACACAATGGACAAGTGAAAGCCTTTACTGTTGAATTCTGTCCTACCTGTGTAAAAGGCTGTATAATTCATGGATGTGTTCACTGTGGGTGAAGCCAACAACAGTGGAGTGTAACTGAACCACCAGTAGGTTAAGAACTGAACAACACAGTCAGTGGATGAAGTTCAGTAAATGTTCCAAAGGATTTAAAGATAAAGTGCTAAAAACTGATTGATTGAGCAGAATGACAGAAATGTGTGTGTGCAAAGTTTTCTCCTATTTTGAGTCCTTTAACAGTTGGAAACCAAGTGACATTTTCTGGTTCTGTCTGTCTTTATCAAGTGGATCTGTGGAATGCATAGCAGTTAGAGTATTGGATTTAGATCAGCAAGACAATAGTCATCATCCTCTTGGTGACAATATCTGTGAAATATTCTTATGCCATCATGAGAAGGCCTGACTCACCGGGAAAAAAAACAATAATGATAAAAAAGATGAACAGAAACAGAAAGAGAGGAAGGCTGCATGTTAGATGGATGGACTCTATGAAGGAGATAATGGGTATGAGTTTACAGGAACTAAGCAGAGCAGTGGAGATAGGGAGTCTTAGAGATGTCTCATCCACAGGGTCGCCATGGGTCTAAATTAACTTGAGTGTAGTTAACAACTATGAATGCAACAGTACAACCGCTTGTGAGGAAAGTTAAAGAAAATTACTACAATGACCAATGCAGAGAAATAGAAGACAACGACAAAAAGTGAAGAACAAGAGATCTATTTCACAAGATCCAAGAAATTAAAGCTAAATTCAAACCAAGGACTGGGATGCTCTATGACAATACAAATAACATAATTCAAGACCAGGAGGGAATAAAAAGACGATGGATGCAGTACACAGAAGAATTATTCAAAAGAGATGACAAAATGAAGAACACATGGAATGAAGAGCCATATGAAGATGAACCTGTCATGACCAGCCCAGTGGAGGATGAGGATGAGGTCATGGCTACTGAGGTGCAGGAGCAACCTGAGGTCATGCCAGGTCCCAGCTCTGTTCCTCCAGCCCCAGTGATTGAGGATCAGCAAGACCTGAGCTCTTTGGAGTCTCCTCTAGAGGCTCAGCAGCCTAGAGTTGCTCCAGAGGAAGAACCAAGCATGCAGGTCCCTTCCTTCAGCCAAAGGAGGGCTGAAAAGGCTTGCTTAAGGAGATCTAAGAGACTGGCAGACAAGCATGCTGCAGATAAGGAACAGCTGGGATAAGGGAGGGCTTCACTGATTTAAGGCACCTGGAGAACACTGATTCTTTGCCAGAGTTTATTGTAGATCCAACATACTGGATGCTGTTGGTGCTGGCTCCTTGAATTTTGTTCTTCTTGAACCTTTGTTGGATTTAGACCTATGACCCTGGAATGGACTTGACTACTCCAAACCTTCTGGCTCCCCTGACTTTGGATTGTTTGACTTTCGTGACTTCTGGTATCCTGACCCTGGCTTTTGTTTGTGGTTTGCTACTCTCGGACTCTTGAAAGGTCTGTAGACTGTTTGCTAGCTGCCTACTTGGCTTCCCACACTGAGCCATTCCTATCAGTGTTTGTTTGTGTGTGGGTGCTGGCAGCATTCCCGGACAGAACTCTAAATTCTAAAAATTGAGGTGGAAGCTGCAATCAGAAAAATAGCTAAAAACAAATCACCAGGAACAGATGATATTCTAATTGAACTGCTGCAATCCACATTGACAGAGTCAACTCTAGTGCTAACCAACATATGTCAACAGATATGGAAAACAAAACGATGACCAACAGATTGAAAGCGATCAATATACCTCCCCATCCACAAAAAGGGAAACACAAGAGACTGCAGCAACTATAGGATCATAGCACTGGTCTCCCATGCAAGCAAAATCATGCTAAAAATTCTGCAACATATACTCCAGCCATACATGGAGAGAGAAATCCCAGAGGTTCAAGCAGGATTCAGGAAAGGAAAAGGCACTGGGGACCACATTGCAAACATAAGATGGCTAATTGAGTGCACCAGGGAATTCCAAAAGAAAATCAGCATGTGCTTTGTAGACTATAGCAAAGCCTTTGTGGCAAAGAACATGAAAGGGTGTGCAATGCCTTTAAAGATATGGGAGTGCCACCACATCTGATAGTCCTAATGATGAATCTGTACTCAGGACAAGAGGCTACTGTCAGAACAGATAATATAGAAATAGAATGGTTTCCAATTGGCAAAGGGTCAGACAAGGTTGTATGTTTTCACCCTATCTGTTCAGCTTGTATGCGGAACATATTATAAGAAAAGCAGGCTTGGACACAGAAGACGTGAAAATATCTAAGATATGCAGATGACACCATAGTAGTCGCAGAAAATGTCACAGTCCTGGAACACCTACTAAGAAAGATCAAAGAAGAAAGTATGAAGGCAGGCTTAATTTTGAACATAAAGAAAACAAAAATGATTATCACTGAGGACCTTCATAAGTTCAACCTAAACAATGAAGAAATAGAGAATTCCCATACCTGGGATCAAACACTGATAGAAATGGGGAGTGCAGTCAGGAGAAGATTAAGAATGGGGAGGGTGGCTATGAAAGAACTAGAAAAGATTCTAAAATGCAAAGATATACAACTGAGCACAAAAGTTAGAACCATAGAAGCCATTGTATTCCCCATCACAATGTATGGATGTGAGAACTGGATAGTTAAGAAAAAATGATAGGAAGAACATGCATTCATTTGAGATGTGGTGCTGGAGAAGAGTGCTGAGGAACCTAACTATAGCCAAAAGGACAAACAAATGGGTCCTAGAGCAGAACAAGCTGGAAACCTCCCTGGAATCCAAGATGATCAAACTGAGGCTGTTGTACTTCGGACACACCATGAGAAGGAAGGGCTCAATTGAAAAGACAATAATTCTGGGAAAGGTGGTGGGAAGTAGGAAGAGAGGAAGGCCACATGCCAGATGGGTGGACTCTATTAAGGAGGTCACAGGTATGGGGTTGCAGGAATTAAGCAGAACAGTGGAGGACAGAGGTTTTGGAGATGTCTCATACATAGGGTCACCATGAGTTGAGATCGACTTGAGAGCAGTTAACAACAATAACAAGTTAACAACAACAACCCATAACACAGAGAGATGAAAGAGAAAGATCTCCATCCTAAGCAACTCAAGAACCAGCAGGGCTATTTTGTAACATGACACTCATTGATGAACAGACCTATGCCTCTCAGCCTAATCTTAACAGGGTTGTTCTGCAGATAAAGGGGGATGGGGTAAAAACCATGCAGGTGGCGTCCTTGGTATTGAGCTTTACATACCACTTATTACTTCAATAAATGTAATTATAACAGTATTATAATTAAATAGTTCTTCTTGATGTGTACCTTCAAGTCATTTCCGACATACGGCAACATGAACCTATCATGGCTTTGTTTGTTTTTTGACAGGGATGGCGGGGGGACAAGATTTGTTTGGAGGGGGTTTGCCTTTCTCTGAGGCTGACAGATAGTGGACTCTTTCAAACGGGAGGAATTTCACCCAATTCCAAATGGAGCCAATGCGGATGGAACCCCTGCTCCATTCAGAAGGCATTTGAAATTACTTCTCATTATCCGAAAATAACCCCCCCTTGCCCGAAATCGCGTGAGAAGCTTAAATTCGCAATAACGTTAAACCCATGATTGCATTCGGAGTGACTTCCCTTTTGCCCGAATTTGCGTGAGAAGAATTAATTCGCAATAACGTGAAACCCCAGGATTGCGTTTGGATTGCCCTTGGATTATACTTCCAATTTCCCACGTCTGAAAGAGTCCAGTGACTTCCCCAAGCTCACCCTATGGGTTTTTATGGCTGAGTGGGGATTTGAATCCTGGTGTTCAGAGTCATAGTCCATCACTCAAACCACTTCACCACACTAGCTCTCTAAATATCTCTAGTCACATATAAACCTGAAATAGTCTATACTGCAGTTTCTGCTTCTTGTATTTCTGTTGAGCAAGGCTGCTGCCACACTGTAGAATTAATGCAGTTTGACGCTGCTTTAATTGTCATGGCTCCATTCTATGGAATCCTGGGACTTATAGTGTGTTGTGCTCTCTGACAGAAAAGGCTAAATATTTCACCAAATTACAAATTCCAGAGTTCCATAGTATTGAGCAATGGCAATTAAAGTGGTGTCAAATTACATTATTTGTGTAGTGTAGTGCAGGCCAAGATTTTGACTTTAGGTTCTACAGACTGCAGTGGGGTTTCAGTCTAGGCTATGGCACACTGCAGTAGGGTAGAATTTGTGGCAACTTTTTAAAAAATATATAAATTCCAAAGCCCAAACCTTCATTTTGCCATTTTTATATATGGAATACCATTTTACTATGCTACTGTATTTAATGGGACTTGAGCATCCATGGATTTTGGTGTCCACAGGGGATCCTGGAACCAAATCCCAGTGGCTACCAAGGGCCCATAGTATTAGTATTGGTCACCAGTGGATGTAATGAATGTTGTCACTTCCAGTCACCATTTGTTTCCATTTTTATTTTATTATATTTTGCCAATTTGGGGGTATTTTCTTTCATTTTGAATGCCTCCGTGTGGGTGAAATTGCCATGTTTGCACATAGTTTCAGCTTGATTTGGTGTGATATTGCATGAAAAATCAACTGAAAATCAACCCAGGATTTTTAAAATGGGTTGGGTGGGTTGTTCTCAGGCCTTCAAAATTGGGTATGGAGCTATATTTGATCCTTCTGTACAAAATACTTTCCCCACTCCTCATGCAGGTGCAGCAAGACATCACCTACTCAAGATTTCCTGTAGACATGACTTAATATGTACTTTGGATAGATTAATGTTCAACTTGTTTTAGCATCAGTAAGAACTCCAATAACAACATGGGGGAGGGGTTGAAAACCTATAGTCGGGTTTAAGGTGGGGGGACTGGTGCCTTTGATTTTCCTATCTCATGCAAAACAACAGTAACAGTAACAACAACAATGCTGTATATTTTGAGAAAACTGCCACTTAAGACAGAAGATGTGAAAATAATATAGCCATTCAGTGACATATGAACTGGGTTGAATTTCTGCAGTTAAAAGGAATCTTCTTAATTGTAGAAATTCAACACAGTTCAATTTCTCTTTTATTCTTCTGCTGCTTCTTTCAGCAATGCAAAACTCCTTGAGATTTAATCTTCCCTTTTTATGTGGTTGTTTTCAAGTGTTTTCAGCCTCCGAATTGATGTTCTATTTCCACGTTAGTGTAATCTCTCTAATGCTCCTTTGCTTCAGGTTGGATCATCCTTGCGTGCTTCTAACCTACCAGGGATCCCATCCTATCAGGAATCACATAACGGATGTGATTAAATTTTATTGCCCAGAAGTGTATCTGATTGGCTATGGAGTGATGACAGTGGACAAAGTTATATTACTCTTTCTTTGATTAGAAGTATTTTGAGGGTGAAGGGAAAAGAGTTCACCATTACAGAGGCAATATTCTGTTTTGTTTGCTGTGTGGCAATGGCTTCAGCTCTAATACAGGTATGCTACCTTCAGCATAAAATGAAACTGAAAGCTGCCAGTACCAATATTTTATCTGAAGCTTAACTGATCCTAAGTTATTACTGTTGACTTTCCACCCTAATACTCAATGAAGTCAGTGGCATTTTACTGGAAAAAGAAAAAATAGGGCCAAATAGTTTAACCTACCTACACTGTGAAGTCATAAAATACATGAATCTGCTTCACTTGAGTTACACTACTTCAACAACAGCTCTGGTGGTGCAGTGGTTAAATGCCTGTACTGCAGCCACTCACTCAAAACCATAAGGTGGCGAGTTCAAGACCAGCAAAGGGCTGAAGCTCGACTTAGGCTTGCATCCTTCCGAGGTCGCTAAAATGAGTACCCAGATTGTTGGGGGGCAAATAGCTTGCAATTGTAAACCGCTTAGACACTCCTTAAGGGTATGAAGCAGTATATAAATGAAGCTGTTTTTTTTTTTTTAACAATGTCCTTCCTTTCCCCACCTTTCTTTTTCTATTTTTTAAGTGAGGGTTTTATTACAATAAATTTATATTATAGAGGAAAGGAAATATTATGCATCCATAGTAACTGGGCTACCTGAAATATAGCGAGAATTCTCATCTAACAGCACATTCAGTGTGTTGATGCAATAATTAAGTAATAAAGTATTATACAAGATAAAATTACAATTTCAACTTAAGCACATATGAATAAAGAGCACCCTGAACCTATACAAACAAATAGCTAAATATCTCCAGCCCCATCAGTCTAAACATTTTAGATCTATGTTGGGGATAGTGAAAGCATCTGATGCTACTGGGAATCACTTCTTTACGAAATGCCTGTAATTGAACTTTTGGCATCTCTTGCCAAGTCATTGAAGCTCATAGTGATTCCTGTGTCATTATGGATGGAGATGCAGAAGTTCACTTTGGAGGACCCTTGAGACAGAAAGCGTTAGTCACTTTATGCACCCTTTTTGTCTCCTTTTTGTTCATGGAGTAGGTTGCTTTGTTTAAACTTTTGTTTTAATTTATATGCTACAGAAAATTGGTTAATGTTAATGGCTACAGTATCATACTCTCCAATGGTCCCAAACTGGGAAGGGTAGCCCCAGTTAAATATCTCTCATCCCACTTTTTCATCTGATTTTAAAATATCCCAATTTTATTCTCTTCCTGCCATTCTCCCGTTGTTTTCACCTTACGTCAATTGCTATTAACTTGAGTTCAACATTCAAAATAGTGTGCACTTTATGAAGCTACTGGAAGGAGTGGGGAGGAGAAGGCAGAATCTTGTCAGGCAAAAGCAGTCTGCTGCAGCCTCTCTTCAATTGTGTGTTCTTCCTCATTAACAATCTTTGCCATCTTGGCAACACTGATGTTATTGGCCATATGTGTTTACAATTGTGCAAAGTTGGAGGCATGCAAGATGACTTGTGTAAAAAACAGACACATTGATACACACACACGTACACACTTGTCTTCTTTTACTACTAACTCTGAAGCTAACATATATTTCCCCTTTAAATGAATATCTCATGGGATAGACCTATACAAAAATGGAGCACTTGCGTTGTAGTCATAAACTGCCTTGTTTCAATGACTCCCCAAGAGTTCAAAAACAGGAACACTGTCAAGTTGTCCAGCCATAATATATTTCTGGTGGGCTGCTTCCAGTTTCATGCGTTACAGAATGTTTAGGTCATTGTTAGACATAAGCCACAACTTTCATACAGATAAGTATCTAGAATTATGATGGTGAACCACACACTATATTAATATCCATTTTGATTGAATATACTATATATTGGTCTTTACCTTTATCATGTTTTGAAACCTTCTTTATGGAGAATTGCTTTGGGCATGATATTAATGTTGACTGAGGATAAGCTGCAGCCTTATTTTTCATTCTTATTAAAGTACAGGGGAACATTCTCATTTTGTTCCTATTGTGCTGTTCAGTTTAATGAAGACCTTTTAGTTAATCTTTTCTTTGAGATTAATACTGATCCCGGGGAGGTTAAATGAGCATATATCAAAGAGGTTGCTTGCAGTTCAAACACTGCAGATGTGTTGATAATAAAACAGATTGCAGAAGTTTGCCTGGGGAAAGCAAGACAGCAATATTTCTTGTTCCATTAAGTGCTGAATTTTAATGCATTTTAGAAGTCTATTATGTTAGCTGAGATCCAGTGTGGCTACAGGATATAAAGGATATATACAGAATATATATATATAATTTACAAGATATAAAGGATAGTCAAAGTTGGCAGAAATAAAAAGGAAAGCAGATCTTGCCAGTCAGAAAACAGACACGCTTACTGATGTTATTTCACAGCATAAAGATAGGAGACTGGCTCTCTAGTAAAAGATTTACCTTAACAAAGGTGGAATAAACCAACATAGGTGTCAGGTGTGAATCCTGACCCTAACGGCTCTGTCCAAATGTACCCCTCCTCAGATATTTGCACATTCAACTACACATGAATGAAAGCCTCCACCTTTGCAGCATCCTTCAGGAAGATTTTAAGAGAAGTCGATGCATATGGAACACTGGTGAAAATTTTACTTGTAAACCCATGCCCTCACCACAGTTTTAGTCCATCCATTTTCAGGTTAAGGCCTGAATAGGGCTTGAGCCTTTTCATGCTACATCTAGGTAAGGAATGGAAACCATGAAGCCCTCCAGATGTTGTTGTATTGCTAGAATTCCTTTCCATTGGCTATGCTGGCTAGCGATGATGGGACTTGTAATCCAACAACATCTAGAGAACTGTGTGATTTCAACCTCTGGTTTAGAGTCCAGGATATGTTTAAGGAATCTAATAGATGGAGAGCTTCTCATGCCCTCTTCTCTTCTGCAGCTTCAAAAAGACTTGGTGGAGATTAGTGAGGTATACTCAAAGTTGCAATGCAACAACATTTGGAAGGCCATATGATTCTAACCCTTTATCTCGATTTTGTAAATACCAATAATATTTATTAATGCATTTACTCCAGAGATGTTACACACTTCTGCATTAATCCAGAACCACATCACTCCTCACATGAACAATTTTAAATAATCTTTTTAGTTGCACTGGCACTTGATTTGGGCAAACACCTGTGTTCATTTTAGAAAAAAATGGGCTGCCTCTATTGAAGCTAGGTTTCCTTTGAATAAGAGGCAATTGTAAGATTTAGCAGTAGCTGTGGGACCAGTACATTAATTTGTATCACAACAGTCACTATCTGTCTAGATCTAAAGCAGTGTTCACATGGACATGCCACACATGTGAACTGATGTTTTCCCCTGGAAGCTTTATCACAATGATTTGTGCAATCATAGATTATCCAAAAATGTGCTGCCATGGTGAAAGAAATCATTCAAACAAATGGTATTCTTTTGTGAAGTAACACGCTGCCACCAATACCAAAAGCTCTCATACAAATGTTAGGGCAACTTTCTGTCAGTCATGTACTTGTGGAATGATGTATTGAGCTCTATATAACTCCAGATAATTGTTTGCATTTTTAAACTAGAGGCAAATTTAATTAATCATAGAATCATAGAGTTTGAATAGATAACAAGGGCCATCCAGTCCAACCCCTACCATGCAGGAACTCATAATTAAAGCATCCCTGACAGATGGCCATTCAGCCTCTGTTTAAAAACCTCCAAAGAAGGCGACTCTGCCATTGAGGGAGTGTGTTCCCCTGTAGAACAGCTCTTACTGTCAGGAAGTTCCTCCTAATGTTTTCCTTTAGCTTTCATTCATTCTTCTGGGTACTGTTCTTTGGAGCAGTGGAAAATGAGCTTGCTCCAATAACCACTGTGTTTCTGGAGTACAATTGACTTTTGTGGGATTATTTACAAGGCTGGGCTAGCATTATTTTTATTTGTATTTTAAAAATAATCTAAACCCACTGCCATCAGCCAGCCAACATAAAGGACTGTTAAGGCCCTTTAATTCCTAGAATTTCCAGAGGGGTAGCCATGTTATTGAAGCAATTCAACAGAGTCCAGTGGCACCTTAAAGATATGTGTGATAGCATGAGCTTTTGTGGACTATAGCTGACATTATAAGGGGATTTCAAATGGACAACTAGTGAATCCAATTAAAATCAAAATGATATAGATCTCTCAACCTTAAATTATTGCAGCATAAGCTGCATTTCTGTGGATTCATGTCACAGTAGCAATCTGAGCTCTTCAGCCACCTGAAGTGGAATAGGAAGTGCTGCATCAATATACTTCTTGTCATCATTGTTGCTTCAAGACATGTGTGGCAGCAATATGTGAGTAGAGAGTACAGCAGGTACTGTTCACAGAGTCATGGCAGCCCAAATGCATGGGTTTGAGGGCCAAGCATTCTTGAGAGTCAAGCATTCTGGGCAGCCTATCCTAGGAGGTTGCTTGTATCAAGACAGCACAGATGATCTTCTAGGGCATCTCTCACAATTCTCAGCTCTAAAAACTCTTCAAATCCAGTCATTTATGTCCTTACCAGTGCCAGAGAACCATGTGATGTTCATTTCAACCTACAAAGGTCTTTAGGGTGCTGGAGGCCCTCCTGACTGAGGTGAAGTCTGGACAATTCACCATCCCTCATTCTTTGCTACCTGAAAAGACCACCTCATACTGCCAAAGGGAACGATCCTGTATACCGCTACGGTACTGCTTGAAAACCTGCATCTATATGTGCAAACCCAATTGCATCATTCTTTAAAATGAAATCCACAGACTTGTGTGTTGTTTAGGCAACAATTTCATCCCCAATGCATGGTGCCGTTGCTCCTGCCAATGTGGCTGCAAGCCTATACATGCTACAGTAACATCACAGGAGGAACCTACAACACAGTCACTTGCAACATCTGGACAGCCACATATTTCCCTCTCTTGACTTAATGTGCCATTAGCAATGACAATACTGTGTCCCAGATCAGGATTCTTTCAGCATTAGCAGTTGCAGCATAGCAAAGGGCTAATGGATAAATTGAGGACATTTGTTCCCTGAAGATCAGTAAGTGCAGGGATGAGACCTGATCGATGCTGTAGATATTTGACATTGAAAAGGAGTCGTAAAGTGGGATGTGGTTTTCCATTCTGCTGTCACTTCATGTTCATCTGTCCTGAGTATTTTGACTGAGTACTTCCGTCCTTACTTCTTGCTCAATCACATTGACAGCTCTGATGAGCTGTGACAGGTGGGGCCAGAGACCTTCTCCTCCCTAACTTTCCATTCAGATGACTTCTGGATATTAGCAGTTGTAGCATCTGGTACATAATTAAGCAGAGCTTTCAGTTGCAGCTTTGGTTTACGTCGCAGCTTCATAATGGAATTTGGCAGTTTGATGTCAAAGTCAAAGTCTTCCCCAGGCTATGCATCTCATTAGGCCAATGTAGTTCAGGCACTTGACTTCCAATATTGAGCAGTACAATGGGCAGATATGTATGGTCGATTGTGTAATAGGAATGCAATCATTTGCTGATTTCCAACTTGAAGGAAGCAACAAGTAATTTTAGAATTGTACTTCCTGCTGCAAGCAATTCTTCAAAAAAAAAAAAAGCATTATGTTCTGCCTACCAGGTTTCCAAGCACAGCAGGAGGCAAGATCTAATGGGCATAGAGGATCAGTTTCAGTAATATATCTTGGATCTATTCCTCTACTGAGGTACCCTCTCTTTCAATCCCCAAGGTCTGAATGTTTACACCTGACAGCAGGGCAACAAGACAAGATTGGGATTCTGTTGGTGTACCATCCTCCCCATTGGCCGCATGTATCCCTGCTTGAGCTGCCAGAGGTGGTCTTAGAGATGATCTTGATGCACTCCCCCAGCTGTTGGGTATTTTAACATCCATGCCAAATCACCCTCATCAGGGCAAGCTCAGTGTACCATGGCTCCCATAGGAACTATGGGCCTGTCCCACTTAATATCTGGCCTAGACACATAGCAGGCCATACTTTTGATCTTGAATCTTAATGAATATGAAGGTGATCTGTGGGTAGAAGTGTTTGCAAGAACTCATCATGGACAGATTACTACCTGACAGGGTTTAGATTTGTTAGAATTCCTAACTTGTGTGTGTGTGTGTGTGTGTGCGTGCATGCTTGGAGTGGGGGCGATATTAAAATATTCTGCCTCCAAGCTAATGGATCCAGAAAAATTCCTGTATGTTCTGGGAGATTTTTCAGCTGTTAGGGTTGGTAATTCTGTTGATGCCCTAGTTGTTCTATGGAATAGGGAGATAACCCAGGCAACTGACACAATCACTCCCAAGCATCCTTTGCTTGGGTGCAGAGAATGGGCTTCTTAGTTTTCTGGGGAGCTGAGGCCTATGAACGATCTGGTTCATTTTAAAGCCTATTCCACAGTAATGGGGTCAGCAAATATTTGTTTATTTGTCAGTATTACATCTGCTCAATCTTGTCTAGTGCATCTGTTCTGGATAGTTAAAGAGCTATTACATCCTAGACCTTAGACTGCTGAGAAAGAGCCCTCAGAAAAGTCTTGCGAAACATTTGCTATATGTTTTGCAGAGAATATTGATCAGATTTGTTCTGACTTGGACTCCACATTGAAGGCAGAGTCTAGGGCAGTGATGAGCAACCTTTTGAGCTTGCTGTGTCAAACTTTGCCAAAAAACTGAGCATAACTCGGGTGGTGTGTCACTTTGAGGAAATAACATTATTTCGTGATATTTATAGTTTAAATCCATGACACAACAGAACAGTAGATAATGGTTGCTGTGGTTAATTGTTGGTTACTGGTAATGGCAGGGCCCCTAGAGACGCATCCCCCACTGTGTTCCGCTGCTCCCTGCTGTGCTGGCAGAAGTGAGGGCAAAGATCCTGGCTTAACCAGAAGTCCCAGAACTGGACACTCTGTGATGGACTTGTGTTGTTTTAGCCTACAGACCTCTAGTTAAAATAGGGGAGGATGATACATTTGCGACTTGTTTCATCCTCAGGAGCAGCAAATGTTTCAACCTCCCCTATTAGACACTCTGTGCCAGAGGTCTTTAGGCCAAAACAACAGAAGCCCGTCACAGAGCATCTAGTTCTGGGACTTCCGGTTAAGCCAGGATCTTTGCCCTCACTTTCGCCAGCAGAGCAGGGAGCAGCGGAATGCAGCATGGCCAAGTGCAGTAGTCGAGGATGAAACATTTGCGACTAGAGTCTTATTCATCCTTGTCTACTGCACTTGGCCGGGCGGGAACCAAGGATGAAACATCCTTCTCGGCATGCGGCCGCCTCAGCAGCCGAGCGTCATCAAAAATGGGTTCGCGTGTCGGTCCAGACACGCGTGTCATAGGTTCGCCATCAGGGGTCTAGGGTATTATAATATTTTTAAACAGTATTTTATTTTTTTCCCCCTTAAAACATGTTTATCTTTGTATTGTGTTAATTGTTTTTGTGTATTGCACTGTGAGCACATGTGGGCTGAGAGGCAATGCAGAAATATCTTAAATGTCTTAAATAAATAAGTAAAGGTAGAAGTCTTGTCTATTCTCAGTCTGGGATTTATTCTTCACAAAATCTAAATGTGGTAATTTTTTTTGTACAGAGAGCAGGAGGTTCTGTAAAAAGAAATTGTGTTTCCTGCAAAGAAAATGCTGTAGTTCTGGTATTACTCTGCACAAAATTCAGATTTAGATGTTTTTAAAATAGAAAACAGCACACTCTCTAGAGATAAAAACATTTACTGCATAAGTAACAACATTTTCTATGCAGAAGTTAATATTTCTGCACAGTGATATTATTTTCTGTGCAGAAAATGTTGTGCAAAGCAACCAAAATGCACATTTTGTATAGAATAAATTATGAACTGCAGAGATTGTCATCACTTCAGGATTTTTCTCATTGGGGTCTCTTGCTACTTTTCTCATCAGGGTTTCTTGACACTTGAGAAACATGGGGCCAAATCAGACTGGCAAAATATGCTAGCTTCGAGGTAGTGTGGCATATGCATGGCTCATGCCCAGATGCCACCCCCAAGCCAGCTCCATGCTGCCCCACTGACCACACAACAGGCAGCATCACAGTGTTTCTGTGGCACAGCATTTACACGTGCCATGCCACAGAAATGCCAAAAAGCTGCTTCTGTGGTGAAAACATTGCCTTTCTTCTGCCCCAAAGAGGAGAGGATTTTGCTGTTTCTTTTTGGACCAGAATAACGCCAGATCAGGGCCATGGCATGTTGTTGCAGCAGCTCCTGTCTGGCACTCAAAGGGGTGGCATAGAACCACCCCTTTAAAGCCATCTGTTTCGGCCCATGGTTTTGTTTGTTGTTGTTGTTTTATTTTTTTTAACCATTTTTGAAATATTTTAAAATATTCTTTCCATTCCTTCCATGTATCAGACACTTCTGGCTCTTTCATTCCAGTGGATTAGATACATCCATCTATGAGGTTGTTATAAGAGCCAGACTAATTTATGTTGGGAAAGGAGGGAAATTCCCCATTTCTGTTCTGCTTGAGCTCACAACAAAATATCCAGACTGGCAAGTGAATTAGTTTTTAAAGATTGGCAGTGGCAACTGGTGGGTGCAGTATCAACAGAGCAGTGAATCTGTCCTTGATTTTAGTTTAAACTTTATGGGAGTTTTCCAAGATGCTGGATTTGTTTTGTGGACGGGAGTTTATCACCTTTGATAGCTCCCTTAATGTTTGGATTGGATCCCAAAGCAGATTCACCACCCACTGATACTGACACCCGTTGGGCAGGATCTTCCACTGCACCTGAAAAAAATGGCCAGACATTAGCACAAGCTAGACATTAGAATGACTCCTTCTGTCTGACAGCAGGGTAAACCCTGAATGACATTCAGTCCAGGGAAGGCTTACATTCATAACTAGTTACTTTCTTACTGGATTATGAAGATTAAAAGCAGGGAAGAATTAATGTGAGCATTCCATTGGTTGTAACAGATCAGGCTTGCCCTATTGCTTTCAGTGAAGAGTTACCACCAAGCTATTTAAAAAGGCTGTACCTTTCCTTTCCTTTCAAATCAATGGTAAACATTTTTAGGGTTGCTTTTATAGACTCATTGGTCAATTCTGTAATAAAATCAGACCTGAGCCCACTAATGTGAGATTTTTGAATGTTTAATTTGCAGAAGAGACAACACCTCAGAGTGTCTTTGTGCATTTTAAAGGGTCACCAGCCCATTTGTTATCAGAATTAGAATGGACTATGTGCATTTTAGGTATGCATCAAGCTACTCATCATACTGTACGTGCAGCTGTCTGCCACCCAGTGATATCTGTAGGCACTGTGAAGCTCCAGTTATTGTGCAAGACTGATAAATGTGGCCCATCAATTATTAGGAACACCAGTGACATTTGTCACAGGTACTAAGTGTCACCAGTTATGAAAATATCACAAGTAAACTGTGGAGGGAATGTGTGACAATCCTTCCCATATAGATTTTGCTTCATCTCAAAGTAACAGTGAACTGAGTCTGTGGGGAACTACCAATGCATCAGCTCTGCTCCAATCTGCCAAAACTCCAGACTGGACTAGGGAATTAAAAATGGCTCCCCCAACTCTCTCACATTCAGCATGTAGAGAGAGGCCTGATAGTCTTCATCCGCTCACTGCACAAGGTCACTAGCATGATTCAGGATCATTGATACCTATAATGTATTAGGGGTTCACTCACATGATAGTTATAACAAAGAAGATAAAATAAGGGTTTATTGTCAAACAGCAACAGCAACAACCACCTTGTGTTGGACCTGCCCTGTCTTTTTATCTGTCCTTGATTTTACTTGATTGCATGCATGTACACAGACATACACATGTGAATGCACACTGGGAACATAATTAAACTTAAACCTCCAAAATTTTGAAACATGGAAAGATTTGACTATAAATTACAACTGTTAAGCCACATTGAATCCCAGTTAGCAGCAAAAATAATTAGCCCAGGATATCAGGGCTATTGGTTGATGGGTGTGTTGCTCACAGTGACAGCCCACTGTAGCCTGGATATATGCTTTTACTGACCCAGCTTTCCAAGCCCTGGGTTCAGTTGTCAAATGGAGCCAATGTCTGTATTGGTTTTTGTATTGAACTAGGATTCTGGAAGAATCCCAGTCCCTTAGTCTGGGAAAAAGGCAATGGCCACCCTCTGAACAAATTTTGCCAAGATGACCCCATGATAGGCTGGCCTTGGGATAACCATAAGCTGGAAATGAGTTGATGGCACCTAGCAACAAAAACACTTGACACTGTTCTTATTTTTTATGGATTTTATATTCGGGAGGCTTCTGGCATATTAAATGGAAAACCTATTCTACACTCTACACTCTACACTGAATTAATATAAACACTGGCAGGCTATTGACAAGCTTGGGGAACTCTTCCAATTTTATGGTTCTGTGACAGTTTCCAAAAGAATAAGCATTTTAGTGTGTTGCAGTTTTAAAAAAAGCCATGGATGATATTGCTAGTCCTAACTTGAGTAGACCCATTGACTCAGTTCAACATTGGCTAAATCCCACTATTCAGCTGGTAAATGCTAGCTGAGCTAACGAGAGCATTCAGGTTAAAAAAAATGTGGCAGTTGAAAGACCAGCATAGTCATTATGGCTTGAGCATTTGTGGGCCATAGGCCACCACATCAGATGCATAGTATGTATGCCACACATATGGTTGGATATGGGATTGTAGACTTTGTGATCAGTGGAATAATAAGTGCACAAAGACTGACAAGGAGAATTGCATTATTAAAGCTGGCCATTCATAAAACTTGTTGAATTGACAAGATTGTCTAGTCATGTCCAAATGTAGATTTTATTAAACTGACATCTTACTGGATAAGGCTGCCACATTTGCTGAGATTATCAAAATATTTCTAACTTTCTAAAGGTTGATGCTGACATCAATGACATCACTAGAGTTGATGTCGCCTGGTTCAGTAACTCATGGTGTCACACCCCATGACCTCCTCCCGTATAGAATCTTTAGTTATGTTTTTTGTACTAATGTTACTCATAAATTTTAATACCTGCATATTACTGAAGGTAATGGCAATAGTTCTGAGTCTGACAATGGCCTGGTACAGACAGTCCCAAAGGGCCGTCACCTGGGTGTGAGTAGGGCTGAGGAGGGTGCAGCATTTGCACCCTCCCCAGCCCTAGCGCTTATTGATGGCACCATCTTTTTAGCGCACGATCCATACGCGTGTGGCATGATGACATCATGGCACATGCCATGTTTATACAGCATGGTGCGCGCCTGACGTCATAGCACCACTAGAGGGTGCCCTTTCAGTGGCACCAAAAGGAGCTCCAAAACATAGTTTTGTGTCATAGTTTTGTGTCATTAAAATGAAAAATTAGTATATGATATTTTTATAGAAAATTTAATAAGAATAAGCAAATATTTTTTAAAAAATAATTTTTAATTTTTTATTTTAAAATTTATTTTTTAAATTACATTTAAAAAATTACATTTAAAAAAACCAACAACTTGGGTCCTCTCCTTTCTCTAAGTCTCACTCCACTCACTAAGTCTCACTCCACTGCACTAAGTCTCACTCCACTCACACCATCTCTTCAAAGTTTAAAAAAGACACAGATGAATGTTGTAGCTTTTTCTGCCGAAAGGCAGATGTTTGGGGAGCAGTGTGTAACCCCCCCCCCCTTTTAGGGTGTCACCTAGTGCGGCCCACATCCCCTACACACCCTAGTGATGCTCCTGGCTGACATGGTGTTCCGAAATTTCTAACTGCAATTGAGAGGCCAAAAATGTATTGAAAGATTTGCAGGCTTCCTTTCCTCTTCAATTGTACTAATTAATAACTTTTCCCCATTTTGGGGTGATGCAAGAGGCACCTCTTCCATTTTCTCTAATGGAGGTTTTTTGGGGGTGGGGTGGGGATGAAATAAGAGGAAGATTGGTGGGAAAATAATTATGAATGAGAAGAAATCTGATTTGAAGGTGATCTACTGGGAGTTCATTTTAAATTGTGTTGACGTGTTTTTAAGTTGTCTTGTTTTTCCTTTTTTGTTTTACTTTTTAACTCTATTTATTTAGCAAGAGGCAGGGAAACCTATTACTTAATTTTTAAAATCACTTTAGAAGCTAAGGTGTAGAGAGTCCTTTTCTTTCCTGACCTTTAACTTCCAAGAAAGATAATTTTTTTTCCCTAAAAAATTTAATCTTTGAAGAACAATTAATCCTGTAGTCTGAAACTGATTTACTAGGGAGACATAGGATTATACTATAACCAGTCCTGACACAGAAAATAGATACATGTTAGGCACTAAATGAATGATTTAAGGCTTTGTCCTTTTGAGGTCCAACAAATGGGTGGGAGGAAAGGCAAGTAATTAACATGGCCTTTAACAGTCACAATTATTTCTATTCTCTGTGAATTTTAAAGACATTACAATCTTTAAATAATGATGAATAGGGTTGACATGATTAAATATTAGTCCATTAAATGTCCATTAAAAGTCCAAAAGCTATAGCTCTTGCAGTAGCCTGCTGCCTGTCTCCTAATAAGGACTAAATATAGAGATCCTATTAATCCAAATTCTATTTGTCTGTGCTGCCTGCCAATTCATCTGCTGCCACTGTTTAAAGCACTATATAGCTTTCATCCCCTCCATTTGCATGAGAGGTTTCTCCATTATGACTGTCTACTTCTCTCTTTTCCATCATCTTCTGAAAAATTCTTGGTTCAGTGACTTGTTTTCAAGAGAGTGATTTAGGGAAGAAGTGGGCTGGTGGTTGATTGTATTTTTAGCCTCTGTTCACCCTCTTCCAGTCCAAGCACTTATTCAGGACAGTTAATTCTCATCTGTACCTGATTTAAAAACACAAAGAAAGCTAGGTGTTTTCTGCATATTGATGACTTCAGACCTCCATATGATTGCTCTTTGCAGTTTTATGTAGAAATTTCAGCTCTCTGGGGAAAGAGTCATACTCTGTGGTTGTCACCTGCAAACTGTGACTACCAAGTGGGCAGAGCCAACCCTGTCATTAGACAGAGTGAGGCAGCTGGAGATTTGGGTTATCCTTGTGATGGTTATGATGCGTGTTATTACTGTATTTTTTACTGCCAAGAAAGGAGATAAATCTTGGTGGGATTTTCTGCCCTATGTGCCAAAACAATTTTTCCTGCTCCTGGACTTTTTTTGGTGCGTGGAGGCACCATCACTATGTTTCAAATAGCCAAATTTCTTAGCACAACAGTGAAAGGTCATCTTCTGGAACTGGCAAAACAAGTTGTTAAGAGGTATGAAAAATTGGGTTAAAAATCTTTTTAGTCCGTCAGTTTGTTCCTACACAATCTGTTATCCAGGACCTGGAACAGACGAGCCAAAAGAAGCAGCTTCTGGCTGCTTTAGGGATGTGGCGTTTAGACAATGCATACCCTTAAAGTGGCTTAAAGCCACTCCGATGCCACACACAGATCCTCTGGACCAGAGCAAAAAGGATCTGGGATACTCCAGCTCCTGACAGTGTGGGTTGGGGCCAGTGGTGGCGGCCTGCTTTTGGAACAGGCCATGCAGTCACCGCTGTTCTGGCCTGTTTGTGGCTGGAGCGACCTCAGACTACTCCTTCCTGCCCCTCTGTTCTGGGCCCCAGAAAAGAAAATCAGTAGGACATGGGGGCAGTGTTGCCCACCCCCACACATTCCCTTGCAAATGATAAATAGAGGTGTACAGTACTAGTTCTAATACTGGAAATGGAATAGATCCTTAGAAGCCACTTATGGCCCTAACCTCCCTAAATTGCTTTTCTGAAGCCATTAAAATCAATAGCTGTCTCTATACCTTATGGCAGTGAAGCCCTCAGCATTGTTTGAAGATGTTTTTGCATTGTGTGTCTCCAAGTTATTTCTGACTAATGAAAACCATAAGGTTAATGTAACACACATTTTTCTTGGCAAGATATGTTCAGAGGGGGCTTGCCCTTGCCTTTCTCTGAAACTGAGAGAGTGTGACTTGCCCAAGGTCACCCAATGAGTTTCTATTGCCTAGTGAGGGATTCAAACCCTGGCCTCCTAGACTGCTTGTCCAACACTCAAAGGATCACACCATGCTGTTTTTTTATATTGAATCTATGGATAAAGAAGACATGGAGACAGAAGGCTGACTGTATTGTTCTATCTCTGTTCACTCACTTTTCCCCCAAGCCAAACAGCCCAAAACATGTTGATTTTCCTCATAGATCAGTTGCTCTAGTCCATTAATAATTTTTGGTTGCCCCTTTTCAGCTATACAATATCTCCTCCCCCCCCCCAGAGGTGATCGCACCACAGATTGGTATAAGGGCAATCCGATAATGACAGCTTTATTTTTTAATTTCTTTTCTAACTGTGCCTAATCTGAAATGATGTGAACAGGGCATCATTATTATTTACTTTTATTAAGAACCCAGTCCTTCAATTTATGTCATAAAAATGTTTAGGAAGTGAACTTAAAAACAACAACAACATTAATTGGGGTTTACTTTAATGGTTTACTCTATTTCTTACCAGAGCTGATAAGAGCTTTCACCCTCTCCTCATTTGCTATTCTTGTAGTCTTGTGTCGTTGTTGTATCAGCTGTTAATATAAATAATTTAACACAAGAGGCTTAATCAAGACCTTGACCCTAGTCTTGTTTACTGTGCAGTAGGATCAATTTAAATCATTAATTAGTAAGTATCCCTAATTTAAAGCTGAACTGGCTAATACATAGTACAGTTCCTTAGAGGCTGCTGCTGCTACTTCTATTGTGTGCCTTCAAGATGTTTCTGACTTCTGGCAACCCCGAGGTGACCCTATCATGAGGTTTTGTTGACAAAATTTGTTCAGAAGAGGATTGCCATTGCTTTTCCCGAGACTGAGAACATGTGGCTTGCCCAGGGTCACCCAGAGAGTTTCATGGGTGAGCGAGGAATTGAACCCTGGTTTCCAGAGTCATTGTACAACACTCAAACCGCTGGTTACTTAGAGGTAGCCTACTGTATTCAACATTTGTCTAGATAAACATATTGTAGCACTGATTGCTAAACATTGGCTATGCTCAGGGTTTTGGGAACTATTGCCAGAATCCTGTTGGACAGTTACAAATGCATAACCTAGAGTTACACACTTGTAATTGCTTCGTATTCACAATCCTTATGTAGTCCCTAATTTAGGGACAGTGAATGTCCCCCTATCTTCACTTACTAGGCAGCAACCACTGTGATTGAACAGGGCCTGTTCCCCTGCCGATCAGCAAGCATCTGGCTGATAATCCCACACTCTTGCATGAGTGATCTCTGGCACAAGGGGGAATTGAGACAGGGGTCTGCTTCTACCTGTTTCACTGGAGAGTTCTCAGAGGAAATGGGACTGTCAGTCAGCTGCTTCCTGGTCAGTTGGAACAGACCCCAGGTGCTGCCTGGTAAGTGCAGATTGGAACAAAAGTCATTGTATCGTACCATAACTATGGTGCCTTATGCATTCCTAACTCCCCAACAAGATTCCAACCCATACCACTTAATTAGGTGAAACCTGCTATTTAACAAATACACTCTTGCACTCAGCATTGGGTAACACTAGTAGTTCATTCTGCAGGCCAGGACTATTTACTTATTTATGGTGATTGTCTACCATCTCTCCACTCACAAAGGCAATGCATAATGGGACAAAAATATTTTAAAGCATCTAAAAGATCTAGAACACTGGAATTGGATCCAAAACAAATGATGGTACTTTTTTAAAAAAAGCCCAAGGTGACTCCAGACATGCAGTTCTCAAAAGAGCAGTTACCCATGCATGTCATGTGCCAAACAGCTTTTAAAATATAGGTTGTTTCCCAAAGTTCTTTTGATTAGACCAGTGGTTCTCAACCTTCCTAATATGCGACCCTTTAATACAGTGCCTCATGTTGTGATGACCCCCAGGAGCAGCATCTTGGTTCCTAAGACCATTGGAAATATATGTTTTCCGATGGTCTTAGGCAACCCCTGTAAAAGGATTGTTCAACACCCAAAGGGGTTGTGACCCTCAGGTTGAGAACCATTGGATTAGACAGTGATGTTAACTGTTATATTTTAAAAATCAGATAGACCAATGATCTTGTACAATCCCCTCACATTACACTATTCCATTATAATAGAACATTATACTGGCATAAAGCAAGAACACAACTACCATTGTGTTCCTCCTCCTTCTAGTGATATCACTATATTTACTCATTCATTTGGATGTCTTCACTCTGGCATCATTCATTATCAATGAAGATGTTTTATAGTGCTGTATTGTTTTTGTTTGTTTTTTAAAAAATAGAGATGGGAAAAATATTCAAAATTACTTGACAAATGTTTTTTTTAAAAAAAACAAAACAAAACCATGTTTTTCAAATGTTCAGAAACACCGTTGAGAAGAATCCTGGACTGGCAAGAAAATTCTCAGTTTGGGACTTATTCTGTGCCAAATTCACACATGGTTGTTTTGTGTAGAAAACAGCATTTTTTCTGTGTGTAAAATCACATTTCAATACATAAATATCCATTCCTATGCAGAAAATGTTTTCTGTGCAAATAAAAATGCTGTAATTGGAATTATTCTGCATAAAATTTGCAGCTGGTTTATTTGTATAGAAAACAGCATTTTCTGTGTAGAAAATAGTATTTTCTGTACAGGAATTAATATTTCTACATTGAAATATTACTTTCCATGGAGAAAATGCTCTTCTCTGTGCCAAACAACCACGTGCACAGAATAAGTCCCAGACTGTGAATTGCCTTTGAAAACTACATAGATTTCTAAGACCTTCTCCAGTGGGAAGAATATTGTTGAAATTACTCATTGCTACCTTTGAGAAGAAATATAGGACAATGATATCACTATTTTTGATTCGTCCCCATTCTGCAACACAACAGCAGCAGCAAAATTATCATTCTTGCATTGCTGAATCTGTGATTCAGGCCAAGTAAACACCTTTCCCATTACTTATTGCAGGAATGGCCAAATTGTCCTGCTGACTTTGAACATCCCATAAAATATTGCCCCAAAGCTTTCTTCAGAGGGAGAGAAAATGAGGGGAGGGGGAGAGAGAAAGCTATCTTACATCATTTGTCCATCTTTACTTTAATATTACATTTCTCCTTGAATTTTTGAAGAATACGATGGCTTAACATTATGTGCTCCATCACAGCAGAGTGGTACCAAATGTAGTGCATAGGCCACCTGTGAATGCAGCTTCTTTGAAAAACACACTTCAGGCCTTCAGACTGCTGTCTGGAGATTAAAGCAGTAGAACAGAAATTTAGGTGAGAAACTAGCACTGCTCCCCCATGTGCCTTCCCTACTCAAAGGACTGAAATATCTGCTAGTTGACAAATGTGAGAAAACTATTTGGCAGGTGTTAAGCAAAACTAGAGAACAGGTTGTAAAAGCAAACACTGCTCAAAGTTTATTTTTATTATGAATGAGATGATTATGTACAGAATGTTCAGATCTCAGATGCAACAGAACCCAGCTGACCTGCAGCATGGCTGTAGTGAAACCCAATATATTTTTTTCTAACAATTCTTCTCACTCTTCTGTGGTTCTCTATGTAATTTTAGGATTTTTTTTTTGAATATTCAGGGTGTTGTTGTTTTTTTTTTTTTAAAAAAAACTTTCACAAGATGAAATGAGCTTGATTCTTGGCCCCATTTTAATAATGTATCTTATTCTTGTAACATATTTTATCTCATTTTTATGTTTATGTTGCCTTTGCAACAGGTATAGCTAGAACATAGTATGGATATGAATAATAACAAACTACACAAAAAGAGCCCTGATAGGTCAGATCATTGTCTTAATTAGTCCACCATTTTGTTTGTGTGGTTACCAATGAGTTGACCATGGAAAGCTTACAAACAGATGTAAGTACAACAGTATTCTTCCATTCCTATTTCTCAGCTGTTATAAAGAGTGCAGAGCACAGGCTTATGTTTGCTTTCTACTACTGCCACATTCTGTGTTGTTGAAGTGACAGTGACATGGTTTGGAAGAGAATGTTTTGCACCCTGTTCTGCTTGAAGCAGTCAAACTTAAAACAAACAAACAAACAAACACAAACAACTAAAAACACTACGGAGCAAAACAAACCACCCCAAAAGTGTGAGCTGGAGGCGCCCGTTTTTCCTCCAGAGGCCAAACTGCATGGCTTCCCTCCACCCCAAAAAGAACCTGGAAAAACTGGGTTCTTCTTGGGACACTGTGCGGACGTCATCAGCGCGCCATTGGTACACTGTGGTGCACCAGTGATGTAAGCAATGCGCAACAACATCTGTACGCTGCATGTCATTTATGTCATGATGGTGGTCACCATGTGGACAGGAGGCCACCATTACGCAACCACCGTGACATGCTAGAGTTAGGGACTGTGCGGTTGGTGTGCGATCTCTAACCCTAGAATTGCCACCAGGATGCTGCTTCCTGGTGGTATGTACCGGGCCTGTATTAGGTACAATAAAGAAATGGAGAAATAGAGAATTACATTTAAAAATCTGTACAGGTTGAGACTGCCTTTATCCAAAATGCTTGGGACCAGAAGTGTTTTGGATTTTTTGATTTCTTTTTATTTTGGAAGAACTATATTTGCATAGACAAACATGATAAGATATTTTGGAGATGGGATCCAGGTCTAAACAGAAAATTCATTTATGTTTCAAATACACTGCATATACATAGCCTGATGGTAATTTTAGGCAATATTTTTGAAATAATTTTGTGCATGAAATAAAGTTTGTGTACACTGAACCATCACAAAGCAAAGGTGTCACTATCTCAGCCACTCATGAAAAGAAGTTTTGGGTTTTGGAGTATTTGGATTTCAGAATTCCAGATAAGGGAAGATTAATTTGTAATTATAAGTGTGGCAACAGGGGTACGCTTGGAAATATGACTGTATCTAAATATAATTAGATTGACTCTGGTTCTGGAGGGCAGATTGACTCTGGTTCTGGAGGAAATATATATCCATCACGACTAGTAGCTACTCCTAGCTCTATCATCCATGAATTTGTCCAGTTCCCTTTTTATAACATTCAAGTTGGTGGCCATCACTACAGTATGTTTTAAGGACTTCCACAACAGTTATACAGTTATAGTATGAAGCAGCACTTCCTTTTATCTGCCCTGAATCCTCCAAACATTCAACTTCAATCGATGTCCTTGAGTTATGTTCTTATCAGAGGAGAAGGGGAAAAAATGAAATAACTGTAAAAAGAAAATATAAAATGATCTGATCAGCTCTGTGGCAGGTATTAATGTATTCAAAGTTTCTAACTACACAAAAAACTTTAAAAACAACTAAGTATTCCTTTTCTTTATTCTTATTTAATCACTTGTATTTCACATCCCTAGGTAATACGGTAACATTTGCTGTTTTACTACATGCGCCAAAGAGTACTGCTACACTTGCTTGTTTTAATAAGGAGTTGCTAAATGAAATTTGATACAGAACAGAGTGGTATTAGAAATGTATTTGTGGGCCTGTTTTGGAAGGAAATAATCATGGTTACCATGGAACCCAATAAAACATTTTTAACCTTTTGAATATTGAAGGATGTTCCTCAGGGCCTCCAGAACAGTAATGCAATGCTTACAAGAAAGCCATTCGCAGTAATTGTTTGAATACAATGCTGCTTTTGTTGCAGATAAACACCCAGATGTTCCTTAAGGAGGCCTACCATACAGGAGGAAAGAGAGATTAAAATGAGGGAAGTGGAGGAAGAACCTAAATTAGACCAGAGAGATGCTTCTTACAAATGTTTGTTAAGAACATTTCCATCTGTTACTGCTTGAAGGTATACTCTGAAGAAAACAATTTGGTTGGCCATATAAAACAAAGGCAAAATGATATTTCTACTAATACTATGGACCACTAAAAATGAATGGCCTACAGCAAATTAAGTCAAAATTCTCACTAGAAGGAAAGATAACAAAACTGAGGCTTTAGACATATCATGAGACAATAGGGCTATACAGACCAGTGCTTTGTGCCGTCTTCGGCCCAAAACTAGGGCTGGGGAGTGCGCAACAACCGCATGCTGCCCAGCCCTAGTTTGTATGGATGGCACCATTTTGCAATTGCACCATCAATATGCAGGCGTGACAATGCTGTTGTGAGCATGCCACATGCACACGCAGCGGCGCGCATCTGACGCCATTGTGACACTGCAGGGCGCTTTGGGCGCCCTTTCAGCATCGTGAAAAGGAGCTGCAAAATGGAGCTCCTTTCACATGAGCGCTTCGTTCCTGTGGCAACCAGATTGGCACAGGAACAAAGTGAGGGAGAAAGGGGCCAGGCAGCCCCTTTCTCCCATGGCTCCACTGGTGGGGGTGTCCTTGGGGCATGAAGCCATGGAGAAGGGATGTTTTGTCACTTCTCCATGGCCTGGAAAAGCAGCAGATTGGGACATCTGGGGCTGCCAGTGAGGCTGCCCTAGCCCCGCTCCATCGCTGAAAGGGACAGCAGAGATCTGCCCCTTTCCAGCCGTCTATATCGGCCCAATATGACTTTTTAGGAAACATTATAATGCTTGGGAAAGTTAAAGGTCCAAAACACACTGCAGAAATAATCCAGTTTGAGACTGCTTTAACTGCCCTGGGTAAGTGCTAGGAAATCCTGGGAATTGCAGTTTATTGTGGCACCAGAGCTCTGTGACAGAAAAGGCTAAATGTCTCACAAAATTACAGTTCCCAGTATTCCCTAGCATTGAGCTAGGGTAGTTAAAGTGGTATAAAACTGGATTATGTCTGCAGTGTGATTTGGACCAAAGGCAGTAGGAAAAGAGAAAGCATATTACAGGTGGATTGATTCAGTCAAAGAAGCCACAGTCTTGAGTCTGCAAAACCTCAACAGGGCTGTTGAGTTCTTGGAGGTCTCTCATTCGTAGGAATTCCATAAGTGAAAGTTTATTTGAGTGCAAATAACAGCAACAAAACACTTTTAATTTAAAATTCTTATTAGGTTGAATCATTCTTTATTGGAAGGCTTGTCAGAGATAATCCTCTTTATTAAGGCATCTACTATTTGAGGAACTGTCCAGTCCAGATCCAGTTTAAAAATGAAGAATCAGGAAAGGTACCTGATTTGTCCAATTAATAGGTAGCACTTAGAAGGCTGACCTGACACATGGTTCTTGACAATATTCTTTGATATTCACACTTTTCCCTCACTATGGTGAGATGTATTTCTATTTAAATTATATTTTAAATTAGAGATTTTTTCATGCCTGACTTTATCTGTCTTGATTTTTGGCAAGACTTAGTTGACCAGTCTAGTCCCTGCTTGGCAATGAATCCCGGGAAATGGTCTTGGCCAAGTCACTTGCACTGAAATGGTAATCATGAGCTTGTTCAAGGAATGTTCTAGTATAATAAATATTATTTTAAAAAAATGAATAGGGAAGATCCAAAATTAGAAGCAATATAAGAAACAACAAGAACACTACTGTTGAGGAATATTAATGTTTACCTTCTTACATACAAAACATAAGAATTATTGGAACTGTAGAGTAAGAAGAACAGAAATGTAATATAAGCTGATTTCTTCTACTTTTGCTATAGCCCTTTTACCACTCTCTGAATTAAAGGATTATCCACTAGTTTTTGACCATGGCCATGAAAGAAGGTATTATTATTATTATTATTATTGTGCTGTAAATTTACACAGTGCTGTACATACAATCTTATAATTAGACGGATCCCTGCCCTCAGGCTTACAGTCTAAAAGAGACAACACAAAAGGGGAAGGGGAAGGTGGTGGGAAGGGGATGAGGTCCAGTACTTCTTCTCTCCCTCTGGGGCCTGGACCAAGGCAGATGGACTGGAGGGACGGCATGGCTTCTTAATACATAGTTAATAGGAGGCATCCTGGGGCAGATGGCACAATCCCTAAACAATATAATCTTTAACTTAATTTTGAATCTGGTTAGAGAAGTGATGAGGCATGCGTGTGGGGGAAGAAGGTTCCAGGAGTGAGGGGCAGCAAGTGAGAAGAGACGAATCCAGGACGGGGCAGTGGAAATCCTCAGCTGGGACAGGAGACCTTGATTAGCAGAACGGAGGGTACAAAAAGGAGTGTGAGGAGAAAGAAACTCAGACAAGTAAGGAGGGGCCGGTCCATGGAGGGCTTTGAAAGTCAACAACAGCCCTGGTGGCGCAGTGGTTAAATGCCTGTACTGCAGCCACTCACTCAAAGCCATAAGATGGAGAGTTCAAGACCAGCAAAGGACTGAAGCTTGACTCAGGCTTGCATCCTTCCAAGGTCGCTAAAATGAGTACCCAGATTGTTGGGGGGCAAATAGCTTACAATTGTAAACCACTTAGACACCCCTTAAGGGTATGAAGCAGTATATAAATGAAGTAAACAACAAAAGTTCGTACTGGATGCGGAAGGGGAAGGGGAGCCAATGAAGGGAGGATAAAAGAGGAGAAACATGGTTATAGCGGCGAGCAGATGTGATAATACGTGCAGCTGAGTTCTGGACAGAGATTAAAGGATGGAGGTGAGAGAGAGGAAGCCCTGTCAGAAGAAGGTTACAATAATCTAGTCGTGAAACCAATAGGGCATGGACCAGAGTCTTGGCAGTGGAGGCTGAGAGGAATGGATGGATTTTGGCAATGTTGTAAAGAGGGAATCTACAGGTCTTGGCAGTGGCCTGAATCTGGGGAATAAATGACAGAGAGGAATCAAAGATGAAACCAAGACTGTGGGCTTGCTGAACCGGTTGAATAGAAATGCCGTCAACAGAAACAGAAAAGGAGTATTGAAGGGTGGGCTTAGGTGGGAAGATGAGAAGCTCTGTCTTAGACATGTTGAGCTTCAAATGCTGATGCCGCATCCACTGAGAGATGGCAACCAGACAAGAAGAGACTTGCTGTTCAAGCCCCGGCGAAAGGTCAGGATATCTTTAATATTTTTCTCCTCTTTCAGTTTCCCAGTCCAAATTCTTCCCTAAAATTACTGTTGGCCACAAGAAAAATGAAGAAGACTAGGAATGAGTAGGTCAGCTACATCTGAAGGACTTAGAAAAGTTCTGAAAGAGTAAAGATATAAAACTAAGGGGCTTTCTAGATTGGCAGGAAAGTGTTACATGAAGTTGCCTTTTCCTTAAAGGCTTGCAGCCTTTAGATGGAGCTGCGCTGTTCCGCAGTTTTTAAAAAAGAAGCTGGGAAAACCAGCACCTTTTTAAAGGCGCTTCTTCTCCCCTAAAGCACAAAAAAAGCGTTTTCATTGCACACTTTCCCTTTTTCTCATATAAAGGCTAGACTTTCATGCAGCCATGAAAACACTTCTTTTTGCCAATCTAGATGAGGCCTTTGTATTAAAGTCAGAATCTTCTAGGCCATTGCATTCCTCATTGTCATATACAGATGTGAATCAACACATTTGAGATGTGGTGCTGGAGACGAGTGCTTAGGATACTGTGGACAGCCAGAAAGACAAACAGATGGGTCCTTGAACAGAACTTTCCTTGCAAACCAAGGCCCAGTACAGATGGGCCGTTTATGCCGATATTAGGGCTCGATAAGGTGCAGCATCCATATGAGCCGAGCCCTAATATCGGTGCCCTTATGTCAGGGGCCACAGCCTTGTGATGTAAGGGCACCGATATTAGGGCTCGGCTCATATGGATGCTGCGCCCTATCCAGCCCTAATATTGGCACAAACGGCCCATCTGGGCCTTGGTTTCCAAGGAAAATTCTGTTCAAGGGCCCATCTGTCTTTCTAGCTGTGCACAGTATCCTATCTTATCTTCTCCAGCACCACATCTCAAATGTGTTGATATTATTTCTCTCTGCTTCTTTGTTGTCCAACTCTCACATCCATACATGACAATGGGGGAATGCAATGGCCTTTATTCTGTCCTTGTTCTCCTTGATTTCTATGTGGCCTTTGACACTGTTGATCATGTTCTCTTAGTTGACATACTTTCTGACCTCAGGTTCTCATACTCTGTCCTTGATTGGTTTAAATCTTAACTGTCTTATATATTTATATCCTATATGTTTAAGAATTATGTGTAAGTGTTGTTGTGTTTTGAGTTTTGATTTAGGTGTTGTAGTGTTTTGTATTGTTTAAATAATGCTTTTTATTTTTAGATTGTGTATGCTCCTTTTTATAGTGTGTATGTCTTTTCTTTTTAATAAAAATAAAATTTATTTTTTTAAAAAAAATCTTATCTGTCAGACAGATCTTTTGCAGTGGTCACCGGGGGGGGGGGGGGGAGGTCAGGCATCATCTCCTGTTCTGTTATCAGCTGGAGTTCCCCAGGGCTCTGTTTTGGATCCCCTATTGTTCTCTCTTTACACACTGTCCTTAAGAAAACTCATAATTTCTTTTGGCTTTTCCTATCATCTGTATGTTGATGACACTCAGCTGTATCTTTTCACCTCTGATCTTTCTCTGGGTCTCGAACAACAAGTTTCATCTTGTCTTACAGCTATTTCTCAGTGGATGTGGCACTGGCGTCTGAAGCTCAACATGTCCAAAATGGAGCTTCTTGTTTTTCCACCAAAGTCTACCGTCCATATTTATTTTCTGTTTTTGTTGATGATATCTATATTCAACCTGTGCAGGAAGTCCACAGTCTTGGTTTCATTTTTTAATTCTTCCCTGTCATGTATCCCCCAGATTCAGGCCATAATGAAGGCATGCAAATTCTTTCTCTATAATATTGCTAGAATCCAACCATTTCTTTTGGCCTCTACTGCCAAGATTCTGGCCCATGCCCTAGTGGTCTCAAAATTGGATTTTTTGTAAACTCCTTCTGGCAGGGCTTCATCTTTCTTACCCCCATCATTTAATTTCTTTGTTTGTGCCCTCCATTCTAGTAGTCAAGATCTTCTGTCGCAGTGAAGGATTTTCTTTGCCCTTTCCCAGATCTGTCCCTTTTCACTTGCTGCCCCTCACTCTGGGAACCTCCTTCCCACATGAGCATGGGTCATCACCCCTTTAACCAGCTTCAAAACTGAGTTAAAGAGAATACTGTTCAGGGAAGCCTTCCCAGACATTACATGATTGTTATCTAATGTTATTTTAATTTGTTTTCTGCCTTATTTTTGAATGTTAACATGTACTAATATGTATATATTTACTTATTTTCGTAGAATGTACGCCACAGGCAGGTTTATTTTATCTATTTTAATTGACTGTATGTACATCTCTGTATAAATTTACAGTGCTATATAAATAAAGCTGGAGGAGGAGGAGGAGGAGGAGGAGGAGGAGGAAGAGAGCAGCCAGTGCAAGTGACAGTACTCCAAAAGTGTTAAACCTTGCCTCCAGGATCCTGGCATTTCCTCTGAGTCTGAAGGCTCTGATGGATAGGCTGAGAGCCCAGGGGACATGTCAGGGCTGCAGCAAGTCCAGCCGCTCCTGGAGGTGAGCCTGCAGCAACCACAAGAGCAAAAGTTGACTACAGCCACAACCCTCAGATGAAGAAACAGACCTACCAGTGTCTACTCCTTCAGAGAGATGCCAGGAAAGAGAAAGATACCAGTGCTCATCATTTAAGTAAGAAGAACACTGCTTCTCAACACTTACTCAACACCTTCTTTGCCTCAGTCTTTTCAGAAAAGGCAAAGGGTACTCAACCTGAGGATAATGGAGCAGAGGACAGAATAGGAGAATTTCAGCACAGAATAAGTAAAGAGATAGTACAGGAATACCTGATTAATCTAAATGAATATAAGTCTCCAGGACCAGATGAACTACATCCAAGGGTACTAAAAGAACTGGCAAATGTAATATCAGTACCATTGGCAGAATTCCTGGAGAACAGGAAAAGTCCCAGCAGACTGAAGGAGGGCAAACATTGCCCCCATCTTCAAAAAGGGGAAAAAAAGAGGATCCTAACAATTATCATCCAGTTAGTCTGACATCAATACCAGGAAAGATTCTAGAGCAGATCATTAAACAGATCATTAAAATATCCAGAAGATAATTCTATAATCACAAAAAGGCAACATGGGTTTCAAAGAAACAGGTCATGCCAGATAAATTTGATCTCTCTCTCTCTCTCTCTCTCTCTCTCTCTCTCTCTTTTAAATAAAATTACCAGCTTGGTAGATGAAGGGACTGCTGTGGATATAGTATATCTTGATTTCAGTAAGGCCTTTGACAAAGTTCCCCATGACATTCTTGCAAACGAGCTTGTAAAATGCGGGCTAGACAAGTTAACTGTTACATGGATTTGTAACTGGTTGACTGGCTGCAGCCAAAAGGTGCTCAATAATGGATCCTTTTCATTCTGGAGAGAAGTGACCAGTGGGGTGCCACTGGGTTATGTCCTGGGCCCAGTGCTATTCAATATCTTTGAAGTGTGGGTGGAGTCCTTATAAGCCTCCAGCCCATTCCTCCAGCCCAGGACCATCTTTGGAGGACAGGGAGCCAACCTTTGAAGGACATGGAGCCTAAACCAGCTTGGTCCTTTAACACCTGGGCCCTCCCCTCCAACCCAGGACTTGGCAGCATGGGTGGAGTTCAGAGATTCATAATCCCTGCCCCCACAACAACAGCTAGGGTGTGTGACACTAAGAGTGTTACCTCATTACCAATTTTTAGTCTTTTAGTCTCCTCCTTTTTTCATGGTTTTAGATTGTAATATGTTAAGATTGTTTATTGTTTATATTGTTTCTTTTCCAGGATTGAATTGAGGGATTTGGAAATGGGGATTTTTTCTTTGGTAATTGCTGAACTGAATGTAATTTCTTGTATTAATTTTTGCTGTTATGAATTGTTATGTAATTTTCTGTTATCTATTGCTGTTCCAAATTTGTTTTATTATTTCATTGTTATTATTTGTTATGTAATTTTCTGTTATTTATTGCTATGCTGAATTTGTTTTATTTTTTTCATTGTTATTGTTATTTGGATTGTATTTTTCCCACTGTTGTAACCCACCCTGATTCCCTGTTGATTGGGCGGGAAATAAATAAATAAATTATTTATTATTATTATTATTATTATTATTGACTTGGATAACAGAATTGGGGGCATAGTTATCAAATTTGCAGATGACACCAAATTAGGAGGAGTAGCTAATATCAGAGAGGACAGGATGAAAATTCAAAATGACCTGGGGCAAAGCTAACAAGATGAAATTCAACATGGAGAAATGTAAGGGCGGAAAAATGAAATGCACAGATATAGGATGGGGGACACTGGCTGAATGGCTGAATGAGACAACATGTGAAAGGGATCTAGGAGTCCAAGTAGACCACAAGTTGAACATGAGTCAACAGTGTGATGCAGCAGCTAAAAAGGCCAATGCAATTTTAGTCTGCATCAATAGAATCATAGTTTCTAGATCAAGGGAAGCAATAATGCCACTCTACACTGCTTTGGTCAGGCCCACCTGGAATATTGTGTCCAGTTCTAGCCACCACAATTTAAAAAGGATGCGGAGAAACTGGAGCATGTCCAAAGGAAGGCGACTAAAATGGTGAAATGTCTGGAAACCATGCTTTATGAGGAAAGACTTAGGGAGCTGGGGATGTTTAGCCTGGAGAAGAGAAGGTTAAGAGGTGATATGATAGCCCTGTTTAAATATTTGAATATTTGAGATTCCACCTCAACATTAGGAAGAACTTCCTGACACTAAGGGCTGTTCTACAGTGGAACACACTCCCTCGTAGAGTGGTGTCTTCTTCTTTGGAGGTCTTTAAGCAGAGGCTAGATGGCCATCTGTCGGGGATGCTTTGATGGAGAGTTCCTGTATAGCAGGGGGTTGGACTGGATGGCTCTTCCAACTCTACGATTCTGTGATTCTATGTCCTGATACATACAGGCACTATGAGGTGCCTGGGCGGTGCCATTAGAGTTAGGGAGTGCACAGTGTTTGCACGCTCCCTAACCCTAGCATGTGATGATGCTTACGTCATCACTCTAAAGCTTTTAGATGGCATGCGTAAGCACACCGAAGCAACTGTGCAACTTCTAGATTTAGCTGCGCAGTTATGGCAGAAGAAAGGCACCAAATGGCGCCTTTTCTTTTAATTGCGCTACATTTGCGGCACAAAAAAGGAGCGGGGTTCGCCCACTCCTTTTTTGCTGTGCATCTTCACCGCTGCATCTAGCTGCTGCGGTGAAGCTCTGCAGCCAAAAAAAAAAAAAAAAAAAAAAAAAAAGATGGCGCCAGACCACCCTTTTTGGGCGGTCTGTATCACCCCTATGATTCTATGCTAATAGGGTGTGCCTGAGAGCCCCAAACAGGCTATAAATATCCCAACACCTACCTTAGTCCAGTGTGGCTGACAACCATCCATCTTCCTGGGCGAAAGTCACACTGGTTCCTGTTTTCTTGATTGATTACCTATCGCCTAGAGTTCTGCCTGGACTCTGACTTTTCTTTTTATCTTTTGGACTGCTTTCCTGGATTGACTACTGAATCATGAAGGACTTGAACTGGATTAAGTGGCCACTGCTTTTCTACAAACACCTTGGTGATCTTGAACTCTCTCTCCCTCTCCCAACTTAGGATGCTGAGGCCTTGGTCTGAGAATTTGGCTAGCTTCCCAAGGGCAAAACAGGACAAGAAGCAAGCAAGGGGTACACTGCAATGGTGCAAGTGAAGCAAGGGAGGGAGTAGGGGAGATACCACATGAATGAGTGGTATAAGCAGGAACATGCAAGAAACAAGTGAGAAGCACGCTGCAAGGATGTAAGGTGAAGTGTGAGAGGTAATAGAGTGGTTTGTACACCAGTGCATAAGAAGCTAACAGGGGGTGTGCCATGACAGTGTGATGTGACATACCAGTAAACAGTAGAGTAGGAGAGAGAACAGAGTGATGATCTGAGTACTTGTTTGTTGTGAGATAGTGGTGACCCATCATCACAGGTTTAATTCCATGACAGAGCAAACATTTGAACTTGGATTTCCTTATAACAATTGCACATTTTAAACATTACTCTATATTGGTTCTCTCAGATCAATTGTGATTCTAAAAAGGTGTATGAAGTTTGAATTATCGTGAGAAAAAGCAACAATTAATGTTCCCAATTTGTGTAATTAGCATATAAACCAGAGTAAAATACATAATTAAAGGAATTTGCCCAATGCATAGATTAGATGCCTGGACTGTGGAAGTGGAATATAGCAACTCTAGGGAATGGGAAGAGTTGAAATAATTATTCAGTCAGTACCACAGACCCCAGCTGAGTGAGGCCCTACTGCAGCTGTTTTTACCATTCTCATCCACACCCTGCAGGAGACTGGATAGCAAGTCTTCCAGAGCCATATCTAGTTGGGCTTATTATATGATAGATCCCTTAACTGGAGAAAGGAAACAGCAACATGCTCAGATGACAAGTGCTTTTCTGGCATAATAAGCAGTAGAACTATAAGTCAATTAAAGATTCCAGTTACCTACTTTTTTTATTACATGAGAAAGCAAATAACAGTAGACATCAAATCAGTTGTTAACTATGCTAATATACAAAGTAAAGCAAGGACTCTTTACCAAGTGCCACTTTTCACACTTTGCATGCGGGGGGGGGGGGATGTTTCTAGTTCCAACTTCTACGCATTAGTTTAATTTGCATAAAGGTCATAGATTGTAAAACTTACTCGAGGAATCTCTCTGGTCCAAATCCCCACCCAGCCATGGAACCTCACTGGGTGACCTTGAGCAAATCACACTCTCTCAAAGGCAACCCCCCTCTGAACACACATTGCTAAGAAAATCCCATGATAGCTTCATCCTAGGGTCACCATAAGTTGTAAATGAGTTGAAGATGCACAATAAGCCTCTGCCTCCTGTTGTATGGGAACAGCACTACATATACATACAGCTGTACATACAGGGGCTCTATGCCTTTGTTAAGTCAGAACCATAGATGTTGGAAGTGGGGGTGGTACACATGATCTCCCTCCTACATAAATCCAATGGAAAATATGAATATACTAATACTGCATGCATCTGCTCAATGGAAATTAATAGAAACCAGAAGGATTTATGTGAACATAAGCATACAGGATCTAAGGGGCTAAACAGACAGGCAAAAAGAGGTGCTTTCAGGCGGACTTGAAGGTGTGGCATTTAGACAACACATGCCTTGAAGCCAGCAGAAAAGTGCTCTTATGCAGAGAAAAGCCGTTTCAAAAAGAAGCAGCTTTTTTTACTTCTTCCTGGCTTGAAGCCATGTCATGTGGTCATGACATGAGCACTCCAGCTGCCTTGGGAGCTGATGGTGTGGGTAGTGGGGTTGCAATGTGGCTTTAGAAAAGGCAGCTTCAAACTACTTTTTCCTGCCCATCTGTTTTGCCCCTAAGACTCTGCTTGTATACTGTTGAACAAGAATACACACACACACACACAGTCACTCAAAACTTTCCTCATGTACAATGTGGCCAAATGTTCTTTATCCTTAGTGTAAAAAACACAGACAAAAGTTGACAGCTACACTGTTGTCAGCACTTTTCAATGAACCGAAAAAAATATATGCCAAGTTGGCAAGTGCAGTTCCAGTTGTCCAGATCAGGGACAACAAGCCAGATGCTGTTTGTACAATGAGGTCAGTAGTACCAAAAGGTTAAAGAAATAAAATGCCCTCTATGAAAAATAACATTCAGGCGCTGTATTTCTTTTCTTCTTTTTTGGATGAAAGCTAGAAACTTTAGTGGTATTTTGAAAATTAACTCTCAGTTTCTGAAGGAAGGAGGCATCAAGACTGGTTCTGCAGCTTCCCTTGTGATTCTAAACATGCACATTTCTCTTCTCTTCTCTGTTCTTTTCTAGAACCAGGTGATCTCTAGCATGCATAAACCTTGCTATACAAAATGTTCTTGTCACATTTCTCAAGAGTGTTTTTCTGATACAGGTATTCCTCAATTACCAAAGTTAATATGTTCCTGGACATTATTTCTGTAACAGAAAATTTAATACCATAGGCGGAAATAATGTGAAAGCACAAGGACAGGTTCCTAGACCACAAAAAGGGTGAGCAGGTTAACATACGTCAGGAAACCTTTCATTCAAAGCAAACAGTATGCACTTGTGAAATGAAACAAATGAAACAGGTCAGGTAAGCCTGGAATAAGTAAACGAAAACATTTTGAATTTTCTAGAAAGCATCTTCCAAAATGCATTCAGGGATCATAGAATAGAATCACAGAGTTGGAAAATACCACAAGGGCCATCCAGTCCAACTCCATTCTGTCATGCAGGAATACACCATCAAAGCATTCCTGACAGATGGCCATCCAGCCAGTGCTTAAAAACCTCTAAAGAAGGAGGCTCCTCCACACTCCACGGGAGTGGGATTCCACTGTCAAATAGCTCTTTACTGCCAGCAAGTTCTTCCTAATGTTTATGTAGCTTGCATCCATTGTTCTGTGTCCTGGTCTCAGAAGCAGCGGAAAACAAGCTTGCTCCATCCTCAATGTCACATCCCTTCAAATACTTAAACAAGGATATCATATCACCTCTTAACCTTCTCTTCTCCAGGCTGAACATACCCAGCTTCCTAAGTCTCTTCTCATAAGGCATGGTTTCCAGATCCTTCACCATTTTGGTCACCCTCCTCTGCACATGCTCCAGCTTCTCAACATCCTTTTTGAATTGTGGTGCCCAGAACTGAACACCGTATTCCAGGTGAAGTCTATCCAAAGCAGAATAGAGTGGCAAAAACAAACAAACAGCTTCATTTATATACCACTTCATACTGCCTAAGCAGTGTCTAAGCGGTTTACAACTGTAAGCTAATTTGCCTCCAACAATCTGGGTACTCATTTTAGTGACCTCAGAAAGATGCAAGCCTGAGTCAAGCTTGAGCCCTTTTGCTGGTATTGAACTTGCAACCTTATGCTTTTGAGTGAGTGGCTGCAGTACAGACATTTAACCACTGTGTCACCAGGGCACTATTACTTCCCTTGATCTAGACACTATACTTCTATTGATGCAGCTTAGAATCACATTGTCTTTTGTAGCTGCCACATCACAATGTTGACTCATATTCAGCTTGTGGTCTAGTAGGACTCTTAGATCCCTTTCACATGTAGTCTTGTTAAGGCACTTGTCCTCCATCCTGTATCTGTGCATTTCATTTTTTCTGCCTAAGTGCAGTACCCTGCTGAAATTCGTTTTGTTAGTTTTTATAATCTATTAAGGTCATTTTGAATTTTGATCATATCTTCTGGTGTATTAGCTACTGCTCCAAATTTGGTGTGATGTGCAAGTTTCATAAGCATGGCCTCTATTCCTTCATCCAAGTTATTCATAAAGATGTTGAATAGCACTGGGCCTAGGACAAAATCCTGTGGTACCTGACTAGTCACATCTCTCCAGGATGAAGAGGAGCCCTTTTCCCCTCTTTCACCAGCCTCCACATTTCTTAGAATTTCTATTTTGGTAGGCAAATTTGTCTTTGCTTCATTAATATACTGGAGGAGGGGGAAGGAGGGTAGCTGGTCAGTCAATCTTATCTGCTTCCCTTGTAATTCCTCCTTGATCTTCAGGGAGAGGCAGGAAATATAAATAAACAAAGTAATAATAATAATAATCATCATCATCATCACACATGCTCAATAAGGGATTCTGAAAGCAGCAGCTGCTTACCTTGCCTGCTATAGGCAAGCACACATAGCTACAGTAACATTGACTAGAGTAGACCCCAGGTCTTCCCCAGCTAAAGCTTTTATTGCATTGTTTACTGCAGCAACCCAACACCAAAAGTCTGCATTTCTTCAGCCCTCCTATACCATCACCCCGATGCTGATTTTGATATATATATATATATATTTTAAAAAGGACAGTTAGTTAAGGGGAGACAGAGCAGGGAAGACACAGACTTTATACAATGGAGATTCTTTGTTGAGGGATTTGTTAACTCAGGTACGAGAGGGGGGGGTATCCAAAAGCTGTAATGATCACCTTTTAAAAAAATTGACAGAAAGTTTGTTTTGATTTGTAGTTGTTAACTTATCTCTATGCAGTCACTATATAGATTTATACATTTTCCCCAGAGTTTCTTGCCCCTCCAAATGCCATTATTGTAGAAGTCTTACCCCCTCGTAAGACTCAATCTGCAGACTTCTACAATATCAGGTATTCAGAGGGTCACGATACGCTGGGAAAAATGTATAAATCTAGATAATGACTACATAGACATAAGCTAACAACTACAAATCAAAACAAACTTTCTGTCAATTTTTTTTAAAGGTGATCATTAAAACTTTTGGATACCCTCTGTATGTATATACTGGAGCCATTCACTATATAGCTTGAACAAATGTTAGACTCTCACCATGGATTCTGGTCTAGATTAAGAGCTCAGCCTAAACAATGCAGGAGAAGAAAAGTGAAATAATTGCCTATTTATCATAAAGTTGCTGCTACCACCCACAAGCTCTTAGGATAGAAGGTTCTCTATTCACACAGCAATGTATATGTGATATTTCTATTATTCCCTCTTTTAAATTTTAGTGCACATTGCAAAAGCATTTTCGAAGAAAACAGTCTGTAGAGTACTACTGAATTTGGCAGAAAGCTCTTGGGGAATTATGCACGTAGCATCTAAAAATAACACACTGAAAGGTTAGTGGGGGAGGAAAAAGTAAGAAGTCATTACACTTAAAACTCTTGGTTTTGTTAAGCTAAGAAATGATGTAAGACTAGTTTCATCTGTTCTCTGCGGGGTTGTCATAAATACAGTAGATGTGATGTCTGATAAAATGCAAAATTTCAGAATCCTTAGAGAGATATAAGCTATCATTTTGGCAGCAGTTTCTCTGAAAGTTGTCACTTTCTACTGTTCCCAAACATCTGCCTCTATTCTATAAGGAAACAGTTATTTCATTTTGATTAAATAAATGTTCAAGATACTCCCACTTTACCAAATCTTCCTGGTATTCCTGACAGATGTAAATTATGTGTAGATGTGGATGTTTTATGTACCTTTTCAAAAGGATGTATCTCAGCTTTCAGTAAGAATGAAAAATAATGATCAGAAAATTTCAATAGCATTGTTGTTTACATTTTAAAAATAGGATAAAAAGAAAACTAATTTTCATTTCACAGATTCAATATATTTTTAAGCTTTCCTCCTGAATGCATAATATTTGAAATTCTTTGTGGACATTTGTAGAAGCAAGGATTTCCAGTCTCAGGGAAGTTGGTGTGTGAAGTAAAATATGCTTATTATTTCAATTTCTGCCAGACTTTCCTTCCCTCTTGTAGTTATCATTTCATATTCAGCAGTCTACACTTCAATTTTTCTTTTAATTGCTTAGAAACTGTCTTCATCCTCTTTACATATATTCAACAAAATAAGAATGCTAAGTATTAATCAATGCTTTTGTATGCTATTTATTGCGTCCCCCCGTTCACAAATTGTTATAATGAACAGATAAATTCTAAATTAATAAAAATATTCTAAGCAATAAAAATATTCTAATAGTACTAGATAAACTAAAAGGAAATGCATTTTCAGTCATTTTTGCATTCTATGAATTAATAAATAAGAGCCATCTTTCTAGTTAAAAGGCTACTTTTGTTGGTAATTTAATTCTCTTTTATTATTTTAAACATTAGAGCCACATCCTATGTCTTTCTTAACCAACCATTATAGTAGGAGGCTTTTTACTTCACCAAAACTGGTCAATACATATTTTGCCTTGTAAGGAATAAAGTAACTATTTGTATGTCAGTCCTGTCAATAATCATTTTCTGTTTGATGCTGGGATCTCTTGGAAAATTATATTCTTCTAAATCATGAATTATCAATAACAGTAAATTCCAGAATTTTTATTTTTTTTCTGTACTGTCTTCCCAAATATTAAGATAATCCTCTTTAACCTCCACCAAAAGGCGGATTTAGAAATATTTTCTTTAAGATTTGATTAAGGAATAATGTTGAAAGGGTTTCAAAGAGCCATTTCTGCTCTATCAATTGTGCAAAGAGGTTTCACCTCCTTCAGTTTTTATCCCATTTATTCCAACACGTTGGATAGCTACAAGAATGTTCTGTTTCTGCTAGTAGTTAATACAATTTAGTGAATGTTGTGTGTGTATTTCTGTATGGTTTCAGACAAATATCTCTAACTGAGTACTTGATTGAAGAATACCACATTTATTCATTTTTGTTCAACTATACGTTGCTAAGTCCACTATATTTTTGTGGCAGGGAATAGTGGACCTATCACTCCTCCAAACAGGACAAATATGTTGGGAGCTTATACTATTTGCTGCAGTAGTTCTTGACTTTACCTATCTATCCATCCATCTCTCTCCAAACAAGGTTTTGCCCTCCTGGACTATTTCCTGGCAATTGCAAAAGTTTATCTCTATGCTCATGTGGGGTTGTATTTAATTCTGATAAGTAATTTAACAAAAATTCTCCTTCCCCATTCTGCCACTTTTTATATAGAGTTACAGTGCTATTGTGCTATGGTTCATCAGGGAAATGGCCTTTCTGCACTATAACTCACCCCATTTAAAAATACTTATGGAAAGTGCAAATCGAAGAAATCACAGACAGCTCCCCCCCAAAAGAATGGAACAAGTTAATAATAATAATAATAATAATAATAATAAATTTTATTTGTCTTTCCCGTCTTTCCCTACGGATCGAGGCGGGATTACAACAAGATTAAAACAACAATAAAAACAGCATCTTCTAAAATTACAATATAGTCTGAACATTATAAACATTACATTGCATTACATACAGCAACAAACTACCTACCATTGGGATGACCAACATCATATATAATCCAATAACAACATAAACGGGAGTGAGAGTATTAATGGAGATCACTTAAAACAGGTCCGGCGAGTAGGCCCACGAGAAGAGATCTGTCCTGAGTGCCTTCTTAAAGGCTTCTAAGGTGGTGATAAGACGGATCTCTTCTGGCAAGTTGTTCCATAGTTTAGGGGCCATGGCTGAGAATGTCTTGTGGGAAGTCATGATCAGTCTAGTGTTAGTATAATCCAGCAAATTCTTCCCTGATGTTCTGAGGATGTGAGGCGTTCCCTCAAGTAACTCGGGCCCAAGCCATGTAGGGCTTTAAAGGTAATGACCAACACTTTGTATTGCTCCCGGAAGCTGAGCAGCAGCCAATGTAAGGATCTTAGTATTGGGGTGATGTGATCCATTCTAGATGTTCCTGTAACCAATCTGGCTGCTGCATTTTGGATCAACTGAAATGTCCGAACATAGGTAGCCCTATGTAGAGTGCATTACAGAAATCTAAATGAGAGGTTACTAGTGCATGTACCACTGCTTTAAGGTCCTTTCTGTCCAGGTAGGGATGCAGCTGGTGTATCAACCGAAGTTGGTACCAAGCACTCCTGGCTATTGCCTCCACCTGAGATGTCAATTGTAGAGACGAATCCAGGAGTACTCCCAAGTTGCGAACTTCATCCTTTAGGGGAAGTGTGACCCCATCCAGGACTGGTTGGCAAATCTCCATCCCTGGACTTAGGGTATCTATCGCAAGTACCTCCATTTTCTGTGGATTCAACTTGAGCTTGTTTTCCCTCATCCAGCCCATTACCGACTCAAGACAGGCATGCAGAGGAGAGACGCCTCCTAAGTCACTGCAACAGTCGGAGACATAGAGAAATATATTTGGGTGTCATCAGCGTACTGATAACACCGCGCCTCATGTCTCCAGATGATCTCTCCCAGCGGCTTCGTGTAAATGTTAAATAGCATGCGGGACAGTGCCCTGAGGGATGGCAGATATCAGCTCTCTTTTACGAGAGCAGCTGTTCTCCAGCTTCTCCACCTGGAATCTGCCCGACAGGTAGGAATGGAACCACTGGAGTACAGTGCCCCCCAGTACCTAACTCCCTCAGGCATTCTAGAAGGATATCGTGGATTTACACGAAGCCGCTGGGAGAGATCATCTGGAGACATGAGGCGCGGTGTTATCAGTACGCTGATGACACCCAAATATATTTCTCTATGTCTCCGACTGTTGCAGTGACTTAGGAGGTGTCTCTCCTCTGAATGCCTGTCTTGTATCGAATGTCGCTGAGATGTCCAAGAGCCCCAACAGGATCACTCTTCCCCTGTTGATGCCCAGACATAGATCATCGACTAAGGCAACCATGGCAGTCTCAATTCCATATCCCGCCCTGAAGCCAGTTTGAAATGGGTCCAGATAATTGGCTTCCTTCAAGACAGCCTGGAGTTGGAAGGTGACTGCCCTCTCAATCACCTTGCTCAAGAACAGTAGTAACAAGACTGGCCTATAATTATTTCTTATCAGGGGATCCAGGGAGGCTTTTTTCAAGACTGATCTAACCACATCTTGTTTAAGCTGAGATGGAAATTTCCCCTCCCTGAGGGATGCATTAATGATAAGTTGGAGTAATATCACCACTGCATCCCCTCCCTGTTGATGTGGAGATTATAACAATTTGCAAAATCTGTAAAAAAGAAGGATGTTAATCACTTCTTTAGACCAATCTGGAACAACCATTACTTGATTTAGTTTAACAATAAACTGAATGTTAAGATATTACAGGTTGGTTCTCCTTATCTGGGAATTCCAAAATCCGAAATATTAAAAAAACCAAAATTGTTTTCATGGGTGGCTGAGATAGTAACATCTTTACTTGCAGATGGTTCAAAGTACACAAACTTTGTTTCAAGCAGAAAATTATTTAACTATATAGTATAAAATTACCTTCAGTCTGAGTACATAAGAAGTAAATAAAACATACCTGAATTTTGTGTTTAGACTTAGGTCCCATATATCTCATTGTGTGTTTGTGTGGGTGTGTATGCAAAGACAGATATCCCCCCCCCCCCAAAAAAAATCCAAAATCCAAATCATGTCCGGTCGCAAGCTTTTCTGATAAGGGAGATTCAACCTGTATATTTCATGATGAACACAGTTATCAAAATACCGTTTTCTTTCCCGAATGGAGGTATTAGTCTTTTCACGAATCTCTGCTTTGACAAAGTCAGTGTTCAATCTAGAAATAATTGATAAAAAAGCTGAAGTACTTTTAAATGTTCTATAACATTCCACCCTCTGCATCCATCCAGTAGAGGTAATACGTTGTTAAAGGACATTAGGACACCCTAGTTGTGAGATTTCCTCTCCCTGGAGGCCCCATTGGAAGCAACATTGGGATCATTTCTGTGCCAAGCCAAAAACTTGGCTTTTTATTGAAGCCTTTGGGTCTAACTGCTTTTATCCAGGCTACCTGGCTATGGTTGTATTATTTAAAACTGTTTTAATTTGTCTGGTTTTTAACTGATAAACAATTTAATAGATTTTTAGTCTTTTCATGTATTTAATTTTTTATTGTTTTAAACTGATTTTATTGTAAGCTGCCCTGAAATCTTCAGATATAGGATGGGGGATTTTAATATTGTGGCATAGTGGCCAGGGCTCCCCTTTTCACTTCAGAGACAACAATGGTGGGTTTTCTCAGCAGACATGATGGCAAGACAGGTATGGGACATGTGGGGCCAATTGGTCTGCTGGCTGTCACCGTGGAGAAACTCCAGGGCACACAGCTGGTCTTTTTAGAATGAATTAAAGCCCCTTTGGGCCAGGATTGGCTCCATCTGATGGATCCTGGCTCAGGGCTAATGGCCTGTGTTGTACAAACAGATGATGTGAAGCCGGGAGGAGTATGGGTCTTTTGGCCTGTGTATACAAACCCTTAGTTTGCATTAATTTAAGCAAGCTGAAGACAAAGGGGGGAAGTAGTAGGAAGAGAGAAAAACTGGGACATTTCAAAAGCTGCTGAAAAAGTGGGATGACAAAGGATTAATTTTGACTTCCCGAGCGAGTTCAGTACAGTTGGAGAATATGATACTGTAGCCATTAACATTTGTACATGAATAAAATGAGCTTATTCAGGACTGTCCCTGCCAAATCAGTACAATTGGAGGGTATATTAATATGGTGCTCTGGAGGCTATCAGAATTCAATAGCTCGTGGATCTCAATCCTTTCAGTTATATAGCTATGCTTTGTGTACCCTGGGTAACTGATCAAATATTTTGTCAGTATTGAGTTAACAGATGGTCAGTCATGCACTGCTAAACAAATATTAATTTTTCATTTCTATACTGGATCCTTTCAACAGACATCAACTAAACTATTTTCATAAAATAAAAGAAATGAATTTGAAAGAGAACTTCAGAGACCTTCTTTGATAGTTCAGGTTAATTTTATTAATACATTGGCCAAAGGATAAACTAATGTATTTCATAAAATACCAAAGTTTAATTTTGTTTGAAGTTGGGTTAGAGGAGATCAAACTGAAAAATCAAACACAGAAATACAGAAGAACAGGTAAAATATTTCTAATATTCTTTTGTAACTGACTAGATCTGAAAGATAAGAGCTGGTAGCAAAGTTGCCCTTCTACTCATGAGAGGATCTCTAGTAGCCCTATTCAAGGATTACTGAACTGTGTGGGTTAAATGTATGTAAAAATGAGAGAATGCTAGTTCTCTTCCTTCTCACATGTTTTTGTTACTCTTCATATTCATAAAGTGATTGATCCTCATGTTTTAGTTATTTGTCCTGGGTAACCTGGTCATCCATATCAACCTTGTCAGAAGAGAAGAGAAGGGAAGAGAAGAGAAGAAAAGAATGATTGTCTCACAACTCAGTTTCAGAGATTCACTGACTGTACAGACGGGTCTTATATGCTGGGCTCGGGGCAGAGTGGAGGTGTGGTGTCCACACGATGCATGCCCCGATGCTGTCCTGATTCCGCCATCATGCCATGCACCCAACCACATGGTGGGCAGCATCACGGCTCTCCTTTGGCACTGTGCCCAGATGATGCAGCACCAAATGGAGCACCAGAAAGTGCCGTCAAAGGTGCCCTTTCCATGGCACAAAAAGGAGCCACTTCTTGAAGCTCCTTTTTGCACCACAGAAATGCCAGATCGGGGCCGTGGCATGTAGTTGCCGTGGCCCTTATCTAGCAACAAAAGAGGGGGCTGCTGGCCGCCCCTTAGGGGCACTCTGTTCAACTCCTCATTTAAGAGATGGTGCAGAAATCTAAACTATAAGCACCTTGCTCAAATTCTCTTGCAAACTTTGAGCAGATTTGAAATTCTTTTGAATGGACTTGAGTAGCTTTGAACACCCTGTGCTCATCTTAATGCCCATCTTCTGCCATATGTTTTCTTTTTCTATCACCCAAGGATCAATAAAAGAAACAAAAACAAAAGCTCAATTTTGGAGCTTTTGTCTCCCTTGAAGTTGGAAGATGTCTGCTGAACTTTTCATTCTCCACCTGTTTGCAGAACGGAAGACAGTGGTGCATTTTTCCACCTGAAATCAGTGAGATATTGAGACTGTAGACAATCAATGCAATGGATGGTCATCCAATCAGGTCTTAAAATCAGGCAGATCTCACAAGGAAATATGGCGGTGTTACTTTAGGATACCCACATGTTATTCTTTACTGAGGACAGCCTTCTATTTGAAAGGCTATCAAGGGACAGTCGTCTGTTTGAAGTCAACCTCTATTTGAAGGGTTGTCTAGTTTAAAAGACAAAGAGCCATAAAAGAGGGATAATAAGCTCTGAAGCTGCCTATTAACACTTCACAATTGGACAAAAGCTGAGCAGTACAAAGTCACAGTATTCCCCACTTTAGCAAAATGTGTTGTATCTCTCAATAAATTCTAGTAAAGGTTTCTACATGTGCCTCTTTACATAGAAATGGACACTTTTTTTTGCAAATCCATATGGTGTTTTTTCTCTTTTTTTTTTTAAATATAAATTTGTTCTTTGTGAAAGGATTGGGTAAGTGACCATCCTAGGTTATTGAGAAAAACAAATATATCCTCCAAACTGAACTTGTTAAAGAAGATATATGGGATATATGGTGATCCACATCAGAGATACCAGGGAAGCATAATAAATACAAGTTTTATACAATGCAGAACATTTCTATGCAAAAAATGGTTGGATATAATGTGCATATTTGTATACTGTAGAAAAAATAAAGTTAAAAAGAAAAGACTGGGAAATCTGAAATCAGGTACTGTATAATTTGACTTACATTTCCACCAGGGCAAGTATTTTCCACAGAAAGAGGCAATTGGATTAGTAGTTCATCACCTCCATCTTATTCAGCAGCATTTGTAGAGCTATAGGTTCCACTGCACAAGGCAATATGTGGCTTGGCATGTTAAGGTTCCTATCCAAATTTCATAGTTGGCTATCTGAAGTGACATCTAGAGAGGAGTGTTCCTGTCCCAATACACACAAACATATATATTAAAAATCCTACTGTTACCGCTGTCATGGTTTTCCAATCCATTATGAAATTTAATTTCCTGCTACTTGTTGATGAATCTTCCACTTCCAGAGATTTTCTGAAATTTCATTCAACAGAAACTGAAAGTTAATATTTTGATTAAGGCAATTTTTACATGGACTTTAGAGTATTAACTTTCATGTGTATATTAAGCAGCAGATATGTCAAAAAAAATTTCAGTCTCAGAATGAGAGATACCTTTTCTAAATTACTGTACAGTATTGTCTTGAGTTCCATGTAGCTATTGGATTTAAGATCATAATAAATGACACACACTGAGTTGGATATTTCATAAAATGAAGGTAAAATGGATGATTTTGGCAGCCCTGCCTTACCTAAAGGTTTAGAGATGTGTATACAGAGCCTTATGTTACATATTTCATTCTCTGATTTCTGAGAAGCCAGAATGGTCAACAGCATTATTACGGCACACACCTTCACACAGATCATTTGCTCATATTCATCTGAAGCAAGTGTAAGGCCATTCCTAATACTGAAGAAAGTGTGGTTTCTGGCTCAGCAGGGTGATTTTGAGGTTTCATGAATGAAGGGCAAATAGTTTGATATTTCGTTTTGTCGTTATTGCTTGTACTGCCAGTGATAGGAGAGGCCTTTGTGATTTTTTTTTCTACTTCAGATACCAAAATTAATTGATCAGCTTTTCACCTTGACTTGGAAAGGCACCATTTTCTGCTCCACTCCAGGAAGCAAAATGTCTTGGACTGACCCTAAGTCAATGAGGCTTAAGAAGCTTGGCTATGAGTTGGATTGAAAACCTAATGTTTCAGATACTAGTTATTATGGATAAAATTATAAGTTATTGTCACAGTGTGTTTCATGAAGGCTTTGCACTGGAAAACAGCTATATTACATGACTTTATAGTACACAGAAATTTATGACATTCAATATATCTTTCAATTCAGAATAGCAAAACTGGTCTTCAATAAACTCCTTATCTGAAAATGGCATTTGCATCACCAGGCCCAGCACAACAGAAATTACTGATTATTTCTTGACATTTTGTTTGAAGTTTTAATCATACTGGCATAAATAAAAAAATAAATAAGCAAACACTTTGCTTAAAACTAGAAGTAAATACTTCTTCTGCTGGATTGGTTTAGGCTCAATACCAGATAGATGCATTATACTGTATGATATCATCATACAGGAGGATTTAGCTTAATCGGAAAGATGGTTAAATAGAGGGCAAAGCATGATAAAAAAAGGAAGTTATAGATTTTAAAACATTCATTTCAATGATTGTTTGGAATATTGGTAAATAAATAAAGGAAATAATGGTAATAAACTTCCAAGTGAACAATTGGCAGCCATTATCTGATTATAGTAAAAGCATGATTTTTCCTGCTTATGCTGACACAGGTAAAGAAAGGGGGAAAAAAACCTATTTTTCTGAAAAATTGGCTTTATACATAACATTGCCTTAGACAGAAGTTAGCTGTACACTATTTTGTGTCTCTTATTCTCAAAGAGCCTAGCTCAATGGCTACCGTCGTTGTTGTTGTCATTGTCATCATTTCCTCCAAATCTTGAACTAAAAGTGGCTTCAAAAGTTTAAATAGATGCAGCTAAACATTACTCTGTACAAAAGTTAAAGTATAACAAAACAATCAATAATATTTACAAGTAGGCGATTAAAAAACCCACAACAAATATGAACAGCGTGGTACATGAAACACCCCCTTTCCCTGAACAGTCCTTGCTCAAAGACCTGCTCAGAAAAAAGGTCTTCAGCTGCCTGAAAGAATAGCAAAGAGGGCACCAGTCTAACCTCTTTCAGAAGGGAGTTCCAGACCATTTTTATATAGAATTGTCTTATACCTGTGGCTAGCCATTCTATGTCCAATTTGTCATAGTCGTTTTAACATTTGTTCAAAATGAAGGTTGAGCATTGATGCACAGGGCTGGGTGGATTCCATACTGCCTTGATCACAGCACAGAAATACATTATCCATATGCTCCAACTGTCCCAGTTAGGTACCGTGTTTCCCCCAAAATAAGACAGTGTCTTATATTAATTTTTGCTCCCAAAGATGCGCTAGGTCTTATTTTCAGGGAATGTCTTATTTTTCCATGAAGAAAAATTCACATTTCTATGAAGAAAAATTCACAAAAAAATGAACATTTATTATGTACTGTATATATATATAAAAAACAATATATATATACAAAAACTTTGCTAGGTCTTACTTTTGGGGAAAGCCTTATATTTAGCAATTCAGCAAAACCTCTACTAGGTCTTATTTTCAGGGGATGTCCTGGTTTTGGGGAAATAGGGTAAGGATAGTGCTGCTTAATCCTCTATTGTCCCAGTTTTAAAGCTGTTTTTAAAAGGTCCCTGTTCCCTCTTTCTTTCTCCCAGTCCCACCCTTCGTCCTCAGCGTACTACTACTACTACTACTACTTCTATTTCTTCTTCTTCTTCTTCTTCTTCTTCTTCTGGCGCTGTAAATTTACACAGTGCTGTACATACAATCTTATAATTAGACGGATACTTCAGTCACTATAAACAGAGTTCAAAGTGCAAAAGCAGTTGAGGCTCAACTTAATTGGGGAGAGGTGAGGAGAGGACAGCATCTTGCCCTTTCCAGTAGGCTTAGAATCATAGAATCATAGAATCATAGAGTTGGAAGAGACCACTAGGGCCATCCAGTCCAACCCCCTGCTATGCAGGAAATCCAAATATAGAATCATAGAAAGTCAAAAGCAAACTGCCAAGTCTTTCCTAGCCAAGTCTTTCCTCATTAATAATTTTTGTCATCCTGCTCACACTGCGATCTCACTTGGGCACACATGCCTTGGTTTTCATCTTTAAATATTGGAGGGTATGTCTTGTAGTTCTTCCTCATTATTAACATTTGTCATCTTTTTCATACTCTTAACTATATGTGTCCTAATTTTTAGTTTTGAAATGCTGAGGGTGTGAAATTCTTGGCTTTTATTTTTGAAAGAAGCACACACTCTTTTGTTCTTGCTTGTGGCTATGGAATATATGACTCTTGGACTCAAGGTGCTTGAATGCCTACCCAGAGATAAGTCTCATTGATCCACTGGCTTTTGTTGTTGTTGCTGTTGTTGTTGTTGTTGTTGTTGTTGTGTGCCTTCAAGTCATTTCCAAATTATGGTGTCCCTAAGGCGACCCTTTCATGCATCTTTCTTGGCAAAATTTGTTCAGAGGACGTTTGCCATTGCCTTCCCCTGACGCTGAGAGCATATGACTTGCCCATGGTTACCCAGTGGGTTTACATGACTGACCTGGGAATCGAACAATCATTCTCAGAATCATAATCCAACACACAAACCACTACGCCACGCTAGCCCTCAAGGAAAATGTATACCAGGTTTTTTTTGGTTTCTCGACAAGATCTGTTCCACTGAGCCTGAGAGAGTGTGATTTGCCTCATGTCACCCAATGGGTTTTCATGGCTGAGGGCGGATTCAAACCTTGGCTGTAATCCAATGCCCAAAACATGATACCATGTTGGGTTTTACTAGCTTTTGTTCTTGTTAACTGCCATCAACTCGACTTTGACTTATGGTGATACCATGAATAAGAGACCTCAAAGTTACCCTGTCAATAACTACCCTGCTAAGGTCTTGCAGACTCAGGGCTGTGGCTTCCTTGATGGAGTCCATCCATCTGAGATTTAGTTATCCTCTTTTCCTACTGCTTTCTACTTTGCTAAGCATTATTGTCTTTCCTAATGAGTCATGTCTTCTTGTGATATGACAAAAATACAACAGTTTCAGTTTAATCATCTTGGCTTCTACTGGGCTTTTACTCCCAACTAAACTAGCATGCAATTTCATCGTTAATTTCTTATTCCAAGGTAATAAAGGTTAATAGGGAATATTCAAAGCAGAAGACTTTACAAATGCTATGCACAGTGTATATTCCTGATGCTATATATTATATTTTAAACATTAAGATTTTGGAGATGTGAGTGCTTTTGGTGAATCTCTGCAAATGCACAGCAAATCTGTATTAGTATCAAGTTTTGCATGAGGACCAAGTTATGCAGTCAGCACTGAAAACTAATTTTTAAATATATATTTTTGCCAAGTCAACATCAGGGCTATTTGTGGAAGAGTCTACCCCAGAATGTACCTAAGGCATACAAGCAAGAATAGAGAGGCACTAGAGTCATTGGGAAATTAATGCCAGGTTTTTGCTTTAAATACACCTATTAATCTTCATGACAATCATTAATGGATGAAAAAAAACCAGTTAGTGGTAGCAAAAATACAAAGGGATAAACAGTAGAAAAAGAAGGGGGATACTTTCAGTTTATTTAAGCAATTTATTGGAGCATTCAATACATAATGTATGGCAGACTAAGATCTATTTTTACAGCTAACACAGCAAGGTAGGGGAAACCAGAAATTTAATTCTTGCAAGGACCACACCTACCAAAGTCTCCAGACAGGAATAACATAGCACATTGTGAAACTATTCAAAGCTTGGTTCTAGAAAATGGCTCAGAATTCCAATTCATGAGTGAGCCAAATTAACCAAAAGTACCAGTCACACACCACTATATGTATATAGACCCATGCAACAACAGCAAGAACAACAACAATAATAATTTTTATTTCCACCCCTCTGAACAGGCAATCGGGGCCGGGTACAACAGAATTAAAACAACAACAATTAAAATAGAACAATCCCATCCCCACCTCCCACCCCTTAAAATAAAATTAAATCAGCAATGAATTAAAACATATCAATATCAAAACCTAAAAAATCTTGTGCTGTATGGGTGGGCTGAAATCATGGAGGAAGAAGGCTGGAAGAAGTCTAAATCTTGAATTTGGAGCAGGGATATGTTAAACATTATCTGGGAAGGCCTCCCGGAAGAGATGCGTCTTTAAGGCTTTTAAAAAAGCCATTGATGGATGAAATGAGACGCATCTCATCTGGCAGGTCATTCCACAACTTGGGGGCGATAGCTGAAAAGGCCCTCTGGGAGGTCTGCATCAGCCTGGTCTTTGTAGGCTGTAGCAGGTTCCTCCCAGAGGACCAAAATGTGCAAGGGGGCTCATATGGGGAGAGGCAGTCCCTAAGATAGGATGGACCCAAGCCATGTAGGGCTTTGAAGGTTAAAACCAACACCTTGTACTGCACCCAGAACCTAATCGGCAGCCAGTAGTGAGACCTAGGCACAGGTGTTACGTGCTCTCTCCTAGGTGTTTCTGTGACAAGCCTGGCTGTCATGTTTTGACCCAGTTGTAGTTTCCGGTTTAAGCACAAGGGTAGCCCCATGTAAAGCGCATTACAGTAATCCAGAGGTGAGGTTGCCAACACGTGTACCACAGTTTGCAGATCCCTCGCATCCAGGAAAGAGCGCAGCTGGCGTATCAGCAAAGCTGATAACAGGCACTCCTGACCGTTGCATTCACCTGACTAGTCATGTGAAGCGACGAGTCAAGAAGTCCTTCGAGGAGAGTGTGACTCCATCGAGGACTGGGGATTGTATTCCCAAACCGGGTTATGGGCCTGTAACTGTAAGTACCTCCATTTTGTTTGGATTGAGCTTCAGTTTGTTTTCCCTCATCCAATCCATTACTGCCGCAAGACAGTCATTGAGAGGAGAGACACCATCTGAGGTCTGAGCAGTCTCCTCGAAGGACTCTGTTCGCAGTCTGGGGGTACTTCTTGATTTGTCGCTTCACATGACTGGTCAGGTGAATGCGACGGTCATGGAGAAGTATATCTGAGTGTCATCAGCGTACTGGTGACACTGAGCTCCATGCCTCCGAATGATCTCGCCCAGCGGCTTCATATAAATATTGAATAGCATCGGGGACAAGATGGCATCCTGAGGGACACCACAATTAAGCCCGATTTTAGAAGAGCAACTGTCCCCGAGCCTCACCCTTTGGGATCATTCCATTTTTATGATATTTTTCCAAAAAGTCAAGAAGGGGAAAAAACCACTTGAAATAGCAAATAAATATTTCTATCCTACCCTATCCTAGCGCTATGACAATAATGCTTGATAAAGCGGAAGGCAGTAAGAAAAGAGGAAGAACAGAGCTACAGGTGGATTGATTCAATCAAGAAAGCTACAACTCTGCTGACTTTGAAGACCTGAGCCCCTGCCCAGACCTGATGACCTTGGAGAGTTTTCATTCATGGGGTTACCAAAGTCAAAGTTAACTTGATGACAAATAATAACAACAAATCATGCCCTGTACCTGAATGTCCAGGGTAGGGTCCCAACAATGAAAAACATAAACAGTTATAAAGTAATTAAAAACAACTAAATAAAACAGGAAATAGAAATTTGCATTGCCAGACTGAAAATTAAAGATGGCTCCTGGTTGTTGGAAGAAGGAATTTCAGCAGATGTTGCTTGTTACCTGGTTGTTTGACAGGAAATGTTGTTCTTGTGGGCCTTCAAGTTGTTTCCGACATATGTTGAGCCTAAGGTGACCCTATCACAGGGGCCTTCTGTGGCTGAGAGTGTGTGACTCACCCAAGGTCACCCAGTGGGTTTCCATGGCAGACCAGGGAATCAAACCCTGGTCTCCAGAGTTGTAGTCCAATGCTCAAGCCACTATACTGTGCTGGCTATCGTAATAGGAAATACCTGATGAAATTCCCTCAGGTACAGGAGGTACAGGAACCCTCTCAAGTTTTCAGCTGGCAACCCTAAGTGAAATTTACAAGCTAGTAAGATCAGGCCACAGTAACTGGGTCCCAAAAGGTTGTTCAAAGAGCCAAATTTTAACTTAAGTAGAAACGAGAGCCAGCATGGCATAGTGGTTTGAGCATAGACTAGGACCCTGGGACACCAGAGTTTGATTCCTGGCTCTGCCATGGAAAACCACTGAGTGACCTTGGGCAAGTCACACTCTCTCAGCCTCAGAGGATGGCAATAGCAAACCTCCTCTGAAGAAATGTGCCAAGAAAACCCGATGATAGGTGAATGCCTTAGGGTCTCCATAAGTTGGAAATGACTTGAAGGCACACAACAACAAAGAAATGAGGTCACTGTCAGCCCTAGCTTCTGTGTGTACCTCATGCTTAATCTCACCCCAAAACCCAAAACACACAGCCCACCTGCACTCCCACTGTAGTATAAATTCCCTCATGTAAGTACTGGGTAGTGTACATTTGTCATGGAACGTTTCAATATTCTCTTTGCTTCTACTTTTTAAACAGCTTAATATTGTAAAGAGTTTTGTCAAGTGAAGACCCTGAGTTTCTCTGTATTTTTAAAGCAGTTTCTTTAATTTTTGTGGTTTTGATTGCAATAACAATAACAGAAGCTTCTGTTGCGTCAGAGACAAACATCAGGTTCATATTTGCAAGATTCCACCTTGAGCCTAAGTGGTTTGGGAGTGGTGCAAGTTTTGCTCCTGGGACTTACAGCTAGATAGTTAAGTGTGGCCATTGCATGCACAACAGTGTGAAGGACAGAGTTGCCTCATGTAGCACAGATTCCAACAGCTTTCTGTAATGAGACTTGATGTGTTTTTGTCAGTTTCATTTGGTCGTGATTCAGGTGATGGCCTCTCCACACCGATGAAACACCAATGAGTGTAAATGTGAGTGAGAGTCAACCTGAACCAACTTCTTGTGGCATAAGCTTTTAGACAGTACTTGTATTTTTCTTCCCTCCACCAAATCAAACACTGCTAATCCTGTGGAACTATATATATGTGCATATGCAATTTCATTTTGCTATCCTTGGCTTCCTCTTTTCATTTGTGTACAGAGCAATCAGTGTGACAATTCTAATTCCCTTCCATAAACTGTAAATCCTAAAATTTCATAGAGTGGCACCATGTACCTAAAGTGGAATCATAGCACTTTAATTGCACAGAGTTAAAGAGATCCTGGTCCAAGGTACGTTCCCTACATTTCTTTTCTGGAGGAAAAACATAACCGTTTACATTTGTTGAAGTTATTCTTTCTAAATTTTGAATCTAATGTAGAATAACCAAAACCATCCTCAGTGCTGTCATAAATTCTTAAACATATTACAGCAGAGAGCGATAAAGGAGTCATTATTAAATCAATGCATTACTGACCATTGCAGATGCTAATTTTACCAATTCATACTTGAGAGATGAAGGAAAAACCTCAAAGCAATTCCAGACATTAATGGGAATTAACTTGCTGTTGCCATCTGTATTGAAAGAAAATTACCTCTCATTTATTTCAATACTAGAGAAACCAGATTGTGTGGCCGTTTTCTCAGTAATACAAATAATTTAGGCTGCAATCCAAAATCTGTTGTGATTTAAGCCTTCTAACTATTTCAGGATTGCAGCCCTATTTGATTTTACTGTGGTAATTCCTAAGAAATAATTTAAATTCAAAGTAGGGGAGAAGATCACCCCATCCTAACTAACAAAAGAACAGGACACATCTACCCTGACCACAATACTTGGGGCTGATCTCAGAGTATTCTGGCTCTTGAATTGCCCTGGATTCCCCCGTCTCCTCTGTACATGCCAGGTTGCCATGAGGGCAGGGGGAATGCTTTTCATTTGGCCTGTGTAGACATGCCTGCAGTTTGCAAGGCATTCTAGCATGGAAACACTGTGATCTATTCCTACAGCATGAATTCAGTTGCATCACTAGGATTGGCACCACCCAGTGTGGTAACTCATGGTGTAGCCTCCCCGCACTAACCTCCTCCTATTTTGCATCATACACAGTCCTTAGTAAAAAAAAAAAAAAAAAAAAAATATTGTACTCATGTTACTCAAAAATCATAATTCCTATATATCACTGAATGTAATGTCAATAGTTATGACATTAAGAACTAGCAAAGTTAAATTCATACCTTTAAATGACAATATCATGTGCATAGTACTTAAATGCACTTCGTTTCATGCAATTAAAGTTAACATTTGGTAAACTTTGAAATTTTTAAAGATAATTTTTAAAAGAATGAACATTTAAAAAATAACATTTTTAAAAAATATTTTTTAAAAAATCTGGGGCCTCTCCTTTCACTTCCCACTGAGCCTCACCCCACTCATACCATCTCTTCAGCATTTTAAAGGGATGCAGGAAAATGCCACAGCCCACTTCTGCTAAAAGGCAGATGTTTTGTGAACAGTGGTGTCACTCCATCCTAGGGTGTCACCTGGTGTGTTCCACACCCCTTCCTGTTCCCTCGTAGTGATCCCCCTGCATGAGATGATCTTGCAAAAATTGCCAGAGAAAATGCAACTACTAACAGACACATAATTAGTATTACTTGCTACAGGCACACTTGAGTGGCTAACAAATGCCCAGTTACTATGTCAAGCATTTCCTAACCCTATACACAGGTATACGGTAAATTTAAGAATGAACTATATTCCTCACCAACTCTTTTGGAAATTCCAAAGCCCTATAAAAATCTGTCTCTTTCTAAGGTGCAGCCCCTCAAGCTGACCCTGACAGTTTAGGGAGGCATCTTTTTTTTTTTCTGCTCCAGGGTTCCCTTTCTGGGAATGGGGATGGTATGTTCCCAGCCGTACACTGATGGAAGAGAATCGTCCAGAGATGTTTTCAGGAGCCTGCAAAATCTTAGTCACTTTCTGAAGACTAAAAGTACTGGTTGTACCATGGTTGCATCTAAAAATCAAGCCAAATGCAATGTTTATCTGTAACTTTCTACAGCATCAGGTATTTGTTATATAGGATTCCAATAAAGCCCTTGTGCATAGAACTGTTTATAAAATGTTAACGACAAGACATTTTGTATCAAGTCTTATCCAAACTGGCAACAATGCAAGCCCAAAATGACTTTTCTTAAATTAGAATTTAGCCACCTAATTTTCTACTGTAAATAGCAACTGCAAAAATTTGCATGCCAAATTCTGGGTGCATTTGTGTAACTGGAGCATCTGGCTCTTTGGCAGAAACTACAGACAAATGTATTGCCAAAAACAGATTGCCCTCCTGGTCTCTCACATAATATGGCAATGCTGGCAGGCAGCTTTGTCTTCCTTAATGCTATCTTCTAGTTAATGTGCTTTGACTTCAGTGACTTAGGCATTTATCTATTTTGAACTGCGTTCAGAAAATGGTCTTCCAGGACCTCATCTAGGTCTCATTAGGTTCTGTTCTCACTTGACCTTGAGAACAGAAAACAGCGTAACCAATATATTGTGCCTTAAAATTGCCATCTCCTATAACTATATGATAGGACTCCAGGCTCACATTTTCCCTTGTTTTTCCTTCAGTGCCTCTTCCCCTTCCAAAGTGCTCCCCATTCTCTCAGTTTCAACACACACACACACACACACATACACCCCAGATCTCCTAAGTCAGAGCTAGGGAACCAATCATCTTTCTGATGTTATTTGACTCTGATTCCCATCAGCCTCAAGGGAACATAGACAGTGCTCAAGAATGATGGGAGGTTTAATCCAATATGACCCGGAAAGCCACAACCTCCCCACTACTGTCCTTTAGAACAGAAGAATTTCCACTCAAATTAATGCTGTGATATTTCCCAGCAGCTTTTCTCAGCTATAACAAGTGAAAGCACAACATGTACTTATCAGTAAAGCTTGGAAATGTTATTTTTTTGGATAGCAATCCAGAATCCACCAGTCAGCATTTTCCAAGGTAACTGTTATCCCAAGGTCTGGGCTAGTTGTATGCACTAAATTCATAGGACAATCTGTGTAGTTGCCTTAGCTATAATTAACCTGGCTTATCAGTCTTGTGATGGTTTTCATGAAGAATTGCTCTTTGATGTGGCCAAGACTGTTTTGGCAGCAATATATATTCTTGGGAAGAAGGGCCATAGGTATAACCTAAGGTGTTAAGAATAAATAAGTTATTCTTCTTCACATTGGAGCTTCTCCTTGAGCTGTCACAACCACAGGAAGTATAGTTCACAGTAGGATTTGTAGCCTACTGTTTGCATTATCATGGCAATAAGAAGCAATCCCAGTCAAACACAGATCACGTTCACTTACTTTGTGGAAGCTGGTGTTATATATCTTATCATACTGCACTTCTTTCTACTGTGAAGAAGAAAATCAGGAGGGAAACAATGATCTAAAAAGATTTTCTGGCAGACCACATCTTCATTTAGTTGCTGTGTTAACGTACACAACTGCTTACTGCACTGGCTGAAGCATGCCTCCAGTAACTGCAGTATGTACAGCAACTTTTCCTTTGCTGAAAGGAAAAGAGATTTTAGACTCTTTAAAGATTTATTTTTTAAAAAATCAAAACTACTTTACATAAGAAATAAGACATAGGCTGCATCTGCACTGCAAAAATAATGCAGTTTGATGCCACGTCAACTGCCCTGGCACAATGGTATGGAATTTTGGGATTTGTAGTTTGGTGAGATATTTAGCCTTCTTTCACAGAGCTCTAGTGCCACAATAGACTGAAAATTCCAGGACTGCATGGGATGGAGCCTTGGCAGTTAGCAATGTCATACTGCATTATTTCTAAAGTGAAGATGCAGCCATTGACCCCCCCCCCTTTAAATCCCTAGTTATAATTGGAGAAGAATTCCATTTGGATCAGCTTAGCAGCAGCAGCAGCAACAACATGATTTCTCAGCATCACAGCCTGTGGTGTTGTGCAGCAGGTCTGGTCTGGGAACAGGCCAGACCAAACAAATATATAACAAGATAGTTTGGTGACTGTGGTGAACAACAAGATTCCATGTTTAAAACTTGACTGAACTGGCTTTGATTCTTTCTTCAGAACTGGCACCATCCCTTGCAAATAAAGGCATCAGACTCATTTAGGGGTTGTAACACAGAGATCTCTTCCCCAAGATCTACCTTTCAGTGTCTACCATCTTACTCTACCTAGTGGTGAGGCCAGCCCTAGCAATGTGGCATCATGCAAAGATGTTTTGCAGCACAAAACTATCAGGTGGAAAAAGAAGTCATGATGCAAGACTAATCACCCCAAGAACCTGCTGAGATATCAAACTGAAACACCTAATATTTGGTACCTTTCCAATTAGGCATGATGTCATCATGCCACCAGTGCTGAATTGTAGGTACATATATACATATTGCGAATCAGATTTTATGTCTCATATGTAAATCATCATCATTATCATCATCTTTATTTATATACCGCCCTTCCTGTGATCAGGGTGGTGCACAACATGTTTACAGTTAAAAACATTCCAATACAATAAAACTGAACAAAAAGATAAAAACATTATCAACCCAATGCTGATGTTTGATGGAATACTCCAAACGGCTCATCCAAAGATTTGGCCCTGTGATTATATGAGCATTTACCGAGAAATTAATTAGTTTGATTTCAAATGATTTAAAATAAAATAGAATAGAAATTTTATTTTTACTGCATTTCTCCCATAGTATTGAGGTGGCTTACAATAAAGTAAAATATGACAATAAAACAGTCAAATACAGCAATGAAATAGGATACTATAAAATGCAGCAATACAAAAAAACCTGTTATCCTTCCCTCCAACTACATCCTATACATCCTTTAGGATCATAACCTACTTTTACTTAAAACGTTAAAGGTACTGCATAAAAATGCTAGCTCTGGAAAAGGCCTGTTGATAGCATAGAAACTTGTTCTAATTAAAGATTGTTGAGAAGCAGCATTAACAGGAAAAGCAGGGGGGAGGGTTGCCTAGGAAAATGGATGCCATCAACAGTATCTTAGAAATGTCAATTGTAATTGCATGCCCAACATGGACCATTCTTTCCCTTACCTTTTAAAACCAGTAATTTGCTGAGCTGAATGATAGAAAATGTATATAATTAACTTTTTTTATATAAAAAAGCAGGATAGTCTTTTTTTGTATACATCCATGTCTCTGTCAAATTATTTTTTCTCTCTCCCCATTCCTACCTTCTTCTGTCCACATTGTTATTTTATTTTAAGCTGATGATTCACTAGCCAGTATCTATTGTCAAAGAGATACTGTCAGTATCTACATCTACTATATATAATAAGCAGGTACTTCAGATGAATTTAGAGAGCACTTGGAAATTCAGCCACTACCCAAAATAGTCCCAGGAAATGAAGGGCTATAGATCTGGATGGGGAACAATGACCACCGATAACATTTTCAGTTTAGCTGAGGGGGAGAAAGTATTGATCCAAATTCTCTCTTCTTGGATTTATCTCTTCCTCTCTCTTCCCCCAAGAAGACACTCATGTTCTCAGTCTCTCAGAAACACAGAGAGTAGACATTTTTGCTTATTTTATCCTTGCACAGAAGAATACGATTTTTGTACATTTTCCAATCATTTTTCACATTTCAGAACTTTGGGGTGGAAATTATATTTGCACAATTTCTATTTTAAAAAGTACAATGTTTTTTGAACAAGACGTTTTATTTTATGCAAAATAGTGTCTTGTAAAAAACAACATTGTACTTAATATATATATATATATATATATATAGAAATGAATTTTTCTGGGGGGGGGGGAGTGGTGGTGGAAATCCCCAAATGCAAAAGACTTTGAAAAACACATATCAAGATACCCTTTCTTTTCAAGGATGTGAGGGGAAAAGTGAATATTCTTTATATCCCTGCCATATCCATACACATGAATTTATAATGGGAACTTGTTAAGTCCACACCAGTTAATGACAGCTTTGGCAAAACTAAGGATTGAATATGAAACAGCTTTTTAGCATTCATGTTCTAGGCATCCACCTCTGTAGATCATGTAACTGTACTTCAGACAATAGATTTCTGTGAAAGTATGGAAGCCATTCCTTACAACAGGGTAGCCAAGTACAAGGCAGCTGGACCAGGTTTTGCTCCATATCCCCCTCATGGGCTACACATGCAGTTCCTAAAATACCAGAAAAGACATCATATCTCTCAAGCAAAATAACCAAACTAGCAAGGAAGAAGCTGAACAATAACCAGTTTTCCCCGATACGCCTAGAGTATCTAAGCAGAGAAAAGAAATAAGTTTAGTCTCCTTGATATTACATATATAAGGAGCTTTATTTACAGATTACTTGATCACAATAAAATCCATTGTCTAATGAAGGAGAGAAAGAATAGAAAATGGCTGTAGATTAAAGTGATGAAGGAAGAATAGGTGTGGAAAAGCAAACAAACAATTGAGCAAGTTGTATAGACATACAAAGATTGCTGACTCTAGCAGAATGTGGTCCATGGGCTGCATCTTTGCTATATCCTAACTTTAGGATTCGAGGATCTCTCTGCAGAAAGTGTTTCTTTTGTGTATTGATAGGAGGTGTGCCCAAAAGGCCATAAGGGGAAAGGATTCAAGAAGAAAAAAGAAATAAGTTTAGTCTCCTTTTTATCATCATCATTATTGTTGTTGTCATCGTCATTGTCATCATCATTTTATTTGTGTGCTTCTTTTCCATGATAAAAGTATGTTTTCAAGTAGTTGATGACATAAAAAATGGAATTGGAAACAGCAGCATTTCCAGATAGATTAATAACAGTTGCAAGTCAAGATTTAAAGTTATATACGTGGGCTAAGCACTTCACATTAATAAATATACGCGGAAATGAAAAAAAATGCACTGACATTTCACAGGTTTCTTAAGATTCAACCCCACAGTTATTCCATGACTCCAAAATAACGTTCTGAGCCTACAGTAGATGTTAGTAGGCTCTGAGAGATAGGATAAGAGGCATCCTATGCCTAGTAATGATGATCAGTGGTGACTGGCAGACAGGACAGGGTATGAAACTGGGAATTGATATACAAATTAGCCTGATTTTGGCCCAAATCACACTGCAGAAATAATCCAGTTTGAGACTGCGTTAACTGCCCTGCCTCACCACTAGGGAATTCTAGGAACTATAGTTTTGTGAGTCATTTAGCTTTCTCTGTCAGAGAGCTTTGGTGCCACAATAAACTACAATTGCCAGGTTTCCCTAGCACTGGGCCAGGGCAGTTAAAGCGGTCTCCAACTGGATTATTTCTGCAGTGTGTTTTGGACCTTTGTGGACCTACTTTGCCTAAAGGGATGCTGCTTGGCTACTGTATGTTTTGCTATAACATCATAAGTCAGATGCTCTTCAGATATAATTCTCCAGATGTTGAACTTCCATTTTCACATCAATTCCAGCTGACATGGCCAAGTATCAGAGGATGGGATTTATAGTCCAACAATGTCTGGAGGGGCACAGGTTGCTTGCAACATATTTTCTAAGTGACAATCGTGTGATAGTCTGTGTAAGTCACCATGAATTGAAGCTATGAGGAAATTAAATCTCTAAATAAGGAAAAAATATGGAAAAATAACATTTGTAGTATTGTCACTTTCTACCTGGAGGTGAATTTATGTTTTTCTAGAAAGGGCTAAGGGTTGCTGTCTTGTTTTATACTGACCTGTTTTTAATTGCTTTTTATCTTTTTAATTGCATTTTATTCTTTTAACTGGAGGTTTGAAATGTTTTAAAACAGTGAATAATTTTATTCTATTTTAATCTTCACTTTTTGTATATATTTTTTCATCTTTATTACTCTTTTAAACTGTAAGCCACTTTGAGTCCCAAATTTGGGATTAAGGTAGGATACAAAGTAATAATAATAATGATGATAATAATAGGTCTAATATTTTTATCCATCCTCCTTTAGTAGAGCACAACAGGTTCTGATTTTTATTCTAAAGGGGCACAGTGGTCTGACTGGTCTCTGGCTTCAAAGGTTGTTGTTGGTTTTCTGTTTTCTGTAAGATTTCCAAATTATGCTTTGCAATATTATGAAAATGTCAGTGTGAAAACATGGGAGAAGAGAGCCTGACATTTTCAGATGCAGGAAAAGATCAAAGTAATCTGCCTATCTACTGTTGAATCCAAACGTATTGGTGCCTAATGCATTTGAGCAATTATTGAAGAGCATCTTAACCATGTGAAACTATGTTCTTTATAACATTTCTATCAGTAAGAAAGCTTCATCTCAAAGTCCTAGCCAAACAAACGAATGTGGTTTCACACACACTCTCTCACACACACCCAACTGTTGCTTCAAAATGTCATATGAAATTTGTTTCTTTAAGCTAATTTGTTCTTGGTTCTTAAAATGTCTTCCCCATTTTATAGCTTGATATGAATAAATGTTCTTGGCTAATTCATACAATCAACTTCAAAATGAAGCATAATGAAAAGAACAGAATGGCACAGGATCACGGGTGTTTTTCTTTCCTTTGCTAAAATTAAATGATAATTTGAGGCTAGCTGTAAGAGGATTATGGTGTTCAGTATGACTCCACATGAAATCCTTGACACTTAAAGTGTGCTGCAGTATTTGACAAAAGTTAGCACAATGGCTTTCTAAAGCTTTGTGTTAGCCTTTTAAAAATTTTGGCATCAAATGTGCACACCTAGAAGGTAACAAGCCTTCACTCACTTCACTCAACCATCAACTAAACAGACTTTTATTCCCATCTTCCAGTACAAACTGCTTCTTTTTCCTGTGTTTATCTGAAAACTATCCCAGTATGTTCAGTAGAGTTCTAATAGTCATTACAGATATATCACAGTTATGCAGATGTGTTCCTGGGCGTTACTTCTTTAACAATTTGTTACCAGATGCAAAAATAAAATGGAAATAATAGGAAAAGATTCCTATACTACACCACACATACACAAAAGCAGCTGAATATGTCTAAGCAAATTTTTTATTCCATACCAAACAATATAGGTATGTGAAAGGAAGCAGCTAGGTCATGGAAGCCTTGCATAAGTAAAGAAAAACATTTTGAATTTTCTAGAGACCACTTGAAGTTCTTCCAGGGAAACTTCTTATTTCACCAGCCTTCACTTTTCTTATGATTTCAGTTTTGCTGCTCAGCCTTATATATGCCTTTTTAACATTTTGTATGTAACTGGTGAGGCAGGCTTCTCTGCCCCCTGCTCTTTCTTTCAGTTTTGCTGTTCATACATATTCAGTAAGGGATTCTGGAGGCAACTGCTATTTAACATGCCTGTTGTTGGTTGGCACACATTGGTAAAATAGGGTTGGTAGTGTAGAATCCTGCTCCTTCTGAGCTCGTGTTTTGTTACTGCATTGTTTACTGTAGACATGCTGCTGCAATCTGTCACCAAAGGCCTGCATTTTTCCTGTCTTCTTTCATTCTCCTCCCAATGTTTATGTTGCTAAAAATTAAAAACAAAAACAAAACAAGTCCAAAACTCTTTCAGACAGAGGACACAGAAAGAAAAGGGAGGGGTGGGTTAAACAGCTGTAAAAAGATTTTGAACAAAGGAGCTTCACACCTGAGTTACGCCATATTTGATACCCGTAAGGAAAGACTTTCCATATCTTTCTGGTTTATCAAATCAATTCTTTGGATCAAGTCCAAATGTTGTAAGTCAGCAAACAGTACTAGTGTTAAACAGGAAATAGAAATGTTCAGGAGATGTTCATGGATTTGACTTGTTTTGCTTCTGGGTCACAGAAGTCTAGGTTTTAAAGGGGCAGGGGTATAGCATCCGCAGATTTTGGTGTCCATGGGGGTCCTGGAACCAAACTCCTGCAGATGCCAAGGGTTCACTGTAATTTAAATACAATTAAAAGCACAGTTAAAACCTTTTACATATTAAAAACTACCCAGACCAGTTAAATGCTGAAGGCCTGTTTAAATAAGAAGATCTTTACCTGTCAGTGAGAAGAGAGCAGGGAAGGGACCTGCCTCCCTTGGCAAACAATTCCATAGCCTGGGAGCTCAGATAGCCTGAAGCTAAGGTTAATAGGTCATAACCATCAATTTGAATTCTGCCCAGAAAAGGACCAGTAGCCAGTGAAGCTACTGTAAGGAAGTTATATGCTTTAACTTTTCCTGGTGAGCAGTCTAGCTGTAGCATTCTGGATCTACTGAAGTTTCTGAACAGTTTCAAAAGGCAGCCTCACAAAGAGTGTGTTGCAGGAATCCAAGCAGGATGTAATTAAAGCATGTGTTTCTATGACCACATCTGACATCTCAAGGAGCAAGTGTAGCTAGTGCATTAGTTTTACATGTGCAAATAAACTCCTGGCCATGGTCAAAACCTAGGCTTCCTGGCTCAAGGTTGATCCCAAGGATATGCCCAAACTAAAAGCTGGGATTTCAAGGGGAGTGTGACCACCATACAGCAGAGGCTGAATCCCTATTCCCTGATCTCCTTTTGGATTTACCAAGAATGTGTCTTGTCTGGATTAAGCTTCAGCTTGTTTACCCTTCTTTGCTCCATTATTGAAAACGAAAACTGGTTTTATACTGAAATAGTTTCCTTGCAGTTAGATGGAAAGGAGTCCTAGAATTGGGCGTCATCTGCATATGAGTGACACTGAACCTAAAATCTCTGCATAACCTCTTTCTGCAGTCTCATGTAGATGGTAAGTAACACTGGGGCAGAACTGAATGCTGAGGGATACCAAAGAACAATGGCCACGGTCTCAAACAGGAGTCCCCCCAGCACCACCTTCTGATTGTGCCCTCGCCCAAGAAGAACTGAAGCCACTGTAAAACAGTGCCTTCAATCCCCATCCTAGAAGGGTGTCCCAGAAGGATACCATGGTCAATGGTATTTAAAAACTGCTGACATGTCCAGCATAAACAACAGAGACACACTACTTGTGTCAAGTTTTGGTACAGATTTTCCACTGACATGACAAATGCTATCTCTGTCTCACAACCATGCCTGAAGTCAGATTGAAATGAATTTAGATAATACGTTTCATTCAGGAACCTCGAAGCTGAGAGGCTGCAACATGCTTTAGGACCTGGTTCCAAAAAAGGACCATTGGACACTAGCCAGTAATTGTCTAGTACGGTCGGATTCATGGAAGGCTTTTACAGTAACAGCATCTAAATTAAGTCACTAAAACTTCATTTAGGCAAGATGGAATCCTATGTTGCTACAACAAGGCATTCAGCACACCTCCTACCCACTCAACCAGTCCTCTCTATCTGCTATAATGAACCTGAAAATACAAGAATCTAATATACACATGTTGTTTTTCACCTTTCCAAGAACCCTGTTCATATCATCAGGTTGCACAAATAGAAAGGAATCCAATAACACAAGACAAGTAAGCATCAAGATTGCAACCATGGACCTGTATCACCTACGGTATTTAAGAGAGTGGACCTGAGTAATTTTATCTGCAAAGTTTGTTTCATGTTCCTTGCAGCAGGCTGTCAAATGGTCTGAATTTTGTTCTTGTGGAGCAGAGCACAGAAGTCCCCTAACCACCTGAGACAGAACTCGGTCAACTCGGTGGAAACAGAATAGTGGCATATTGTTATAGTTGTAAATATAATTCATGCAAAGGATGTTAATCCTGAATCAGACTGTACACATGATGTACCACATCTCTCTCTGCATTCTGGAAAAAGGTGGATGATGGCTCATTCTATGCCTGAATTAAACTGAACTTCCTTCAAATGGTCTTGAACTCATTTATACAATCACATCAAGAATTTCAGCATTGGAAACTATCCCTCACATGCAAAATTTGTGTCTTCTTGGTCTCTGTTATCCTGATGTTTTCCAGGAAGAGCAATAACCAAATGTTTACTCTCAGTTCTAGTGTAATTCTTAGTATGGCAGCGCTTAGGCAATGAATCCCAAGTGGAGTAAATATTCCTTTTGAAGCTTAAAAATCACACGTATTACTGGTCCTGTTCCACTGACATTAATAAGTATACTATTCAGTTTTCAGATAAGTTGTGTTCATAAAGGATGAAAGAATTTGATGATCAGCAAACTATTGGAGGAAATGGAGGGAAAATATTAAGCCTACATCTGCTAGTGCACAAAGATCTTCTCTAGAAAGGGACTAATAATTGCATTTAGCCATAAGTTTTCCCCAGCCCCATCACAGAGAGAAATACAGAGAGAAGGAAGGAAGACATGTTTAGTTTCCTTCATAATAGGCTCTGTAGACATTGAAAGAACTTGCGAAACCAATTGAAATTTGCACTTTATAAATAATTCCTGGATCAGTTTCAAGGTGCCATTTTCACTATTATTAAAGTGGTAATTAACTTTTTTGCTTAAATGCTAATTTCCATCCTAATAACCGTGTAATAACTGGTGATATATTTTTCCGAGATGAGAAGAGATTATATTGTGATATTATTATATTAATATAATCTAAAGATCACTCTGGGGGGAAGGAGGAAAACAAAATCACTGCCAATTTGAAAACTACTGTGACTATGATAACCATGAGGATTTCAAATAAGAATTCCTTTTTAGCCATATTGCCAATGAAACTACAATGACCTATGCCACCAATCAAATCATAACAAAAAACAAACTGAACACTTTCAAAGTAGAATACATCTTTTGTCAGGGATTTTTTAATGTTGTTTTGTAGTGCATTATCTGATTTGTCAAACAACAGTTTCCTGTGATGTTTGAACTGGAAAGATGAGATTTAAGAGCTCTGTTCAAACCAGGATATCAAAGAAGACAACACAAGTCTTTCACTTTCTGGTTTATAAGCATTTACTTAGAAGGTACAGGTTCCCAGAACAGTGTGTGCCATTAACTACTTGACTGATTTGTAGTGTTTGTTTCTATCATTTTCTAATACAGTTAACTTTTAGTTAATTCAGTGATCCAAATACTGCAGCATCAGTGAGGAAAGTAGTAGAAATGGGTTAATATGCTGAATTACAGTAATTATTAACATGCTAAAAGTATAATTTTTTTCATTCATATTTTTATCACATTTCTATGACTTTGTGATTACAGAAAGAGCAAAAGGAACAAAAGGAACTACTCAACATTAGTAGTTCATGTATACATATGTATGAATGTATGTAAATAGAAACAATATTAATGTTACTGCAATCCTACTATTGCTTGAAATGGTACTGTCTCCATCAAACTATGCTAATCTTAATTTAAAGCATATAATTTAAATAAATAAAGCAAACCTAAATACAGTCCTATATATAATATTAGTCTCAATATATGCATAGTACTGACTCAAGTATCTTTCCAGATCAGGGCATATGTAATATGTAATATATTTGGTTCCTACTTTCAACTTACAATATCTGCTCTCTTTCTGATATAATTATTTACTATAATAATGCAGCAATTGTTTATTGTGTATATTTTCTACAAAGAAAATTTTTATTCTTAGGTTATTTTTGCTGATTCCCCCACTTGTTCTCCTGTAGAAAGGTTACATCTGATCAGTCTTCCTTAAATTTGGTTATTCATTTATTGTTTAATAGGTCATTTATTGTTTAGAAGTCAGTCTTCTTCTCTGTGTTCTTCCACCTTTTGGCATAAACTGACCTTGCTGCTGAAATCATATATAATAAGATTCTCTAAAAGTTTTCTCAATAAGGGGTGCAGTATGTTTAATAAGCATATATCTGGGTCCATTGAGTAGTTAATTTTTAAGGATTTTTGTTATAGTTATGCATATTTGTTTCCACAATTTCTTGCCTTTTTTGCATAGCCACCATGCATGATAGAAAGCATCTTTATTAAATTTCCAACACAAATCTTTTACAATTTTTTTTGCATTTTTGTCAATTTGTCTGATATCAAATGCCATTAGTAAAGCATTTTATAGTAATTCTCTTAAATTTTGGCTTTTTTAAAATTAAATAATTTCCCCACAATATCTTCCAATGGTCTAATTGTATTGTATGTCCAATAATTTGAGCCCAAATGGTCATGTTATCTTTAATTCATTCCTCTTCTAATTCCAATTTCAATATCAATTTATAATTTTTCCATTATAATTAGTAATCCATCCTGAATTATTATATACAGTTCTGTTTTAACCTTTTCTATATTTTCTAATTTCATATCCTTTTATAATCTTTTATACAGTTGTCAGTAGTGGAATCAATGACATACAGTATTTTTTGTTTTGTAATCCTTCTCTTGTTTTAAACTGATAGTTTTCTTCATAGTTTTTAATAGATCTCCATACATTAGCCAAGTTCCTCAATGTAAATTCTTTGTCTTAGAGAAGGCTTCATGAACAAACAACCATAATGGGATTGTTTATATTCTAAATTGCAATTGTCTAATAAAATGGTTTTTGAATTTTTGAATTCTTTATTTTCTGTTACTTTTCCATAACAAAGGTGTGTATGTCATCCAAAGCATAGGTTAAAGCCTTCTAACTGTAGTAATGTTTTATTCTTTAGTGTTATCCAGTCTAATATTCAGTGGAGACAGTTTGCATAGAAGTACGACTTCAAGTCTAGTAAAGCTAAATTCTTAACATGCTTAGATGTATGTATGTATGTATTTCAATTACATTTATATTATGAAGCTGGCCTTGTAACCGTTAAGTTAATTTTAAATTGGCATTTCAGTTTCAGTTACATTACTACACTTGAAAGGCAAACAAACAAATGCAAAAAATCCCATTAATGTTTTTAATTCCTTCCCCGCTTGTCCCTGGTTTTTGCCTTGGAAATAAGGAAATAGCTGAATGAATTTTGAAAACATCACCAAATCGATACTCTTGTTAGCCCTCTTTCATTCCATATTCTTCTCACCTTTCTTTGCTTGCTGATTCTCATGAAGATCCCAGCTACATTTTCAGGGTTAACAGCTTCAAAATTCAGTTTTCTGGGACAAAGGAAAAGCCTTATATAGCATGTCTGGTGTAGAGAACAGGACATCTGGTTTCAAAGGAGATCATCCCCTTTCCAAGCTTCTCTTATTACTTGTTAGGTTAATACTATTTAACCTTGGAATTAACTAAACTTTCATATTTCAGCCATGAACTAAAACAGCCAAGGTTAACACTGTTTAACCTTGGAATTAACTAAACTTTAAGATTTCAGCCATGAACTAAAACAGCCAAGCATGTTCCTTTAGCTGACATCCAAAGGTTAAATTAATAATTAGGTATATATGCAAATAAGATAACCGAGTCTATGGTATTTTAATCCTCATTTGAACTATATCTGCAATTATTACTCTCTTGAACTTCTTTGTAAAATGCTTTGCAGGGGGAAAATACTTCCTTGGAGAAAAATACTAAATTACCTCTTTCTTCATTATTTACATTTATATCCTTCATTTCATCCAATGGCCTTGAGGGAGCATGCTATGCTTTCCCCCACCTTATTTATCTTAAAATAAATAAAGATACACTGAGTAGACCAAGGTGATCCAGTGAGTTTCATGCTTGTATAGGGAATAGAATCTGGATCTCCCAAGTGCCACACCCACAAATCATATTCCTTCCTTTTGTACACTAATAAATATATTCAAAAATCAAACTTGTAACAAATTTCATTTTTTCAATTCATAACTCTTGGTCTAGTAAATCAAGCTTGCAGCAATTCCTCATTATAATTTTACAGTTACTAACTTAAAGCTAAGTATGTACAGCCAAATACACCTCAGTTTTGGTAAAACTTAAAATGTTGTATTTATAGTATTTAATTTAATTCTTGTTTATTACCATCATTATGTTCTACCGTACATCACAAGATATGGATAAGCTCAGAGGGCCAAATTATGCTCAATAGAATCTAGGGTTGCCAGATCTCAGTACCTGTCCTTGAGTCTGCAGTTTTTATGGTCATCTACAGGCAGGAGATGGAGTATGGGATGTGGGATGCGTTGGATTAGTGTTTAAGACAGCAGTTCTGGCAATTGGAAGATAAGAAGGATGGAACTTCAAGGCCTGCATGATGCATGATGAGGTGAGCTTCTGACACTAGTCCCAGCTTCTGCCAAGCTAGCAGTTCAAAAGCATGCAAATGCAAGTAAATAAATAGGTACCACTTCAGTGGGAAGGTAATAGCGTTTGGTGCAGTCATTCTGGCCACATGACCACTGAAGCAGTCCTTGGACAATGCCTTGGCCTAGTAATAGAGATGAGCATCACCCCCTACAGTCAATTACGACTGGACATTCATGTCAAGGGACTACATTTACTTTTACCGGGAAGGAGACAAAGGTGTAAATTCTCTTGTTTTGGTGGCCTCAGCTCATGGCAAAAGGAAAGGGCTATGTGCAAATCTCAACTTCAGCTACCAGAGCAGCAGCTTACTACCATTTGCAAGGCTTAATTTATTCTGTGCTGCAACTTGAAAGACTCTTCAGGTTGAGTCTGTGAATTTATTTAGTTTCCTCCTTACCTCCCAGTCACTCCAGTACTAGGATTCACCCTCTGCTTGCTTTGCATCCACTTTTTCTCTAGAGGTAGGCTAGATTAAATGTTCCTTATAAAGAAAGCAAAAATAATGACCATAGAAGATTTACATAAATTCACACTAGATAACAAGGGAATTGAAATAGATAAAGATTTCCCATACCTTGGATCAAACAGAGATCAAAACAGAGATTGCAGTCAAGAAATCAGAAGAAGACTAAGAATGGGAAGGGCAGCTATGAAAGAACATAGACAAGATCCTAATATGTAAAGATCCACAACTGAACACTAAAGTCAGAATTATCTAAGCCATTGTATTCCGCATCATCATGCTTGGATTGAGAGCTGGACTGTGAAGAAAGTGGTCAAAAAGAAATTCAACTCATTTGAGATGTGGTGCTGGAGAAGACTGCTGAGGATACCATGGCTGGCCAAAAAGACAAATGAACGGGTCCTAGAACAGATCAAATCTCAAGTCTCTCTAGAAGACAAGATGGCTAAATTGAAGCTGTCATACTTTGGCCACATTATGAGAAGTCACAACTCATTAGAAAAGACAATAATGCTAGGGAAGCTAGAAGGCAGTAGAGAGGAAGATCACATGCCAGATGGCTAGACTCAGTCAGGAAAGTCATAGGCTTGAGCCTGCAAGACCTGAGAAGAGAGGCTGACAACAAGGAGTCATGGAGATGTCTCATTCGCAGGTTGCCACGAGTTGACGTTGACTCAAAGGCATGTAGCCACAAAAAATCCCACCTCCTTAAGCAAGTAACAAGGGATATTTCCTTGATCTCACCTTGATCTGGGAACAACCCTTCAGCTAAGATTTAAGTCATAATTTCCAAACAGAAAAATATGCCCGCCTACCCCCAGCCTTGTATTTGAATGACAAGCTGTGAGCAACCATGATGGGTACTTGATGCATAACAATTAATTACATTACTAGGGGGCCATCCTTAGGTCTCAGATGTCGCCCCAGAAATCAGTGGGCTTGGGATGAATCTGAACTAGCAACCCAACTTGTCTCCAGTGCCTGAGCTGAAGGACTATTATTATTTTATTTTACTAGCAATAAAACAGATGAAACAACGAGAATGACTTTTTCAACCAGCTACCTAAAATTCAAATTTTTTATCATGATAAAGGGGGAGAATTGAGAGGAAGATGTGGAAGAAGCCAGTGAGAGCAAAAGTAGCAGTAGGAGACAGTGGGAAGTAAAGAAGACAGAGACACCAAAGGAAATAAAAGTTAGGGGGGTAAGAGATATCAAGAAAAAGGACTTATTTCTATTTGCTATTATTCTTCCTCATACCATCTGCCCCTAAATGATATGCCTTCAACAACTAGGAAATTAAAATAGCAGAACGAAAGTACTATCCATGTGCTTCTCACAAACCAACCCTAAGAAACCTGAAGTATTGTTGTGTGGCTCATGGGTTTATGAACTCCAGCTACATTGGTTTTAAGTTTTTTTATTATTATTATATATTTACTATATACTGGAACAATCTTTTGTTCATTTAGAAAATACATTGCGGCAAGGCTTTTTTAAAAAAACCATAATGTGAAATAAATTATGGTTTTAAAATAGTACCTCCTTTAGTGATTGTTAAAGCATTAACTGTGAAGTATATTGCATGAACAAAATTTATTTGAATGGTAAAAGGTTTAATCTCAAACCCTATAGGACCTGATTTATTAAGAAATGAAAAGCTTTGCTTGAGATGTCCAAAGCCAGAATAATGAACTGAACATTCAACACCTTGTTTTTAAGTGCCTAGTATGTGTTCTTTTCCATCAGACACCCATGGAGATGATTACAAGAAAGTAATTATATTAATTGGAGTTCAAAGTGAGAGCTTTTAAACAGCTTTATTCTTCATCTTTATACTTTATTGCATTGAATATGATTTGTTAAACATAACCATGAAGGAAAATTAGAATCCATATGTCTCTCTCTCTCTGTGTATCTGTATAGGTTTTTTATCTATTTGTCTGAGCATTTTTGGTAACAGAAAGGATTTAGCAGGAAAATCAAAGGTTTAAACTATTTAGAAGAGGTACCCATTATTTCCCCCAATGGACATATTATCAGCCAACCCTCTAATATAATCACATTTCCATATATATGTAAAAGCAGCCATAAAACTGAAGAAAATACGTATGAAGTGGCTTTATTTTGAATCTTATTATTGGTCCGTCTAGGCCAGTATCACCTACTCCAATTGGTAATGACTTCACCATTGATCTGTCACATGTAGAAATCAATTCAAACTCCTACCCAGCCAAGGCTCTCCACTCCATGGTGGAAGGAGAGGAAAGGAACATTGAGTGAGTTAGGAATCAATCCATGGATCCATATGCATCAGAAAAATGACCCCCCCCCCCCCGCCGCTGCCAGGTCTTATTAAGAAAAGAAGAACTTGCATTACCAGCTTTTCCTTACCTTGCCTCCTTTGCCAATGCAGGCTGCAAATACTGACTTTTAAATACAGTATTCAGAAATCCTGAGTAAACATTTCATGTTATTTTCAACTGAGGTTTTTTCAAAATATATTTTTAAACGAACATTGTTTGTTCAGCTGTTAAATACAGTTGTAAAGTGATTTACTTATATTTACAGCCTTACGTGATGAGTTTGAAGTGATCCATATGTATATGGTTTCTAATGTTGACAGAGACTGCTTAACCTACTGTAACATATTTTTTAGAGCTGACCTATATATCCTAGAAGTTTTCCCTAGAAAGCAGGCTCTTTTACGTTTTATGCTGAGTTGGCCATATATAGCGGGGGAGGTAGGCAGGGAGGTAGTCCAGGAGGACAGGCACAGTCTTGAATAGTGGGTGCAATATATGAAATGGAATGATGGTAATGTTTTGAATTTCCTGTTTAGGAGGATTGGCTGGCTGGAGTCCCAGAAATCTTGCATTCTTGCAAGAGTGTATTAATAAAATGACACACACACCCTCCTCTCTCTCTGTGTGTATGAAACATAGATTCAGAACACTTGGTTTCTTTTCAATGTATGTTTTGTTTTATTTTTGTTGAAAACACTTAAGACTTGTGGATTTGAATTCTGAAATGAATAAGTAGAAGAATATGCATGGAAGAAAGTGTTCCCATCTTCTCCTTCTCCTGACGTCACTTGTGCCATGCATCTCAGAAAGTATCTGTGGAGAGTAAATCTTTCAGAGTGGATGAACCATATACAGAAGAATGGTGGCAGGGAGAGAAAGCTGTCTGGTTTTGGCATATTTCAGCAATTAGATTTGCTATTTTAGTTATAAATCTGTTTTTGTACCTCCTGAGTATTCTGACACTCCTCCTCCCTCAGTAAAAGTAGCAAAATATAGACTTGAAACATACCATTATACCCATTCTGTTTCCCCCTCCTTCATACGAAGGGAGGGAATTTAAAGTTTCTATACACAGGTTTGAATAAAACAGTTCTTCCCTGTAGTTCTTGTGGTTCACACTAACAGGTCTTCCACCTACATAGAGCCACAGTAGGTATATTCTGGAGTTGAGTAGCATTTGGCAGGAATTACTCCCCTACACCCCCATGTTCACTTTTAAGTGTGCTCAAAAGCTTTTCTCATCACTTCTTTTCATCCACCAACATCACAAGGACTGTTCTCTGTTGCTGTTGACTTTAATCTCAACTGATGAATAGTGTTTAGCTCTCAAATGGTATCTGAGTGGATTGCCTCTATTCCATGATTCTGGATTTCCCTTTATGTTGACATAGCTATGTTTCTTCAGTTTGACTTCGGTCTGATTTTCAGTTCCTTCTCTTCATTACCTCTAGAATTATATGCACTCTAATATCCTTTTCAAAAAGTGTATTTTCTGTGTCCATTTTTTGGGTGAAAATCACAAAGTGAATGCCTGTGCCGTTTGCTTATGTTTCTCTCTTCACTTAGCTCCTTGGAAAAATATTGGAAAAATAAAGATAATAAAATCTCAATTTTTCTGATTCCCAAACAAGAGAATATCAAGAGGAATGAAACAGATTTTTGTCCCATACCTTCATGGTGCACAGGAATCTCCCTTTCTCTTATAATGGATAATTATGCATTTACCAGAAAAGCTTTGCCAGAAAACTGGTGGTAGAGGTCCATCTCTGGCAGTGTCACACCATGCATTTCAACCATTAGATTCTTAGGTCACACTGATTAACCTCCCTCTATTGCCTGCAGTTATCATGCCGGATATGCCCTAAACATGGAAACAAAATTCGAATTTGTACCAAATCCAGGAAGAAGGGATTCAATTCCTTTTTAGGTTTCTGTTTCTTGAACTCAGTTATCACACAAGTAGCTCAAAACATGAAGAAGCAGAAGTCTCACTCTATTCCAGTAAAAAAGGATCGCAGGAAATCATGCATGAGGGGTTATTGGTTTGAATTCTCAGATGTACTTACAATCTATGGGGTGGAACATACGGGCACAAAGAAGCAGTTTCTGGTCACATTGGAGGCGTGTCATTTATACAATACACACCTCCAACATGGCCAGAAGCCATGCTAAGGCCACCATCCAGTCCTTTAGACTAGAGCAAAAAGAAACTGGGAAAATCCAACTCCTGGTGGTGTGGGTTCAGTCCAGCTGTAGCGGCCTTCTTTTGGAGCATGTCATATGGTTGCTGTGGTCCTCGTCCGCTTGTGGCCACATATATACATATATATCCAGCAGAATCTAATCACCTGTCAAATACCATTGATTTTAGAATAAAAGTTAAGATTCTGCTTATCTTATTTCCACTGCTATCAGTAGTGCCTGAAAATGTTAACTTTAGCAAGATTTTGCTTAAAGTTAGTCATCATTTCCTAATTAATTCCCATTCAAGAAATATAAAATGTGCATCAAGGAGAACATCATGAAGGGACTGATTAACTCAATTATACCACCCACACCTCCATATTATCCTTACGACTGTGAGCCTGAAACACGCTGTTTTTCAGGGGAAGAAAAGAAAACAATCTGTTCTTTTCATCCATAATGCCCTCCTTGTACGACTCGTCTTTTCCCCACCCTGCCCTGCCCCACCAATACACCAACAGAAATAAAAATAGACTTAATTTCAGTTTGTAATGCAGTATAACCTCTGATATTTCAAAAGCATATAATCTGCATGCTGATTGCTCTTTGTTTTTATAGCATGACAGTCTGAACATATTTCCCTCAGTGTAAGACCTGCCCCCACCTGCTAGCTATTTTCACTATTTTTTTTTTCAAACTGGGCTGTTTCCCCTCCTTCCATTTCTCTCTGCTGGCAGCCCTTGTTTTGTGACTGCTCTGTCTTGGGGACAATTTACTACCACCCCCACCCTATCTGTCTTCCTATATGGCTTGTTCTAAATTCATTTATGTTTTCTTTGCCACCTCCCTGCCTCACCACCATGACTTCTTTTCCAAATAAACATTGTGTACAGCCTGATAGCATGAAGCCAGCAAATAATTCTTCCCATTATTCAGACAACTGTACTTGCCATCATATGTGGAGATGCACTCATACAAGTTGAGCCTTTAGCAAATGGTTGTGCTTTTTTAATCAAGGTTTTCCACTGTGACAGAGGTTGATAAACAGGGTACAGCATTTTCTTGCAAGACACAATGGTTGAGATTTTCCTCTGGGAGACATACATGCCTCATGTAGCTTCATCTCCATAGCTACAACTCCTAATGCAAGCCACCACATCCTGATGCAAGCCCCTGTGCAAACTATATAGCCCCCAACACAGCTAATTCCAGGTTGTTGGAGAGCAGGGAGATCACTGGCAATTCATCCTGCTATTTTCCTTTAGATGGACACTCTGTGATAACCACCAGCAGGGACATCTGAGGGTCCCTGTGAAGTCTTCAAGGTGACATCTTTGGTTTGTATCCAGCTAAAACAAAATAGCTGGACACATCGCGACCCATCCTCTTGATCCCCAACACCCTGTTAATGGCTGTGTTTTGTGTGTGTGTGTGTGTGTGTGTGGTGGGAGCTGCACAACTAATAACGTGGATTTACAAAGGGGTAGCTTTTAGTTTTTGTGTGGTCAGAACAGAATTTCAATGGATGCAATCACAGAAAAAAATCAAGTGCAATGTCACCAGGCAAAGTTATAGCATTTTAATTTACCAACAGGTTGTCAGCCGATGTTTCTGAGATCACCATAGAAATACACACATCACAGCACAGGGAATAAGAGATCTGTGCCTATCTTCCACCCTATCCTCATTCACTCCTGAAGAGGTATAGCATGAACATACATTGGCCACCAGTCTTCCATTCTCTGAAAATGGTGGACAGAACAGGAGCTTCCTAGCCTCATAAAGAAACTATCCTGAGCTCACAAACCTGATTTTGATGCCTGCCTGCCTTGTTGTGCAGGTTCAGTCTCATCTCAAATGCTTGGGACTATGAGTGTATTAGATTTTTGATCCCCCCCCCCCCCGATTTTGGAATATTTGCATATACATAATGAGATGTCTTGGAGATTGGAACCAAGTCTAAATATGAAATTCACTTATTTTTGAACACCTTATACACATAGCCTGACAGTAATTTCATAGATATAATTTTTCATATATAATTTTTCATTTTTTTTGTGTGTGTGCAGAAAACAAAGTTCTTATACACTGAACAATCAGAAAGCAAAGTGCCACTATCTCAGTCACTTATGTGGACAATTTTGGATTTTGGAGTATTTCAGATTTTGGATTTCAAATAAGGGAGACTCAATTTGTAACTGGAAAAAACAGGTTGATGCTTTTCAGTACCTTGTAGGTAACAACACATGGCTGTTGCATGGCATTTGGCTTGACAGCAGAACAAGGAGCACAGGCATGTTACTCAAGTATGTGTTAGGAGACATCTACTTCACAGCATCCAGATGCTTCGTTTTACTCTTTTGTCCCATGTTCTTTCTTTGGTGGTGTCCATACTCCCTGTTGAACCTGGAAAACCCATCTTTTGTTCACTCACGTTAAACAGAGGATCTACATGGCATGACTGCCAATGTACTTCAATGTTTCCTGTGTTAATGTCTCCAGCTTTTTCTGTATGTGCTTATACCCTCATATCCAACCTAACAGACACTTAAAATGAATTGCAGTACCATTCCACCCCTTGGGACCTGGCAAAGCAGAGCACAAGTGAAGTTTTTAGGACTACTGTGACTTTCTATAGAAGCGTTCTTCTTTCCATTCTGTTCATATGATCACAACATTTCTGATGAATTGCCCCATAATTAGCCAACTGCTTTTCCTCACAGGGCAAGGAATTGAAATAAGACTGAAGTGCTGAAGATGTACTTTTAATACTTCTGGGTGTTTATTTTTAACAAAGAGGAATAGATTTTCTCAATCAGCATCATATGCCCTACTTTTTGGGATTATATCATCTTCACAATTGTAAAATGGTGTACAAACCCTGTCCTTCATTGTATCTACCCAACCTACAGGAGGAAAATTTGGGCCAGGAAGATCTAAGAACTGTGTGTTTCACACTGAACAAAGGGAAAAACAGAATACCTGTTTTTAAAATTCTGATCCCAAACATGTCTACAGGTAGCACTGGGGATGGTGGAGGTGGGTAGGACAAAGAGAGTGAAGAATACAGTTATCACATTTCTAAATTCCTTCTCCTTTATTATTTCCTGAGTTCTAACATTTTACTTTTTATGAGAAATGTCATGCTTTGTTTGGTAAACAACAAAGTCCAGGGTCATTCTCATATCCTCTGGGAGAGAAATGGCATAATCTTCAGGAGTTTGCCAATAATACTGCTCTCTCTCTCTCCCCTCCTTGCTCTCATGAATCTAACTGTTCCAGGAGAGTAACTGACATATTCTAGTTTTTGCAAAACAATTTTTTTGGAGTGCAGGGGACGGGGAGGGGGAGGAAGTCAGTGATTCTGCAGATATATGGACATGGGAGGGGCCGGGGGGTCCACAAGCAAACACAGCAGGATTGATATACTACATTTTTAAAGTGATGAAATAAATACATTCACCTTCTGTTCAAGTACTGGGTGTTGTTCAAGGCCTTCCCAAGAATTCTTTCAGTGCTGAATACTGATGTATGTAACTGGTATAAGATATGGGTTGCTGGTGGTAAATGATCATAGCAGATGGTATACAGCTGAGAAGTATTTGAGTCCTTTTGCTAAAGGCATCCAAAAACCCCTCGGAGCCAATGGTAGATTTGAGCCCCTAAACTAATTCTATCCAAGCCAGCCATAAAATTCAGTCCCCATCACTTTGCACACATGGACTGGGGTGAACTGCTTCAGGCCAAAACTGATGGAAGGTGGACTCCCAAAGGTTATACAGTGCAGACACAAACAAATCAAAGTGTGCACATGTGACCCATCTCTCCCCTCACATCTATAAGAACTGTGCAAGCAGATTACCTACAGAGAAAACCCACTGCCTGGTGGTGAAGGCCCAGTTCACATGATCATTTGAAGTGAATGAAGTAGTTTTCAGAATCATTCAAAAAGAGGCTGTCCCATGAGGCTGAATATGACCCAGGAGGCTGTCATATTCAGAGATTCCCTTTTCTAAATGCAATATTCAGTAAGATGGTAGTCACAATTGTGCTATCCCAGGTTCACATGAATTGGGCAAATCTGTTGGCACGTGGTTGTTTTTATTGCTGTACGTACTGCTTTTCTTTCTGCGATCCAAACAATGTTGTTTTTGTCCTGGTGCATTTCCCAGTAATTCCTCTTCTGTACTGCATTTGCAAGCTCCATAGCTGAATGTACCACTTTTTCATGTCCTAGGACATTTCAGTACATTTTGAATTCCAAATCCTCATATTCACAAATTGCTATGGATCGCTTTGTTATTTTGGGGCAGTGCCAAAGCAAATCATATCATAGATTGCTGTTTCCCCATCACTCCCACCAAAGTGGATGGCAAAACTGAAAATAGAGGGCTGGATTATGACAAAAATGCCATTGGGATCCTGCCAACGTCATCTTATATGTGGCATCTCGTAGCTTCCATGTCACTAGGTTAGTAAATCTGCTCTGGGTTTTAGTATAAATGTTAAAGGAGCTATCTGGGATGGTGAATTTTTTCCCCAATGAGAGTTTTGAATGTTGGATACCTCCTTTAAAATTCAAAGCAAAAGCCAGAACAGATTCATCACCTTGCTGACATGGAAGCCACTGGTTGTAGCAGGGCCTCACAAAGACCTACTAAGGACCACATGCAAACTGAGTGCAACAGGTTCTGCACCTCTGGACTTTAATGCTCTGAAAACCCAAGGAAACATTTTCTGTGTAATATTATTTTTTCTTTATTGCTAATTGGCATGTGGAGGTGGGGAATTCATGCAGAATGGGAGCGGGGAAATCAAAGTCAAATCAGCCCACTTCCCAGCCCTTGCTGTTCAATAAACAAAAGCATAAATGTGACTGACAGCAAATCATTTGGCTTTAGGTACAGTTAAAACCCTGGATAACCCTGGCATGTTGCAAAAGGAAGTGCAGCGCTGCATGTTACCTCAGCAACCACTTGTTCTCAAAGCTGCATGTGAAGAAATAACTGGAATAAAGGGACAGGAAGGGGTAGGACTGACAGTGTGGGCTTAAGTGCACCCACTCATTCTTTTGTAATTATGTCCCCAGTCTGTTTTGCTCCCCTTAACCAAGTGCTCTTGATGCCCAGTTGGCAAGGGGGATATTCAAGATGACTCAGAAAATACGCAGGCATGAATCAGTGAACAGACGAAAGGTTAAACACCTCTTCATGTCCTGCAGGTATGGAGAACATAACATATGAAGAAAGGTTGAAAGATCTGGGCTTGTTCATCTTGGCAAAAGGAAGACTGCCGGGTGACATGATTGCCCTCCTTAAATACCTCAAGGGCTGTCACAGAGAGGAGGGAGCAAACCTCTTCTCTATTGCCCCAGTGGAACCAGGTCTAATGATTTGAAGTTTCTGGAGAGTAGATTTCACTTAACAATTACAAGGAAGTTCTTGGCATTAAAAGCAGTACAACAATGGAACCAGTTGCCTAGAGAGGTGGTGGCAGCTCCTTCTCTGGACCAGGGGGTGGACTCAGTGGCCCATGAGCCCCCCTCCAACTTTATGATCCTGTGACTCTATGACTCTAATTTACAATCTCACAATGAGATCCATACTGTGTATTTTTGATACTGAATAATTCAAAAGGCCCTACAAACTATTTGAAAATTGCTTTTTTACAGAGTGTATCACTTCAAATAAAACATTTATTTGACATCTGAATAGGTAGGTTATTTGATGGATTATATTCTCTAATCCAAGTGTTTTACATTACTTCATCTTTTATCAATTCAGTGTAAGGTGCTTTAATTTAATTATTTTAGCTTTTATTCCAAATGCAATACCTTTCAATTACCCAGGCATACCTGTCAACATATCACACATGATATTGGACATATATGTGGCCAAGTAATATCAGAGTGTGGTCAAAATGCCAAAAGGTATTAGTGAGGGAGAACAGACAAGCTAGGAGAAGCTTCAGTAGTTTGCTTTCGCCTGAGTGAAGGGCAAGATTTTGCCCCCTCTCCACTCCCAGAGTTAATTGAATGAAAGCTATTTTTGCATGTTGGACTCGTACTGAGTAAAGTAAGCTGAGGACAAAGGAAAAAAGTAGGAAGACAAGAGAGAAAATGGAACATGTTTAAAACAATTGAAAATGTGGGATGACAGAGTACTAATTGGTACTGTCCATGGCCGCTGGAGCATATGCTCAGGAAAATGCCATTTTCTCCAATAAAAATGAGTATAGCAGAGGAAGCATGAATGGTGATGTCAGTGTCTGGACGTGTGAGAGCTTGTTGATCACTAAGAAGCAGGAGGTCTGTCACAGTGGCAGTTTGATAGAGATATCAAGAATCTCTGAAGAAAGGAGTGACAAATTCTGACAATGTAAAGATGGGAATATAATCTTGTTAGGCATTGAGGCTCAACTATGAAATGTACAGATGTGCACAAAAGGAAACCAGGAAGCATGGGCATAATTGTCTGCAGCTGAAGGCTGGAACAGCAGACAGTGTTCAAGGTCAGACATGTGCTTGATTGCACGTAAGCCTGGGTAACATCAAAAGTCTTCCTGAGTGAAGGGACAACATTGTTGGTGGCACAAGGAAAAAGAGTCACCAGAAGAGGAGGGGTTTGTGACCGCATGGCACAAATCTATAAATAGCCTGCACACCACAGTGTGGGTTGTTGGGTAGTCGGAGTGGATAGATGGTTGGAGAGTTTTGTTGGACGGGCGTGTATATACTTGTAAATATAGCAACTTTAAGAATAAACACCTCTGAGGAGAGAGATTTGGCTCCAGTTTGTTTCATCAGCAGTGGGCAGGAGGAATTCCTGATAAAGCCGAACAGCTCCAAGGTCGCCGGTAGTTCTGAAGGCATCGGAGATTGCTTTACCTGTGCATCTGCTTGTTTACATCAACAAGGGTTATGGGCCCAGATCATTATCTGATAAGGCATCTCCGTTTGTGCTGAAGAGTTCAACTGGCTGTGTGAGAGAGGTACTTTGCTGCTGTGCTGTGCTGTCAGTGCCAGAAGGCTGGATGGTAAGATTTTTGGACTGTTGTCTGTGTCTTATCACAATTGACAGTAGAAGCTGGGAAAACTGCCAGGACTCTATCTTTACACTGCTTAATGATGGAGGCAGCTAAATTTCCCAAACTAGACGAAACTAATTATGCAGCTTGGAGTTCCTATTGTGAGGCTTTGCTGGTCAGAGAAGGACTGTGGGATGTTGTTGAGAGAGGACCCACAGCAGATACTCTTGACCGAGATAAGAGAGCAAGAGCTACAATTTTGCTTACAATCACGCCGTCGCAGATCAACCATGTCCGGGAGAAAAGAACCTCAAAGGCAGTTTGGGATGCTTTGAGGGAGATTCACCAATCTAAAACAGCTCTGTCAAGAATGATTTGGTGTAGGAGACTGTATGCCTGCAAAATGCAGAAAGGACAATCGCCAGAGAAGCATCTGGAGATCATGGCTGATTTGTTCAGCCAGGTGCAGATGAGAGGTGTCGTCCTTGCATCTGAGCAGAAAGCATACATCCTGCTTGGGAGTCTTTCTGATGATTTTGAGAATATTCTGTGGAGTCTTCAGTGTTTTGATGAATCACAGATTACTGCGGAGCTGGTGGCTGCACGTGTCTTGGAAGAGAGCCAACGTCGGCAGTACGAGGCAGGGCTCCAGAGGCAGCATGCAGTACCAAGACAAACACACCCAACCGAGGCTTTCAAGGAGCTGCAACCGGAGAAGGCAGCTGTGTCCAGGGAGAGAAAGTGTTTCCACTGTGGGAAGCCAGGCCATCTCAAGAAGGACTGTAGAAAGCTGGCAGCAGCAAGGAAACAACAGCCTAAAGATCCTGTGAGCAGGAAAGGTGTTGTTGCTGTGGTAAAGAACAATGACTATAAAGCCCATCAGGCTGTAGACCCCATTTGGTTATTAGATTCCGGAGCATCGTCGCATATGATTAATTGTGATAGGCTCCTGAAAGATAAGGTGCCATCTAATGTACATTCAGTTGCTTTGGCTGATGGTGCATCAAGGGAGGCAAAAGTGATGGGAACTGTGTTCATCCCAAGTTTTGGAAAGGACTTTTCAAATGTTTTGTGTGTTCCTAAGTTGCAAAACTGTTTGGTTAGTGTGTCTGAATTAACCACCAGTGGGTATGCATTGAGTTTCAAAGGGGATGATTGTACTATTAGCATAAATGACCAAGTTTGTGCTAAAGCAATCAAAAGAGACAAAATGTACTATATGGTTGACAAGGCAGAATGTTCAGTAGTCAACAATGTGCCTTTGCATTTAGACTGTGCTCATTACTACCATAGAGTCATGGGACATACAAGCTTCACAAGTTTGGGGAAGCTGGGGGAAGTGTGTCCAGAATTTAAAATGTCCACTTGTTCAAACCACCTGGATTGTTCAGTTTGCAGCAGGATAAAGCTGAAGGCTTTTCCTGTGGCCAAACGCAGCAAATGCACCACACAAAGACCTTTTCAGGTTGTGCATGCTGATTTGGCTGGTCCTTTGGCCAAAACCTTGGGCAAAAATCAGTACTTCATGGTCATTGTGGATCGTCACACGCGGTTTTCGTATGTGATGCTCATGAAGGAAAAGAGTGAAGCTGCTGAACACATCAAAAATTGGGTCAATATGATTGAAAGGGAGTTTGAATACAAAGTAGGATCATTGGTGACAGATAGAGGTGGAGAATTCCTATCTAATAACCTGAAAAATTGGTTGAGGAGGAAAGGGATCCGCCACAACACGACGAACGCGGCCGTTCCCCAGGAGAATGGCTTAGCGGAGAGACACATTGGAGTCTTAAAGCAAATAAAAGATTGTATGATGCTCGATGCAGAAGCACCAGAGCAGCTTTGGGGGGAAGCAATTTTGACAGCAAACCATGTTGCCAATCGCACTTGGAATTCTTTTGTAAAGAAAACTCCATATCACATGCTGTATGGGAGACCACCAAATCTCAAATATCTGAGAGTTTTTGGGCAGTATGCAAATGTGTATGTGCCTGCAAACTTCAGGAAAAAGGGGGATCCTAAATGGAGAAGGTTGATGTTTGTGGGGTATTCTGGGAACAGCTATAGATTTTATGTAGGTCATGGGGAAATCTTGCTGTCCAGAAGTGCCAACTTTGAAAAACATTCAGGTTGGGAAAAGCTCCATGCCAACAAAGAGGTTTTTCTCAAGCTGGGGCAGAGTGACATAGGTACTGGAAATGGAGGGGTGCTAAAACAAGAAGCATCTACTGAAAGTGAACCCAGTACTTCTGCACACCATCACACACAAACACATCCAACTTTGCACTCACCAGTCACTACACAAAAGTTTGAAAAGGTGTCCATGAAAGACACAGAGGTGCAAACTAGTTCTGACAGTGAGGATGAAAAAGGCAGAACAAAAGTGATTGTGCCAAGGAGAACTCAGAGGGTGAGGAGACCTCCAGATAGATTCGTAGTGCAGGGTGCAAGAGCTTGTTCAGTGATGGCAGATGAGCCAGAGAGTTTTGAGGAATTGCAGTCATATCCTAAGGAGGAGCAGGAGAAATGGTTTTCTGCCATGGATCAGGAGTACTTGTCTTTACTAGAAAAGGAAGTGTTTGAGATTGTGGAGAGGCCTAAGAACCACAAGGTTGTAGGTTGCAAATGGGTTTTCAAGAGGAAGGAAATGCCGGATGGAACCCATAGATACAAGGCAAGACTGGTTGCAAAAGGTTTTTCGCAGCAGAGGTTTGAAAATTTTGACAAAACTTTTTCACCTACTGCAAAGCCAGAAAGTTTAAGGCTGGTATTAGCTTTAGCAGCTAGGAAGAATCAAGTAGTGAGACACTTTGATTTTGAAACTGCATATTTGAATGCTCATCTTAATGAGGAGGTTTTTATGGAACAACCTTTAGGTTTTGACAAGGACAGGGATGGAAAGGTTTACAAGTTGAAAAAGGCATTGTACGGTTTGAAACAGAGTGCACGTTGCTGGAACCTTTGCATTCATGAAGAGTTGGTAAAATTGGGATACAAACGCAGCATTGCGGATGCGTGCGTGTATACAAAAGGTGATGTGACCGTTGTGATTTACGTTGATGACTTGTGTGTCGCAGCGAAGTCAGAGAGGGAAATTACATCAGTTCAGAAAGAGTTGTCTAAGAGGTTTAAGCTCAAGGATTTGGGAAATCTCAAGACTTACTTAGGGATTGAAGTTCAGTGGACTGAGGATGGCAAGTGTTTGTTGAGCCAACAGAAAAAGATTGAAAGACTGATTGAAAAATGTGGCTTGCAGAATGCAAAAGTTGTAAAGAGTCCAATGACTTCTGGAACTTCTAGTGCAGAATCATCAAAGGAATTTGAGAATCCAGAATTGTTCAGAAGTGTAGTAGGTAGCTTGATGTTCATTGCAAACAACACTAGGCCAGACATTTCGTTTGCTGTTGGAGTACTTAGCAGAAAAGTAAGTGTTCCAAAAGTAGAAGACTGGACTAGAGTGAAACATGTGCTGAGATACTTGAAAGGAACCAAAGAAAGAAAGTTGGTGATACAGGGCAGTGAACAACAGCTGGATTGTTATGTGGACAGTTCATTCGCATCAGAATTGCACGACAGAAAGTCAGTGTCAGGTTTGCTTGTAAGATTTGCTGGTAGTCCAATAATTTGGCGCAGCAGGAAGCAAAACTGTGTGGCTTTAAGTACTACAGAAGCAGAATTTGCAGCATTGTCTGAAATTGCAGGAGAGATCCAGTGGATAAGGCAATTGCTTGTGGATTTGGGAGAAAAGTGTGAAGAGCCTACTGTAGTCCATGAGGATTCACAATCATGTATTGCAATGTCTGAAGCTGAGAACTTGAAGTGTAGGACAAAGTACATTGGTGTGAGGTATCAGAATGTGAGAGAGATGGTTCAAAACAAAATCATAAATCTGGAGTACATTGACACCAGGGACAACATTGCTGATGTTCTCACAAAAGCTTTGCCAATTGAAAGGCATGAACATCTATCATGTTTGATAGGCATGGCACAATAAACACAGAGTTTGGCTGTTCAACAAATGTAAACATCGGAAGATGGCAAACACATATGTGGCAAAATGATACACATCTGTACATTTTGGAGGGGCATGTTAGGCATTGAGGCTCAACTATGAAATGTACAGATGTGCACAAAAGGAAACCAGGAAGCATGGGCATAATTGTCTGCAGCTGAAGGCTGGAACAGCAGACAGTGTTCAAGGTCAGACATGTGCTTGATTGCACGTAAGCCTGGGTAACATCAAAAGTCTTCCTGAGTGAAGGGACAACATTGTTGGTGGCACAAGGAAAAAGAGTCACCAGAAGAGGAGGGGTTTGTGACCGCATGGCACAAATCTATAAATAGCCTGCACACCACAGTGTGGGTTGTTGGGTAGTCGGAGTGGATAGATGGTTGGAGAGTTTTGTTGGACGGGCGTGTATATACTTGTAAATATAGCAACTTTAAGAATAAACACCTCTGAGGAGAGAGATTTGGCTCCAGTTTGTTTCATCAGCAGTGGGCAGGAGGAATTCCTGATAAAGCCGAACAGCTCCAAGGTCGCCGGTAGTTCTGAAGGCATCGGAGATTGCTTTACCTGTGCATCTGCTTGTTTACATCAACAAATCTTGCAAAAGAGAGAGGCAGTCACTTTGTCTGAAGCTTGAACAAATAAGGCCAAATATAGCTATATCTGGAGTGTGTTTATGACAAACTGTACTTTCCTTTGTGTAATTAAATTAAAGGGCCACTCAGACCTTGCTCTTGGCTATAAATGGCAATATTTGCCATTAATCATTCTGCTTACAAGTGACAAAATTTCCCCCTATGCATAACCCTCTGGTTTTAAAAATACTCATTTTCTGGCAGACGGGTAAATAGACAATTTGTTTTGTACTTCTGTTCCTTTCCCATACAACTAGATCCAGAAGATCTCTTGTCAAAAGCAAAAAGACCTTGGTGTTTAAGAGCATCAAATTGCTATTAAAATAGAAGCACTGCAAAAGTTCTAAAGTTTGTTTTCCACTTTCAGAATGGTGTCTCCTCTTGTTCCTGAGGTTTTTGTTTTGATTTTGTCCTATTTTAAGGTAACTATAATGCAGAACAATGAACAGCAGACACATATACCCCTGAGTTTTGATTTGGTAGGCTGGAGCCATGGCAGTTAAAATGATGGCAAACTGCAGTATTTCTACCACGTAGATGCACTCTATTACACAGGAAGACCAGGATTCACTTCTCTGCTTAGCTGTAGAAAACCATTGTGTGGCCTTGGGCAAGACACTTTCTCACCCTCAGAGGAAGGCAAAGGCAAACCCCTCTGAACACATCCTGCCAAGAAAAACCTGTCATAGATTTATCTTATGATCAGAATATAAATGACTTGAAGACACACCACAATCACCCTTACTTCTTCAGCCAGTTTGGCTGTTGGCTGGGAAATGGAATAAAAAATGACTTTTCCAAACATTAGAAGTGTGTCCATCAGAGATCAAATGTTTTGTTTGATTGATTGATTGGCTGGTTTGGGATAGATTTTTGTTTTTTTGTTTTGGCAAAGAACTCCCTCTGATTTAGAACCAGCCCTGCTAGAGGTGTAAATTTTGCAGGTGGTGTCTATTTGTTTTATTATTTGTCACAGAAGGTCTTAGGTGGGGGTATTGCAAATGACTTTGTCTAAACACACATTCTAGTAACAGAGGTTTGCTGAATATCAACTTGTTCAATATGCAAACAGTTCCATATCTATTTATATTGAAAGGGAACTATAAAAAATGTAGGTTATTCCTCTAAATTAGAAACAGATGTTGCATGAAGGTGTGCCTAAACAACCACAAATTGGAGGGAATGACTTGGTTTCACTTTCCTAGTGCCCCTTTAAACCTTCCTAGCTTCTAATCCTCTTTATCGAGAGGTTGAACAGATTGTTCAGCCAAGCTGTAGGTGGATGAGTGGAAAGGGCAGTGGTTTATAAAAGTATGATTCCATTATCCTTCAGGAATTCCTGGAAAACTGGCAGCATATCTGTTTTAGACTGCTATTACATTGGTGGACTGCCAGTTCCTGCAAATGAACTGTATCGTTTTCCTCATACTGTACACTCTCATTCCAAGTCACTTAAAACAAGGAAGGGAATTGTGTGCCCCTCCAGATGTTCTTAGGCTGCAGCTCCCAGCATTGGGTTGGGCTGTTAGGATTGATTCAGCAACATTTGGCAAGCTGCATAATTTCAATTCCTGACTTAAAGAGTCGACTGTGTGCTGCAATTTATAGGGATTTCAAGCAATAAGGATAGTTGCAACACCTATTATTCTTTAAGGTTTGGTGGCCAACCTGTGATCCTCTAGAAGTTGTAGGAGTTCAATTTTCAACCTTCTTTGCCCGTGTAGGAAATGGTGCTTGCAAGAGCAAAAACTAGCCACCCCTGCTTTAGAGCACAAAAAAGATATATATCTACCACATATACTTGAAGGACCATATCTCCCTTTGCAAGCCCACTCTGCAGAGGCCCTTCTCTTTGTCCCACCACTTTCCCAGGCTTGTTTGGTGGGAACAATGTAACCCTGTCCAAAAAGGACACTCAAATACCAACGTACGTTTTGAAGAATTATGAATTAGCTCAAAGGTAGCAATGCCTAGTGTTTGGGTTACTTAGTCTTGGGACCATATCCCTATGTATATCAAGTCCCAAGACACTAAGAATTCCAGAGGCAGGTTTCCAAACAAGTAATGAGGTTAATCAACAATCGTACACAGCACACAACCACACACTCTCACAAGGATTGAGGAAAATCAAAGGTCTTAGATGGGAATAGAAGAAGGCTTACTAAGGAGATACTGCACCTGAGGGTTCTGGATAAGATGGAGGACTCTGCAGTTTCCATGACATGGGGGGTTAGGGGTTGGGCAAGCTAAAGAGGAGCAAAGTCAAGCAAACTGACAGTGTGCTGCCAGCTGCTGGACTAAACCGAAGAAACAAAGGAAGGGCACCAAACATTTATAGGGAATTTCAACCTTGGGGCAAAATTCAGGGTATGGAAAAAGGCCAAATGGTGGTGTCTTCTTTAAAATGATTTTGGATCACTTTAAAATCGGTTTTCTGTTTTAACTTTTTTAACTGCTTTAACTTTTAACTTTTTAAACTGTTTTAATTTTCAATTTTTTGTTTTTTAATTTATATTTATACTTTTTAATTTTATTGTTTTTAAATTATATTGTTTTTTTAAAATTTGCTGTTAGCCTTTTTGGGCTGATACACACAGCCCAAAAGGGCTTTCTGTGTGGCGCGATTAGGGTTAGGGAGGGCGCAGCATGTACACCCTCCATAACCCTAGCGCTTATGGACGGCACACCATGAAAACGTCATGGCATGCACTGCGTTTACACAACGCGGTGTGCGCCTGACATCATGGCACCGCTGGAGGGTGCCCAGGATGCCCTTTCAGCAGTGCCAAAAGGAGCTCCAAAATGGAGCTCCTTTTTGTGCCTGGTCCTTGGTGCAGCCTTTACACAGATGCCCCAAGAACCCTGAGGTTCTCCCCTCAGCAGCACTGGGGATAGCGGGGATGCAGTGGGCGCCCAGGGTTGCCTGCTACATCACGTTTCCAGGCCACAGAGAAGCGGCATTTCGCCGCTTCTCCATGGCCTGGAGAAGCACCGAGATGGGGCATACGGGGCTGCCTGTGAGGCAGCCCTGGCCCCATTCTGACACTTCTTAGGGCGCTGACAGACCACCCCTTTTGGGTGGTCTGTACAGCCCTTTTGAATCCCTATGTTGGGAAAAAGGCAGGATATAAGAAAACAACAACAACAATAATATTGCGATTGCATTGTCATTGAGACCAACATATCAGGAACTGCTGAAATGAGTCAAAGGACACCAGTGGCTCTTTCACACCACACAATTATTGTGCTATGATTCCGTTAAAGAAATGGAAAAAATGAAAATGGAGAAAAACATGTACCATATATACTCAATTATAAGTCAACCTCCTATAACCTTAAATGTATAAGTTGAGGACAAGTTTTGCGGCCAGATTTATAGATTTTGCTATGACCCATGGATACGTTGAGGGTAAAACTTAGAGACATATAGCAAAGGATCTAAAGGATGGAGCAAATCAAAACAACATAAAAAAAACTTACAAAATTCCAGAAGACATAATTGTTTGGGCTCACTCTTAAGGCTGGATGAATGAGAGACTAGAAGGGTTCAGTGCTTTCAGGACAGATTATACTCTTGCCTTTCACCAGGGGATGGTTCATTCTTTTAAATAAGAGTTAAAGTACAGTACTTACATTGACCCACGGATAAGTCAACTCAGGTTTTTTGGATCAATTTTTTGACCTAAATTTCTAGACTTATACATGAGTAAATACAGTATACTCAGTTTTGAGCCTGAGGACAACCTGGGTCCTGTGATTTTCTCAAGATTGTAATCTTGGCAGGACTCTCTTGGGACTCAAAACACAGTGAAGGATCAGGCAAAGGCTTAGGAGATTATTGCATGTGCTTTCTCCCATCATTTTCCTGACAGTATACATGCATGTTTAACTTTAAAGGTGGGTCTCACCGCCATCTCCTGTCAGCCCATATGCAACCTGGGCTTGTCCTGCAGCTTTTCAACAATTTAGTTCTTAAATTCACCCTATACCTGTGTATAGGGTTAAGAAATGCTTAACAGAGCAATGTGGCATTTATTAGAGCCTCTACAGACTGGTGTTATACATTAGCATGGGGGTGGCGTGGGGGGTGTAGTGTACATGCGCTGGCCATCTTCACACCAATGTCACACCATGCACCCAACTGCATGGAGGGGGAGCGTATCACAGTGCTCCGTTTCACAGCATTTCAACAGACTGCACCAAAGGAGCACTGAAAAGCCGTGGGGTAGCTAGGGCACCCTTTCCATGGTGCAAAAAGGAGCTGCAGAAAAGCCAGATCGGGGCCACAGTGTGCGGTTACTATGGCCCTGATCCTGCAAGGAAAGGGGCACATGGAGCCATAGTAACCGCACACTGTGGCCCCGATCTGGCTTGAAGACACATTGCTTCAAATATATTATTAAGAAAGAAATAAAATCCTGTACTTTATATATAGTTTTGTGCATAAATGAGTCATAGATCTCAAATGGTTGTTTCCTTTATTAGTCATTGGCTCTTTATATATAAATCATTTTAAAACAAATGTGTATTTTTTTAAAAAAATTGAATAATTCAAAATAAACAGAAGAAACCAGGAAAAATACATGTATCAAATCACATAATTTAAAAAAAAAAATAAGGCAGAAAAAATAACATTGAGAACATCATTTTAACATTAAGGCTCAAAAATAGAAAAAAATACATCATAATAAGGATACAGAAATTTTCAACAAAAAACTGGAACCCATTTCATACCTAACAGTCTACATTAATCTACTATATGTAGAATTTGCCCTTTGTTTATACTCCATAATATCCAAACTCATCCAGGAATTCCGAATTGTTCCAGCACAAGATGGTAATTTCCTTTCATCATTTATGTCAACATTATCCTCCAGAGGGCAACATTTTTTCTTTTAAAAAATCTACAGCTTATCTTGCTTTTCTTTCAGAAACAGTGTTTACTAAGTTATAATAAGGTTTCTTTTTCAATGATGATGATGATGAAGAAATGAAAAGCAGAAAATTTATTTCAACTCAACTTTGCAAGTAAATATGGTTCATTTTGTATATTACCATGTGCTTGAAAGTAAATCCCATTGAAATCTACTTTTCAGCTAAAGAGATCAGGATGTTGACACAAGAAAACCTTCCAAATATTAATCACAAGATTTTTCTCTTTCTTCGAATCTATAAAAATGATACAAGAGTGTTACATGGGTCCTATAGATTATGAGGCCCAGTATCCTCAACATCCAGGTTGTACATAATGGATACATAAAGCTGCCTTACCAAAGCATTAATCCATGCAGTGCTGGGAAGTACACCTGGCCCTCCACATTTGTGGGTTTGACTTTTGCAGATTTGAATAATCACAGATTATTTGCTATCACCTCTGCTGCTACCCTATGCCATTTGTAATAGAGACTGCAAGGCTTGTACGACTGAAAGACGGCATATATGTGGCAAGGCTTGTAAGTCCCTATTAAAAATGGCATAGGGCAGCAGCAGAGGTGATGACAACCATCTCAAGCCACCACTTCTGCCTTGTGAAGGAACCCTGTGGGTTGAATCTGCCAATTGTATGGTTTTGGGGGGGGCAGTGGTGGTGGTAGATTTATTCACATTTTCCCCACTTTCACAGGGGTCCTGTGCCCTAATCTCAGTGAATGTGGAGGGCTGACTGTATTGTCTGCTCAGCTTGCTCCTGGTTCTCTAGTGTCCCAGAACAAAATCTGTCAGCCTTTCCTTTTGAGATATGATACCCAAACACCAAACCTATAGCTGATAGGTACTGAATTTGTTTCTTTCTGCAAAAACAGGCATTCTCTCTCTGCCACCAGCTCTCTGTTCTTTGCCCCACACTGACCTTTCACGTAATAGCCACTTATACCAGGGATGAGTCATACATGACCCATGGACCAAATGTGTCCCCCCATTTTTTTAGCCTCCAAAAAATCCCTACCAGCCTAGCTACTGGATAAACAAGAGCCCTCAAAATGACTGGCATCCACTCATTTAAGATCACATATAGTTTAACCTGCAACTTTGTAAAAGGAATGGAACACTACATGTTACTACAGCAACAACTTTTTTCTAAAGACGCAAATGACAGATGCAGCAGCAAAGATTTCCACAGTTTTGCTTTGGTGCATGATGCAAGGAGCCCATATACCTCTTTTAAAGGCTTATTCACACATCCCAGAAGCCTCCCAGAAAAATGAATCAGCTAAGCAATCTAGGGAGTGGGGATAAGAAGAGGGATTTTGTAAAGAATTCAGTTCCGGTTAATAGGAAATGGCTGCTCTGTGAATGATTCAAGGACAGTAGAGGCAAAGGGACGCTTCACTGACATTTCAGAAGCACAACTGGCTTTCACACCCTTGCACTTCAGAGATGTTTTACCAGTGCTTTACCGATACTTAACCCACAGTAAGCATCAGAGTGAAAGTCTTCTATGTCTCCTGCTTCAGCCACAGTGATCCCCAAACTGCCCCCTTTTAAGGGACTTTGGGCTTCACTTTCCAGAAACCTAGGCTATTGGCCAAGATGACTGAGGCTTCTGGGAGCTGAAGTCCAAAATCTGTTAAAGGGGACAGTTTGGGGATCACTGTCTCCTGCTTCAGCCATCCCCAATAGCCAGGGCTCTTAAAGAAACAGCTGCTGAGGGAAGGCAGGGCCAGAGAGAGACAGAGAGATTTGTCAGGTCTATGTGAGAAAAATATTTGCATGTATGATCGCTTTTCAGGATGCACATGCTTTTATCATTATTGGGATGGAGGCACATTTGGTCCTGTCATGTGAAACCCATTTGTGTATTTGCACACAAGTGCAGATTGATATTAGTTTCTGCACGGGATAACAGCACTTTGCATGTGAAAACCATTTGCGCAATTGTGAGTTAATAATGGGTTCTGACCAATTTAAAATTCCAATTCCTCCCCCCCCCCCCCCCGTATGATAACTTCCATAAAATCATAATGTCATGACGAAAGTTGATAGGCTTCCCTGAACTGAATTGTCTTCAATTCAGACTTAGAATAATTTAGGAAGGTAGCAGTCCACAAGTTCATGGGAAGACAATTCCAGAAGTAGGGAGCAGCAAGGGAGAAAGGGCAGATTCTAGCAGGGGCAGAAGAGATCCTTGGTTGACTCAACAGCCCCGAGTCCCTAGAATGCAGAGCACGAGCAGAAACATAGGGGGAAACAAGTGCTGACATGTAGGAGGGGACCAAACCATTGAGGACTTTGAAAGTTAGTGACAAAAGGTTACACCAGATTCTAAACTGGATCAGGAGACAGTGAAGTGATGACAACAAAGTACTGTAGGGACATGATCATAATGGTGGGCTGAAAAAAATATTCTAGCAGTAGTTTTTTTTTGTAATGTGTCTAGGTCAATAATTCAGTGGCTGCTTTCTGGACCACCTGATGTCTTTCCAAAGATAACCCCACCCAGAGTGCATTACAGTAAGCCAAATAGGATACTAATGAAGGCATGCATTAGCATGACCAAATCAGCTATTTCTGTGAAAAGGCATATTTGGTGTACTGGCTTTAACTGGGTAAACACATTTTTGGGGTAAGATACAGGAGAATTCTGAAAATCCATGAAATAAGTGCACATGTCCAGGAGAGAGGAGTAGGAACATGTCAATAGTTTGGTACATTTAACAGTCAGTGGACTTTATATACCCGTATCACTAATCCCTGTGATGGTCCTTAAATGGATGCCTGTGCATTTGCATATGGGCATAAACATATTCCTTTCTCCTGGTAGAATCTGAATCATATTATTATGTTGAGAGCCAATGAGCCAGGTGGCTATGTTTTATTCTCTTTCTCAGGCTGGACAATTATTACACAAATCTTCCATTCTCTTAGGTTTTTCCTCGGGACGTCTTAATCCTCTGTCATTCAAGAACAGATCAGTCGCAAGTGGTTTCTTAAGTTATTCAATGAAGCACTTTTCTGATTCGGAGAAGCTTTTTGAATCCTTCTACAGCTCATAAAAATAAAATACTAATGAACCCACTTTAATTATCATACCAGCTGTGAATTTATTTATTTTTATTCCTGTGAATTCCACATTTTCAGTCCTTTCACCTGCCTGCTGAACACTGTGTAGATTTTAATATATGTATAATTTATAAAATCTGGCTATTGCATCATGAATATATTCCTGCAAAGTGGCCCTTTTATTGTTGTTTGTCAAGAAATGAGATGAGTGACATCATAAGTGTTGGATCTATATATTAGAGCCAAGTCTTGTATACACTAGAGGTGTGAAAGCATGGCTACTCATGCAGTCTGGAGGTTATGGGTGTTGAGAACTCTAGGTTAGAAAGACAGCTTACATGAATATATGCATTTAACATGTATACTTTTATTTTATATAACTAGCCATTGTGGAAATGAGAATCAGACCACAGTAAGGCAGGAAAGGCATTGGTGTTATCTGTATATGGTGTGGTCCTCATTGTGTTCCCTGACTTCTTGCAGTTACTATTGAAATGTTTCTATAAAAACAGCCATTTTAAATGAATTTCATGCATCAAATGTATCACTGAGTCTGGTCTGGAATTATTCTGAAATTATTATATCCCGTTAAATCAAGCAACCAATATAAGTCGACAGCTATGCTGGCATTAAGTTTTTATAGGTTCTTTTATATACCTATTTTGTTTTTGTGTGACAATGTATTTTGATTAATGCTTATCTCCATTGACTGTGGGGGATTAAGGCTGCCTGACCATCAGCAAAAGGAGATTATGAAGGCTAGGCAGCTGCTAAATTGATGTTTAAGGAACAAGAGGAGAATTTTTTTTCACACTTTTGTTGGAGCTTCCTTTCTTTATCAAGAGCGATCGCGCTGGAATAAAAGGAAGCTAAATTGCTGTGGTTTTGTTGCATTAAAAAAGATAAATGTGAGATTTATTTATTTATTTATTTCACAGTGGAATAAATCCTTATCTTCTTGGGCCAGTCAAAGACAGACCATTGACCACTAGTGAAGAACAGTGGGAGGGTTGATCCTTCTGTGAAATATAGTCTGTATACTACCATTTCTGCAGCCATTCATCTTTTTGTTTTGTGATATAGATGGGAGGGTTTATCTGGTGGTAAATGGACAATTATTTTACAAATAGCTAAAGGCTTGCATGAAAGGAATTGCTTTTTAGTGAGCAGAACTGAGTATTTCTTAAAAATAAGGATGAATGAAATATATGGATTGCCTTGGTAAATATTTTTTTAAATCATTCAGGTCATGAAATGTTACTCCTATATCATGTTGTTGTTGTTGTTGTTGTTCCCAGTCTTGCTGTGTGGCAGAGGAGGGGGCAACATGTGTCACTCTGGAACTGAGGATGTGCCATAGAGTTTAGAGTACATGCTTAGAGCACATGTTTAACTTTTGCCCACAGAAGAATCACAGAGGTTCAAGCCCGTATATCTTCAGATGGAGCTGAAAAAAAAAAATCTCTGTCTGAAATCCATGGCCCAATCTAGACAGGCACTAAGATGCGCCATTGCAGCGCCATTAGGGTTCTGGAGCGCGCATCGTTTACACTCTCCCAAACCCTAGTAAGTAATGGCACCAGTGCCATTACATAATGCCATTTAGACGGCGTACGTAATGGCATTGCCGCAACTGCGCAGCTTCCGCACGGAGCTGTGCAGTTACGGTGGTGCAAAGGCACCAAATGGCACTTTTTTTGAAATCACACTGCAACTGCACTCCTAAAAAGGAGCACAGTTTCCCCGCTCCTTTTTAGGTGCGAAACTGCTTTGCAGCATCTAGCTGCTGCGGAGCAGTTACAACTTTAAAAGAGGTGGTGCAAGACCGCCCTTTTTGGGCGATCTGTAACATCTCCATGTGAGATGCTGCAAGACAATGTCAAAAATAATGAGCCAGATGGGCGAATGGCCTGATATGTATTGTATCTATACTACATTGTTATAACAGTTTGATCCCACTTTAAAGGTCATAACTCCTCAGAAACTATGAGTTCTGTAGTTTGGTGAGGAAATTACCATTCTCTAATTGGGAGCTCTAGTCAAGTGGTTCTCAAATGCTGGTCCTTCACATGTTTTTGACTTTAGTTCCCTGAAATGTTAGGCATAATGACAATTTCTCTGGGAAATGGGGAGCCCAGTGGATAATTTCATGGGCAAAGTAGATGTTATGAGTATTTTATCTCCCCAGTGGTTAGCATGTTTTTGTCATTGACAATTAGGTTGCCTCACAGATGCATGCCTCAGTTAAGGCCTGGTTTTTACATGCCAACAACCAAATGTAAAACAAAACATATGCAATGCAAGCTACAGAGATGAAATAAAATTTGTGCTAGGATAAACAGATGACTTTCACCACTTAAAGGAGGAGCTGTTTCTAAATACATGATAAGTATATCATTTGGTTTGATTCCTAGGGATCATAAAAGTGATTCTGTTTTCCTGTCATATTTACCTTGAGAAGGATCACTTGAAAAACACCAAGAATTTCTCAAATGTAATATCTGAGCATTCCAAAGCTTGCCTGAGGAGCTCTCATTACCTGTTCTCCACTGCTAATATCAAAAATACACTTTGGAGATGACTAATAGGCAATGGAGCATTATCTTCTTGACAGGAGACCTGCAGGGCATAATTTGCCACCAGGGATCATAAATAATACTTGACTTCAAGCTTGCCAGTGCCAGTGCAGGGGAGGAGAATTCTTATGGAGCATCTCTTGCCTAAATCCCGTTGTTAGTCCTGATTAGAGTAGACCCATTGAATGAATTAGATTTACCTATTTAACACCATTTAAGTGGGTCTGATCCAATTGCAAGTACTCAACACGATATTGGCCTTAGTCTTTTAATAGGGGACTCCTGTGTCATTGAACACACGTGACACTCCAGTGTCCTAGAGACAGAGGCTCCACAGAGATTATCTTCAGTGGCAATGGAAACATTTGCAGTGTCAGGTCATGGTAGTCTGTTGTCAGTGCTGCTGTGGAAAGTTCCCATCTCCAGCACTTTTCAATGTCATGTACATTCAAAGACTATGGAGATTTTTATTAGGGCAGAAACCACCACCACCCTGGTCTCTTTATTCTTGACTGAACACAGAGTCTGGAAAAATTACTTTTTTATTGCAGCTCTTCAAATTCCTCAGACAACCGAAACAGTAGCCATGGTTTCTTAGGAATTCTGGAAGTTGGAACCCAAATGAGTAACTTTCCCAGGCTCTGACTACAGGGTTCATTATATCCAGCTAGACCCCCCTACTTTCACAAATATCCACTTCCCTTGTATTTAAAGGTTAGAGATCAATTATTAACCAGATTTTATGAACATATTACTTGGGAGACATGCAAAGAAATATGCCTGTTATATACCTAGCTGTTTTAACTTACACTACAGAGATCTAAAATGGAGGCAAGTGATATCAAAACATTAGAAATCACTGACCATATAAATCAGTTGTTGTTGTTGTTGTTGTTGTTGTTGTTGTTTGCCTTCAAGTCTTTCTCACTTGGCAAGATTTGTTCTGAGGTGGTTTGCCCAAGCCTTCCTGTAACATTTTCAACTGGTGTTTACCGTGGGTTAAGCACTGGTAAAGCATTGGTAAAACCTTCCTGAACCATAAGGGTGTGAAAGCAAAGTGTCCCTCACCTCTACCGTCCTTGAATCGTTCACAGAGCAGCCATTTCCTATTCCTGTTAATAGGAAATGGCTGCTCCACAAATGATTCAAGGACAGTAGAGGCAAGGTTTCAGAAGTGTGACCAGCTTTCACATGCTTCAAGAAGGTTTTACTGGTGCTTTGCCAGCACTTAACCCATGGTAAGCATTGGTGTGAAAATCTTCTGAGAGAGTTTGAGTTGCTTAAAGTCACCCAGTGTGAGTTTCCATGGTTCAGTAAGGATTCAAACCTTGGTTTCCATTATCCTAGTCCAACACTCACACTGCCATACCAGACTAACCATAACATGAAAGATAACCATGAGGTATCAGGATGAGCTAGTGACTAGCTGCTCAGTAGGTGAAATATGGTACCATAAGAAAGAACAACGGGGTAGAAAAATACCTCCATGCTTTTCCAGTGGCAATCTTTATGTGAAACTAACCATTTTTCATGTTTTTTTCTTAAGTTTTTACATCTTGTTTCTTATTTTCAAATGAAGATTAATATAGATCTTCAGACACTGCCCATCTGCCTTTTGTTCATCCACATTTTGATTTGATACAGTGTTTTTCATTCAAACCATTTGATTCATCATCAACCACATAAAGAATATCCACTTTGGCAGTGTTTTTCGATAGAGGGCTCATGGTGCAAACACTGAAAAAACACCATGCAGATGTTCTGTCCTCCCCCCTCCAACAACCTTTTTTTCTAATAAGGAAAAGGCTAGAAGAAGTAATAGGAAAACACAGGAGAACTCCAGAGTGGAACACAATCTTTTCTAGACTTCCTGTAAAAACCCATAACTTGAGGTAGTGTGACTGTACCTCATCTGGAATTATGCCAAGTTACATTTGAATATTAGTTTAAAAATTAAATTTGGCTCAAGATAATTCATTTATGAGCTCAGAATAAAATATTTGGATTTGGTGTGAAGAGTGAGCTTTTTTATTTTCTTTTTGAGGAAAGAAGACATGAAAACATGTCTAAGACTTCATCTGACATTTTTTTTTCACCTACTAATCCAGGCCATGGGAGGTGTGACTGTGGAAAGTGCAGATGTGAGGAAGGTTGGTATGGCGATGCGTGCCAGTTCCCAAAAGCGTGCAACCTTACCCGGAGGAAAAGTAATGAAATGTGCAAGAATTCTCAAGACATCATCTGTTCAAATGCAGGTGAGATACTTATTTTGGCAGATTGTTTTAGCTCAGATACATCCATCCTTCATTTACCACAAAGAAAGATATTTTGAACTACAGCTCCCATAACCCCCAGACAGTAATGCTTAAAAATGAAATGATTTGTACTCCAAAATATCTTGAAGGCACAAAGTTGAAGGAAGACAGGAAGAGATTGACTTTGACATTGCACAGTTTGATCTTCATAACCTAATTTCATATTTTTGGAATTTTTTTTACAGGAACTTGTCATTGTGGTAGATGTAAATGTGATAATTTAGAAGGGAATGGATTGATCCATGGTAAATATTGTGAGTGTGACGACAGAGAATGCATAGATGAAGAAACAGGAGATATGTGTACAGGTAAGTGCATTTTTGTAAAAATGAATAAGCATAGACAAATAAGCATTCTCAGATTTGGGAAGAATTTTGTTTTTTTAGATTGAAAGGGTCTTGATCCACCTAACAATTGTCATGACTAAATCCACAGAAGCCCTCAAAGGGACTTACCCATAACTGCTATCAGGAAGAATGGGATTGAGATGATGATTTTGCAGCTGAGATACATTATTTTCTTTCTGGAAACGTAGGGGTGAACTTTGTAAAATTTCTGCCATACAGAGAAAATTGCTGACAGTAGTAGTAGCTGTGAAAAGTAATACATTTTAGGAAGCTATAGCCTAGTACGATATCTTCTACTGGAAAGAAGGATGATAAGTAACAAAGAACAAAGGAAGTGAGGTGTTGCTCTGCCCTGTAGACAATGGCATATACTCCACTAAAACAAATCCAAGATTAGTATGAGGAAAATTGGTATCCTGCTGTTCTCCAGTCCATGTCATAACAGTATAAAACAACTTATTTGCCTCCTGTGACTATTATTTTTAAAAACCTTTACATCTGCAATGGATTCAGCAAAAGCAGCAGCAGCTTAGTCCATTCCTCTAGTACCTAGAATAATTCCTCCTGTTAAAATAAATAGGATTTTAAATCACAAGTATATGAGTCCTTTGCAGGTCATGACACACTGACAGTTTTGTAGCTTCCAGGGGACAGTTCAAACTGAGCTCATCTTGATCTTGAGTCTTGGGGGATCTTTGGATTTAGGGATTCTTGCCAAGTTCTGCTACTGAAATAGTGTTTTAGTTATATGTATTTTAGTCTTGATTTCTGTTGTGTTGCCAAAATTCTGCCGATCAGTTTTCCATTCCTTCCAAAACAACAGCAACAACTTTACCCATGGCAGGATCAAATGTGTAGTAAAACTAAATAATATTGTATTACTATAAATAGGCATAATAATTTCTTAGTCATGGAATTTCTAGTCTCCAAGTACTATTTAGGCTTTACCTGTAGTAATACTGAGAACATGTAGGCATATCTATATTGAGTTAAATTCTATGCATATCCATAAAGCAGTTGTTGTTGTTGTGACTTCAAGTTGTTTCCAACTTATGACAGCCCTTAGGCAGACCTATGAAGAGGTTTTCTGGGGCTAAGAGTGGGCCACCCAGTGGGTTTCCATGGCTGAACAGGGAAATGATCCCTGATCTCCAGGATCATAGTCTAGTGCTCAAACCACTACACCATTCTGGCTCTCTTATAAAACAGTACTTTTCCTTAAGTGAAATGGTACTGATTCCAGTGCCAATATGTGGACCACATCCTCCTCCCTCTCTCTTTCTCCATCTCTTAGTTGGGTACAAATTGGCATATGTGGGATGGTAACAGTATATCTGTTATTCCTCTAGCATTGCAAAGTTTTTTTTTCTTTTCTCTTTTGCCAAAACCTAGGACTAAATCCTATTGCCAGTAAAAAATTGGGTATAGAGCAAATGGGTATAAATCCATAGACATATAACATTTTAACCAGCTGGTAATATGTGAGGATTCCAATTTCAATTCAATTTAGGATTGCTGGGTTTTCAAAATAACAATAAGGGACAAGTGAAATTCATGCTGTGCATGGTTGACAGTCAGGAAGTGACTATTAACAAGTATTTTTTAAAACCTGAATAAGAAATAAAATTTTAATTTCAATTAATTGAGCTATGTATTTCCCAGTAAAATGAACATGATGTTCACATTCACCAAACATAAATTACTTCTTGATGCACTTTATGAAAATCCCAGTTTGGTTTCCTTTTTCTGGCATGCATCAGCAACCCTGAATCTACTTTAATCATATCAAAAAATGCTTGACAACTGTGATTAAAATTCAGAGTAACTGAATCTCAGATTTAGTAAGCTTTACAAAACATTTGTTCCTCTTATCACTTCCACAGTCCAAAATATGGGATTTTTTGTTGTCCCTCAAGCTTTCTAGTCCTCAGATAAGGCAACCTCAATATAAGTTGCAGTGAGCTTGCCTTGGTCTATACTTACTCAGCTGCCCCATGGACTGGATTCAGGTTGTGTTCTGGCACCCTCACATTGATAGAAAACAGGTTTTTCTTTAAAACAAAATCAGTGGAAGTTGGTGGTTTCCAAATCCCCCAGTTTTGGAGCTTTGTTGATGTGTACTTTCAAATCATATCTGACATAGAGCAACCCTAAGGTGAAACTTTCATGAGGTTTTCTTGGCAAATTTTGTTCAGAGGGGGTTTGCCTTTGTCTTTCTCTGAGGCTTGAGAGAGGATGACTTCCTCAAGGCTCTCCAGGGGGGGATTTGAACTCTGGTCTCCAGACTCACATTCCAACTCACAAACCATGACATTGCACTGGTTCTTCAGTGGGATAGAAAGAGAGCAGAGGCTGAGGGAGGTAGAAAGGCAGTAGATCACTATCCCTAAAGAAGGGAGTGAAGACTATGTTTTTTTCAGATAACATAATTTGCAAATGATTACCAAAATTTGTAAATCATTATCTTTGACATTCAATACAATTTATATATGATTTCTTTTTCTTACATATTTGTCCAGACTTTGAGATAAATTCCATTGTCAGGAGAAAAGTAGCTGGCAAAGTTTTCTTACTGGAGAGAACATAGAATGTCTCACTCTTCTACATTTTATTTGCCTTGTTTGTATTTTTTAAAAAATCTGATCAAATATACTAATGACTTCTTTATGCTCTCTCGGCTATTTAGATTTTATGGCTTTTGTTTAAAATGCTGCAAAATGTCCATATGGCAAGCTAAAATGTTTTTCTTTTAATATGAATAAGTGGTGCCAGTTAGATGCAGGTTGGAAGATTCATAAGAGTAAGAGGTGAATATGAGGTGAGCTATGAGTTTCAAAAGTATACAAGGGAAATATGAGGTGTATAGGTTAATTCCGCAAGCCAGCCAAACAAGCTAGAAAACAATTAAAATGATTCTCGGTTTTGGCTAGTTTGTCCTTTGAAAGATTTCTGGAAAATGTCACAGTGGAACTGATAATGTACTGTCATTACCAAACAAAATATGTTTCCATCATGGCTATTAGTCTTATGTATCTGCATCCAAAAATCATCTTCAAAAATGAACTGAATGACATTATATATGGTTTATAAAGAAAAAAAATCTTCATTGTCAACATTTTGTTTTGGGTTAAGGCCATGGCAAGTGTTACTGTGGAAACTGTTACTGTGAGGCTGGTTGGCATGGCGATAAATGTGAACTCCAGTGTGACATCACCCCGTGGGAGATCAAGAAGAGGTGCACCTCTCCAGATGGCAAAATCTGCAGCAACAGAGGTGTGTCTTTCACATATTGTTCTGCACAACTGGACATCTCTGAGCTAGATTAACTTCATTTTTGTAATTAATCTTTTGTAATGTTCTGATGTTGCATAGTATGATGAAAACTCATTTTATGTATCATTAGAAAAAGATGGTATATGTTGAAGACTGTGTGCCAGTGTATGTACAGTATTTACACATTTTTATATCACTCATCAGTGTTTCCAGGGCAGTTTGCAAGATATTAAAACAATAAAGTATAGGCAAGCACCTGGCACTTGTGGCATCTAAGAAGTATCTATGAAACGAGACTTACACACAGTGTAGGTGAGTTCAATGAAAAAGTCAGGCATCTGCAGGAACCTTGTTGGGAGGAGACAACAGGCTGACTATAGAATGCAGCTCCATGGTTTGTTTAGCTATTCCTGCGGCATGTTGGAACAGTGCTGCTTGTTAATGATAAGCCAGATTTCCTAAAGCTTATTGTGTTGTACAAATGCACCTTCTATATATGTGTGTGTGTATGCAGACAGACATATAACTCTTATTGTCCATCATGATTCCAATCCTTAAACATTGCAATTTCACCCAATTTAATATGTCTTCTATACAGTGGATAATGTTGGATCTTATTTTATACTCACAGTGCAGCACTGGCCATTTTCCTTCCACACAATACACCTCATCCTGAACCTGACATTGTTGATGTAGTTGTTCTGGGTCTTCAAGTCATTTCCAACTTATTGCTGTCCTAAAGCAAACCTATAATGGGGTTTTCTTGGCAAGTTTCTTCAGAAGGTGTTTGCCATTTCCATCCTCTGAGGCAGAGAGCATGTGATTTGCCCAAGGTCATCCAAGTTGGTTTACATGGCTGAGCTGGAATTTGAACTCTGGTCTCTAGAGTCCTAGCCCAACACTCAAACAATTACACTATGGCATACATGCAATTATTTACGTGTTTGCACAGATTTCCAAAAAGCAGTACTTTTTGCAATGAAAAACTGAGAATATTTATTCTGGATTTCCCATTTTTTTCTCCTTTGCTGCCACCAAACCATATTGTCTCAAGCTGAATATGAATAGGGAGCTTTCCCTGAAGGCACCACATGCTCATCAAAGATATTCCTGGATACTTCACTGGCCACTCATTTAGAAGCCATGTATTTGGTAGATAAAAACACCTGTTGCTATCTGTACCTTTTAAACTGCCTTAAATCCTCTGGTGGCTGGGACCCACCATTTCATTTCATTTAAAGAAAACATAAATAATGTCCATGGAAGGTATCAGTAAAGTCAACATAGAAAATGAGGAAATCGAAATAGTAAAAGAGTTTCTGTACCTTGGATCAAACATTGATCAGAATGGGGACTGCAGTCAAGAAATCAGAAAAAGATTAAGAATAGAAAGGGTAGCTATGAAAGAACTATAAAAGGTCCTCAAGAGCAAAAACTTACAACTAAGGACAAAAATCAGAATCATACAAGCAGTGTGTTCCCCATTGCCATGTCTGGATGAGAGAGCTGGACATTTAAGAAAATGGACAAAAAGAAAATAAATTCAATTGACATGCAGTGCTGGAGAAGAGTGCTGAGGATACATCCAAAAAGATAAACAAATGGATCATAGAACAGATTAGGCCTGAGAGCTTCCTGGGTCAGGATGACTAAACTGAGACTGTCTACTTTGGCCATGCCATGCGAAGACACAGCTCATTAGAAAAGACCATAATGCTAGGAAAGGTGGAAGGAAAGAGAAAGAGAGGAAGACCACATGCTAGGTGGATGGACTTCATCACGGAGGCCATGGGCATAAATCTGAAACAACTGGGGATATTAGTGCAGGACAGGGAATATTGGAGATGTCTCATTTACAGGGTAGTCATAAGTCGAGATTGACTCGAGGGCAGTTAACAACAACAGAATATTTCATAGGGAAAACGATTTTCCCCCAATAGTTAGACCTGTACTCTGGAATGTTCCTCTCAGTAAAGTCAAACAAAACCAAAACAAACAGCTTCATTTATATACCGCTTCGTACCCTTAAGGAGTGTCTAAGTGGTTTACAATTGTAAGCTATTTGCCCCCCAACAATCTGGGTACTCATTTTAGCGACCTCGGAAGGATGCAAGCCTGAGTCAAGCTTCAGCCCTTTGCTGGTCTTGAGTGAGTGGCTGCAGTACAGGCATTTTAACCACTGCGCCACCAGTCACCTCTCTGCTAGGTGCTCAGTGTGAAGTGAAGATCCTTTTATGACCAACCACAAAATAATGAGGCCAGATACAAGACATTGAGTTAAACAAGGACCACTTTATTTAACTTAAAACCTATTTAAAGTGAACTTGGGTATAACCAATAAATGCAGGGAGCAACCTGATGTGGATCCACTTGAGGCCCAAGTGCTAAGATGTGACCACCTCCCTAACCTTCCCTTGAGCAAAACACCAAACCCTGAGAGCAATCCAATATCATGGGTTGCTCCCCAACTGGTTGTTTACTGGAAGGTAAACTGAGGGCACTCCCTGCATTCCCTCACCAGGCCAGCCAACATGGCCCTCACCCCCCTGTTGCAAATTCTTAGGAAAAACAGATTATCCCCTTCTGACAAAGAAATAACATGAACCCTATAGAGCTCTGGCTGCTGGAATAAAATAGTGGGATGTGAGAGAAAAGTGGCTCAGTCCCTTCTGCAAGGCATTATGGACTTCATTATTCACCCTTCCATGGGCGAGGACTCATGAAGGGGCAACAGAACCATCAGAAACCTCTGTCTCCACCTCCACACAAACTATAGCCAGCAGTTTTCATGCCAGTTTTCATGGAGGCCATGTGCCCTTCCTATAGCATCTTCCAGATGTCCAGTCTCAGACATACATCAATGAAAGAAACCATGTTTTGTTTTGTTTGCTGACAGGATATTTTGATACCACTGTCTATCTAGCTGGATCCATAGGGAATCACATGGAAATCTAACTGACTTCAGTTGACCTGTTCTGTGCATTACTACAGCTAATCCACCCATTATTGTTGTTTTTTTCTAAACTGATTTTGATAAGTTTTATCAAACAGAGTTAAAGAGGGGTGTGTGTGTGTTAATTGTTTTTAATCCAATGATTCACTGTCACCATCTTGAGTGTCATAACAAGATCAGAGAGCACATCCCATAAAGCTGACACACATATTTATTGTGAATGAGTGTTCAGGTGTCCTAATAATCTAGGCTCACAACAAGAGTGTGCTGGTTGACATCCACTCAGAAGATATTCCAGCAGATATTGGAAAGTTATTTTATTGTGTACTACATTCCCAAAATCCACCAGCCATCGTGATCAAAAAAGTAGCAGCAACAAAATCATTCCCTTTGAGAGCTTGGTCATCTCTGTCTTGTGTGAAGACAGGTAGAGCACTCTGATTCTCTCAAGAAGATAAATTTAAGTGTTATGACAGATAGTAGTTACTCCTTTGTTTTTGCTGCTGGCCTAAATGCATTTGTTAGTCCAAACTAGATTAGACTAACTGAATCAAAGGAATTTACAAGAGTACTGATTCACCAAGTTCCCACTGAGGCATCAGGTCTACTTTAATTGAGACCAAAATTGATTTTAGGCTAGTATATTATAAAACAATGCTATAAAAGGGCCACAACTTATCCCCCAAACACTTTTAATATAATGAGTAAACATTACCTGTTACACTAAAAAGAAAAAAGACTGAAACAGAAGGCCCCAAAGGGCTGCTGTTGGGCCAATCCAGGGGTGGGGTATGCACATGACACATGTCCCCCAGATCATGCGGAGGCTGCATGGAGGCTGCTTCAGGGCTGCCTAACACAGCACAAACCCAGCTGCAAAAGGAGTAGTTTTTTACTGCTCCTTTTTGTGGCCCTTTTGAGACTCCAGCAGAAGCCGCCTTTGGGACTGCAGTGTCTGGTTGCCACAGTCCTGCGGCAATTGGGGCAGGAGCAGCCTCTGGCCACTTCTTTTGCCCCATCTGCTTCGCCCTAGCATTACCAATGTTAAGTTAGTTTGCAAAACAGTGTCAATGTGTCCTTGTTGTGCACGAAAGTAATGTGTTCCAGGTAGTGTTATTTTGTTCTTTGTAGTGCCTATCCTAATCTATTGATTTATCACTGATGATGTTAATAACAACTTTTCCCTCTTTAGGCACCTGTATATGTGGAGAGTGCACATGTCATGATGTTGACCCAACTGGAGATTGGGGCGATATTCATGGAGACACCTGTGAGTGTGATGAACGAAACTGCAAAGCCCTCTATGACAGATACTCAGATGATTTTTGCTCAGGTAAATCAAATCTTTGAATGGAAAGGCTTTAACATGGCTGCATAAACTAGGAATAGCTGATGGCTATTCCAAGACATCAAGACATCAGGTTGGTGGCTGATAGAATCATAGAATCATAGAATCATAGAAATTTAGAGTTGGAAGAGACCACAAGGGCCATCCAGTCCAACCCCCTGCCGTGCAGGAACTCCCAATCAAAGCATACCTGACAGATGGCCATCCAGCCTCTGCTTAAAAACCTCCAATGAAGGAGACTCCACCACCCTCCGAGGGAGTGTATTCCACTGTCGAACAGCTCTTACTGTCAGGAAGTTCCTCCTAATGTTGAGGTGGAATCTTTTTTTCCTGCAGTTTTTATCCGTTGTTCCTAGTCCTGTTCTCTGGAGCAGCAGAAAACAAGCTTGCTCCCCCCTCAATGTGACATCCTTTCAAATATTTAAACAGAGCTATCATATCACCTCTTAACCTTCTCTTCTCCAGGCTAAACATCCCCAGCTCCCTAAGGCGTTCCTCATAGGGCATGGTTTCCAGACCCTTCACCATTTTAGTCGCCCTCCTTTGGACATGCTCCAGTTTCTCCACATCCTTTTTGAATTGTGGTGCCCAGAATTGGACACAGTATTCCAGGTGAGGCCTGACCAAAGCAGAATAGAGTGGCACTATTACTTCCCTTGATCTAGACACTATACTTCTATTGATGCAACCTAAAATTGCATTGGCCTTTTTAGCAGCTGCATCACACTGTTGACTCATGTTCAACTTGTGGTCTACTTGGACACCTAGATCCTTTTCACATGTTGTCTCATTCAGCCAGGTGTCCCCCTGTATGATGCCACATAAACTTACATCTCATAAGAGATCAGACTATTTAACAAATGTGTGCAATTTAACAATAATGACTTCCAGGTCAGGTATCGTATATATTCAGAAAACACTGAAGCATTAGTTTAATTCAAAATGCAAAACAGTAGAATCTCCTACCTTTCAGTTTTGATTATTATCCCATCTTTTTTAATAACCCAAACTGTTAGGAAACCTTTAATGCACCTTAATTATAATTTGGTAGGCCAGCTGAGGCCATGACAAGATTGCTTGCTGTTTAGCCCTAGCCAGCTGGCTCATTCATTCCACATGTTGGAAGCCCATATTTCATGCTACCGGATTCACAATGTGGAGTAGAAACAAAGCAAGTGGGGGCTTGGTAGCAAAAAGAAGTGTTATTTCATCATCATGGTAGAGTTGGAACTGATTCCAGTGTGTTGCAGTGAAAAGTACTCATGATTTGGGGGGGGGGGGGGGAATAATCAGCCTACAATAAAGAAGTGTCTAAATTAACCAGCTGGGAATCATAATAGGTCAGTTTGAAAATAAGTACATGCCTGTAACTAAATGAAACACAATGCTATTTTCAAGACTTCATTCACCAAGGGCTGGGAGACCTGCTGCTACAACTTTAACTCATGGAGAGACAGCCTTAAATTGAGATTCCCATTATTCTAGAAATTTCATTTCATAGCACTTCATTTAGTTGAATGATTGTCTTCTTCAAAACAGTTTTATCAGTTTGAGTATAACAGGATGGTTCTTAACAAATTTCCCCAGCAGGAAAGAGGATACTGCTTTGTAATAATTACTTTTGTTTTCCAAACATGAGTACCACTGGTGTTAAGGAAATGAATGAAAAACATTTTTATAGCCAAGATACATGATGATGTGATTTCCTTCGTGGTGATTTGATGTGGTCTTATCCACTATGAAGCAAAACAGTGTGAAAAGTATAGAAATTATATGTCCCTGTAGAGGAACAAGAAATACAAGATTGATTATTTTATTTTGTTGTTGTGTGCCTTCATGTCATGTCTGACTTACAGTAACCTGAATACAATGGGTTTTCTCCTCAAAATTTGTTCAGAGAAAGTTTGCTATTGCCTTCCTCTGGCACTGAGAGAATCTGACTTGCCCAAGGTCACCCAGTGGTTTTCAATGGTTGCTGGAGGATTTGAACCCTGGGTTTCTGGAGTCCAACTTCAGCAGTCAAACCACTACACAACACTAACTCATTTTTATTTTTATCTTTTTTTGTTCCATTTTCATTTTCCTGTATTATTTTATCTGGCAAATTTATACTGTGCCTTTTTCCATTCCACATGACAGCATATTTTTAGGGACATAAATGCACTTAGAATACTTGAAGTATCAGAATAAGAGTATATGTTATCTGCACTGGGTATTTGTCTCCTCTTTTCATTGCTGCTGAAATGGCAATCCTGGGACATAAGGCAAATTGTTCGACTAACAAAAGGACTTTAATGTTACAACTATTGGAATTATTGTACATGATTATGCTGCCAGCCATACATCAGCCCAATATATTTTGCTGAAGTGAAACAACAAAACAAAACAAGATGGCAACACTTTCCATTCTATGTACTGAAGCTAATGAAGAAACTGATGAGCCTGGTGGTTCATCTACAGATGTGAATCTTTGCTTTTCTCATTCTCCCATGCAAGATGATTTTCAGACATTTTGTCGCTGTTGTATAGGTTTATGAGAGCCTAGATACATTTCCAAATTATTTTTCAAATTTTAGAACTTCTGCAACATAAAAAAGTGTAAAAACCTTCACTGAAAGTTGTGTATTTTGTGGAAACCATTGTGGGTTTTTGTGAAAAAGTACAGAGGTTTTGTACAAACACTTTTTGTACAAAAGAGGTCCTGAAATTAAAAAAAAAACTCAGCAGTTGACAATTTTTTCAACAGTCCTGATGAGAAATTCTTTGAGTATTCTTTACATCCCTCTGTTTACTAGTGCTGACTAGACAATGTTTTCCACTGCCCCTGAAGCTGAGAGAGCACAAACCAGATCATGTGGAGCACACATCTCTGTACTACCAAAACCTTGGTACGCACCTTCCTGGCCCTCAACACTGAATGTGTGAAATAGCCACCCCAGTGTGCCTTATAGTAGGTCCAGCTGTACAGGTCCTGTGTAAACACATGAGGAGAAGATGTGCATACGATCAGAAACCATGGATGCACCACTGCTCTGGGTAGTGTTTAAACGGGGCCTGAGAGAGACTCTCAACCTTTCAACTTTGGATTTCATCTCCCAGATTATTTGATCATTGTTCATGCTGACTGAGGCTTTGTGGAAATGGAGTCCAAAATATTTGGAGAACCAAAAGTTGAGAACCACAGCTGTAGTACATTAATGTGGCATACGATGGAGCCCAAACTTATCATGATATTTTGTTGTTGTTGTTAAGGTCATGGACAATGTAACTGTGGGAGATGTGACTGCAAAGCAGGTTGGAAAGGGAAGAAGTGTGAGCATCCACTTTCTTGCTCCATGTCAGCTGAAGAGAGCATTAGGAAATGCCAAGGAACCTCACATTTACCTTGCTCTGGAAGAGGTAGGTGGATGGTCCCCCCCCCTCGAATGATTACAACACATCTGAATTCCTACTTGGAGGCAATTCAGTTTCACCAAGCATCTAAATAGGTTTTGGTTAATGTAATATTCTGTTTTAGATTATGTTCTAAGAGCAGTTTTAACCATTGCTGGGTGCTTAATCAGGAAACAAAGGAACCAGAGGAACAAGGCACACATTTTCATGATACCCCTGAGAAATCTCTTCTCTGTTGTAATCCCCCTGGCCTGCTAATTGAAGTAGCAGGGATCAGGTGTGATTTCATGTGACTTCTGGGGCCCCAAGGGTGCTGAATCAGCAAGCCTGATTCTCAAAATATTATCCATCTGAAAATTATTATGTTCATGATTCATCCCATCTTTCATATCACTGTTTTGTAAGTAGAAAGTAGAGCTTGGAAAGTTACATTTAAGAAGAATGAATTCAATGACATGCTGAGCCTTCCATAACTGGGCCCCAGAGCATCATTCTACTGCAACACAGTTATACATGGCTTCAGCAGTCATTGTATTCATTTTTCTTTAAAAAAAATAACTTTCTGAGCTATGAGTATACCTGTTATTTTAATGGTTTGGAGTACTAAATGAATGTGCTTACTTTGTTGTTGTTTCCATTTCCATTTTGTAATGGTAGTGTAGACCACTGTCTGAGTCACACTGGCCTGATCTATGTTGTGATAAGGAAGTGTTGTTTGTTTGTTGAGTTGTTTTATTGTTGCTTGAAATGTGTACTTGGTATCTCTTCTCTTCCTCGTTCCAATACAAGGGCTGGTCTTAATTAGAACCACTGTGAATGGGAAGGGGGAACTGAACACCCCCTTTAAAATTACAAATTGAGGGTTTAGGCTTTTTGTTCTTCTTTTGTTTCTTGCTTGAGCACAGGACTTGGGGCTTCACTGCCACCCTTAATATAGTTTAGGGCCATATATTCTCTTTAACTGTTTGTGGCTGTAATCTGTTCCAGCAGCAGTCCAATTTAGAACAAGATACGTGGGTACTGGATACCTTGTTCTGAAGCCAGTTAGCACATCTAGGAGGTACTATGTGCCTTGCATTAAAATGAAAGTATTCATTTCAAGGGTTTTTTTCCTGAGTTTGTCAAATATTCTGGCATAGCTACAAATTTAATGTAAAATGGAACTTTGGGGGAGAGGCATGGAGGGAGATGCCTCTGTACCAGCACATTCAGCAATACTTAGGATCCTTGAGACAAAATAGCAGAAGACTATATATGACCCATGAGCCAAGTGTTGGGCATACCTGAATTTAGGCATGAAACTCATGAATGATGACTCTATTCTGGATCAGGATCACCTGTACTTGCTGGCAAATAAGAAATAGATCCTAAACTTTATGAAATTGCATGTGGTTTAACAAGGTAGCAGTTTAAAAGCATGTAAAAGTGCAAGTACATAAATAGGTACCATTTCGATGGGAAGGTAAGAACGGCCACATGTTTACCAGAGTCATCTTCAAACAACGCTGTCTCCCTCGGATTAGTAACAATGATGAACACCACCCCTACAGTCAGACATGACTAGACTTGTCAAAGGGGAAATCTTTACCTTTTTAACCATTATTGATGACTCACTTTTTCTGGATTGTGCCCCATATTTCTAACTAACAAACTTTTCCATTAGCCAATTAAAATATACTGTTATTAAAATATAAAAGATTGATTGTAAATAGGCTTAAACTTATTGATTTCACTGTAGATTTAACTGTATTTAACCGTGTCAATATAATTTATGTTGTTGGAAATGGCACTGAAAACTAATTAATTATTGGAAAATAGCAATTTTGTCTGGATAATCTGTTCTCAGTATGAATGTTTATGAATTATAGCCATGTTATTTCCCTGAACACATTTTCTATTTTGTTTGCTGTTCTTTGGCAGGACATGTTGCTAGGATGACACTTACCAATTGCCAAAAGGGTGGTATGTGTGTGTGTGATTTGACACCACAAAAGGCGACACTAATTTTCATACATTTTTGTACTTATAACTTAGACGGTTAGATGCAAATGTAGAAAAAAATTACCATAACTAAAATATAAATAAAATATAACTGTTCATATTAGGGCAGACCATGATAACCTGAGGTCTCAATACACTGTTCAAGTGTGCCCTATTGATAGATACTTTAAAGCCTACGCCCTCTCTTTTGGTTCTTCATCTTTGAACAATACTTGGACTGGAGAGTCTTTCTAGGAGGACAAATAGAATAATAGGATAATAATAGAGTTGGAAGAGACCTCAAGGGCCATCCATTCCAACCCTCTCCCATGCAAGAACACACAAGCAAAGCGCTCCCAACAGATGGCCATCCAGCCTCTGTTTAAAAACGTGCAAAGAAGGATGCTTCTATTAAAGTAAGAAATGTATCCATCATATGTGCTGTAGCCCTCATATTGAATGATCCTGATGTTGAAAAACTCTTATTTATTCAAGTATCTCTCCGACGTTTGTGCTCTGTGTTTTTCAGACCTCCTTTGACATAATAAATTTTACAGATGAAGGGGCCACAACCTCACTAGATGTGAGCTAACATAAATCATTATTAGAGAGGAATTGCTAGATGAGCACCATTTGTTATAGTAAGTGGTTGATTGGCCTGCGCTTTATCCATCGTTCCAAAAGAGAGAGAGAGCAGAAGAGAAAGAGACAGTGTGGAGTTGTTGATAATAGTTTTATGAAATTTTAGAAGCTGTGGCCCCTACAGAGAACAATTAAATTCTGCAGTGTAACATTCTTGTACAAGACAATCATTGAATTTTCTTTGAAAATAAAGAATATTGGACCAAACAGAAAATATTAATCTTCATGTTCTTAGCATCTCAATTTTATGTTTTTTGTTTTTTTTAAAAAAATAACAACCTGTGTCATATGGATTAGGAAAGAGTATTGCTGTACTAACAATCTTTCTCTGAAAATCATAGTTACTATACTGTGCTAGACAGTAATATAATGCTGGAGACATAGGACCTTATCACATGGCAAAAAAAAAAAAAATGCAACTTACCCTTCCAAGATACAGTCGCTTATGGGATGCAGTCAGGAATTATTGCATGGTAAATGCTGCTGATGCCACTGGACAACTGTATCCCGGCTCCCAGCCATGTTCAGCCACCCGATTTGCAAACATGGGAAGCTCCCATGTTAGCCATAGTTTTTTTGTGCAAAATGTCCCAAAAGTTTTTATCAAAAACATTGCATTGTATCCAAAATACAAAATATCCTGCAGAAAAACATTGCTTATGTACAAACAAAAGTGTTGTTTTGTTAAATGCCCTGGAGTTGACTTCAACTCATGGTGACCCTATGAACGAGACATCTCCAAGGCTCCCTATGCAAATCCTGCAGACTAGTGCCCATGACCTCCCTGAGTCCAGCCATCTGGATGCAGTCTTCGTCTCTTTCTTCTGCCCTGAACCTTTCTCAGCATCATTATCTTTTGTAATGACTCATGACTTCCCATGATGTGGCCAAAGGACAACAACCACAATTTAGTCACCTTGACTTCTAGGGCTATTTCAGGCTTGATCTGTTCAAGGATCCATTTGTTTGTCTTTTTGTCTGTCCAGAGTATCCTCAACACTCTTTTCCAGCAGCACATCACATTTCTTGCCTATCCACTTTTTTCACTTTCCACCTCTTACTGCCATACATAGTTATTGGGAGTACCATGGCTTGGAAATTCTAACTTTAATGGTCAGTTGTATATCTTTAGTCTTCAGGATCCTCTTTAGCTCTTCCTTTTCCTTGTCTTCTATTTATCTCTTGACCATAGTCTCCATTCTGAACAATATTTGATCCCAGTCACAAGAAATCTTTAACTATTTCCATTTCTTTATTGTGTAATTTGAATTTATGTAGGTTCTCCATGGTCATTATTTTTGTTTTGTTTATGTTCAGCAGCATAAACCTTTCTACTTTCTTCCTTGACCTTCCTTAGTAAGTGTTCCAAGTCCCTGATGCTTTCAGCTAGTATTATTATTTCATATATTAGGTTTTTCGTATTCCTTCTTCCTGTCTTCATTATTTCTTCTTCTTCTTCTTCTTCTTCTTCTTCTTCTTCTTCTTCTTCTTCTCCTTCTCCTTCTCCTTCTCCTTCTCCTTCTTCTTCTTCTTCTGCTCTTTGTATGATGTTTGCAGTGTATAAGTTGAAAAAGTATTGTGATAATGTGCAGCCTTACCTGACACCTTTCCCTATTGGGAACCATTTTGTTTCTCCATATTCTATTCTTACAGTGGCCTCTTTTCCTGAGTACAGCTTTTTCACCAGAAGCTCAACAAAAATTTTCTCAACAAGTGCCCCAGACTGTGTATTCTATTTAAAACTGTACAAAAACTAATAATCTTGATCAGTGAGAGAAAACTTTTGAAATGCATTGTTCTCATGTGCAGAAATAAAGTAAGTGGAGATTGACATCTCTAACCTTTTCATAGTATCATATTGTGAGTATAACTATATATATCTACAGCTTATTCCTATAATGCAATCAGTATGCAAATGAAATGAGTGTGTGTGTTCCTTCAAGTCACCTGTTGACTTGTGGTGACCCCATGAATTTCACAGAATTTGCTTAGGCAAGCAATATTCAGAGGTGGTTTTGACAGTTCCTTTATCTTTAATAGAGTCTACAGCTTACCTGGCATATGTTAGTGGTCTCCCATCCGAGTGCTAACCTGACCTTCTTAGCTTCCTTGGTCAGTTGAGATCTGGTGCCTTTAGGGTATTTAGGTCATGCAAATGAAATAGCATGGGTAAGAAGAAGAATATCTCTGTGTATTTAAACAACAAAAAATATGTGAAGCAACATAATAACAAAAATACCTGTAAGAAACCCTCTGTGGACTGTATTTAGGTGAAAGATTACAGTGTACGTGGCATACTCAAACCAACCATATTTCATAATAGATGGGTTTTATGTGGAATTTTGAAGGGGAGGGTGTCGGCAAAATGCTTTCTTTAATGGAATTCTTCCTTTCTGCTTTGCACAGAGCTTGCATTTTTACAGTAATGTTGCCCAGTGAAGGCTATTACTTTTCACACTGTTCAAATGAAAATATCTCAATTTGATACATCCTTCATCTTTGGTCTTTAATCTAAAGAATACAGTGGGAAGAGAAGCAAGTAAATAGAGATTTTAAAAATTGAGAAGAAAATATATTCTTTTCATTTCAATCTATGTGATTGAAAGAAAGAAGGACTTTTTTTAATAAGAAGAATCTCAGATGGGAATAGATAGATGAGTGAGCAAGGCTCTTTGAAGGGACTGGTAATTTAAGATATCACTCACCCCTCTCCCTGCAAGCATTTGCACAGGAAAAGGCCAAAGCTACTCTTGAACTATTGGAACTGACCTTATATGTCATTTAATTTGTGATGGGCTTGTTCACTAATATTGTCTACAATAACCAGAAGTCAAGCAAAGGTTACAGACAGTTTGCCAAATTTAGCTCTGCCAGTTATGACATTTACTTGTATATCCTATATCTCTAGCTACCCATCTCCTGCAGGAACTATACATTAGCAGTTGGTATTCATTTTCCTTTCCTTTTCTTTTCCTTTCTTTCTTTCTTTCTTTCTTTCTTTCTTTCAGACAGCTTGAATCTTAGTCAAAATACTCTGATATGTTTTATGGTTCCTACTGAAACCCTATCTCAGTGCCTGCATTAAAATAAGTGTTGAGTGGACCCTATCCTTCATGATGATGTCTGGATGCTTACTGACATAAAAACCAGGAACATTAATGATGTACATGATTTGGTGGGGATAGTGATTTGGCAATTTGGAAAGCAATTTGATTTAGCTTGGAGTGATTTGGCCTGTCTGAGTCATGTTCAAACAGGAAATACAAAAACATTGTCCCCCCCTAGTGACTCTCACTGAAAATCAAGAAATAGTTATAATTCCCACCCCAACCCCACTTGTCAATCCTGGAGATTTGCATGCATAGTAGATCTGGCCAGTTTGAGACTGCGTGGCCTTTATGCTGTGTACCTTAACATTTTGATTTTTTTTTTAAAAAAAGGGGGGGGGAGGAAGGTGCCAATCGCTTTTTAAATATCCTGGTAGAACTGAATGAAATTTGCATGGATAGCTATCTCTTCTGAGGTGACATAATTTGCCAACTTCAGAATACATTTTAAGGACTTTCATGAAATAAAAATTGGATTAGCTTTCAGATTTTGGATTCTTCCAATTGAACACATCCATAATAAAAACATCAGAACAATAATTGTAAAACTGTTGTCATTTCCTGTTTATAAAAATAATTCTAGAATGTTGCTTTACCCTATTCATTGATAGATGAAGGAAAGTTATATTTTACTGGAACTGTGAAACACTGATGATGTGATCTTACCACAAGATCGTTGTCTCAGTAACTTCCACTAAACTGGGATCTAGTTGATATGATATGAGAATGAGGTAAGTGCCACTCCCTGATAATGCCATCCTGTGCTCAAAACCATTGGGAAAGGCATTTGGGAAGAAACATGCTAAATGTGAGAAGTCAGATCAGGGAGTGATGATAATACACCTTCTACTTTGTGACCTTCTACTTCAGCTTAATCTCTATACTCTTTATCATTCAAAAGCAACACGGCACACTCCCATGATGCAAGAATTCAGTCAGTGATAGGTAGAGTCTTGAACAAACCATATTAAGACATAAATTTATTGGGTTGGATCTAAACTGTTGGAATAAAAGGAAGTTAAATTGCTTACCTATGTCTCATTGGTCTTTAAGGTAAGGGTGATTAAGGGCATATCTGTGCTACACTATTCAAGTAGTTTTGTGCCACTTAACTGTGTTTGCTATATCCTTGGAATTCTGGGATTTATATTTTGATTATGAACTTCAGATTTTTTGGTTAAACTCATCAAACTACAAATTTCAATTTTTTGTTGGCTAGAGATATTTACAGTTAATGGTATCAAAGTGTTATAATAGTGTAGTGCAGATACACTCTAGGTCTGCATCCAACTTATTATTTATCTCTGATAATGAGGCAGAAAGCTTCAATGCCTGAAGTGATTCCAGAATATTGTCAATACATTTTCACAGGGTACTGTATATACTCAGCTATAAGTCGATTTCATGTATAAGCTGAGGGCAAGATTTGGGGCCAGAATTATAGATTTTGGTATGACTCATGAATAAGTCATGGTTAAAACTTAGGGGTATGTAACAAAGGATGTAAAGGATGAAGTTTACTAACTTCATGCAGAAATGTCTTATTCAGATCCTTCTAAGGCTGATTCCTCTTGGCACTCCTTTTGAGGGGAACCACCAAAGAGGTGCCACCACTGCCATTTTCCCACCCAAGCATTCAAAAAGGCCAGAAGCAGCATCATGGTGGAAGGAGTAGATGAGGTTGGTTCTTCTTTTGGGTGTTTTGGGATGAACTAAGCTCTTAACCTTTTGCCACTCTACACAGAGAAGGAAAAGAGTTAAAATACACTAGGGACCTCATGGTATATGCTTGATTTGCCATGTCAAGAAAACTGTGAGAAATAGAAGTTATGTGATGTGCTACATAAAAGGTTCAGAACACTGTGTAAAAATGATTAGTTTGCCACAGGATCTGTAGTTGATAACGTAACATTTTAGTGGTTCTAACATTAAATTAATGTTGTACTGTAACACATCAGTCTCCTTCATTGTCATAGCATTGTGAGCAAGAAAACCATTCAATTATAGTATCTATAACTTCCATTTGTAAGAAAGCAGAAGGTATCACTGACAGTCATCCAGCATTGCAAAAACTTTGTCTCCTCTTTACAAGCTTTAAAATAAAACTGAAGATTGGTACCCTGGCCTAGAGTGTGTCTATTCTTTCATAATAACATGTATATAATAGATGACAAGGAAGAAATGGAATCACTACCTTAAGGAGAGAAGCCACTGCTCCTTCACCCATTATACCTTACTGCCTGCTAAGGGCCAAACCAGACACAGTGTTGAATGATGAAGTGCAGATTATGGCCACATTTTCTTCAGTATAAGTAGAAAATGTGGGTAAGCCTGAGCAGCAACAGGGCTTCAGCTTATGTAAGTTTTTTGCACCGTGATCCCAATAAAAACCATCCCAAGCTGTTCTTGTATTGGGATGGAACCTTCCATTGGCCCCATTCATACTAGCCCATTTACCCTGGTTAGATCCTGATGAGATCGTGCATACCATTACCGAATCTCTCCAGAAAGAAGTTCATACTACCTTTTGCCCCCATCGATGCTTCCCTGTGCATTTTACCCCACTTAAGTTCATACATGAAAAAGTAACAATTCAAAATGGAGCATCTTGGTTGTCAATCAAATGATGTCATGGTGACGTCTGATGCAGCCATTGGCCGTAAGAGCTGCTTGGTTTTTTTAAATACTTTTAAATATTTGACAGCTTATGTGCATGGAGTGGTGCAGCTTGTGGGGATCCTTTCCCCACCTCCCCACCTCCTCTTCCTCCCTCCGTTTTTATCAGCACCCAGTGCTTCATTGGGCACTTATTTATTTATTTATTTATTTATTTATTATATTTTTATTATTTTATTTTATTTATTATTTTTATTGTATTTTTACAATTTGACAGCTCATTTGCATTCTACACAAGGCTGTTTAAACTGGAGAGGAAACCCCCAGTCCATATATGGATAGTTGGATTGGGGTTCCCTTTCAATTCATTTAAAGAGCCCCCTTCATAGTGAGCTCACTATATGAATGGGGCTGTTTAAACTGGAGGGGAAACCAACTATCCATATATGGATAGTTTAAACAGCCCCATTCATATAGTGAGCTCACATTCACTCAAACTGGTTTTTCCCAAAAGAAAAGGTAAATACACTGCTTTGGGGAAAAACGGGTTTAGGGGGATTTGCCCCGCAACGAGTATGCAAGATCCGGATTCCATAGTGTTAAATCCGGCACAAGTATGATCTTCTCGATTTTAAACCAGTTTATAAACCGGTTCATACGGTAGTCTGAACGGCCTCATTGTGCCATGGCCCTAGTAAGGTCAAGTAACCTATGTTAGATGAATAGGGGATATATGGATTTGGGTTATAAAAATCATCTGTGCCACCAATCCTAGAAAATATTGCCCCCTCCAAGTCTCAAGATGTGAGAAGTCCATCTTGTCACAACCTCATTACCATTAGACTTAGCTGCCCACAGATTCCACCCAAGGCTTAGTAACTGCCATCCATCCAGCATTATATAGCCAACTGTTGCAAGGCTATATCAAGCAAGATCTCAGTACTAGAGGTGAAACTAGTGACTTAGATTAAGCTGTAGCTATATCTAAGACTCAGTGTAGAGTTCTCTGTTGCTGAAGGAACATTTGATCATGGCCGTATGTATGTATCAAGCTTAAACATCAATTGGGGCTCCCTGCAGCCTGTCTAGTACTGGAACTTCTGTCTGGGGTTCAGCCCCCATTCAGATGTCATAGAATCATAGAATTGGAAGAGACCACAAGGGCCATTCAGTCCAACCCCCTGCCATGTAGGAACTCTTAACCAAAGCATCCCTGATAGATGGACATCCAGCCTCTGTTCGAGGGAGTGTGTTCCACTGTCCATAGAATCATAGAATCATAGAATCATAGAGTTGGAAGAGACCACAAGGGCCATCCAGTCCAAGCCCCTGCCATGCAGGAACTCCAAGTCAAAGCATCCCTGACAGATGGCCATCCAGCCTCTGTCCAACAGCTCTTACTGTCTGGAAGTTCCTCTGAATGTTGAGGTGGAATCTCTTTTTCTGTAGCTACCATCCATTGTTCTGAGTCCTATTCTCTGGAGCAGCAGAAAACAAACTTGCTTCACCCTTAATATGACATCCCTTCAAATATTTAAACAAGACTATCATATCACCTTTTAACCTTCTCTTCTCCAGGCTAAACATATCCAGCTCCCTTAGTCTCTCCTCATAAGGCATGGTTTCTAGACCCTTCACCATTTTTGTTGTTCTCTTTTGGACATGCTCCAGCTTCTTATCAACCTTTTTGAATTGTGGCACCCAGAAATGGACACAGTGTTCCAGGTGAGGCCTGACCAAGGAGGAACAGAGTGGCACTGCTACTTCCCTTGATCTAGACACTATACTTCTGTTGATGCAGCCTAGAATCACATTGGCCTTTTTAGCTGCTGTATCATGCTGTTAACTCCTAGATCCCTTTCACATGTACTCTTGTTCAGCCAGGTGTCTCCCATCCTATATCTATGCATTTTTTTGCCCTAAGTGCAGTAGCAATAGCAATATCAAGTATATTTCTATACTGCTTAATAGTGCACATAAGCACTCCCTAAGTGGTTTACAAAGTGTAAGCTAATTGCCTCCAACAATCTGGGTACTTTTTAGTGACCTTGAAAGGATGCAAGCCTGAGTCGAGCTTGAGCCCTTTTGCTGGTATTGAACTCGCAACCTTATGATTTGTGAGTAGGTGCAGTACAGGCATTTAACCACTGTGCCATCAGAGGTCCTCTGTACTTTGCATTTCTCTGTGTTGAAATTCATTTTGTTATCTTTGCCCCAGCTTTCTAATCTATTAAGGTCATTTTGAATTTTGATCTTCTCTTGGGTATTAGCTACTCTGCCTAATTTGGTGACATCTGCAAATTTGATAAGTATGCCCTCTATTCTGTCATACAAGTCATTGATAAAGATGTTGAATAGCACTGGGCCCAGGACAGAACCCTGTAGCACCCCACTGGTCACTTAGGATGAAGAGGAGCCATTGCTGTGTACCTTTTGGATTTGGCTGGTCAACCAATTACAAATCCATTTAACGGTTGCATTGCCTATCCCAAATTGCACTGATTTGTTTGCAAGAATGTCATGGGGGATCTTGTCAAAGGCCTTACTAAAATCAAGAAATGCAATATCCACAGCATTCCTTTCATCTACCAAACTGGTGATTTTATAAAATAACAAAAAAAAAAAAAAAAAGAGAGAGATCAGATTAGTCTGGGATGATTTTTTTCCCCAGAAACCCATGTTGACTTTTTGTAGTTATGGCATTTCCTTCTAAATGTTCACAGACTCTCTGTTTAATGATCTGCTCTAGAATCTTTCCTGATAGTGATGTCAGACTAACTGGACGATAATTGTTGGGATCCTCTTTCTTCTCCTTTTTGAAGATGGGGTCAATGTTTGCTTTCCTCCACTCTGTTGGGACTTCTCCTCCTCTCCAGGAATTCTCAAAGATTGTTGCCAATGACTCTGAGATTATATTTGCCAGTTCTTTTAATACCCTTGGGTGTAGTTCATCTGGTTCTGGCGACTTAAATTCATTTAGATTAACCAAGTATTCCTGTACTAGCTATTTACTTATTCTGTACAGCATTTCACCTAGTCTGTCTCCTGCTCCATTTTCCTCAGGTTGAGCTCCCTTTTCCTGTTGCAAGAAGACTGAGGCAAGGAAGGTGTTGAGTAATTCTGCCTTTTCTTGTACACTTTTGTATGTCTTAAATAAATTTTAAAAAGCAATTCTGCCTTTTCTCTGTCCCCTGTTAGCATTTCACCATCTTCTCCACGTAGTGGCCCTACCATTTCCTTCTTCTTCTTTTTGCTGTGAACATATCCAAAAAAGGCCCTTTTTATTGTTTTTAACTTCTCTAGTGAGGCTGAGCTCATTCTGTGCTTTAGCTTTTCTAACTTTTCTGTCACTATCCTATGAAGCAAAACATCTATGTGCATAATCCTAACCATTGCATATATTACCATTAATATTCCAATTTGTCTGCTTGTTTGAAAGGGCTGTCTGACAATAATACAACATGCTATCTCTCTCTCTCTCTCTCTCTCTCTATCTTGTGTATAAGAAGCAAGAGACAGCTTTTAAATTATTCATTAAAAATTGTAAGTCTCATCTTAGGATGTTTAAGGTAGCATTTGGAAAAACTAATTTTTTTTGGACTACACTTCCCAGAATTCCCTGAACTAATCATGCTGGTTGAAAATTTTTAGGAATTATCATCCAAAAATGTATTTCTTTCCAAGCCCTGCTCTCTGGATAGTGCTTCTTGGACCTTTCAATATACATGCATCCCTATTTGAGCATTCTTAAGCATGTTCAGTTAACTTATGAGGAGGACTTCGCAATAGCCTTGTGCCATCTATCATCACTTTGTTCATATGGAGAGAGGAGATCTCCTCTGTTTGTTGAGGTTCCCCATAAAAGCTACATCCCTACCATTCCCCTGTTTTGGAATACATGAAGAGTGTCTACAGACAGAAAAGCCTGTTTTCTTTAGACACATCACTTATCACATGAACAAGAGTGCGACAGGAGGGGCAGCATACTTCTTTCCTTACAGCTGGACTGAAATGCCTGGGCATGGCTGTAATGTAGGCTGTATTACATTTCTTAGTGTATTTTGATATACTTTTCCCCTTCCAATTATGTCACCTTACATATATTGCAATGGTCGGGAGGAAGCAATGCTGCATAGAGTTTTATGGTCTAACCAGCATATTCACCCATGCGAGCCAAATGTTGGCTTAATTTTTTTTAAGGGTAACTTCAGCTTCTTTTCTGAGACAAAGAAAAGTGCATGGTCCTCCTTCCATAGTTTGGGAATCACTAACTCAGAGCTATTTTTGAAGGAAATACAGAGAAAAAGCAACACAGAGAGGAAGGTGCGTTAATATGTGTATACACACACACACACACACACACACACACAGAGGGGGGATGGAAGTGATGTAGCAAATATATGATACAAACATACAGTAATATGGAAAACACTTTAATTTTCTACAGTCCCAGGGGAATGGGGCACACAAAGCTATTTAGTGTAATAGCCTAAGATTTTTTTTATTGAGTTAATGTTCCTTTGAAGTACTGCAGTTGGTTCCTTGAAAAATTACAGCAATTCTTATGTAAAGAATAAGTAGAAACTACACACCCTTCACTTGGTAACAGGCTGCACTGTTTGGGGACATTTCTTCCTCATGAAATTGCTATAATTATCATAATTGTCATTACCTAATCAAAGAGTTCAATGATACTGCTGTGTGTTAAGACTCCTTTTGAATCCTTTGTGTGGGTTGTCTTTCCTCCTTGATTGGGGTATTGAGTGGAACAAAGCCCAAGAGTATGTCAGCAGCTTTGATGGATGGCAGGTACTTGCAGAATCTGGAAGAGAATGCTGCATTAATCCCTTTTGTACACTCAAATAGATTAGGATTTATTGCACTAGGGCTATTGCACTGTGAGACCTTGGCAGAGGTGCACTGTAACCCACCTGCTCCTGTTTTACTGCTGGTAATATATGAAGGACAGCAATCACGTGACAAAAAGGGGTGCCTCCGATTCATTTTCACCCATCCATTGAAGAAGAATGTGAGATGAAAGAATATTGTTATTTTCTGTGTGCACTGGAGCAAAGCAGAAAACTCTTTTGTTGTTGTTGCTAAGGGCATAGTTGTTGTACGACTCACTGTATGCTACACCATACTGAATTGGCTGAACATGTATAATGTCAACACATGCTTTGATGCCTGGGAAAGATCATTATAAAGTCCACAAATGGTGTACATATGGGTTTTTCCCCCCTGAAAAGTGCAGAATTAATTGTCTGTGCTGCTGCACTAAGCTTTACCAATTTTATTTATTATTGGTTATTAATTATTAATATTTAATGTTTGAAATTATTATTACTGTTATCATTTTTTATCATGCCTAAGTCTATATTATTTAAAGTGTGTCTGTGTGAGAGTCTTCAGCATAGATCCATGACTGTGAAACTAACATCTGAAAGTTGGCATGGGGACTAAAGGTGCCATGGGAGCATCCATAACAGCTAAGGATGTTAAGAACATTTACTTTTTTTCTAATTTTCACTAAGAAAAGGAGTTCTGATCAACTTTCAAGACACTTGGCCAAGAAATTTAGATACAGTGAGATTTTTCCACCATCTGCCTCCACTGCTGGGATTATCTCAGTGGTAGGTAGGTTCCGGGGCAAAAGATAGTCCTCCACATCTGTGTCAGTCTTGAATTGTGCCCAGTTGGAAATATCATGGCAGGCACAGCACTGTTTCTGCCATGAGGAGCTCTCACAGTAGCAGTGTAGATGAGGCTGGCAGAACCACTCAGGTTGGGATCCCCCCCAGCTGTGTCTCCATACCTTCATCTTCTTCCTGGTGGTGGGCCTGGGGCATGTGAATCTGGTGGGAGGCACCCGTCTCTCCATGCAAGGTGAGATGAGGTGAGAGAAAAGCCGGGTCATTGGTAGTGGGCTGCAGGGGGTTCAGAGTACACTAGGTGAACCCCAGACAGGTAGTGGTGGTGGCTGAGGCGAAGGAGCCTTTGGAGACCCATACAGCAAAAGCCATGCAGAACTCGGAGGCTGGGGGGGGGGGTGCGGCCTTAGCAAGAGAGACAGGGGACTCCAGAGGCTGGGGGTGGGGGTCTGCTGTGATCTGGCCAGGTGGGAGAAGAGGGCAAAGCAATTTGCCCCTCTCACGCACCAGGTGACACCAACATAAGCAATGCCACTGGAGACAGGTGCGGCATTGCTGGTGACAGGGGACAGGAACAGCTTCTCAGTTTGGCTTAACAACCAAGCTACCCAAACTTGTTCCCCTCCTCAGCAGAAGCTATCTAGCCATGAGAGGCAGTAGTGGAGGGACAGGATCCAAAGAAAAAATGCACCCTCCTCTGGGATCTGGACCAAGGCAAATGGACTGGAGGGAGGGCTTGGCTTCTTAATGCATAGTTAAAATGAGGCATCCGGGGGCAGATGGCACAATCCTGGGAATGCTTCCCTAAACAATATAGTCTTTAACTTAATTTTGAATTTGGTTAGAGAAGTGATGAGGCACACATGTGGGGGAAGAAGGTTCCAGGAGTGAGGGGCAGCAAGTGAGAAGAGACGAATCCGGGACAGGGCAGTGGAAATCCTTGGCTGGGACAGGAGACCTTGACTACCAGAATGGAGGGTACGAGAAAGAGTGTGAGGAGAAAGAAGCTAAGACAAGTAAGGAGGGGCCAGTCCGTGCAGGGCTTTGAAAAGTCACAGGACATTTTTTATCACAGGACATTTCCTGTTTAACTCTCATTTAAATCCTGTTTGCCACTAGTGTGAAAAAGTAGTTGGTGCATAATAGTAGTACACAAGGAAGGTTTCTAAGTTACATACTATAATATTCCAACATTTAACAAAGCATTAAAATGAAAACATAGGAAAAGAAAGAAACAATTGTGTTAATAAAAGCTGACCAAATGTTGAAACATAAACCCATTTGTAGATTTCATCTGTAAATCATTCTTTCAAATTTAGCAAGCTTTGTTAGATCTTCTGTCCATTGAATTTCAGGTGGAGGAAAATTATCTTTGCAATATGGAAGTATCAATCTTTTAGTAGTCAGAGGGCCTGGAAAGTCCACTGCCCCTTTGTTAGTTTCCAAGATACAGGTAAATAATTCAAAAGTACATGCACATCTCTAAATATTAAAGCGGTTTCCAGTACCACGTTTATCCATCTAATTACTTCCACCCAAAATGAGGCTACTCTGGGACAGCTCCAAACATATGTGTTAAGGAGGCAGCCATGGTATTACATCTCTTACAGTTTACTAATGTAGATAACCCTTTCTTTAAAAACAATGGTGGTAACCAACATATCTGAAAGAGTAATTTCTGCTTTATAAGATGTTGACTGTTTATAACCATACTTGTTATAGATGTTAATGAAGAAATTAAAAAAAAACATTGATTAGCCAGAACTGAGCATTCCAAATCCCTGTTCCATTCCCGTTGTAAACCTTGCATGTCGTATTTATTGTTTGATGACAAAAATGTATGTGTATGTGAGTGTATACACAGACACACACACAGAATGGCATTGCTAGCGGTTGAGGGGGGCACGAGATGCACCGGGTGATACCCTAAGGGTAGGTTACACCATGCTGCTCCCCCACTCCCCCCACATGCAGCCCCTGTGCTTCCTACTGCCTCTGTTGTTCACACAACTGCTGCCCCTCTCCTCACACACCACCAGTCTCTCCTTGCACACACCTCCTGTGTGCAGTCACATATACCACCCACTGCCCTCCATGTGCTCACCCACCCACCCACACTATTGGGGAAGGAAGAAAGCACCCTCACAGGGTGAAATGGCCTCCTGCCCCCTTCCAATGCAAAATTTCCTGGGATTTGGAGTCCCGAAGGAAATCAATGAGATCTGGAGATGAGCCTGGGAAGTGGGGCAAACATATTTTTTTTTTAAAAGGGAGAAGACAGGGAAGGAAAGGGCAACAGATTGGGGACAAGACTGGACAGTGCATTATTTAAAGAGTACTCTGGAGAACTTTGGAGCCCTTGCCATGGGGCAAGGTGAGGGCTAGGATTTTCTTAGAAGAGGGGTTACTTTTTGGGGTTGGGAGTCAGCTACTCTTTATATCCCACCTTTCTTCCACGACATTTGGAATCAAAATATATAAATTAAAATAATTACAATATAATTAAAAACATATCAAATGTCAGCATTAATATAGAATCAAGCTAAATAAAGTTAAAACAACTTTTAACTTTAAAGATGGGGAAAAAATCTTGATTTTATAAATGCTTGTCTAGATTGTGATGCTTGATTTAGTACTTGTGCCTCCTGATAATAAGGTCACAATGCACCTTTTCCAACTTATTTGTTCAGATTACAAAACTACTTAGAGACTATTGACTTCTCTCTGGTACTTTTCCATTAGAGAAATGAAAATGACTCTGCTTTCAACCTTAGCATATCACAAGATAGTAAGCCATCTGGTATATTTCAGTGGTTTCCATGACCAGTGTGGTGAACTATATTGTACTATAAATAGGTCGAGGTATATGGAAAGATTTTATATAATTAAAATATAATTAAAAGAGGCAAAGAAAGCAAGTAGGGAGTGAGGGTTCTAGTCTATTTCCATTATAGCAGAAATAGTTGGTTTACTGTTAATTTATTGCTTTTTAATAAATCTTTTTAATCAACTGAAAGAAGCAGCAATTTAAATAGGAAGTTTTTTTTTAGTGGAAGTACACAGAAAAATTCTAGGTGACACATGAACTTAAAGAAGAAGTCATTCTCTTTTATCCACATGAGGGAATGACTCTTCTAAGGGACAAACCACCCATCTTGGAGGGAGGCACAGAGCAGCCGTAATTTTCTGTTTGGTCTTACAGACAGCCCTCTGTATCCATAGATTTTGCATCTATGGATTCATCCAGCCATGGCTTGAAAATATATCCCCCCCCCCCCGGCCAATAAATAAATAAATAAATCCAAAAGCAAACCATAATTTTGCCGCTTTATATAGGGGACACCGTTCTACTATGCCATTGTATATAATGGTGTTACCCTGGGACAAGGCCTCTGATTGCCCCTCATATTTTAATATCAATTTAATATTAAAAAGGGAAGCTGGAGGGGGTGACCTAGCCATGACCTCTCTGTGGATGCCTGTCCTGCTCACACATGGAAAAATCAGTTAGGTTTATCCAGAGTCTACAAGGCACCCGCCATGATAGGATTCTGCGAGGCTCCATCATAATCCCTTTTGATTACAGAGGGCAGTGAGATGTTCATGGTCAAAGGTGATTCTTCAAAACTACCTGGGAAAAGGAGCACTGACAAATCCCTTTGTCTAGCGCATTTACAGCAATCACTCAACTATCCACTTCTAGTCCGAACTATTCTTTTCCCCGTGGGAAAACATTTAGCACAGCTTCTAATCCTTTCAAGCCTTGGTTTCTGCCTCCAAGACACAATTTGGGTTATATATACAGCTAACAAAATAGTCAGTCTTTTGTCTAGTTTGCAAGCAAGCGGACACTCTGACAGTTTGACTAGACTAGGCTCTTCAAAACACCGGCTAATCCCCTTGCTGCAGTGGCTATTGAGTTCTTCTATATTCTAGACTCCCATCCATTGGAATCAAGATTCACATTGGAAACATATTATCATTAGCAAGGCCTTAAACCTATTCCAGTTTCAACGTAACATAATTGCTGCCTTAAAAACTACAACTGCTGGTGTTGCCAGTTCAAAACAAAGATTTAATCATTAGATAATTAAATAAAAATGAACATTAACTCCAAAGGAAAACAGCTGTCATTATGTGTTTGCTAAAATTAATCATATCATGGGAAATGTTGTACGCCAATAAGAAAAGAGTCTATTTTAAAGCAATTTTAAAGCAAGACTGTTTTAAAACAGCCTTAAAGACACATCTCTTCCGGCAGGCCTTCCCTGAAACTGTATAATCTACCTGGCTCCTAAAATCTTTCAGCCAATTCCCAACTCCTTATCCCCCCCACCCTCTGTATTTTATTGCTACCCATGCTGTGGCCAGCATTGCGGTTTTGTGTACTATGTTGTATGGTACTTTTATTGTTAGTAATTTAATTTTAAACTTAACTAATTTAATCCTATTTTAAGGGGGGGGGGGAGGTTGGGATGGAATTCTTGAATTATTTTAATCTGTAATCTGTTTTTAACCTTGTTGTACCCCACCTCGATTGTTTTACAGAGGGGCGGGTAAGAAATAAATATTATTATTATTATTGTTATTAATTATTATTATTTGGAGGGGAAATATCTTCCACTGAAGGGCCATTCTTTGTGCCACCCACTCTACAGACAATAAGAACTTGTCACTATGATGCTTCTTACAAGTGCTCCTTATAAGATTTCCCACACCTGGTATACAACCTGCTAGTTTTCTTATAACAGTGTGGTGGGGGGGGGGGGTATCATTTATTCAGTTGAGTGATGTCAATGGTTGACATCCTATCAGTGGCACACGCAGGTGTTACATTCACTGTATACCTTCATATGCCTTTTCTTGATAATTGTAAAGGTTGGTATTCCCTTTCTCCCTCTGTAACAACAAAAAACTTCCTGGGACTTACTGCTGAATTGCTACAGACCTCCCCCATCGGTGGTAGAGAGTTGGGGTAAGGGTTTAAAGAAGTGTATGGCTATGTATCCAAATGTAAACAGAAGTGAAGTGATTACATCATCCACTCAGATACCTGGAGGACCCTGGCAGATCTCAGCAGATGATGTAATTATTTCTCATCTAGCTATCTGGAGGCATTTCCAGACACTTCTCTGACCACCCTCCACCAGCTACAGAGTGACCATGCTAGAAATTTCAGCAGTTCAATTGTAAGTCCAGAAAGTGTTGAAGGGCCAGTTGTAGCATAATTCCAGATCCAGAATGTTTATATTATGCTTTGTCATACAGGATGCTGGAAACATCTTTGCTTAGTAAATATTTTGCAAGTTCTAAGCTGGGGCAAAAAAGTCAGCTACCACATTTTATCCAATGTAGGAATATGGTCCAATCAGAGTTCGCATTACACTGCAAACAATTTGGCTTTCCCATTCTATATACCAGGCTGCTTGACCAGGTAAATGTCTTCCTTCAGAGGACATAACATCTTAGCATTGAGGCCATCACACATCTATGCCATATTTTTCTGGTGTACCAGCATATGTTGCTGGTATGGACATTTACTTCAGAACACAGCCAGCTATTCATCATTTATTAGATCCAGTTCTGGTGTATACTGCTTTCAAAGCTGCTCAACCAGGATGGTGCACATGTCCCCTAAGGCAGCTAGTTTTGTTTCCTTTTTGATGAGCCTCAAGTACCCTGTGAGTTCAGAAAAACAGTACAGTTAGCACCCAAAGTCTGGATACCACAGATTCACAAGACCATCATATGGTTCATGACAGATCCCACAAGCAGTAGGTCAATGTATGTCTTTAGCTAAATGAAGTCAGTATGCTTTCATACCGTGATTGTGATAAGATTCCTCTGATTTCCTGTCCTGAATATGCTCTTTCCCCTGCTGTTTCCTTGATGGATTATATGATAAATAATGCTTTCTATGAGGAGCTGTTCAAAACTAATGTTTTTGCTTGCCTCCTGTTTTGGTCCGGGGCATTCCCAAATGATGACTTGGTTTAATATGGTAAACTGACTATCTGTGTCTGTCATCCTTACCACTCATGACACCAGCACCTCTGATTTATTGTATCTGGGTGGGACCAGGTGAGCTTGCACTTGCAACCGTCCCATTTCTACACCTTTTGACTTTTTAATAGTCATGAGCCCAGGATTGATCTCTTTTGCATGTACCTGGAGGCATCGCCAGAGGATATGTTGCAGTTTTGATTGTAGTTGACCAATGTTGGAACCAGGCTATCTGACATTGTATCTCCTCATATGAGCCTGCCTGGATTCTAATATCCACAGGAGATGCCATTCTTTCAGTCTCACCACCTTAACAGGTTTGATGGATGGGAACATGAGAGAAGACCTTCTAAGTGGCTGCCACTAGACTTTGGAGCTGCCTCCCTAGGGAAGCTAGAATAGACCTCTCTTTGCTATCCTTCTGTCAACAGACAGGCAGACAGGGGCAGGTTTCAGCTGCTCCAGGGGCATGGTGTTTACACAACGCAGACCCACAGAGTGCCCAGATGCCACCTTTGGACCTGCCTAAGGCACCTCAAAATTGTCCTCAGAAGGAGCAGCTTTTTTCCACTCCTTGCTGCAGTCCATTTGGGACCATGACAGGGGGTGCCCTTGAGGCCACAGTGTGTGTTTGCCATGGCCCTGGAGTGATCAGGCCAGGAGCTGCTTCTGGCCACTCTTGGATGCCCGTTTCACCCCTTAGACTTCCTTATTCTAACAGGATTTTAGAACTTAAGACTTTTAAGGAGAGGGCTACAAGATGATGATGTATTGTTTTAAATTGCACTGTTTCAACTTGGTTTGGGGGTTGTTGTTGTTTTTAATTATACATTTTAAATTATTTTAATATGTTACAGTTTAATTCTTTTTTTAAAAAAAATTGACTTTTTGTATGTTTTTAGTTATGTTATAATAATTTTAATTTGCCAGCTACCTCAAGTCACAGTCTTAGAGGAAAAACAGGATATCAATAAAGAAAATAATAATAATGATATTTCTCCCCAGTTTCTTAACAGCTTTTGGCTGGCAGTACTATATCTTCATCTTCAAATGTGCAATGTCACTTTCAGTATCACTTTGAGAGAGCTATCCAAAGCTTCTTATGAGGCAGAATTGTTTTGTTTCATTGCATGTCTAGTGCAAAACTACCCAGGGGCCAAAACACAATACAGAAATAATCCAGTTTGAGATGGCTTTAACTGCCTGGGCTCAAAACTGTAGTTTGTTGTGGCACCAGAAATCTCTGACAGAGAAGGCTAAATGTCTCACAAAACTACAGTCTCCAGAATTCACTAGCATTGAGCCAGGGCACTTAAATTGGTCTCAAACTAAATTATTTCTGCAGTGGATTTTCAATACCCAGGTGTCCTGAGTTGTTACTATTTTCATCCCTGGTTCTGTTAGTGAGAATTTAGCTCTATCTACAATTAATATGAGGAAATGAGAGCTTTATGACATCCTTCTACTGAAAACTGGTTCCTAAAAGGATGGGACAGATGGGGTTTACAGAAAACCATTTACATTCCTACCCATCCCATGGAAAGCCTTGTTTGAAATATTATGAGTTCTTGTGAACCATGGGGGGATAGGACATGGGGGCAGGAGAATAAACTATTTCTGTGAATTTCCTAAACAAAAGTGATCACATGATTTTGAGTGATTTCTTCCTCCTTCAGAATGTCCACAATCCATAGTTTTCTGGAATATCTAGTAAGCTTCCATGGTTACTTTGCAGTTTCTATATTCAAGGGGATGGAAAGGAGGAACTTGGGCATGGGAAATTTTCCATCTGTGTATAGGCTGAATCTCCCTTATTCAGTATTCCAAAATCCAAAATACCCCAAAATCCATAATTGGCCACGTGGGTGGCTGAGATAGTGACATCTTTGCTTTCTGGTGGTTGAATGTACACAAACTTTTTGTCATGCACAAAATTATGAAAAATGTTGCGTATGAAATATCCTTCAGGCTGTGTTTAAGGTGTTTATGAAACAGAAGTGAATTGCATTTTTAGACTTGGGTCCTATCTCCAAGAAGCTTATCTTTTTACACTGGCTCCAGCCTTCTGGGCAGGAGCCGGGGCGCGGGATGGAGGCAGGGATCATTGGTCACTAAATCACTGCCGAAATACCAGCTGCCATCAGCCCAGGTTCCAGCCGGGTCCCAGCCATGCTCTGCTAGCACTTTTTAGAAGTTGGGAAGCTTCCAACTTCTAAAAAGTAGTGGCAGAGCATGGATGGGACCCAGCTTGGCTGATGGCAGCCAGCAATTTGGCAGTGACTTGGTGAGTGATAATCCTCGCCTCCTTCCTGCTTAAAAAGGGAACAATAAGCTCCCACGGTATCTCATTATGTATATACAAATATTCCAAAATCTGAAAACCGAAACAGCTCTGATCCAAAAACATTTCAGATAAGGGAGACTCAGTTTGTAACATCTGACATTAATGTATAATGGAATCCAAAACAGACTGTTTTGTAATCCCCAATTAAAGAGTACTAGAATTTTAATGTTTGGAACAGGTTATTACAGACGGGAAGTGAAAATGAGGTTGCAGTACAAGTAACACAAGTTGATACCTGTAAAACTTTGCTGTCCCCACTTCAGGTTTCTAATAGGTGCCAGCCAGCTAGCCAGCCAGCCAGATCCTTCTAAAAGTAGCCACATCCTTCTGCAGGATACTAAAATTAGGGTGGGAATCATGTGGGCCTCCTAAACTATATCTCCTTGTAGCTTCCAGTAGCCCTAGCTAGGGCAGCCAGTGGTGAGGGATGCTGTAAGTTGGAGTTCAGTGATATCTGGATAGCCCTGCAGTCTACACCCGTGGAAGACAACATACAGAGATCAAAGGAGATATTCTTTCCCCTGCTCTATATTATCCACTTTTCTTTTCCAGCTGGGAGAGGACTGATTACAGTCAGTCCTCATTGGGCTGGGTTCCTTCAGGGATGGGAGGAGAAAAGTTTTACCCTTCCAAATCTCAGGCCATGCTGTTACTTTTTTTGTTTCTCAGCAGCCCCGATTGCAATCCACTTCTGTCAACACTCAGCACCTCAGGTTGCTATTAAGAGGGAGTAATGAAGAAAGAAATCAGTTGCGCAGGCATTTGTATTTTAACAAATTTATCAAATTTTAACATTGGCTTGATTTTATTATTGCTCACAACAAATGCCAAGAGCTTTGCTTCCGTCTTTCTATGACCTCTTCTGTTGATTCATTACTACTTCCAACATGAAATGCCATTGATTACCATGTGCTTGATATTTGCAGTGAATAATAACATGGGTCATCGTGCTTTCCCTACTGTGACAGACCAAGTCCTCACACTGGCTTACTTTCATTAATGACAGGTGACTAATTTGAAGTGTTGCTCTTAATGATAATCTTGCTGCCAAAAATAGAATTCCTCTTTTTTTCCTTCCCTGAAGATACAGCTGAATATTTATTGAACTGTATGTGGGTATTGACAGTGCCACAATGTTTCATGCACTTTTATACATTTCAACTGGGAAAAGACAAGATGAAAGAGAACTAGAGTTGCCCCCCCCCCTTGTATACATTGATTCTGCATCCACAGATCCAAACATAGTTTGAAAATGTTTACACATTTCCCCCCCAAAAGCAAGCGTTGATTTTGCTGTTTTATATAAGAAACACCATTTTTACTCTACCATTATATATAATGAGACTAGAGCATCCATGGATTTTGGTATATATAGGGGGTCCTGAAATCAATCTGCAGAGGATATAGAGGGCCTACAGCAGAAATTTAATTTCTTTTTAAAAATCATTTTTATTAAATCTAAATATAAGCACAAACAAATTTTATACATAGCTCTAAAACATGTATGAACAAACAACAATAGCAAAACATGGTTAACTAAATCAATAAACAAAAACAGAATACACTACTGGCACACACATACTCACAATTGCTAGTTATATACCTCTTACTATATTTCTTTATATATAGTGGGCCCTTGATATCTGCTGGGGTTTAGTTCCCGGACGCACTGTAGATATCAGAATTGATGGATGCCTATTAAATAAATCTTGAACTGCAAAGATTCACATCAGTCCAGGATTCTCTTCATTAGGGTTTCCCAACATGTGAGAAAAATGTTTTTGACTGCCTTTTAAAAAAACATTTAATTTTTATTTGTTCCTTTTTGAAGTTTAAAATGCAATGCTCAGTGATGGTTTGTTTTTTCTCAGCATTAAACAAGATGCCATAGAGACAATAAGTTTCCATGATTTAGGCGATCATCAGCACTACTTGGCCTTGTGCTACCCAGACAATGTATATGAATGAACCCCCAGTGCCTGAATATTTTAGGGTTCAAAACAGTTTCAGGTTGTTACAGCATAATACTACTGCTTCTTTATATAGAAGTGGAATAATAAGTGTGTTTGGCTTAATTTTGTATTGTTGTTTTATAACTCTGTTGGCCATGTTTGCTATTTTGAATTACAAAAGAACATACAAAATTGATAAAAACACAGATTACCCCCCCTCCCCCCCAAAATAGCATGAGGTTAGATGATGAAAGAGGAAGGACTCTACTTCTTAAGAACAACTCAGCAGCGAATGCATGAATAGCAGACACTGGCAAAATTGAAAACCCTAGAAGTCAGTCTTTCAAACTACAAGAATGACTTCTTTTTCATTTTTTCATTTTTTATTTTCATAAGAGCCATTAAAATAAGTCATTTTTTCCTTCCTTCCTTCCTTCCTTCCTTCTCTAAATATATTTGCTGGGAGCTTTCAGGAGTACACAAAAGAAAAAAAAGGAGTATAAGCCACCACTAAAGACTAGAAAGAAAAAAAAAGAGAAGGGACTACACTGTGCATCTACACTGAAGAAATAATTTGTTGTGACACCTTTTGAAGTGCTGTATCTCTTCCATTCTATGGAATTCTAGGGTTTGCCATTTTACAAAGTCCTTAGCCTTTTCTGCCAAAGCGTGCTAAGGCCTTGCAAAACTACAAGCCCCAACATTCTGTAGAATAAAGCCATGACAGTTAAAGTGGTGTAAACCTGCATTATTTCTACACTGTAAATGCCCACTAAGGCTGCAATTGTATCCATTTTTACCTGGAAGAGATGTGGCTTTCATCTGGGGAGATTGCCATTGGATTGTTCTAGATGTGTTCTTTTAAGGATTGCCCACACTGCAGACGCGCTTTATTAAGGGTTCATGTTAGATCAATTTCCTTTCAAACACAAGTCAGTGTATGTGCATAAAATCAATGCCACAGATGAGGTGAGAGTTGTGATTTTTTTTTACAACCACAGTATAAAAGATTTACTTTGGAAACCACTGACGTTGTCATAGTTTAAATCTTTATTTGAACATGTATATGTTAAGAGAGTGTCAGAAACCACAAAATTGGAAAGAAAAGGACAGAAAATTGTCCGAAGTCTTTCAGTAATCTCCTCTTCTTGATTATTAGCATGGTTGTAAATGTTAAAACTGTCATACAGGTTTCTTTTTGGAACAAGATTGGAGAGATGGCACACTGACCAGCAGGTTTCAAGATTTTGCTCTTGTCCATAACAATTTTTTATTTAACTTTCTACATGTTCCCCACCCCCAGCTATTACCATTTCATTTGATACATTCACACGTGATAAAGAAGCACTTAAAGGTAAGGGCCATAATTTATAATTCATAATTTATAATTCAGATTTCATACATTTTTCTATGAGAAATTATGGGAAAGAGATGCATCATAAATTGTTTACACAGGTGAATGATGCTAAGGTTTCCTACAATGGAAGCACTGCTTTGTTTATGATTAAAGAGACTTTTGAATTATACATTTGATGTGGTGTTTATGGTGGATTTCTGTTTATCTCATCAACTTAAAACCTCTTTGAATATGACGTTTACCATTTATAGAAGATATATTTTACAATATAAACAAACATTTTCTGGAAGGCATGCTAATTTTTCATTTTAGCCATTTATATGTTTTTAAAATGAATTATGTGTTTTTCTTTTACAAACGAATGTTAATCTTTCAGAGCAATAAATCTTATTCTTCATCATACCAAGTAATTTAATATCTGCAGTTGGCATATTTATCAGATACAAATTGATATAGTAAACATTACAAGTCACAGAGGATCTAAGATTGGCTCTAGTCATGGCCAGTTCCTGATTTCCATTAAGTTCCACACCAAATCTCTGGATGATTTAAATCATTTTTAAACTGTTCTTTAGCCAAAATGACTGCCAAAATGGTTTACAAAGATCACAGTAAGACAGCACCTGCCTGCAGACTCACAACTACATGAAACAGAAAAAATGGATTGAAAGGAAGAGAGAAACAATCTCAAGAACCAGTTATTAAAGGTGCCTGCATCTACGCTACAGAATTAATGCAGTATGACACTGTTTTAACTGGCATGATGCAAAGCTGTGGAATTCTGGTAGTTGTAGTTTTGTGAGATATATAGCGTTCTCTGTCAGAGTATTCTTATTCACAACAAACTACAATTCCCAGGATATCATAGGATGGAGCTATGGCAGCAAAAGTGGTGTCAAACTACATTAATTCTGCAGTGTGGCAACTGCCTTTGTCATTCTTATTTCAAACAGCTAGAATACAAAATAAAACTCTAGCCGATGTCATTAAATGTTTTTAAATAAGATTGTATGCTAAAGGCCAACTAGAACTATTAAAAAAAAGAATTTCTTATTTGCCTAGGCAATGAGAAAACTAAGAAGAACTCATTTGGGAGGGAGCTCCATAGTCTTGTTGACACTTACCACTAAGACGGTCCTGTCATTGTTTCTAGGGCTTTCTTCTCAACTCTCATAAATGGATAGGCCAAAGAGCCAAACTCTTAGATCAGGCATAGCAGCTGGGCCATTTCATATGGAATCAAGCAGTTGTCTCTTGAATAATTTGGCCCTAGACTGCTTTAGCCTTGAAAGGACAGCACTGGCACTCCAAAGCAGGCAAAGACATACATGATCAACCCAGGTACCCACATGGGAAATGACTCCCAACGGAGGATAAGAGAGGAATATATGATTATTGACAGACACACACATGCACATATCTCTCCTTAGAGGGGAAGAATGTGACCAGGGGCCCATTCACATTACACAGTTATAAACGTATAACGCTATGATCCCACTTTAACTTCCATGACCACATTCTATAGAATGTTGTACTTATAGTTAAGTGAAGGAGCTCCCTCAACTGCAAATCCCAGGATTTAATCAGAGGGAACCATGGCATCTAAAGTGAAATCGTAGTGCTATCATTGTGTGGTCATGCCATTATAAGCTAGCCATCATCTCCAGGGTATCCAAGCCACTTCACTATTGTTAACATCTATACATCTCATTCCAGGCTATTTGAAGGACCACATCTCCCTATCTAGGCTCTAACAACTTTGGGGGAGACATTGATTGGGACAAAGCTGCTCCCAGGTTTTGAAACTTCCTCCTTAGGGAGGCTAGGTTGGCTCCCTCCTCCTATTCTTTCAATACCAATTCAAAATTATCCTGTTCCAACAGGCCTTTAGGCATTGATTACAAGTACTTTTCAATGACATGATGTTTAGTTGATTTTGATCTTTTTTAAAAATTATATGGTTTAAGTGCATTTAACAATTACATCTTATAGTCTGTCCTTCAAATCCATAGGGGGATCCATTCCAGATCCTTTATACCCTGCCTTTCTCCCCAGAATGGAATTTAATGTGAATAATGAAAACTGACACAAATCCAATTAAAATCATTTGCAAAAACCTAACTAAAAAGATATACAGTGGGACCTCCAAAGATAAGGAAAAACATGAGTCCCATTGTCCATAATGGAGGGCACAACACATGCACAGCCACTAACGCGGCCACATGCACACATGCACTCATTGAAAGCAATGGGGCTTGCTGTTAGTGAATTTTTAAGCTTGCGGATGTCAAGCGCACTGTATATCTTTTTACTTAGGTTTTTGCAAATTATTTTAATTCAATTTGTGTTAGTTTTCATAAGCCACCTTGAGTTCAATTCTGGGGAGAAAGGCAGGGTATAAAGGAATGAGTGAGGAGGCAAATATAATTAAAACACTTAAATTACAAAATGAGAAGTGCAAAAACTATTTAGCCAGCAAACAAATTAAGAATCATTAGGCTATGTGGTTTGTTGCTGCTTCTGTTTAACTTTTATTTGTGTGTTGGTTGTTTAAAATAAGTTACCATTTTCCCTTGAGCACTTTCAATAGAAATAGATGAAAATGAAAATAAATATTTTTTAATTGTTTCCCAATAGCCCATAGACTTTTTGCTAAATATCTCTGATATATTGCCAATTGCAATTCAGTGCCATCCAAAAGTGGATTGTTAGATTGTTTCAAGCAATTTTCTAAAGTTCCTGGTTTACTTGATTTCAGTTGTGTGTTTGTACTGTTTTATTCAGCCTTTCAATCATCTAATCTTTAGGGATGGATAACAATATGCAAAACACAACACACACACACACATATGAATCACATGCCAGTTTCTCATCTCTTGTTCTTTTGGCAGATTGCATGGCTCAATAAATTACTGCTGTTCATAATAATTGTAAAAATTAAACACTATTTTGTCTCGTCAGCTGTGTTTAAAATACATCATGGGGCATCCATCATTCTGTCTTGGGTAGAAACTCAATACATGATTGACAACTTGTCATCTTTCCTCCTTCATAAGTTTCACAAGAAAGAAAGATTATGCATGCAGGCGTTAACCACACATTACTTATTGAATCAAGTAGACAAATAGGTGTTATTGTGAGAAAGGGAGTGCTGACAAAAGAAAAGAAAAAGTCCCAAATGAGGTAGTCAATAACAATGGATTATTTTATTGCCTTTGGTACTTTACTCTACTTTTCTAAATTAATGCCAATTTGCATTGTGCTGGATATACAAAAACCTAAGCACATATTGTCACAGCATTTCTAAGGATCGCATAGTGGCACAGTTGTGCTGGAGGAAGGTGTTAAATGGGAACCAGAAAAAGAGAACAAGAAAGTCAAACCAGGAGTTGAAATTAGAAACCACAGCTAGGAAAGACTTTTTATTCTACAATACTCAGCATCTCCTCAGCTAGAATGACCCTACCAGCTGCTGGTGTAGATGACAGTAGATCACAAAACACATTTGATCATTCCAAGACCTGGATTGTTTGTTTAGGACACAAACGGAGATACACATAGCCCTCAACTTACTGTTGGACTCCAGTTCCCAGCAGCTTCAAACAGCACAATTAATGGTTCGACAGAATAGGAGCTGTAATCCAACAACCTCATGGAGGGACTCAGGCTCCTCATCTCTAGTTTAGAAGAATTATATTCCCTTTTTAAAAAAATCATAAGGTGCATCTAAACTGTAGAAATAATGCAGTTTGGCATTGTTTTAACTGCCATGGCTCAATCCAAGAGCATCCTGGGATTTTGTAGTTTTGTGATGCAGAAGCAAACTTTGCCAGAGGAGGCTAAATACCTTGTAAAATGACAACTATGAGGATTCCAGGGGATGGAGCTACAGCACTAAAGGTGTGTCAAACATATTTCTGCATTATTTCTACAGTGTGTAGATGCACCCATGTAGACAGTAAGTAAGTAAGTAAGTAAGTAAAAATTGATTCTGTGAGTGATTTCTGATATCAATCAATACTTAAAAAATTATGAGTCCCCATATTCTTCTGTGTTCTTTGTGGATATCCTTTTAGATCATGTTGTCCTTCCATGAAGATGCTGCCATTTTAATTTTGCTTTGGTTGGACTGCCACCAGAGATTTAGAGACCCCATGTCTGTCAGTTTTATCTGAACAGATTATAGTTTTTATGCAGAGTTACAATGGCCATAACAAACCCAATCACATAGTTTTTTTAAAAAATGTTTTTATTCAAATTTCATACTATATAACAAAAACATATTCTCACCAGCTTCACAAAATTTATACACCCCAATAGGCTAAAGAAAATTTTTAAAAACACAGAACACTTAATGCTTTCCTTCCTCTTGTCCAAAGTTCCTTCTTCTATTACACTCTGCTTTTAATTTTCTGAAAAAAATCTATGCCCCACTGTTCCATCTCATTTCAGATTATTCTCTTATGAATTTTTCCTTTACAAAACCAAAGAAAAGAAGAAAAATGAAAAAACTAATACTTATAGTCTTCTATTATCATGATATCCTATTAATCACATAGTTTTTAAAATCAACATGTGAGATGAGCCCTGCTTAGAATATGGTCTAAATATAAACCCATGTTATGTCAGAAAATGACTTTAAGGTCTCAGCATAGGAAACTTTTTATATAAAAGAAACAAGAAGCAAAGAAAAATGGTTGGGATACCAGAAGAATTTATTATGAAAACAAAACAAAAGCTTTTGATGGACAGTTATGGTTTTTAATGGTTCTCATATTTACAATTATTTGAAGGAATTAAATGGGCAAAAAGAACTATGGTTTTGAATTTCTAAATCAAGCTGGAATTGCAATTATGTACAAATGACGAACAGGTAATTGCTTAAATGTATAAACTTTTGTTCAAATTTGATACAGAAGAGAGAAGTTAAGGATTGTATGATAAAATGTGTTAAGAATTTTGGTTCCTATGTCCAAATGAATAAATGGGAAAGGATGTGGTCCAAAGGACTGAAATTTGCTTTATGTTGTGATCTTAAAGAGAACTTTAATCACACCTTGCATTATTAAATGGCAGTGACGTGAAAGTGCACACTTCAGTGCACCCATGTTCACATCACTGCCATTGAATAATATGGGGCATGATCATCCGCAAATGTCTGAATTCATGGATCTAAAGGGACATGACAGCAAGATTATTATATGCATGGAAATGAAAATCTAGTGCATTACCTACGAGAGAACAAAATGAATGAGAGGGAAAGATGGAGCTACAGTGTCTACATTGGATCTACAATTGTCTACAGTGATTAGAGAAAAGTTGTTGGTACCTTTTTTGAATAATAATAATAATAATAATAATAATAATAATATATTTATAGCCCACCTTTTCCCCTGGTGGCGCAGTGGTTAAATGCCTGTACTGCAGCCGCTCACTCAAAACCATAAGGTGGCGAGTTCAAGACCAGCAAAGGGCTGAAGCTCGACTCAGGCTTGCATCCTTCCGAGGTCGCTAAAATGAGTACCCAGATTGTTGGGGGGCAAATAGCTTACAATTGTAAACCGCTTAGACACTCAAGGGTATGAAGCGGTATATAAATAAAGCTGTTTGTTTGTTTGTTTGTTTGTTTCCCGAAGGAATCAAGGCAGTTTACAAGGAGAAAAAAAAACAGTAAAATACAACAACCATAAAATATACATTTAAAAATGTAACCTACATCCCAATAATAAAAAAACCCAAAACAATATAAAATAACTTATACTAAAAATTAAGGTAGAAAATTAGAGCAAGAGCATCTGTGTCGCCCGGGTCCAGGAAGGGTTGCAGCTGGTGTATCAGCCGAAGCTTTTGAAAGATTGGAAACCCTTAATTGACTCTTTGAGAAAGAACTAAGGTGAAAAGGTGATTGGTTTTGACTATTACATTGGAACTTCAACATCCATGGGGGATTGGTTCAGGACCCTCTGTGGCTAGCAAAATCCACAGAAGCTCCAGTTCTTTATATAAAGGGAATTTACAGTATATAAAGCTATATCGCCACCCAATCTCTTCCACTCCATCTCCCCTGCGTGCACACTGAAGGCAGCTGCCACCACCATGCACATGCACAAATCCCAACCACCCTTCTCCACCATGACACTCACTTCCTTCTCTTCCTTTCTCACTCTCTGGACTGTGTACACTGCCATGTGCATGAGTCCCACCCAAACACTCACTTCTCTCTGCTCTATATACACACCAGAGGTAGCCACCACCATCGCCAGACAGCAGAGAGCAACAGAGGAAGTGAGTATCAGCGGAGGTTGGGGAGGGGAGGCTGGGGCTTTCACACCTGGTGGTTGCTGCCCATCCTCCCCTCCCCTCTCTTCCACCTCACTTCAATAACTTCTTTTCCTTAAGCAGGGGAGCCCCACAGAACAGCTTCCACCATTGTCCTCTCACAAGGCCATTGGGTAGAGTGGTGGAGAGATGGGATGTCCCACGGTATTTTTTGTGAGTTTTTTTTTTAAATGCGGTATTATTTTTTAATTGAATACTAATTGAATATTTAATTGAATATTAATTAAAAATTTGAAACTTTTAATTATTATTTTTTGATGCATAGTTGGATGAATCTGTAGATACAAAGCCTGTGGGTAGGGAGGGCCCACTGTAATTCAAGTTAAACTTATAGATGAAGTGTAGAAGTGTAGCATTTTATGTGACAAGGGAGGAGGTAGAAATGCAGGAGTTACTATACTACTGCAGAAAAGGTAGTTGAAAGACACTTATATATTGTTATAGCTTGTATTGTTTTTTAATGTATTTTTTGTATTTTGAATAATCCAGTTTAATATGTGTGCTTGTGTTTGGTGTATTAAAGTTTTAGTGACTACAGAATTTTAATCAATTTTGTAAAAAGAAGCTCAATCACTGTTACTGATGTGTCCTCTAGAATAATTTCAGTAGGTAAGAGAAATACTATCTCTCCTGCTCCCGTTTGTTCCCTGAATGGTCAACAGCTGCCAAAGGACATCAGATTCTGCCTGGCACATTGGTTGGTTGAGTCAGGACAGTTGCAGAAGCTGCAGGCAAGCAGACAGGTGGAACCAAGTTTGTGGTCCCCCTTCTTCCTCCATTGGGACCTGGCCGCTGAGATTCATTCTCTGTCTCTCTGTGTATCAGTAAGCATTATGGAGCTCCCTTTCCCTGCCATACCTAAATCATTTATATAACAAGTCAGAAATGCCTTCCAGATGTTTTGGACTATAGCTGTTACCATCTAGCATGACAAATGTTCACAAGCGATGGGTGTTGTGTTCCAAAACATCTAGAGATTTCCAGTTAGGAAAGACTGAACTATATGTTGATAGTATAGAGTTATTGGGGGGGGGGTGTGAATCCTGAACAAAGCTAGGCTAATCCAGATGCTAAGAAATAATGACAAGGCAGGAGGAATATCTGCCACTTTTCTTGTATATAGCACTCTGATACAAAGCATAAGGCTATAAATCTCATAAGGAATAGACAGTATGTTAAAAAAATATATAAGAGGAAAGCATTTTAAAAAACAAAACTTCTGCTTGTGCCCTAGAATATCACCAGCTACCAATTATGTTCCTTCAGTGGTTGTGGCATTATGCATCCAAATGATACAGCATTTATACAAAATGTAGTAGGTCTCTTCAAAACTCTACAATGGGATTATGGGCTCGATACATTATGCCCCAGACTTTAACAGAAGATATTTATCTGACTCATACAAGCTGATCATTTTAATTCAAGATTTTGGAGATTGAACCTGAGGCCTTTGGTATGTAAATATATCTGCTCCGTGCTCTACAAATGTATATCTATAGAATTGCTTTGTAAATGCAGACGTGTTGTTGTTGTTTTATACAACCAGATTCAGCAATCAGATAATGTAGCTGTAGTTTAGCAGTGTGTTTGCTTTTGTATACATTTGATTCATTTTCATTCCTTATTTGCAATGCTGAATAATGTTTTTGTGCTACAGAAATCAATTATCTACTGAACTCTGTTTACCTCCCTGCTTGCACACCCATGGTTTGGTTCAAGTTGTGCTTTCTAGAAAGTAGATTGCTTTGTGCTAAATGAATTATATAGATACATCTATGTGTGAGGGGAGAAAATACACTGGTTTTTTTTTTTTTTAGCTATAAACAAGACATTGCAAATAACAGATATAATTGGTGATGGATTTATTGTTGTCCTTGTGAGAGAAAAGATAGATGAAAGAACCATTTGTTTCAGCAGCAGTTTCAGTAATGAAGCTTTCAAGGGAAAAAAAAGTTCTGTCAGTGTGAACTGTCTCTGCTAAAATTACTCACTCACTCCTGTAGGGCAGATGCTCAATCTTTCTGTTTTCTACTTTCTGCCAGCCACTTCACTGCTCATATGTTTGGTGACTCTGTCTTTTTTTTCCAACCTGCGGAATCTCAAACTGGTATTGAATGTTAAAGCTGTATCTCTTTTAACCATTGTAACCTGCTTTGACTCATAGACTGGGGAAAAGGTGAGGAGATGATGATGATGATGGTGATGATGGTGATGATGACAAAACATTGTACAAAAAAGAACTGATCTCCTCAGTCCTAGGTGCATCTGAGATGGTAGGTGCATCTACACTGTAGAAATAAAGCAGTTTGGCATGACTTTAGATACTGTAATTCTAGCCTACTGTTTTACAAGTTGTTTAGCATTCTCTGCCAAAAAGTTCTGGTGACCCGCAAAACAACAAATCCTGGGAGTATGTAGGAGAAGGCCATGGTAATTAAAGGGATGTCAAACTACATTACTTCTACAATGTAAATACACCTGGTGTCAGGGCATCTGATGAATTGGCAGTATCTTTTTGACTCTGGACAAAGTGTTCAGTTTCTTTTTGGAAATGATCGTAGCTCTTGCAGCTAATAATGGTCAAGCTGGTGTTGAAATATACAGCAGTTGGTGCTGAAAGATTTACTACTATGCTAATTATTTAAGCTTTAGCTACACTTTGTGACCAAGATCCTTATCACACTATACTGTTATAGTGTTATTATTCACTTTAACTTCAATGGCAACATCATATGGTATCCTGGGATTTGCAGTTTAGCTAGGGGCATTTAAAATTCTTATCCAGAGAGCTCTTGGGTCTCACGAAACAACAGACCCCAGGATTCCACTGCAGTAGCATCACTAGGGCTACCCAATGTGGTAACTCAAAGTCAGCTCCCGCCCCCATTGATCTCCTCTTATACCACATCATACAGAATTATTAGTAATGATTTTATTCTAATGTTAGTCATATATCGTAATTCCTATACGTCACTGAAGGTAATGGTAATTGTTGTGACATAAACAATCAGCAAAATTAAAATCATATGCACAGCCTAAATGTATTTACATGCATATCCTTTCATGTGGTTAAAGTAAAAATTTGGTAAGATATAATTTAAAGAGCCAGGTGGCTTCACAGTGGCTTCCTGCTGGCTTGGAAGTGTGCATCATGTGTATGCTACGCTCCCAAGTCACAGGGAAGCCAGCATATTTTGCTGATCTGTTCTGGCCCTGTTTTGTCTAATTTGACCCATAGTGGGAATTCCTTCTTAGTAATTATATATAAGATCAGACTAGAGATAGGTTTGCAGCCATGCACAAAATAAAGTTTTGCATACATGAAAACATGGTGGATTAAAAGCCATTTAATTTACATTGTTGGGACAATCTGTTTGGTGGTGGGGAATCTCTGGTCACTACAGTAGCATTGCTTTTGTGTGTGTGTGTGTGTGTGTGTGTGTGTGTGTGTTGTGCAATTTTTTGTTTTTGTTTTTTTGAGCACTGCACTTCACATTCTGAAAGGTTCAGAATGTGGAAGAATTCAGCTAGTCATTTAAACCATATATTATAACTGTGAGTAATGAAAGAGAAATACTAAAGTGTTATAAAAATAATTTCAGCATCCACCTACTGCAGCTCTGATATGAATTAAAGTATGCTGTATCCAAGGTAGCAATCATAAAATAGAGAGAATGAAATATGCCAACGTGTGGCATTTGCAGTGGATGTGAGGTGTTATCTTCCCAGGCAGAGGCCAGGCAGTGTTAAAGTGTTGAGTGTGTCTATACAGAAGTTCTCTCTTTGTTTCCAGAGTTCTTGAATCAGATGACATTTTCATTTCCGTAAGTGGCAAATGAGATGTTTTGAACTGAAGTGTTTCACAACAGATTCTTTAATTTCTTCCCATCAGGATTGCACATTTGTGCTTCTAAGAGGTATACATAAACCGCACTTGTTTCATCTATACATACCCTGGGCATGTTCTCTCAGTGTTATAAATGACTTTCCATGACAAGTGTTTGCTTGTTTTGTTGTTTTGTTTTGTTGTTTTGTACCCCACAAGCTTTCCCTAGCCTCATAAAATCTCAGGACTCTCCATCTTTTTAGGCCTCCAGGAGCAGTTGAAACCTGATAGGAGTTGACTGAGTAAAATAAATAAATTCATGATTAAATTGTAATTTTCTTAAATAAAAAGGTACAAATTCATTTTTTTTAAAAAAAAAACTGATTGACTTAAGTTAGAATTTCAGCATGAACCTGATTCCAGATTTAAGTTATGAATTAATTGTGTTGTTAATTGCTGCTGACCTCCATTGTCCATGGGGAGAGATGGGTAAGAAATAATAATAATAATAATAATAATAATAATAATAATAATTAATAATATGCTGAGGAGTTGAAGATTCTATATTTCCTTGCTGGTTACCCAAAGCCTAGATTTGGGGGGGGGGGGGGGACTGCTTCTTAGTTTTTGGTGCATTTACAGCAGCTACTTAGTCCAGGGCCAGTCTGGAACATTAAACGCCAGATTGGCCCTGGACAGATCATACGCGTATGGATTAATAAATAAAAACTTTTTTAATATCCCGCTTTTCTGTTACCAAACAATCAAAGCGGCTTACATCTAAAATCATTCCAATATGCAATACATTGTACATATAATATCCTCATCCCCCCCGCAAAAGAATTACATAAACACATTAAATTTACCAGTTAAAATAAACTATTAATAATAAAATTGGATTCGGTTGGATTAAAATCAGGGTGATGCTGCATCGTTTTGCACACAGGCCAACCAGGTTGACATCACATTGGCCCACTGGCTCAGCCCCATTCCCCTCAGTGCCATTGCTGCAGCCTCACTAGCCAAGCAGCTCTCCATGAGAGCATACCCAGCATGCCAGCACCTCTGCTGTGGTCAGAACAGGGAACCCCACCATGTGATCAACAAGAAGGCAGTTGTTCTACCGCCTCCTTATGCACGAGGGAAGCTTTACATTGAACCCCTGCCTCTGAGGACGTGGCTGTAGAGGCAGCTCTTAACATATGCCACCCTCTTTCCCTGTGCTGCTCAGTACAGAGAAGTGGGGGGTAGCATGGCTTTTGGCACATGAACAATGGATCAGGTGAATCGGACATGATGAAGCTATAACTATGGCAAAAGAATCTGAGATCATTCTGGGGTTTCTGGGAAACATAGCACTTTTCCCCAACTTTGCTTAATTCAGAGCAAAGTTGGGTTAAAGGCCCAAAACTGTGGTACCTCCTTGGTAGTAGCTATATATCATGAAGACTTCCAGCCCTGGTTTTGAGGTGACTTTGCCATTTCCCCTCATTGTAGACAAGCACTAAGAACAGGTCCAGTGAAATGCATTTGGTTCAGTTTAAAAAAAAAATAGTAGTCTGATACAGGTCCTGCCCCAACCCACCTTTTTCTAAAATTAAAAGGTAGATGAGAAGGGAACTTAAAAATTCATGCAGCTGTTTCTTCTTTCTTAAGCTGAAAACAGAACTAGAGATGTGGGTACAATTGTAGATGGCATACTTTAGTTTCATTTTAGTAAGGCTTTTAGTGCAGGCATTTATTTTAAATTTACATGACAATTTAATATAAATTTAATTTTTCTCTTCCAACATAAATGTAATTCAATTGTTTTTATTTTTGTTTACTGATTATTAACTTGACACTTTAACCTATTTGTACTAATGTTCTTATTAGTAGGGAATAAGAAGCCCCTGGAACCTGCCAAAGCCCACCCCAAACCCTTTCAAAGCTTGAAGTTTGAATTTTCCACTTATTTTGCAACCACATGCTGTGGGGTTGAAAATGGTTCCACTACACCTATCTCTTGCCTATAATATATCCAGACCATCATAGTTCTCTCAAAGGTAACTGTCTTCCACACAGGTGATGAAAGGCTGGGATTCTTAAGAGTCTTATCTGGGACTGATGAGTAGTGATGTACACACCCACACTTATCTGACAGAGGAGCACAATTTGGTATAGAAGCCATATCTTTCCAATCTTCCTGTGGGTAGTCTGGGAAAAGAGAGATGTAGGATTGTCAGATGAAAAACGGGAGACCACTCCTATACCTCATACTGTATAATGGTTGTGTAGAAAAAGGAATTTGTGCAGGTGTTGTTTGTTGCCTTGTTGCATGACAAAAAAATGCCTGTTGAAATTCCCTTTTTTCTACAGTCCAAGAACACTCTCCTAGCAACCCCAAGGAAGAACCATTTGACCTAAAGCCTGTATGCACTGGCTGTAGTGTGTGTATTTGGAGTGTTGGCTCATGACCATTCACTCTGCTCCAATTATATCCCGCAATACTTGCTCACCTGCAGTAGTTAATCCAGATGAAGAATTGTATAATTGCATCTGCTAATGCAGACTAAAACCGTCATTTCACCTGTACATACAACTAGTGAGGGGACAAAAAACCCTCCTCTCTTCAGCAAACAAGCTATTTATAAAGTGTTAAGGACAATTACTCCAATTTAGATAATCTTGAGTTTGTGCTCATATGGCACATTTTAACTCTGGAGATCAGCATATCCTGAAAACAACAATCTGGTAACCATTTAGTATGGATGACAGTGACTCATTGCACCATTAACATGCTAGGCTCTTACTTTCCTTAAAAGCTGTATCTTTTCTCCGTTGTTATCTCTTCTGTCGGGGATTTCTATTCAGAGTTCCTACCAGGCACCATTTGTCTTGTTCTTTTCAAAACCCATTCCATTTACAAATATGTTAACTTAACCCTTAAGGTCTTATTGAAATGAAGCCTAAATCCACACATTCATTCAATGTTACATTTGCTTCTTTCTCCCTCTGCCCTCTGGCTTTTCCTCTCCCTCCCTCCCTCTGTAGTTTGGTTAGGGACTTGTCCTTGATAAATTTGTAAGACATTATATATATTTCTATATAAAATACTCCTGCTGCTATTATTACTAGCAATCATAAAACAGTAGTAAAGGTATTGGTGGTGGTGGTGATGGTGGTGGTGGTGGTGGTGGTGAGAGCAACAGATGCACCAATGGATCAGTTGTAAAGGGAGTACAAAAATCCAAAATCACCAGTAAGGTAAAACCTTATGCCAGAAGGTATGTAATGGTTTTGTCTATGTTGGTCATGGGCAAGTGTCAGAATGTCTCTCACACACACCCTTTCCTTTCAGATATTTCAGCTGTATGTTGTGTGTTTGTATTCAGTTATAGATCTTCATAATTAGCCGTGTAAAATTTTCTTTTCATGGGGTTCTCATAAAAGAAGGGAGACAAACAAAGCCTAGCTTTCTTGCCTATGTTCTTCATTCATCTTCTTATCTGCCCTATAGAATGACCATAGTTAGTCCAGTTTGTGGCCTTCCTGTCTATAGAAAAGTTTATGTGCATATGTGTAGAAGCAATAGCTCTCAAAAACTTAAGGTAGGAAGATAGAATGGAGATGAGAGAGAGAGAAGAATGCACTCTTGGCTCATGTGGGCCTTAATTCCTTTTCCCTTCAGCAATTCCAGGATGTGGGGATGGAATGCTGGAGGTGAGGTGAGACTTACCCATTGAACCTCTAGGCATTTGCCAACAACAACAACAACAACAACAACAACAACAACAATAGCAACTAGATGAAAGGGCATTTATGACCAGCTTCCTGCATAGAGGCAAGAGCTCCTAAATTAGAAACATGACTCACAGGGAAAAAAAAAGAATATATACTATACTCTTATTTTAAAATAAAATCTTGCAGCCTATTTTGCCTCCATTGGGGGTGGGACAGGTAGATTTAAATGAATTTCTGGCATCCAGAGCTTGTATTCATTTGACACTGATTCTCAAGGACATGATTGCTACGGTAGGGCTTCTTGGGTCCTTCAACTATATGTTTTGTTGCATCTTCTTGTATCACTAGGCAAGTAGAAGACTCTGAAGTATGGTGTTAAGGTTGAGAAGAACTGCTGTATGATACAACAACACTCTTAGCTCAAACGTTCTAAGAAACTCAATATTCAGATACAGATATATTCAGCACTTCAAAAGTCTGCTCCTCTATTATAAGTCTAATATCCTGCTTCATCCCAGCAACTCAGACCCTATGGATTTTACACAAAATCCTTGGCAGTGCCTTCCACAGAAGAGAAGATGCTTCTGTATTAATGTTTATTGAGTCTCCCTCAAACTGTAACAGGGTAATGGTAATGTCTGAATTATAATTGAATCAGAACTTAAGCCAAGATTGATGCTACATACAGTAGGACCTCTGTACCCATGGATTATTTATCCACATATTCAACTATACACTGTTTGCATTTTTAAAAAAGAAAGAAAGGAAGGAAACACACACACACACACACACAAAAATCAAATCTTGATTTTTCAATTTAATATAAGGGACACCATTTTATTACACCACTGCATTTAAAGGGACTTGAGTATCCACTGATTTTGGTATCCATAAGAGGTCCTGGAGCCAAACCCCAGCAGATAAAAAGGGCCAAATTTACTCTGTCCAAATTAAACTTCAATCTCTTTATTTCCCCCCATTTCCTCAAGTCAGCTGTTTGTGATACACAGAATGTTCCAAAATATTCAGTTGCAAGCAAGCCATGGTGCTTTCGCAGCAACTGCCAAGTTCAGTATGTTCTGTTTGGTGAACAGTCATTTCTTCTTTATTATTTATTAACCCAACAGCTCCTTGAACATGAAAATTTGATAGCCTAGTAAAATGTAGATAAGTAAACGATAAATAATGATTTTTGGTATTACAATATGCCCCATCTGATTTGGAAATGAAAATAAGCCTATACTGTTCCATTTCTTATATATGATTGGGTAAAACTGGGGTATACCCATTTTGATCCAATGCTATGAAACTTGCCTTCTCATCTATGGATGAGATGTATGTTAACAGCAAGTTTCCAATGATGGCTGGAGTCATTAGTGAATGATGTTGGTATAAGCTGGATTCACACCATCACAATTCATGTTTCTGTTTTTTTTGGTGGAGGTCAGAATTCTGTTCTGTAGAATTATTAATTCCCCTCCCCCAGTTCCTCTTGTAAGATGTGGCCTTTTCCCCCTCAATGTGGCCATTTCTGTGTTGTCTGAAAGTGAGAGGATGAGTCAGAATCTGTCCAACTGTTTTCCTGTAACTGGAAATGATGCAACAATATTATGTGCAGAAACCTCCCGAAGACCTTCATAAAGCATGTCTCAGAGGTAGCACCACTGAGCCAATAACAGGTCTTTGAGCCAATGAAGAACACAGTTGACATGCCCACCTGTGAGATCAATAACAACTAATAGAAGAGACCACTTCTGTGACCACACTATGATCAAGATCCTGTACCAAACAGGTGAAGTACAATGCTCCACTCACTCAGTTCTATATCCTCTCTCCAACTGGCAACTGTCAAGGAGAGGCTACTGCTGCTTCCTGGAGGGGAGTAGAGAGGCAATTTCAAGGAGGAACTTGTGGCTAATCCTATGGTGTATCTATACTGGAGAAATAACGCAGTTTGACACCAGTTTAGCTGCCATAGCTCCATCCTACAGAATGGAACATTCTTTGGCACAGAAGGTTAAAGACCTTGAGAAACTAAAAATCCCAGAATTCCATACGATTGCACTGAAGCTCTTAAGGTTGTATCAAACTGCATGGTTTCTACAGTGGAGATGCACCCTTGGCTGTTGAGGAGAAAGAAATGAGGATGCACTTCTGGTTGGAGTACACTGTCGTTCCCCTTGGAACCAAAATGAGCCTCCTTTGCTTCCCACCAGTAAGTTCTTGCAGTGTTGGGCAGCAGCTGCTAGGAGGTAGGTTTTGGACAAATGACACAGGGCTAAAGCATAGTCCCCTTGTGCTCCATCTAAAAAGAGACAAAGGCTCATCGAATCCACACTTATGTGTATGCACATCACCAACAGTGTAGCCAAGAGCCTAGTTGGGGAATTTTACTATTAGCTCAAATTGCGAGATGAGTTGGCTACGATACTCTTGCGGGATTTTCTCCCGTTGTGTATACCAAGAGGCCGGGTTTCCAAGGAATTCAGCAGAGACAGGCTTGTCTAATTAATGTCCAATTTATTAAAGAGAAAGACACTCACGCAATACACTTACACACACACACACATACGAGGCTCAGGAAGATCAGTGGTTAGCGTTGGAAATAGGTTTGAGGCTGGACTAATGGTGATGCTTACCCAAAGCGTAAATTCTCCTCGGGGATCCGAATGAGACAGTGATTTCTGGGACAAGTCTGTTCCGCAACCTGGGTGTGAACAGCTCTTGTCGGTGTCCAGTTCAGAGATCAGACTGACGTGGAGTATGCAGACCTCCAGACTGGTACACTGAGGGCCCAAAACTAGGGGTTTATATAGGGAAAATATCCCCTCTGGCAAAGGTGTTTAATTCTGGGCTGATTGCTTGTACAATAGGGTCTGATAGACTCGAAGGGATTAATCCTTTGTAATTATCACCTGGAGAGGATGTCTCAAAGCTCCCCGGATTATGAGGAGATGCTCCAGGAGGGCAGACATTACACCTCCAAATTGATCAGATTATAATCTGAGGCGACTCCCTTTGACTATCTGGTGATAGTATGTGTCTGAGAGGATGTGTCCACTATACTCTAATCCTCTTTTTCCTGTTTGACCAGTCTTTTCTGGTCTGGCCAATTTCCAGGCTTGACCAGCAACCAGGGTTCATCTAGGGGTCATATAAATGTATATCATTTATGCCATGATTTTATACAGAGCACTATGGATAACATCTCCCCCCCCCCTCGAGAGCTTTCAGACCCGTTGTAACAAGGGGATGGATGCTCTCGAAATAAACCTTTGCCATAGAAAATTTTGGGGTGTCAATTTGGAGGGGGATTCTTGCCAAGGGAAGCATGACCACTAGTGTTTTAATGGTAGGGGACAGTGAGTATTTGTTCAGGAACCCATTCATACACATCACTCACTCACAAAGGAAACATAAAGCAAAAAAGAATATGAAAGAGAAACATAAGCATCAATAAAAGCATACACTACGCAATGAAAAAGCAGTTGTCCATCAATATGGGTTTGATGTAGATTGCATTCAATATGCAATATGAAAAGGCATAGTCCAATGTGTATCTGAGTCCAGATGTTCAGGGATTTGGAGACCAATGACTGAGAGAGTAAATGCAACATGAGTCCAAAACAGTTTGCATAATAATATGGATGAAGAATTCACTTGGGAATGGTTATGAATGTCCCTTTTAGAGTCTTTGGGGGTACGTCTGGGAATACAGGCATATAGATGTACTGGGGGGGACAGTGGTGTGTAGATTGCTTGCAGAGAACAATTCCCTTGCAAGCAGTGTCCAAGTGGCTGTAGACTTTGTGGATGCGGGCAGTATGGTAGTGATGGAGGACAAGCCACTGTTGGCGTCTGGAGAGGCAGAATCTCAGTGTAGGATCATTGAGGACAGTTGGTAACAGGAGGAGTAGAAGACACCGACTGTGTCTCGAAGCAATCTGCATGGCATGGAGGACATCTCTGGAAGATGAGGGCATGATAGTCTCTACCCTGGAATGGGGAGCCTCTGGTGGACTGGAGGACAGCTTGGAGGACCTGACATCCCAATTGGCATCTGCAGGGTCCAGTCCGGTTCACTTCAGACTGTTGGGGGCTTACCTTCCCCATGGAGAATTTTTAGAGGACAGAGCCAAGACGGAATAAAGTTTACATGCTGTAGAGCGAAGGGAGACAGATTCCTCCCCCCCCCCCCCCGGTCTCCGAGAGAGGCTAAGGAATGCATGGCATAGAGATTGCCTGAGTTTAGAGTGTCTAGAAGAATCATCACCAAAAAGAAACAAACAAACATGCATATGTATTCCTTATATGTATATCACCATCACCATAAAGATGCATGCAAGAGACGTACACATCTATAACTACACTAAATACATGCACGCTAAAATCTATTTTGAGGGCTTAAGGCCCTGGCTCTAACAACTTCAACAAACTCATTTTGGGCTGAGAGAGTGTGACTGCCGCACCATCTCTCTGCCCAGTCACTTACTTGCTGCGATAGCGAGGCCCTGCTCTTCCAGCCCCGATAAGGCAATTGGCTGGTTTAGGTCAGGTGGGGCCAGCGCATGAGCGCATTGGCTGTTCTACTTTTGGGCGCTGCGTCAATTTGGATATCACCGCCCCGGGCTGGGGTATGCTGGGAAAATATGCAAAGTGGGTGCTAAAGCTGGACAAAGGGACATACAGCCGCCCATTAAACCATTTTTGAGTGGAGAAAATCTCGAGTCCAGATGGCTTGGGGTTCAAGGATAGGGGTGATGAACTCAGGATTTTGGGTCTCCCTGACCTAGGAGGTAGTGTGAATTAGTGGGGTCAGTTGGGTGCCTTGGGATTCGTTGCTCCGTCGGAGCCCTCATAAGGGGGCTACCGACATGCTGATTAAGTTCGGCATCCTTGGTGGTGCGACAGTGTGCAATGCCAAGGGCGTTTCCTGCTGGCCCTCCCAGGTGAGCCATCTCATGAGATGTCCCACCGGGCGTGCCGACCCGCCCTAGCATTACTTTGTCATAGTGGCCCACCTCCAAGGATGCTGAACTAGCTCAGCCTGCACACACAAGAAAAGGGGTGGGGGAGAATTCCCCCACTCCACATACTGGTCAAAGGAAAGATTTAGAATTTAAAAAAAAAAGGAGCATGTCTCTGTTTCTCCCTTGTTATCTCTAGTGAATCGACCTGGTCCAGGCAGCTGGGCCGGTCGTATGCAAATTTGGGGGGTTGTGCTGACATGCCTCCGGTGCTGGCTATTGGTTGTGTGCTGGGTAGTATGCAGATCCAGCGGCCGCAAGTCGACTCACTCTCATATGAAGAGCAGTTCGTGAAAATGAGGTTCCCTTCTGCTGAGGGGCTAACTTCATAGCGCTCCTGTTACTGGAGCTGTGCTGAGGCAGAAAGCAGTCTTCCTTGGCACTGATGCCAGATGTCACTAGGGTGGTCTCTCCTTGCCAGCTGACCTGTCTTAGCGAGCCGGCAAAACAGCCCTGTGGCACCCCCAAGGATGACAACTTTCTACCTCACTCCAAAAGGTGGGGGGGACCCCCCCCTGCCTTGCTGAATGGTTAAAAGGAGACTGAAGCGGTGAGGGGGAGCAGCTTGGCTGCCAGTTTAGTAAATGGACTGCTGGTGTGGCCTGGTGGCCTGTGAGGGAAGATCTAGTTCTCCCCGGAGGGCTCTAAGTTCAGCCATCTGCCTCCGCACTATCTCCAAGCCTGACCAATTATTTTGGGCACCTTAAGGGTAAATAAACATTCCTTGAAAGAAAACAATGAAAATAAACAAGAGCAGCCCAGGAGACACAATTTTAACTTTGGCAAAATTTCTAACCATTGGGCTTGCTGATCAGCCGAAAGAAAAAGGCAAAAGAAAAACAACAGTACTTAACAGCATTGTAAAGTAATGTGCCTGGAAATAAAATTCAAAACAAAAGAAAGTCACACCAGCAGGTGACTTTAGCCACTAAGCCTTCTGGTAACAACAACACATGTAAAAAGACTTATGAATCAAAAAGGCTAAACACTGATAGCCAAAAGGTGCAATGCAAAACAAAGGGTATTGCCTTGAAATTCAGAGGGCTAACAGCAAAAATAAAACAAGAAAAATGAGATGCCAGAGCTACTTTTTGGGCTGAGAGAGTGTGGCTTTCACTCTGTCTCAAAGTCACAAGAGGGAAAAATGAACAGAAAACAACACAAAAATAAGTCTCCACTGGAAATGGATGGAGCGTGGAGCAGGGTGCTAGGAAGCACAATATAAAGACACATGAAACAAAAAGTTCTGAGAACATGGCCTTGTGGAAGAAAACTATTTGGTATCATGATCCTAGTCTCTGAGCATGTGCAGAGAGCAAAGCAAAAACCTGCAGGAGGCACTGTGATAACACTCACAGCGAAGGAGGAACAGAGAACAAAGCCTGCCATGAAAAATCCACCCTTCTCCAGTTGTGGAGAGGAAGATAGCTCCTGAGCATGTGGAGAGTACAAGCAGAAGCAACAACGTGGGACCGACAGGGGATGCTGGGCGGCCTCTGAGCATATAAAGAGAGCAAACAAACAGAAACAGGAAACTACAGCTTAAACCTCATGCAGTTCCAAGCTCATGACAGAGACAAACTCTGGGTCCCGACCATGTGTTTCCTCAAGAATTGGGCGATATCCAAAAGACAAAATTCTACCATCACAAACTAACACTAAAGAAAAGACAAAAGGGACTGATGACTGTAGCCCAATTCAAGTGAGCTTGTGTTCAGAGGTGGAAAGGATTAGCCTCTGAGCTCGAGCAGAGTGCAAACTGCTATACTGTCTGAAACCACAAAACACATAGAATGACAATCTTGACTACACAAAACTATGCCAAGAAACTCAAAAGAGACCTATAAAAACAAATACAAGGGAGAATGGATTTGAAGCCACACCCGCAGTGAATTTTAAAATTCCAAATTACTTTCATGGAAACAGGGGTGCCACAAACAACTTGAGTCTGCAGCTTTGAACTATGGGTTCGGTATGGCATCTGAGCACATGCAGAGTGCCAAAAGCAAATAGTGAGGCACATCTCAGTTTCTGTCTTGCAAAGCAGCAGAAAGAGGAGGGGAATGTCTTCCCTCCCAAGCTTCCTATGCTATCTTCCCTTAATTTGGAAATTCCTTACTCAATTTGGAAACTTTTGCTGAATCTCTTTATCCATTTGCCCCATGGGCACAGAGGAGAGAGAAAAATACAAAAACACAAACTGGAACTGCTGAATGGGGGCACAGCACTGGTGGGGAGCAATCAGTCTCTCCTCATTTTTAAACAGCCAATTCTCAATCTAGGAGGATCAAGGAATGCAGGACATCACCTTATGTTCCCATCCTCTCATCTCTGTTTAAAATCACACCAAGGTGAAACAAGGACAATTTGCCATAATCAGGGTGATGGGCTTTGCAACTCCCTTGCCCATGATCCGGTTTTCTTGGCTTTTAACAGCCAAGTCTCCATGAATCTGCAGTTTTGTGCAAACCAGACTTAAAGGAGAGGGGAAAAGAAAATTTCGTTTTCTACTCTCACACAATTCTATGCACATGCTTAAAATATCTTCAGGGTTTTATGTCTTTCTAAAGGGCAGTCTCTAAGATTCCTTTACGAATGCTACCTTCTGGGTCTGAGGCTGAGACAGTGTCGCTCACCTCTTGGTCCAGGGGCTGGGCTGTGACTGAGGCAATGTTATTTGTTCTAGGAACACATCTCCCACTGCCTTTCCAATGTAAACCTCGGGGATGGGATGAATGACCTCTAGGGTTCCCTTTCTGTGGCATGCCTGACTGGGAAGGTTTGCAATGCTTGGGGTTTTCTGGTTGAATCCATGCCACGTTTCCTGGGGTTTTTACCCTCTTGGCCCCTGGGTGCTCATATGGAGCGTGACCATTATCCTCCTGCTTGCGGACAGTAGTCCGACTTGCAGCAGGGGTGTTTCTGGAAGGAAGGAAGACATTTTTCCTTCGATGTGGGCTATGAGGGTTTGCCTTTCTGAGGTTTGTGGGGCTGTTGCTGGTTTCTGGCCCTTGAGGCTGAGGGGAAGGGACCCTCTCAAGAGTCTCTGGGAGCTGTTGTCTCTTAGGGAGACTGGGAGCCTTGGAAGTCTCCATTTCCCTTTGAGTGGGGCTTTTAGGAGGACCTGGGAAGTGTCTTCTTGGGAAACTCTCCCTATTCTTCTTTTTGTTCTCCCTTCTTATGGCCTGAGCTTTTTCTTTCCTTTTTGCTACCTTTAAGCGGAACTCACGTGAAAGACACTTTAACTTTCCTAAACAAGTGTCCAGCCCCTCATATGATGTTGTTTCTAAGCGGTCCAAAACCTCCTTGCTTTTGGGATGAAGTCCATTATATAGCTCACTGATAAAATCCATCTTCCTTTCCCCAGAAGGAAAACCTATCTTAGCCAGCAACTTCTTTCTGGCAAGGTATGCCTCTGGATCCTCATTTGTTCTTTGTTCCTGTTCATAATATAGATCCCAAGCCTGTTTTCCTGGCCACAAGAGGCTCAAAATGTGGCTCATCCAAGGGTATCTTCCTATGGACAGAAGATCCCAACACATCACTGTTTCCTCTAGTTTATTTCTGTCTAAAGGAGACATACAGAATCTGGCAATCTGGGTCAAATGGAAGCCATTAGCTGATGGTAGGAGGCTATTTGCAGCTCGCAACATCCAAGTGATGGAAGTTTCCTGATTCAAGGGACCTAACACTTCTGCCATTGCACGAACTTCTGAGATGGGAAAAGGGGCTGGTTCTTGTTTGCATGATTCTTCCAATTTTTGGATTCTGTTTAAAGCATCCTTAAGGGAGGCTGCCAGATGGGAATTCTTTGCCTTGAGGTGGTTGATTTGGGCTGCCAGCTCTCTTTCCATTTTAGTAGGGGGGGGGGGCTTGGAATCTTGAGAACTTTCTGAGCAGGGAACTGGGACCTGGCTGTCCTTTTCTTTGGAGGATCGCCTCCCAAGTCTGTTGCAAAACACTTCTATGTGATGGGCTCTGGGTTTAGACCCAATGTCAGCCCGAGTTGGTGGGAACCTTAAAAGGTTTTTCCACTGTGGAGCTTGGGTTAAAACCACTTGCTCCAAATTAAAGCGACCAAGACCCTTTAAGAAGCTTCTTGGTCTTTTCTTCCCTTCTCTGCTGAGGGAGAAGTTCAAAGCCAGGCAACCTCTAGGGTTCTGACTTTTAGGGTTTTTCCTCTATACTACCCTCCAAAAATTACTGTTGGAGAGCAGAGCCAAATGTCCAGGGAAATAGCTAAGCCCTGATCTTTGGAGGGAAACTGGCTATTCTTTCCCTCCGCTTGCTTCCAATCCTTCAAAACACAGAGGTGACAGGCTGGGGTTAAAACCTGCAGCCAGATGGGGTGTTCCTTAAAAGGCACACAAGAAAGAAGGCTCAGGGTTTTAAACCCACTGAGCTGGATGAGCTGAGACCTTAAGAGGTATACCCATAGGGGAAGCTAGGAGTTAAAACCCTCTGGCTTCAAACAGAACATGCCAAGACCTTAAGGGTTCCTTGGCTCTTCTGCCTTGATGCACCTTTCTGCAGCTAGCTGTGCTTCTTCCATTTCAAGTCCTGTTCTAGGAGGGGGGATCTTATTCTCTCCCAGCGGGTATAGGAAACCTTTCCTTATGGTCTCCCACGGACTTCTACCCGTGAACCTATTCTCTGCCTTTGCACAGAGCTATGGTTCCGTGTGCCTTTCTGGGGCACCCACAGAACCTTTTTGCTGAACCCCTGGGAACCTTTGTGATTCCCCTGGATTCCTATCCTGGTCGGCTCCAAATCCTTGTGGAGAGCCTATCCTGGTCGGCTCCAAATCCTTGCGGAGAGCCTATCCTGGTCGGCTCCAAATCCTTACGGAGAGCCTATCCTGGTCGGCTCCAAATCCTTACGGAGAGCCTATCCTGGTTGTTGTTATCCTGGTCGGCTCCAAATCCTTACGGAGAGCCTATCAAACTCTGGGTCAGGGCTACCACCCAATTCACGCGAGGGTCCTGCGCTACGGCCGTGAGCGTCTTACAAGTTGTCCTCCGCTTAGACCCAGCAAAAGTCGGTGAAGGGCACTACTTCACTTTCACTAGGGAGTTTGAAGTACTGCTGCGCTACTCAGTGCAGCCTGTCCAGCAATACTCAAACGGGGGCCCCTAGCTAGACTCCTGCCTGAGTTTTCCTGTCCTGGTTGGCTCCAAATCCTTACGGGGAGCCTATCCTTTTTCCTCCCTTGCGCAAGGATTTACGGCCTCCGGTCAGGGACGTCTACTGCCTTCGCCTACCTCACTCGTCCAAGGGGGATTACCTGTATGACCAAGAGCACCCCTGTTGGAGCTGCTCCCACCCTTGCGCCTTGGCTTCAGGTCAAGGACCCTCTCCTTACCCTAGCCCGCCCGTCCAAGGGGGATTTTTAACTGTGGGGAATTTTGTGTGTGGACACGGGGGTGGTTTATGGAACCTGGGCAGAACCTATTCCTGCACTCCCACCCGCCAGAAAATAACAAAAAGGGCGTCGGGAAAGACCTACTCCGACTTCACGCCCAAGGGTAGCCGTACGTTCCCCTCCGGATTGCTCGCGCCTAGCCGGCTGAAGAGCGTACGACCAAAGACAGAAAGGGGGATAGCCACCCACGACAGTCCTTTTGCCCTTATGGCCTTTCACACAAGAAACACAATCACACAGCTTCCTATTTATCTCTGCGTCTGCAGCAATTCCTTTTGAATTCCCGTTCTCTCTACGTTCCGAAATCTGCACAGTCCGATTGCGCGGTCGGAGTGTTCAGATTTCGGGGGAGGTACTTGCCCGCATTCTCCACCAATTGTAGCCAAGAGCCTAGTTGGGGAATTTTACTATTAGCTCAAATTGCGAGATGAGTTGGCTACGATACTCTTGCGGGATTTTCTCCCGTTGTGTATACCAAGAGGCCGGGTTTCCAAGGAATTCAGCAGAGACAGGCTTGTCTAATTAATGTCCAATTTATTAAAGAGAAAGACACTCACGCAATACACTTACACACACACACACATACGAGGCTCAGGAAGATCAGTGGTTAGCGTTGGAAATAGGTTTGAGGCTGGACTAATGGTGATGCTTACCCAAAGCGTAAATTCTCCTCGGGGATCCGAATGAGACAGTGATTTCTGGGACAAGTCTGTTCCGCAACCTGGGTGTGAACAGCTCTTGTCGGTGTCCAGTTCAGAGATCAGACTGACGTGGAGTATGCAGACCTCCAGACTGGCACACTGAGGGCCCAAAACTAGGGGTTTATATAGGGAAAATATCCCCTCTGGCAAAGGTGTTTAATTCTGGGCTGATTGCTTGTACAATAGGGTCTGATAGACTCGAAGGGATTAATCCTTTGTAATTATCACCTGGAGAGGATGTCTCAAAGCTCCCCGGATTATGAGGAGATGCTCCAGGAGGGCAGACATTACACCTCCAAATTGATCAGATTATAATCTGAGGCGACTCCCTTTGACTATCTGGTGATAGTATGTGTCTGAGAGGATGTGTCCACTATACTCTAATCCTCTTTTTCCTGTTTGACCAGTCTTTTCTGGTCTGGCCAATTTCCAGGCTTGACCAGCAACCAGGGTTCATCTAGGGGTCATATAAATGTATATCATTTATGCCATGATTTTATACAGAGCACTATGGATAACAACAGGACACCCATCCATATTTCACTAAACACACCTTCAAACTACTTTCCCATATTCAGGGGAGACACTTGTCTGAAACAGAAATAGATGACCAGTCAGGACAAGAAAGGCTATCTTAGAGAAGGAAGGAAGAGAGAGCAAGGGTTATGAAAAGTGAAGTGGTGACAGTAACCTAAAGAAACTGTTCTGTGCTGTTTCAGCTTCCAAAGCAGGAGTAGTGGAAGTAACCGTGCAGAAAAAAGAGCATCCATCAGCAAAGTTCAAAAGGCTATTCAGGCAGCTGCTTCCACATTTGCTGGAGAGGATCACATTTGGGAATCCCGCTGAGGAATCTCTTGATAGATGGTGCACTGAGTTCAGAAAACCTAATGCATTTATAGTCTTTCACAACAATACTATAGATCTGAATTATTCTGGAATGATTCCCCCCCCCCATTGCCTTTTTTTTTCCAGCCTGGCAAAAAGTGCAGGTATCGCATCCTCCAAGTAATACTTGTAAGAACACTAGAAACCTCCGGGCTCTCCATAGGCAATCAATAATTAAATCCATGTTGCTTTGACTGATATAGGAAACTGACAGAGATTAGGTCTGTACAATTCCAGTGGCATACTGGTAGTATAGCAGGCGGAGACACTTCCATGTAAATTTAAATTTAAAATATGCTGAGAAACATCAAATGTGTTTTTTCTGAGTGTGCTAGATCTTGCTGGCCATTCTTTCTAGACAAAATAGGGATCTTTCCAGTCAAGGTGGTCATGACAACATACAAAATGGAGGCACATTTGTTCCTTTGGCATCATAGCACTTTCCTAAGGCTCTGTTCCTGTCTCACTCTGGAACTAACCTAGTCATACATAATTGTTTATTAGGGCATGAAAGAGTATTTCCCAGATGCTCTGTTTCCCAGAGAATAGAACGTTAAGTAATCAGTTACAATTATATTCCAAGGCCTCTGAAGTAGTTACTATCAGAGTTTGTAGTAGGAGGCTCTGCCAATGAAAGTAGATTGTACTTGTTCTGGATACACATTATGCAGCTTAACTAAGGGCCTTTTCACATTACATAATCATAGCAATATGATTCCATTTTAACAGCCTTGGCTGCATCTTACGGAGTCTTGGGATATCGTAGTTTGGTAGGTAGAGCTCTCTACATGAGAATTGTAAATACCCATCCCAAATTCCAAATCACAGAATTACATAGGATATTGCTATGGCAGTTACAGTGGAATCATAGTGCTATAATTCTGTAGCATGAAAGTCCTAGGTCAAAGGCCAGCTTCCTGTGTTTATATGTTACCTTGTTAATGTGGAATTGCTTCTCTGAGAGCTCATCTTTGACACTAGGAGGCAGCATGAAACCTTTCTATTCTCATAGATATGTAGAGGTTGAGGCTGCAGAGTTTATTGGGAATAAGTCCCAGTGAATTCAATGGGGGTGGTGGTGCATTTCTACATAAGTATACAGGATTGGGCTTGTCATTAGTAAATGGAAATAAACTTCCTGTTTTAAAATGTATTTGTATAGTAAAGAGATTAAAACCTGATTTTACATGATGTGTGCATTTTGTGTGTCAGATTTGAATGAAAGAGCAAATACAGTTTTAAACGTACCTGAATCTGTTTTCTTTGGCTTTTTGAATGGCTCAAAATTAAGGTTCTTCAATATACCACCCTTACAATATAGCACAAATGTTTGAAAGGAAAATGATTCTAAAAATGACTGCACAATCAAATATAAAGCATATTCATTGAGATGAGAGACAATATAGTGTAAAGCAAAAGAGGCTATAAAAACAATAATATAAAATTATGAGGTAGTTGTAATAGTAACAGTTGCAGAGCAACCATTTAAGCTGTTACAAGGTGGCTATCAAATAATGCAATGGCACTGAAGTATGGATAACAAACAGAATATAATCAGCCAATAACTTCTCTCTCTCTCTGGCTTTTCTTCGCTAACGAAGATTCAGGAAGGACTTTTCCCACGCTTACTACAAGCGCGTTGATGACTAAAAAGGCCGATCCGAGATAAGCAAGTCCGGTTACAGAAGGCACAGCAGAAAGTCTTCTTGGGTGATGTTTCCAAGTTGTGGTTCTTTCTGCGTTGTCGTTTCTCTTCGAGACTTGTTCGGCGTGAGTTCTCAAAAGAGGCTGCAGCATTGTGGATAGTGTGTCTCCATGCCTCCCGATGTGAGGCCAGGGCAGACCATTGTTGGTGATCAATTTGGCCAAGCTTGAGATGTTGTTTCAGGGAGTCCTTGTATCTCTTCTTTGGGGCGCCCCTCTTTTGCTGACCCGTGGCGAGTTCCCCGTAGAGTACTATTTTGGGGAGGCGGTGGTCCTCCATCCTGGAAACATGCCCTGCCCAGCGCAGCTGCGTTTTCAGTAGCATGGCCTCAATGCTGGTGATCCCTGCTTGCTCCAGGACAGCAACATTCGTCACATAGTCATTCCAGTGTATATTTAGGATTGTGCATAGACAGCGCTGATGAAAGCGTTCAAGGAGTCGTAGATGTTGGCGATAGGTGACCCATGATTCAGACCCATAGAGGAGAATGGACAGTACAATGGCTCTGTACACACTGATTTTGGTGCTTTGCCTCAGGTGTTTGTTTCTCAAGACTCTTTTGTGAAGCCTTCCGAATGCACTATATGCCTTTGCTAATCTGTGATCGATCTCTTCGTCAATCTTGGCATCTGAGGAGATGATACTTCCCAGGTAGGTGAACTCCTGTACGGACTTAAGTATAGATTTGCTGATGGTGACGTGGGGGTGATAGTGCTCTTCCTGTGGTGCAGGCTGGTAGAGGACTTCCGTTTTCTTCAGGCTGACTTCCAGACCAAACAGCTCTGCAACTGTTGGAAAGGAGGATGTTAAGCACTGCAGAGCTGCTTCTGTATGGGCAACAAGGGCAGCATTGTCAGCGAAAAGCAGCTCATGTACTAGATAGTTTAGAGTCTTTGTGCGAGCCTTCAGACGGCTTAAGTTAAACAAGCTACCATCAGTACGGTAACGTATATAGATGCCATCTTCTTCTTCGAGATCTGCCGTAGCCCTTTGGAGCATCATGCTGAAGAAGACTGTAAATAGAGTTGGAGCGAGAACACAGCCTTGTTTCACACCATTAGTTATTAGAAAGGGCTAATCAATAATCATTAGTTATTACAAGGTGGCTATCAAATAATGAAATGGCACTGAAGTATGGATAACAAACAGAATATAATCAGCAAATAACTTAAAACTTTGTTATAGACACACACACACCACTTTTCTAACATTAAGACCAAAAGCTCTGGATAAAAAGCTTATTAAATTGCCAAAGATTAAATGGTAGCAGGGGTCTCAGGGGGAAAAAATGACAGTGAGACACATGGACAGGTAACACAGTAAGGGAAGTTATATCTATGGGTATAAAATGATTACATATTGTCAGACAAATGCCATCTACAATATGGTGCTGTATTTACCTCTGCCTTCCTCTACATGAGCTGCAGGCAGTGTGGTGACACTGAAAGTGGGGTGGGGAGGAAGTATCATTTGTGAACACAGTGCATATTAACAATTAAAAAAAATGAAAGGTGTATTTACCAAATTATTATTAATTATTATTATTATTATTATTATTATTTTCTTATAATCCTGTTTCTACCTTTTCCCCAACATAGGGACACAAGGCGTCAAACAACATATTTACATCAATACAATTTAAAAACTGTACAACATTTAAAATGTATACTAAAATTTAAAAACAATTATACCATTTTAAAAGTTAAAACAGTTATGAGTTAAAATCTAATGTTATAATACAAACATTAAAATTTAAATAGCACAACATTCCCAGACTTTATCAATTTGTGAAGTCCTGCCAACACAAGTACCATTGATGCATTTGAATATGTAAGCACTGCAGTGCCATTACTCTTGACGTTAATGCTATAACAATGATATGCTAACCATAGGGATTTTTTTCTTAGGATTTTATCACACAAGGCTGCCAAAGTGGAATGATAGCAGGATAGTAGCGTCTGTGGGCGTATCTTATAACACAATGCCATATCTGTCCTGTATTTGCTTCATCTTTCATCAGTTCCCGGCATGCTCCTTTTAATTGATGGGCAAATCCTGCCAATGCCTCTCAATCATACTGCCTTTCCACTATTGATGCATGTGTGTTAGTTTCCTCCTGCTGCAGTTCTGATATGCAGATGGTCAAATACTGTATGTGGGTGTGATTATGTTCCTCGCCTGCTCTCCTATCTCCCCCTTGCTGTTCCCAAGCAGGTTGTTTTTTCTTTTATTTTTTTTCCAACGTATTTTCTTTTTAAAACTTAATCAATCGCTATGACTGCACAACTGAAAATAAATAATAATAGTAAAAATATGGACCAAAAGTCATGCTGAGAAGGGCATAGGTGATGAAGGATGGCATGCAGAAGGCATCCTGTTTACTCAAAAGTAACTCTCCTTGCCTTCAGTGGACACTAGTTTAAAGTAACTGCATAACAATATGCTCACATGGGCACATTTGAGACTGATCAAAAAGCTCCCTTATTTTATCAAATTGAGGGCATGTCTAAACCAACATGGACCTTGGCAGTTTTGACTAGAATTTCTTCTTTATATACTTAATGGGCTTCTTTCCTTGTCGCTGGGAGTGTGGCTGTCAGCATGAATCAGCTGCTGTTCTGGATGATGCAGCCATTCTTCATGCCACTGCCAGAAACAGGTTGTTGTTGTTTTCTGAAAGCAAATCCAGGGCCAGAGCATTTGACAAAACTCTTAGGACAGGCTAAGCTTTTAAAGGTAAAAAAGACCACAGAAAATAGCACTGGAAATATATGCTGCTACCTTAAAGGCATTTCTTGAACATAGATTTCCTTCTGCGGTTGAAACACAACAACAAACATGCCCTTTAACATTTCCAAGATCAGAAGAAAGGAAAGAGAAGATCATATTAGACATTTAGCAAGCTCTTTCTCCTTCCACTGAATTTCTATCACTGGACTTTCCCCTAGTATTGTGTGTTTGTGGTGAGTGTTTGCTAACAGTTTGTATAAGAAAGGAAAGTTTTAAAAGGTTTGAGTAATGAGGTATGAAATTACAGAGAAGGGGGGAAGTAACCTTCAGTAAACAAAAATATTTCCCCACCCAGCACAAGCGTAGCTGTCTGTTTCAAGTAAGTTCAGACATCACAAAATCATCCTAAATTGGTTTGCACCTTACTAAATGCAAAATTGCTCTGGGCTTTTTCTTGGCTCATTTAAAGGCGTTTGGCACTAAAATACAGAACAACCGTATAAGTATCTGAACAGCCTGTAGTTATATTTCTAGCAACACAGGCTCCAAACCCCATATTCTCCAATATAAGGGTGAGGGTATACATGACTCCCCTCATACATTGAATAGTACACAGAGAAGCTGAAGAGGCTAGGCCAAATACCACTATTGCTGAGTACTGTCACCATGCCCCTCATATCTTCCAATTCCACTCTTTTGACTGCTTTTAAAATCCCCCAGTTTCTCTCCCTCCTCCCACTTTCTCTTCAGTTTACTTCAATTGCTGCAAACTTAGTCAAAGTTCAAAAACAGTTTGCACACCATTAGCAACTGGGAGAGGAGAAGCAGAATCTGTTCCTTCCGAGCAGTCTGAGAAAAAAAGCAAATTGCTGCAGCCTCTCCTAGCTTGTGTGTTTTTCCTCACTGATAACATTCACCATGCTGACCACACTCTAATGTTATTTGGTCACACATGTCTCTGATTTCATCTGTGAAATGTGTGTGTGTGCGTGGGGTAGCCTTGTTCCCCCTCTATCTCCAATATACCCAGATCCTGCCAGATTAGCCAGAGTCCATCATGTGATGAAAATCTCTATGCTTAGAGAGGATTAGTGGAGAGCATGTTATGGACCTTCACTGAGGAGTGCAGTGGTGGTGGTGTGGCAAGTCTACACTACAGCCAGTGTACTCCTTCATCATTGAGAAGGGGTTGTGGGTATATCTTTCCCTTTTAGATGATTTACAATTTGAGAAATTTCTAGAAATTAAAGTACCCAAGATGGTTATTTTTTTTATTGTACAGTATTGCATTTTAGACTGTCCAATAACACAGATTATCTAGGTGATTTTTAAATAAATCAATGGCACAGGATAAAATAATGTTAATTCAAGGATCAGAAACATGACTTCTCTGATTTCCAGGTGCAACATTGAGACAGTTTATATGACTTTGTCAGATGCATCTGGTTGACCACAGTGCGAAACATGATGATGGATTAGATAGGCCTTTGTTTTCATCAGCCAGTGCTCTTCTTATGTCCTCTGCACTGATTTGCTGAACTGCTGGAACTTGACTGCAGCATCCCTTCCTGAAATGCCATAAAAATATAGGAAAGTTTCTGACCTCTTGAGAGACATGTGAGTTCTGTTACGGGACAAGCAATATTGAAGCAATCAAGTGCCAATGCCCAAGTATCTGACAGCAGCATTTTTTCCCCATAAAGATGGCCTGACATTGGTAATAATTTTGGTTCTGCTGCAGAAGATAGCTCAGAGTCCCCTAACATTTGCTCTCTTGACCAAGTGACACTGAATGTTTCCCCTGGTTGACACCAGGACAGTTCCCAGAAAATGTTCTTTCCTCAGAAGAACAGTATATTTTGGCTAGCGGCAACATTACGTCATTCAGAAAAGTAGCACTTTCAGAACACATGTTGATGGATGGACCTGTTAAAAAAAATCAACAAAATATTGCATTAACAATTGGTTCACCATTAGGTTCAAATGAAAATAAACTCTAACAGCATTGCATTCATTTAAGCTTGGAATTCTTAGCAGATGCAATCAAAAATAGAAATCTGAGTTAAATAAATGAATAACAAGACAGAACGCACAATTATTTTTTAAAAAATAAATGAACGTTTTTTTTAAAAAAAATAAAGTCCTGTGGACACACAGCAATTTGTGAACACAGTAATTTGCAATTTCTTGCAATGTGCTAGGCCTGATTTTTTTTCTCCTCCTGGAAACAGTTCCATATCTGAAGGGTTGCATTCAGGTAAATTGAAATGTTGGGTGGTAGTTGCTCAATTGTTTAAGCTACAAATGTTGGAATAGAATAATAAAATCATAGAGTTGGAAGAGACCACAAGGGCCATCCAGTCCAACGCCCTGCCATGCAGGAACACACAATCAAAGCTGTTAATTTGTGGTTTTGATCAAGGTGTGTGGCTGTTTCCTCAAGGTATTTCCTATGTAGATTGAACTTCATGGTGTTATTGTCTGTTTAAATCTACTAACAGAAAAGTAGTGTGCCAGAACTATTGGGGGGGGGGGGGTTCTTTCTCTCTCTCTCTCGTATTGCTCAATCCAATATGTCATGGTGACTCTATGGTCTATAAAAGATGGAATTTTACACAGAAATCTTTCATCTTGAGTTGCAGGCAGCACATTTAATTCTGGGCACAAAATCATGGGGATAGTATCATTCATCAACAAGTCAGGCACACAGTGTGGCATTATCTGTTGCCATGGATTCTGTACTGAACAGTCTGTAATTGCCAAAATAATGTACATGGTGCTGTGCAGTCAAATCTCTTCATATTGTTGTTGGACTATTATACAAGTTGCAGATTGGGCCATTACTTCAAACAACAGAGTGACTTGGGGTTTAAGGTTTTTAGTGGACAAGCATGTGTTGCAATCCATGAAAAGAAAATTTCACATGGGGCGGGGTGGGGTGTCTGGAATCCCTTGGAAATTTACTGCTAATGAACAACAAGTTAAAATAGGAAATGAACAAGGTTAACATTCTGGTGATTAAACTTCTACAAAGCATTTGACATTTTCTAGTAAATTAATCTGCAAATTACATATCTCTCCGTGGAATTAATGCTATGACTCATTACATGGAAGTTCATGTAAAAAACAAGGAAGCAGTCAGTCCTGTCTATGGAAAAGCAATCAAATGAATTAAATTGAAGATGACTCATGAACAACAGCCGGTTTTCCTAACAGTGCCCTTGTCTGGCAGACACACAGCTACCTGTTGTTTCAAACATCTAATCGCTGCCCCAATATCATGTGATTCCCCCCCCCCCACACACACACATTAATTCCTTTATTATATGGAGAATTTTTTGGGGGGGGTTGAGAGTTACAGGTAGGAAGACATTTATTGATGGATAGCAAGATGTAACAACAAAATTTTGAGATATTCCACAGAATTTTAAAACTTTTTTTGGTCACATCAGTTTACCATTATTGTTAAAGTGTAGATGTATGGACTGAATTGAATGAATTTATTACGGCTCCAGGCCAGCTCATAAAATACACAATTTGCAGCTTTACAATGGCAAACAAGGACATTACAAAGAAGACACAAATGTTAGATTTAGCATACATGATTAAGCATAATCATCAATGTCTCAATCTCAGTCAATGTCAGAGTGTCAAGCATGGTAGAAATATGTCACTTTTCGTAAGTATTAAAAAGGAAAGTGGTTCTAATGATATCTCACTCGGCCCCTAACATTATGAAATAACTCATATCAGACTAGATGTTTCTTAATGGACTAAATCAATCAAAGCTGTACTAAACATTCTAATATCAAAACTATTGAAAAGAAAATTTGCAGGACAGTTGTAAAAGAAATGTGCAGTCACAACACTTATTCAAGAGTGCATATATCAGACATTTGTTTTAAGAAATAGAGATCCACCATTGCCTCTCCATCCCAATATGCACTGCTCGGTGTAATCTGAAGCTGTGGATTTACCTCTGATTTAGTCAACCTATCATTTCCATCCTGAGACTGAGTTTAAATGCAGATGCCATGGCTATAACATTTGGCCTATTTTTTGACTTCCATGTTTCTTTCACCGCCAACTATTTTTTACACTGACAAAGAGTACTGGAAAACTCAAAAGCTTGCACACGTTTGTATTTTTTTAATTGGTTAGTTGTGAATTGGGACTTCCATATCAATGTGGCAGTGAACACACTCTGAACTTTAAATAAGAGATTTAGTGCACCTTGGAATAGTTCCTTTGAGATTTGGACTAACACCCAGAGTAGATTCACTGCTCCACAGTGGCACAGAATCCACCAACCACCACTGAGCTGATCCTAAGATAGGTAGTACCTAATTATTAAATTTGTTGTTGTTGTTGTTTTTCTCATTGACCCATGTAGCTATTTTTGTGGGTTTTTTTCTCCATAAAAACAAGAAAGATTCATGTGACATCTCAAAAAAGGGATACATATGTGATTGGAATGATGTGAATGTAGAGAGTTAGAGAAATGAAAGGAAAGGAAGCTGGGGTATATAACAAGCAGCTTTAAGAAAAAGGTAGATTCTAGAAATACCAGGTATAATACAAGACTGCAACCCTGTTCACATGGTACAGATTGAGTCTGCTTTATCTGGAATTCCAGAATCTGAATTACTCCAAAAACCAAAACTTATTTTATGTGTGACTAAGATAGTGACACCTTTGTTTTTCAAGAGTTCAGGGTATGCAAACTTTGTTTCATGCACAAAAGAGTTAAACATAAAACATCCGGGTTATGTGTATAAGGTATATATGAAACATAAATGAATTTTATGTTTAGACTTGGGTCCCTTCTTCAAGATATCTCATTATATACATATATTCAAATATAGGTATTCTGAAATCCAAAACAAAAAACAAAAAACCTAAATCCAAAATCCAAAACATTTTTGGTCTCAGGCATTTTGGATAATGAAGGCTCAACATGTAGAAAGCACAAGTGAACTCTATGAGACTTAAGGCCTATTTGGTATTTCAGGATGCACAGTCCAGATTATTCCCTGTTCCTCTCTCTTCTATTGTATCTTTATTGGCCCTGAGGAGTAAGTCTCCAAAGTAGAGCCTTTCTGAAGCATTTGGGCTTCTTGCACAATTTAAAACCTCTTATGGAGAAGACAGAGCCAGCAAGAGCAGCTGCTCTCCCTCCTCACACTGTTTGCACTGTATTTGCCTGAGTACTTAAAATATGGCTTTTTTTCTCCTTGCAGTAGGTGGTCTTGTAAAGTAAACAGCCATTTGAAATACTGAAATGTTGTTTAAGGAGGGGGAGGAGGCTCCCAGATTGTCCTTTAGTCCCCTTTGGTTCCTTCCACACCACAGACCGGGGGGCAGTGATGGATGTATTGATGGAAAGGAGAGACAGCTTGGCCAAATTGTTTTTAGGTGGGTAGATAGTTAGTTAAGTAGGTAGGAAGATGATAGATAGATAGATAGATAGATAGATAGACAGACAGAGTTACTTTTGCAACAAAATCAAAACCTGTCTTGCACTTCCTGTCCTTTTCCAGCCAGTCTTCATATTCTGTTTTTATTCTCTAGTCTGTCAACTCTGCTGTATATCACATGTGCAATAGGAGCTAAGATGACATTTGCAAGTCTAAAGGGTGCTTTCTTGATTCTCTGTTGCATTCTTTTTCTTTTACCTGGATACATCTGCACTGGGTGTCGGAGCTTATTCAGTGCATTTCATATCCATATACATTGCTCAGCATCATCAGTGGCACAGCCATAGATCTGCTTCTGCATTCTGATCGTACATTTGTGAGGAGCTTCTCTCTCTTTCTCCCCTCCCTTTCCCCCAGTTTAGTGCCACAGCAATAAACCAGGAAACTATCAAATGCTCATACCTGCTTTAAAGCTGTATTAAAGCCTATTGAAAGTCTGAACAAGAGGAGACCCACTGGATCAAGTGTATTGGGGCACATTAAAGGTATATTAAATTAATGTATTTTTTATTTATTGTGGTGTAATACACACTTTAGTGTATTATGTATAGTGCATTAGTGCATACACTACTAGCAGAAAGCATCACAGTCATGGGACAACTACTAAGGAGGATCAAAGAAGAAAGTGTAAACGCAGGCTTGTTACTGAACATAAAGAAAACAAAAATGTTGACCATGGAAGATTTACACAAATTCAGCCAAGACAATAAGGAAATCAAAATAGTAAAAGAGTTCCCATACCTTGGGTCAAATATTGATCAGAATGGGGACTGCAGTCAAGAGATCAGAAGAAGTCTGGGAATGGAGAAGGCAGCTATGAATGAACTAATAAAGATATGCAATTGAGCATGAAAGTCATACTAGCCATTGTATTCCCTGTTATCATGTATGGATGTGAGAGCTGAATGGTGAGAAAAGCCGATAAGAGAATAATCAGTTCTTTTGAACTGTGGTGCTGGAGAAGAGTGCTGAGTTTACCGTGGACAAAAAGACAAATAAATGGGTCCTTGAACAGATCAAACCTGAAATCTCCATGGAGGCCAAGATGATAGAGTTGAGGTTGTCATACCTTGGCCACGTCATGAATGAACTCTATTAAGGAGGTAATGGGTATAAATTTAAAGGACCTAAGCAGAGCTGTCAAGGATTGGGAGTCTTGGAAATGTCTCATTCACAGGGTCAACATGAGTTGGGATCAACTCAAAGGCAGTTAACAACAATCTTATTTTAGTTCTGGGCTCAATGTTGTTCAATTTCTTTATGGCTTGAGGGAATGTGGGTTGGACATCAGATCTGCAGATCACACCAAACTGGGCAGGGCAGCTAGTACTTTAGAACAGTGATTCCCAAATTTGGTTCTTCCAAATGTTTTGGACTTCAGCTCCCAGAATTCCTGACTGTTGACCAAGCTGAGTGGGGCTTCTGAGGGTTGAAGAACAAAACACCTAGAGCACCAAGGTTTGGGGACCTTAGAAGAAAGAAGTATGATTAAGTTTGAGTTTGACTGAATGAAGGACTAGGCTTCAACTAACAGGATTAAATTCTACAAAGATAAATATAAAGTTGTAGCATTGGCTATGAAAAATCAGTTTGAAAAAAACACTGTGGGTGATTCCTGGCTTGATAGCAGTATATGTCAAAAGGGCAAGGATGGGAATTGTGTGGATCTCTGGGTGTTGTTGGATTTTTTTTAGCTCCCAGCCAACATAGCCAATGATGAGGACCACATGACTGCCAGTATTACAACTGGAATTTTAAAAGAACACCAGCTGAAAATGTTATGAAGTACACTGTCCATATTCCAAGAAGTAAGGGTACCACTCTCATCTGCTTTGCTCAGAATTTAAGAGAAACACTCTGTCCAGTTTCTATGTTTATCAGTTTAAAAACCATATCAACAAACTGGCACAAATCCAGAGCAGAGTGACAAAGATCATGAGAAGTCTGGAGATGAAGTTCTTTAGCCTGAAGAAGAGATTAATAAGATGTGAGATGACAGTCATCTTCAAATATGACATGAGTGAGAGAACAGATTTTTTTTCTCTTGCTTCAGAGGACAGGTTCAAACCAGTAGGTTCAAATTACAAGAAATATTTTTGACTACATCTTATAAAGAATTTTGTGATGGTACATGCTGTTTGACAGTAGAACAGCCATTCTCAGAAACTGGCAGACTCTTCCAAGTTAGAGACTTTTTAAAAAGGCACCTATTGTAGATTTTCCACAGTAATAGGAGCATGAATATGACTTCTTTAGAGGTGATTCTAAGGTCCCACAAGATTCTTTGTTATTGCTGTAAAGCTGCTGATGCTTTATAATTTCTACAAAAGTTTAATCAGTAAAAAGAAAAACCAATCAGTATGCATAGGGAATGATAATCTTTGATTATGTAGTGTGACAGGAATTTTTTTTTTTTAGAGTTTCACTAAAAAAAACACCCTCTTGTTTGAGACATATCAGCATAATAATTGCAGCCCACAAGGATTGTCACCTTCCAAACTAGTGCTACTGAGAGTACACAGATGGAACAGACATGCCGCCTTGATGGTGATGATAGCAGATGTCAACAAGATAACAGCCTGAAAAGCAAACTGCAGCAGTGGCTTTTTGCCAGTTATTTGTTTAAGAGACAAGGGTGGGGAGACATTGAGTAGATAATTCAAATTACCACTGATGTCTGGTAAGAGCTACAGAAGGCCTATCTGGTGCTGGATTTGTGGAGAAGTGCATAGTTGATTCTCTAGAACGGAAGGTTGTTCCTCCCTACCATTTTGTCACTGTTGCCATATGCCATTGACACAATTAGACTGACAACTGTAACAGGGTGCTAGTCACAACCCACAATAATTAGGACTAACAATTGAATTTTGTTTATATCCTCCTTATTTTTTTTCACAGCTTCCTCAGTGCAACCATGTGAATACAATCACTAGGCATTAACATTTGCTTCCAGACTAACACATAAACATGTTTACTTTGAAGTCCTAAGTGATTAGGCCAACTGCTTAGGAAGAAGTCTTGTCGAATAAACAACTTTATGATTTCAGCATCAGGTTATCACCATAAAAGTGAATAGCTGTTTCCCCAGTCCATCTAAGTGTGTTGGAGGAGAACTGTTCACACGGCTCAAAGCCATACCCTCCAGTGCTCCATGATCCTGCTCTTTCTCTTCCCTCATGATCCCATCACATATATGTAGAGATAAAGAATTGGTATCTTGTCTACACACATGGGAGCCAGAAACCTGTATGGTCTTTACATATGTGTAAGCACTGTAGTTATAGTGTTACACAGTGAATTTTGGCTAAACCCCTGCAATCCACACTTTTGGGGATGGGGGGGGGGGGTTCTTACCTTTTTAGCTGGTTTTAAAATGTACCAGTTTTTCTCTCTTCCTCCCATTTTCTCCTCACCTTGCTTCAGTTGCTGTAACCTGAATTCAAAATACAAAAGTAGTTTGCACTCAATTAATTCAGTAGGAGAGAGAAGAGTGGAGGGAGTGTAGCCTTGGCCTTCCCAGTAGGCTCATGCCAAAGCAACTGCTGCAGCCTCTCCTAGCTTGTATATTCTTCCTCGTGAATGACTTTTGTCATCTTGACTACACTCTGATGTTGTTTGGCCACATGTGTCCCATTTTTTCATCTGTGAAATTTTGGAGGGTATGTGATTCTAGAAATCAATAATATAATACACATGTTACAGAGTAAAAGGGATAAAGAAGTAGACACTAATAGCTATTTTAAAAACAAGACATAGTGAGAGGAACATGATATAGCACGACACCTAATAAGACTGTTGCAGATAGAGCATTTCCCCCTCTTTGTTGAAAAGGCAGGAAAACCTAATGTCAAGGACAACTAGCTGAGCTATTCCTCTGGTACAGTTCAGCTCAGCTCAGCACTATATCTTATCAATTAACCTGTTCTACTTGCAGGGAGTGATAGGCGAACAGGTTCCCAGCTGAAGGTGCCTGCAGTGCCATTGCTGTTGTTATCATTTCTTTCTTATTTTTGCCTTCTCTGAACTCCCTGATGCTAAGAGCTTTCATATAATGGAACTGGCTGTCTTGGGACTTTATTACATGAAGGGAACAAAGTGGCATTTCAACAGGATAAAAGCAACTTTGGCTGGTGCTTATCACACAATGTCATGTACTTCTTGCTTCTGCTTTGCATTCCATCCATTCCTGGATCACTCCTTTTCATTGATGGGTAAAATCAATCAATGATGCCCAATCGTGCTGCTTTTCTATTAAGGATTTCCATGTAATATGTCCCCTCTGATGCAGTTGCACTTTTCAGGCAGTCACAGGGTGTGCGTGAGTGTGATTCTGCTCCTCTCCCTGTCTCCCCCATCCCCCTCACTATTTCCAAGGACAGTGTTCTTCTTTCTTTTCCTTTTCCTTTCCAATTTTTTGTTTTATTTCATCATATTGCCATAATCGTGCAATTGTGGTAAAAAATCAAAATCAAAAGGCAGGCTGGATAGGGCAGGAAGCCAGTGTTATGGAGGCCATGTGGAAGACAAAGAGCAGGACCATAGACTGCCAAATCAATACCTTAGTGTTATTGCAGAGAAGTGTGATAAAGAATGTTCCTAAACTTGTATGCTTCCATTTCCTTAAACTAATGTGACTGCAGTGAGAAAGCAGGCTGGTGTGATGAAGTCTTTGAAGTGTGATGGGCACATGTTGTCTATGTTGGACTTTTTTTTTCAACGAAGGTTGGATGGTAACCTGGTGTTACCCAGTGCGATAACCCATAGTGTCACCTCCCCCCCCCCATTGACCTCATCTCATACCACACAATACAGAATCTTTGGTAATGTTTTTGTACTAATGTTACTCATAAATCATAATTCCCATATATCTCGGAATCTAATGATAATAGTTGTGGCATAAACAACGAACAAAATTAAAATACTTTTACATTACAATATCATATACACATCCTAAATGTGGTTTAAATGAAAATTGGGTAAGATGTGATTTATTTATTTTTTTAAAATGAAAAAGCATAATTTAATTTTTTTTAATTTTTTAACAAAATGCATTCAGACCATCTCTTCAGTGTTTTAAAGAGATGCAGACAAACAACACTGGAGTTTTATCATACGATAGAATTTGGGGGTATACTCCAATGGCAATCCGAATGCAATCATGGGGTTTCACGTAACTGCATACGAATGTATCTCATGCAATTTCGGGCAAAAGGGAAGCCATTCAGAATGCAATCATAGGTTTTACGCTAATGCGTATAAGAATATGTCATGTAATTTCGGGCCGGGGGGGCATTTTCGGGAAATGGGAAGTCATTCTGAACGCATTCTGAATGCAATTAGATTTCATGTAAATTTGCTAAACTAGCGAATTTATGTGAATTCGAATTGGCTCAGTTCAAAATTGGGAGAAATTCCTCCTGTGTGATAAACTCCATAGTTTGTTTCTGTCCAAACACAGATGTTTGAGGAGCAGTTGTGCTACCCCCCATTAGAGAATCACCTGGTATGACCTGCACCCACCTAGTGATGTGCTGATGGTAACATTTCAGCTGTGCTTTAGTTGTGGATTTGCTACATTTCAGATGGTGGGCTAGATTTTCTTTGAGTTTCCTCAGAACTCTGAGTTTCTATGATTTCTTATTCATTAGATTTACACTCTGCTTTACTCCTACAAAAATTGAATTCAAACCAGCTATCAAAATAATAACACGAATAAAATTACTACAAATAAAAACCACAAAATAAAAAAACCTTTAAAAACAATGAAGAACAACTATTTATTTGTAAACACAGCATCCTTCAGGATTTTTGGACATCCTTCACACTGTCTCAGCTTAGCTCCCAAAAGACTGCTTGAATGAAACAGCTACAGGAATGAGACCAACCTAGTTTTCCTTGGAAGAATGTTCCGTAGCCAACAGACCTCTTTCTAAGATCACCACCAAATGTTCCAGAGAGGAGTGATGAAATGGAGAGAAGGGTCCCCCTTGAAGATATCAAGACCTCAATAGGTTCATATGAGAGAATACAGCCTTTCAAGTACTCTGTAACCAAGTTGTTTATGTGTCATAAAAAACAGTTTGAATTGTACTAGGAAACAGATTAGTAGTCAGTGAAGCTGTCATAAGCCGGTTGTGTTGTGCAGGGGCCAGGATAAAGATTATTATTATTATTATTATTATTACAAGGGAGTCATACGGGGTATGTATCTTTATCATAGAAATAATGCAGTCTGACACTACTTTAAGTGTTGAAGCTCCATCCTATGGAATCCTGGGATCTGTAGTTTTGCAAGTTCTTTAGCCTTCTCTGCCACAGTGTGCTGCTGCCTTACAAAACTACAAGCCCCATAATTCTCTAGGATGTAGCCTACAGGACACTATGCATGCGATTGTAACACATAAGGAGCTGAAATGAAAAACTCACTGCATCCTCAAACTTTCCCAAGTTACCTTCCCCCTCTCCTGTGTGACATTTTCTGTTTTAGGTTTGAGAAATTTGAATCCAGTCATTTGCAAAAAAACAAAAACAAGCAAACAAAAACAAAACAAAAAAAACAAAAAAACCCCAAAAACCAAAAAAAAAAAAAAAATCCAAACACACAATTTCACCACTTCATAGGCAAGAACAGACTCAGTTGTGCCCTTGTTGTTTAACTGCATTGAAGCATTAAAGCAATAAAGTAATAAAAACATAAAGAACATTCAAATTTGAAATGGAAGTTCTGCCCCCCTACCCCCAATCTGGAATAGATGAGCTCTTGGTGATGTGAGGGATGAGACATTTTAGTTCTCTCATACTTCGTAGCTGGGGAGAAAAGTAATTATATTTCCTGTCCTTCTTCATGCACAAGAAAAAATTAGTAATCATTTTACATCACTACTACATAGTACAGAATGATCATACATTCCACTAAACATCTGCTGAAATTCTGTTCTATGCCACCCCAAAAGGTACAGGGGCTCTCTTGGGTTTTCGCTCTGGCAACCCTAATTATATCTTGAAGCCTCCCAGTTGTGAGGGGTGACCTCCCATGTTCAGCCATGTCCCCACTCCTTGCAGATTTAGCTATGCCAGAATAGAGGACCTTTTTCATTGCTATCATGCCATCACAAATCCCTTTGTATAATATCAGGTGTATCTATTTTTCACAAACCAGTGAATACTGCATTTTCCATTTCCATATGGCCACTGAAGCCTGGCTAGATTCAAAGATTTTGTAGCAGTGGTGCAAACCAAATTTGATTCCCTGAGGTTTTCAGCAATGAGAAATGACTGCACTTCAGTGCAGAAAGAACGGTGGTTCTTTTTTTCCCCTTCTTCTTTTGAAGCCCAAGAGAGAAATCACATTTTCCATGCAGCTGCAAACTTTCTTCTGTGAACAGCTGGTGCTGGCTGCGCGATCTATCTTGGCTCACAGTCATAATAAGGAAAAGCAGTGCTATCCATCTCAAGCATGCAGGACAAAAGCTATTTAGAGGCTTAAACGTTCAGTCACACTGAGGCACCAGAGAAGAAGCTCTACTGAAGTGAAGAGTGCTTGTAAGAAAGTGTCTACCAAAGGGGGAAACCCTAAATTTTTACAACCTGTCAAGAGGCTTCTTAGGGAAGGTTCTAGAAATGTAAGAGAAACCACACCTTTCCAGCATTTCAGAGTATCCAAAATTATTTTCTCTGCGTGTTTAAAGCAGAGAAAGTATAAAGTTTAAAAACAATTAAATGATGTCTAAAGTTAAAACATTAAACATTTAAAATATTAAAGTGTATTAAAAACTATAAAAAAACCTTAAAATCTGAGTCACACCATCCAACCCTTGTCTATTTGAAAAAGCCTAGTGGCACAAAAATATTTTTGCTTGCCACTGAAAGGAGACCAGGGAGTTCCAAAGAAGGCAGCTACCAAGAAGGCCATCATCCTTGTTCCAACCAAATGAGCCTAAGAGGGTGGTGGGACACAGGACCTTATCAGACGTCAGAAATTGGAAGTATAATCCAATGGCAATCTGAACGCAATCATGGGGTTTCACGTTATTACGAATTAAAGTATCTCACGCAATTTCGGGCAAAATCGAAGTCATTCAGAATGCAATCATGGGTTTTACATTATTGCGAATTAAAGCATCTCACGCAATTTTGGGCAATCGGCGGTCATTTTTGGGTAGTGGGAAGTCATTCTGAATGCATTCCAAATGCAATGTGAATTCACATGAATTCGCTAAACTAGCGAATTCACTTGAATTTGATTTGGCTCCATTCGCAATAAACAGAAATTCCTCCCATCTGATAAGGTCCACAGAGAACCCCCCCCCCCCAACATATGATCATAGAGCTCTACTAGCACTGAGGATTTACATACATTCAACCTAGACAATTAAGAAATGGACATAGTAAAAGAATGCTCATACCTGGGATCAAAGATTATTAGGAATGAAGACTGCAGTCAGGAAATCTGAAGAAAATTATGAATGTGGATGGCAGCTATGATAGAACTAGGAAAAATTCTAAAATACAAAGATATACAACTCAGCACAAAACTGAGAATCATACAAGTCATTATATTCCCTATTACCATGTATGGATGCAAGAGCTGGACCGTCAAGAGAGAAAATCAATTCATTAGAGATATGGTGTTGGAAAAGAGCTCTGAGGATCCTGTGGACAGCCAAAAAGACAAACAAGTGGGTCCCAGGACAGATCAAGCCAGAAATCTCCCTGGAAACCAAGATGATGAAGCTGAAACTGTTGTGCTTTGGACATTGAACAATGGATGCAGATTGCAGGAAAAGAGATTCCACCTCAACATTAGGAGGAACTTCCTGACAGTAAGGGCAGTTCGACAGTGGAACACACTTCCTCAGGGTGTCATGGAGTCTCCTTCCTTGGAGGTCTTTAAACAGAGGCTGGATGGTCATCGGTCGGAGATGCATTGATTGGGAGTTCCTGCATGGCAGGGGTTTGGACTGGATGGCCCTTGTGGTCTCTTCCAACTCTATGATTCTATGATTCTGTATCATGAGAAGAGAAGACCCATTGGAAAAACAAATAATGCTGGGAAAGGGGGGGGGGGGAGTAGAAAGAGAGGAAGGCATATGTTAGATGGATGGACTCTATTAAGGAGGTCATGGGTATGTGTTTGCAAGATCTGAGCAAAGCAGTGGAAGACAGGGAGTCTTGGAGATGTCTCATTCACAGGATAACCATGGGTCAAAATCAGCTTGAGAGCAGTTAACAACAACAACAACAACAACAACGGCTCATAAATGGAGATGCAGCCCTTCAAATAACCTGGATCTAAGCAGTTATAAGGCTTTATAGGTCAAAACCAGTACTTTGAATTGTGCTCAGAAATGGACCAACATCCAGTGGAGCTGTTGCAACAAGGGAGTTGTGTGTTCTCTGTAGCCAACTCTAGTTAACAACCTGGCTGCAGCTCTTTGGGCCAACTGAAGTTTCTGAGTACATTTCAAAGGCAGCCCCAGGTAGAGTACATTACAGTAATCCAAACGAAGTTACTTATTTAGCTTATTATTAATATGAATTATTTTCTTTATCTTACTACTGCCTGTTCCAAGGGTGAAGCTTCTAATGGCTGAATTCCAATGTCTTTCTACCCACTCCCACTGGAATCATGTTATTCTCCTTTTTCTTTTCTTTTTTCCTTCTTCCCCTCGCACAACCCTCCTGTGCAGCTGAACTCCACCCAAAACCAAATGTGCCTTTATTTTTTTTAACTCCCACCTCTCTCTAAGGCAGAAAAAAGTGCAATAAGGCTCCCCAACAAGGTGGGGGGGGGGGAGAGAAGGTGAAAGAAATACACCCATCCCAGCCAGCCAGCTCCAGTACTAGTGCTGCCAAGAGTAGCCAAAGGGGTTCTGGTGTTAAAAGGGGCTATCTTGTATCACTTGGAACAAAACAGAAATCTAGGATCTGCTGCTTGAAAGATGCTAAGCAAGCTGGGACATTTTTTCAGATCCTCCAATCTGGGATATTCCTGGTTTTCCAGGATTTATATCAAACCTACCTCATCATACAAGTTGAAACAATGGATAGTGCAAAGGATTATAGGATGTGTTATTCTGGGGATGTTCTGAAGAAAGTGGATGGAAATGGTAACCATCAAGAGAGGGACGGTGGGTGGGGAGGCAAAGGATACAAAAGAGATCCTGAGACTGCTTCTCTGCCAATGATAAGCTTCAACCACAAACATGTTTTCTCCACACATGTAGTCCCAGTTATGATGCTTCCTTTTAGCCTCAAGTTCAAAACATAATACATTTGGCTTGGGCTACATCTACACTGCAGAAATAATGCAGTTTGACACCCCTTTAACTGTTATGGTGCAATGTTATGGACTTCTGCAGTTTGTAGTTTTGTGAGATGTTTTTCCTTCTCTGACAGAAGACTCTGATGCCGCAGCAAGCTACAGGATGGAGCCATGACAGTTAAAGTGGTATCAAACTGCATTAATTCTGCAGTGTGGCAGCAGCTTTGGCCTCAGTCATAACCACTTGCCTTGCTACTAATGGTGTTATGGGGGGGGGGGGAACTCTGCTGTCTCCATACACCTAATCTCTGAGTTAGAATATTCAAAGGATGTCCTCTAACAGATCTTTAATTCTTGAAGATTTGTGGGGCAGAATGTGACCTTTCAGACAGTTGGATTTCAAGCTCTTAAATTCTGCTCCAAAACACCTTGGGAACTGATGGAGCTGTATCAGTATGATCATAGTTAACGTAAATGTCTGGGACTTGGATTTCAGATTATTATTATTATTATTATTATTATTATTATTTTGATTAATACCTGTATTTCCATATATGTACTTAATGAGATATCTTGGAGACTGAACCCAAGTCTAAACATGAAATTCATTTATGTTTCATATACACCTTATACACATATCCTGGAGATAATTTGATACAATATTTTTAACTTTGAGCATGAAACAAAGTTGTGTACATTCAACCATCAGAAAGCAAAGGTATCACAGTCTCAGCCACCCAAGAAAAATGTGTTGGTTTTTTGAATATTTGGAATTCTGAGTAAGAGAAGGTCAACCTGTATGATCAAACTACCATGGTCCTGTTATCTTTTAGTCTGTGTTTAGTGCCACTTTTTCAACCTGTTTTCAAGAACAGCCCCATGTGTCAGGCATTGTAGTAGTCTAACATACTCATATTTCACTAAGAATCTTCCAAATAAACATCATGTTAGAAGCTGAGGACTGGAGAATAATTTAATTGGTTTACAGTTTAAGATAATTTAATAATTTGGTCTGTACTTAAACCTTCGATAACCTGGTCTATTCTTCCCAAACTAACACATGAATTGAAACAGAACTATCATTTGGGTTTTGACTCTCTTCAGTTTTTTATGCAGTTCTCTAAGCTGATAATGAATACAAATATATATAAATATATATACATCTACAAAATGCATACATTGGGGAAAATATAGGTAAAATTTGTACCTCAGAGGAAGGTGTATACAAAGACATACACATTCAAAAAAGGCATATAAAAATGTGTACATTAGGAGGAAAGTTTTCAAAATTTTTGCATTGGGGAAGCAGATATTCAAAATACACAGAAATTGTTCATCAGCACAGAATTTCTTTTTTAACAATGTGCAAACTGATATGGATATTTGAACAAACTTCTACCTGAAAAAAATTAATAAAAGAGATTGTTTTTCCTTATTTAGTTTACCCACACTCATTTTTCTTTCAGAACAGATTTCACATGGCCTTGGGCAAATCAGTCCTGAGAAAGGATCAAGCATACCTTTAGCTTTCATTCAATCCTATCATAAGACCAGCACAACGTAAAACTAATTGAGCTGAACACATCCCAACAATCATACATTTGTGCCCTGGTAAATGTTCTTTGCAGATACAAGTTGGTGGTATAGCAGGCTCTTATACTTGACTGATGGTAGTCTGTTTTTGGATCCACATTCCTGCTTTGACACATGTGCTCCTTTTCTACAGGATAGCATTTTGATCACATCTTGAAAAATTTTGGGGGGACTATAAGCCCCTGAATCCCTCAGCCAGCATGAATACTGGGTGTGCTGGATAGGAATTCTGAGAGTTAGAATCCAACAAAGTAATTTTTTTTCAAGATCCAGTTGGAATATACCCAGACTTAAAAACTAATTCACATTTTTGGATAGGCATGGGTAATATATGGTCCTCTAGATGTTATTGTACTCCAGTTCCCAAACCAGCTTAGTCAGAAATGTGGAATGAAGGGAGAGACACAGGTTGCCCACCCCTATTGGGGGGGGGGGGGGAGATATATTTCCAGCCCATTCTGAACAAGTAAGTCTTACAGATGGTAAGATTGTATTCCCGTGTAGCACATATTAATACTTTGCCCCCACCACTAGCCTTCAGTTCCATTTGGAAGTGATTATATTGCTTCAGATTTCAGGGGCTTGTTTCAATATCCCTTCTTTCTCCCCACCAAGACTTATAGAGGCAGAACTCCTACTCTCACACAGTGGGAGTACGCCAGAATAAATGCTCATAAATGATTTGGGAACTTGGTCTCCATGGAAGCAAATTTTACTCCTGCTGAGTGCAACAGCATGAGGATGAGATTCTAAGCTGGGTCACCACATCCATGCGGTATGAACCAGAAAAGGAGCAAAAAGAAAAAGTGTGGGGGGGAGAGAGAAAAGGCATCCAGCTCAAAAATCCTGATACAAGACAGGGCTGCCCATATACCCAGTCTCTCGCAGATTAGTCTCTATAAGCCATGGCTCAGCAGATCCCAATTAAAGGTGAAATGCACTGCATAACATACCTTCCAAACTCTACTTATCTCCTCTGGGATCTAAGAAACTTTCATAAATGTACAAGGGCTAGGATATGTATAAACCATTCTAATAAATGTTGAAGAGACCATTATAACATGTTCATCTTCATAGGGTGGCACTGTCTTGTTATGAACTGAAATACTGGAAAATATTATAGAGGATGGTAACTTGGTGCATACTACCAGTGAGTCTGTTATTGTTAACTGCCCTAGAATTCCTTGGGTTTATTTAAAATACAATGGGTGGTTTGTAAATTTTTATGAGGACTAATGTTACATTGGCAGAGGGAAGTGGAAAATGGTTTTTAAAAGTGTTTCAGCTTTGCTATTCAAATTTTGCAAACCAATCCCCCACTCCCTCCAGCATGTATACCTCTGTTTGCAAGACTTAGCAGCCACCATCTTGCCCTGCAGCTAGGAGGGAGCTTTAGTGCCCTAAACTGATGAATCTAGGTACCTATACTTCCCCCCCCCCCAAAAAAAAGCTAATAGCATTCCGGAGAGCATTATCTGGAAGACAGCGCAATGGGAGAAGTCAAATTCTCTGTCTCCCATACCACTGCTTTGGAAGGAGGTTGAGTTTTCTTTCTTGGAGTTCTTGAAACAAGGTTGGATGACCATCTTTAGCTTTAGCTGTGAATTCCTGTATGGCAAGGGGCTGGAATAGACATCACTTTTTGTCCCTCATAACTCCATGTTTCTATGGTCTGGAATGTAGCATCTCACATATGATATTTTCCCCAATTATCTCTAAACACCTCCAGCTCCAACGAATTAACTCCAGCATAAACTATAGCCTACAGCATCAGGTGCAAGATATATTATTGTGAATTTAAAGCAGAGATAAGTATCTGTGTTGGGTCCAGGGATCAATTTCTCCCTGCACACATATACACACACATTGAAGATGTCCAGTTACTTCTTGCAGTCTTCTCAAAATGGTAACAAGGAGTGATGTGTCACTTTGAGAAGAACTGCAGGGGACAACAGACATATTTGAGGCAGTATGGAGTTCTGGGGTGTTTTGGGGATGGGGTGGGGTTTTTATGTTTTAACTTGATTTTAACTGTCTGCATAGTTTTGGGGCATAAATTACCTTAAAAAAATTCAGGGGCCATTAAATTAGGGTGCACTACTTTAGGAACAGAAATTATCTGATTTTTTTCAGGGGCCATTAAAGTAGGGTTCTGCCCACGCCTGATGTAAGGTATAACACTCCACCCATCAGAGGAAGTTGGCTTTAATCCACAATAGCTCACTGACCGTACAAAACTAAATAAAAAAAGGATATGTGTGGCTGTCATCCTGCAGGCAGTTGTACTTTTTAAGCCCTTATATAAGAACTTTATATAGTTCACAGCGGTGTAAGTGGGTTTCCACAGTGTGACTGTTGCACTTGCAGTTGTCCATTCTTGAATGGTGCATAGGCCCTCAGTGTCCTCAGTGTCCTCATCACCCTGTCTAATATGTAACCTGAACATATCAAATGTAAAGCAGGATTAGACTCAGGAAGAAGGTGTGAAAATTGGAGGAAGGAACACCAACAATTTAAGATATGCAGATTACATCATATTACTAGCAAAAAAATAGGTAATACTTGGAACAATTATCGAAGAAAGGGAAGAAATGGCAAAGGCGTGTTTATACAGTTGAACATTAAGAAGACAAAAATAATGACCACAGATGATTTACATAACTTTAAAGTAGATGATGAAGAAAATGAAATACAGTTGCCCTTCCGTTTGCACAGACTTCAGATCCGCGACCCTTGCTTACTCACAAGGAGTAAATAGAAGGGATTAAAATGGGAAGCAAGCCCAAGACACATACCCACAGCTGTTCATGGGCACACACACCCATTCAAGCATACGGTTTTGGGGGGATCCCCCATGAAAATAGAGGGTTGACTGTAATTCAAAATTTTCCATATCTTACCTCATAAATCAGAATGGAGGCTACAGTCGAGGAATGAAAAGGAGACTAAGATTTGGAAGGGCAGTTATGAAGAAATTGGACAAGATCCTGAACTGTCAAGATATGTCATTGAATATTAAAGTTACGATTGTCCATGCCATTGCATTTCCCATTTCTATGTATGATTGTGAAAACTAGACAGTGAACAAAGCTGATAGAAAGAAAACTAGCTTGTGTGATTGTCTACATATACTGTGGATTGCTAAAAAGACAAATAAATGGATCATACAGCTAATCAAGCCTGAACACACCCTAAAGGTCAAGATGACTAAAACAGAGACTGTTGTGATTTAGCCATATCATGAGAAGACACTATTCACTAGAAATGGCAATAGTGCTAAGCAAGGTACTAGGCAGCAGGAAAAGAGAAAGACTGCATTCCAGATGGATAGACTCAATCAAGGAAGCCATGGCCATGAGTGTGCAAGGCCTGAGCAGGACTTTTGATGATGGGGTCTCTCATTCATAGGGTCACATTAAAGTTGACTTGACAGCAATTAATAATAACAACAAAGACTTCTAGACTCTTTGTTGCTTTTGCTAACACACTAACCAATTTCAGTCTATCTTCAGTCTAAGTGGCTCAAATATGGATGAAGTAAGTAAGTTTGTGGGTGTGGGTTGAATAAGCATTAGGATGAAGTGAGACAAAGAACAGTGAGAAAGATAAAAGGCAGAAGGAGAAAAGAGAAAGAATAGAACATAAAAGAAAGAACATTGGGAAATTCAGAAAAGAGTAATTGGGCAGTTTGTGTAGGAAAAGAAACTGTGCCAGTAGGGCCAGGAGAATACAGAGAAGCGGAATGGTTCCCAGTTGGAGACTTCTAGACTCTTTGTTGCTTTTGCTAACACACTAACCAATTTCAGATGTGAAGAGGAAAATCTCTCTTTTGGAGGATATAACATTTTTTTATTATTAGGATACTTAAGGATTTTATTTTATTTTATTTTTATTATTTTTTATTATTAGGATACATAGTAAGAGTCCTGGTGGTGCAGTGGTTAAATGCCTCTACTGCAGCCACTCACTCACAAACTATAAGGTTGTGAGTTCAATACAAAGGTTCAGGATTAACTCAGCCTTGCATCCTTCCTCCTAAAGGAGGAACACAGCTTGTTGGGGACAATTAGCTTACAATTATAAACCACTTAGAGACTGCTTAGGTGGCATGAAGCGGAGACGCACTATCCACAATGCTGCAGCCTCTTTCGAGAACTCACACTGAATGAGTCTCAAAGAAAACGACAATGCAGAAAGAACCACAACTTGGAAATATCACCCAAGGAGACTTTTTGCTGTGCTCTCTCCAACCGGACTTGTTTATCTTGGATTGACCTTTTTAGTCATCAACACGCTTGTAAAAAGCGTGGCATGAGTCCTTCCTGAATCTTCGTTAGCAAAGAAAAGCCAAAGAGAGAGATAAATGAAGCTGCTATAGTTGCTATTCTCTTTTTTCCCTATCAAAGTTCTTACACCTAGCTCTGAATGATTGTAAGAAGTAGTAATGTTCTCTTCTTTGGGGTGAAAATGAAAAGACAAACATTCTTGAAATTGTCTAGAACAGGTTTTCTCTGTAGTGGTTGGTGGATGAACCTGCACTGCACCTAGGAAATGAAGTGGTTTAAAAATAAATAAAAAAAAAAGATTTACTTGTATATCAGAATAACTATTATTTATTTATTTATTTATTTATTTATTTATTTAATATAGCACCCTTTTCTTTGCACAGGAGCCAAGTTTGCTGACACTCCATTGAAACAAGGTTCAAGTTAAAAAGCTATTTAATTTTGAATATGAGACAGACTTTCCATTCCATATAATAGGCCAAATAATAATAGGTCAGACGTTTGCCACCTTCTTTCCCTGACATTAAACTCCAGCTGCTAGGAAAAAATGGAAAGGAATTAGTATAAAATTCTTGCATTGTGGGCTGTGTTTGCATGGGCCAAATAACACAACCTCCCTGCACCCTATCAGCAACCAGTTAGGATGACACAGGGCCCAATGCCTAGTTCTGGTGCAAACTTTCCAGATGATGTACAGACCAGCACCGAACCCATTGTATATCCCACTTAAAATGGTTTAAGGAAAATTATCTTTTGCTCCAGATCTTACTAGAAGATACAGAAACAACCAGAATGACATGGAGTGGCTGTTTACAACACATCCTCCTGTGCTGTCCACTGCCACTGATGTCAGTTCAATGATCAGAATGAGCTGCCCAGTAATGTGATTACTGCTGGGCAATTCATTTTCAACCTTGGAGGTGGTAACCTGTGGCAGCAGCAAGTGGCACAGCAGGGTGAACAAGCAAACAGCTGCCCAGCATTGTTTTTGGAGTAATGGTAATAGGGGAACGTTGGGGTAGCTTTGGGGCCATAATACTTGATGCTGCTACCTGAGGGGCCAGAATATTCTAGACTACAGCTGTGCTTACTCCAGGTTGCTCCCAGAGTATTCTGGCTCATTCAGACACCAACATGGTTACTTTGCATACTCCATGATACAGTGAGCCCTCTGTATCCATGGCTTCCTTATCCACAGATTCAACCATCCACATCTTGAGAATATTTTTTAAAAAACAAAGATTTCAAAAAGCAAACCTTGATTTTGCCATTTTATATAAGGGACACCATTTTACTGTGCTATTGTATATAATGGGACTTCAGCATCCATGGGTTTTGGTGTGTGTGTGTGTCCTGGAATGAAACCCCAGGAGATACCAAGGACCCACTGTACATATGATATAGAAAGTTTACTATTCAAATTTTTAGTCTGATATACTTAAAAATCTTTAGCTTTTTCTTTGACCTCTTCTTGGATATGCACAACAAATTCACAGGCAGAAGATTGGTTTGCATGATAGAAGAGATCTAATTTCATGCTCTTTCCTCTCTGCAAGTCCTAATTTGAAGAACCATTTTGGATTAATTAAATTTGAAGCAAAACAAAAAATTTGAAAAAGTGCCTTGCTTGTACACCAAGAATAAATAGATATTATGTTGATTCTGTTTCATAGCCGTTATGAAATGCTGCCAAGTGTCCAAAGCTTTATTAATATTATCTTGTTTTCAGGGCTCCTGAGATTAGGTTCAGGCCCCAACTATCTGGGCCCCTGAAAATTCTCTGATTTCCTCAATGTCCTTGAGTGTTTGTGGTGAGTGGAGGAACATATAGTCACTGTTAACCACAACCACCTAGGGATGGAAATAATAGAAAATATTCTAAAAATGATCAAAAATAGTATTTTTCTTTTCTTTTTTGTATTTTGGGAAATCCTGACAAGAAAAATTCTGGACTTATGATTATCTTTGCAATTTGGACCTTACCATATGCAAAATTAATACCCCTTCCCCCAAGAAAACAGCACTTTTTTTTATAGGGGACAGCATTTTCTATGCAGACAATACTATTGCTGCACGGAAATAGTATTTTCTGTGCAGAAAAAGGCTCTTTGGGGGAATCATAGAATCATAGAATCATAGAATCATAGAATTGGAAGAGACCACAAGGGCCATCCAGTCCAACCCCCTGCCATGCAGGACCTCCAAATCAAAGCATCCCTGACAGATGACCATCCAGCCTCTGTTTAAAGGCCTCCAAGGAAGGAGACTCCACTACGCTCCGAGGGAGTGTGTTCCACTGTCGAACAGCCCTTACTGTCAGGAAGTTCCTCCTAATGTTGAGGTGGAATCTCTTTTCCTGCAATTTATATCCATTATTCCGCGTCCTAGTCTCTGCAGCAGCAGAAAACAAGCTTGCTCCCTCCTCAATATGACATCCCTTCAAATATTTAAACAGGGCTATCATATCACCTCTTAACCTTCTCTTCTCCAGGCTGAACATCCCCAGTTCCCTAAGGCGTTCCTCATAGGGCATGGTTTCCAGTCCCTTCACCATCTTAGTTGCCCTCCTTTGGACCTGCTCCAGTTTCTCCACATCCTTTTTGAATTGTGGTGCCCAGAACTGGACACAGTATTCCAGGTGGGGCCTGACCAAAGCAGAATAGAGTGGCACTATTACTTCCCTTGATCTAGACACTATACTTCTATTGATGCAGCCTAAAATTGCATTGGCCTTTTTAGCTGCCGCATCACACTGTTGACTCATGTTCAGCTTATGGTCTACTTGGACTCCTAGATCCCTTTCACATGTGGTCTCATTCAGCCAGGTGTCCCCCATTTTATATCTGTGCATTTCATTTTTCCTCCCTAAGTGCAGAACCTTACATTTCTCTGTGTTGAATTTCATCTTGTTAGCATTGGCCCAGCTTTCTAGTCTATTCAGGTCATTTTGAATTTTGATCCTGTCCTCTGGGATATTAGCTACTCCTCCTAGTTTAGTGTCATCTGCAAATTTGATAAGTATGCTCCCAATTCTGTCATCCAAACCATTAATAAAGATGTTGAACAGCATTGGGCCCAGGACAGAACCCTGTGGGACCCCACTGGTCACTTCTCTCCAGGATGAAAAGGAGCCATTGTTGAACACCCTTTGAGTTCGGCCAGTCAACCAATTACAAATCCATGTAACAGTTAACTTGTCTATCCCACATTTTGCAAGCTTATTTGCAAGAATGTCATGGGGAACCTTGTCAAAGGCCTTACTGAAATCGAGGTAAACTATATCCACAGCATTCCCTTCATCTACCAAGCTGGTAATTTTATCAAAAAAAGAGATCAGGTTCGTTTGGCATGACCTGTTTCTCTGAAACCCATGTTGGCTTTTTGTGATTATGGCATTGGCCTCTAAGTGTTCACAGACTCTCTGCTTAATGATCTGCTCTAGAATCTTTCCTGGTATTGATGTCAGACTAACTGGACGATAATTGTTGGGATCCTCTTTTTTTCCCTTTTTGAAGATGGGGACAACGTTTGCCCTCCTCCAGTCTTCTGGGACTTCTCCTGTTCTCCAGGAGTTCTCAAAGATTATTGCCAATGGCTCCGATATCACCTTTGCCAGTTCTTTTAATACTCTAGGATGTAGTTCATCTGGTCCTGGAGATTTATATTCATTTAGGTTAACCAGGTATTCCTGTACTACCTCTTTACTTATTCTGTGCTGAATTTCCTCTATTCTGTCTCCATTATCCTTAGGTTGGGCACCCTTTGCCTTTTCTGAGAAGACTGAAGCAAAGAAGGTGTTGAGTAATTCTGCCTTTTCTCTGTCCCCTGTTAGCATTTTGCCATCTTCTGCACGCAGTGGCCCCACTGTTTCCTTCTTCTTCCTTTTGCTGCGGACATATCCAAAAAAGCCCTTTTTATTGTTCTTAACCTCTCTAGCAAGCCTGAGTTCATTCTGCGCTTTAGCTTTTCTGACTTTACCCCTACATGTGCTGGCTATTTGGTTGAATTCCTCTTTCGTGATTTCTCCATTTTTCCATTTCTTATACATGTTCCGTTTAAAACTTAGCTCATTTGAAAGTTCCTTAGTCATCCATCCTGGCTTCTTGAGACATCTTCCATTTTTCTTCCTCATTGGAACTGTTTGAAATTGTGCCTTCAATATCTCCCTTTTGAGAAACTCCCATCTGTCTTGAACTCCCTTTTCTTTTAGTATTCCTGACCATGGGATCACTCCCAGTATTTCTCTAAGTTTATTGAAATTAGCTCTCCTAAAGTCTAGAGTGCGTGTCTGACTATGCCTAGCTTCTCCCTTCCACTGTATTACAAACTCCAGGAGAACATGGTCACTTCCACCTAAGGATCCAACCACTTGCACCCCATCCACTAGGTCTTCCCTGTTGGTTAAGATCAGATCTAAAATGGCTGATCCCCTTGTTGCCTCTTCCACCTTTTGGACAATGAAATTGTCTTCCAGGCAAGTGAGGAATTTGCTAGACTTTGAGGATTTGGCTGAGTTTGACTTCCAGCAAATATCAGGATAGTTGAAGTCACCCATCACTACTACATCTCTCTTTTCTGAGTATGTGATTATCTGTTCTAGAAAGGCATCATCCAATTCCTCTGCCTGAGTCGGGGGTCTGTAGTAGACTCCCAAAGTAACATCCCTGTTATTTCCCTCTCCTTTAATTTTTGTCCAGATGCTCTCCACCTGGCTTCCAGTATTGACTTCCTGCATCTCTTCACTGGTGTAAATATCCCTGACATATAATGCTATTCCTCCTCCTTTCCTGCTTAGCCTGTTTCTCTTAAAAAGGTTATACCCCTCTATTTCTACATTCCAATCATGAGACTCATCCCACCAGGTTTCAGTGATGCCTATTATATCATATTTCCCTTGTTGTGCTAGGAGTTCAAGTTCATCCTGCTTATTTCCCATACTCTGTGCATTAGTGGAGAGGCATTTAAGACCATGTGTCCTCTTTACTTGCTGCTTTTGCACATTTTTTTGCCTCCTACTGTTGGGTCCTTGCACTGTTTGCCTTGTTCCCTCTATGCCACTTGGACTATTCTCTCCATCCCTTTTGCCTTCCAGTATAATGTCTCCCTCCCCCACATAACTCAGTTTAAAGCCCTCCTGATCAGATTCTTCAGACTGTTGGCAAAAACGTTTTTGCCAACTGGCGTGAGATGCAGTCCATCCCTTGCCAGAAGTCCCTCCTCATGGAACCGCAGCCCATGATCCAAGAATCCAAACTGTTCTTGGCGGCACCATCTACGGAGCCAGTTATTCACCTCTGCTATTTTCCTCTCCCTTCCTGGACCATGCCCTTCTACCGGGAGTAGAGATGAGATGACAACCTGTGCATCCATCTCTTTCAGCTTCCTTCCCAGAGCCTCATAATCCGTTTTGATATTCTGAAGGCTGTGCCTTGCAGTATCATTGGTTCCCACATGAACCAAAAGAAGGGGGTATTGATCAGTAGGCTTGACAAGTCTTGTCAGCCTCTCTGTCACATGATGGATCTTTGCCCCAGGGAGACAACACACCTCCCGAGACATCTTGTCAGGCCCACAAATCACTGCTTCGGTACCCCTCAGTAAGGAGTCCCCCACCACGACCACGCGCCTCCTCCGAGGCTTAGCAGTGGTCGTTCCCTTTGGTGCTATTCTCAGGCTCCCCTGCTCTGTCCCTGATGGCTGTCCCTGCTGCTTTTCCTCATCATCTCTGACAACAGAGAGAGATTCAAAGCGATTCTGCAGCTGCAAGCAGCTCACAGAACGTTCTCTGGTTTCCTTACTTCTGTGTGTGACCTTCCTCCAAGCAAGGGAAAAAGGGAAAGAAGCCACATATGAATTTTGTTTTGAATAAGTCCCAGCCTGAGAATGCTTTTTTAAAAGTGAAGTTTTCAAAGACTTTCTTGCAGTCTTCTAGAGTAGGAAAGAATTGCTAAAATTATGTATGCCCCTACAACTGGCATCCTTGCTAAGTCACCTGTCCAACTTCACTGTGATCAGCACCCAGAAGCTGACCTCCTCTCTTTCACTGGTTACTTTTTCTGACACCAGTTATACACATACCCCTTTCATTCCCTTCTTCCCACTCTCATCCTTTGCTCACTTTGTGGTTTCCTTACCCGCACTTGGACCCTAGTCCTGCTCTCTCGTGCAGCAAGGGCAGAATGGCTAATAATCTTCAATATTTTATAATTCAGAATTTAGTATTATATGGGAAATATTAAAATAATGTATAGCTGTACAGTCATTTAATAGATTATTTTTAATACTATATTTTCTTTTTAAAACAAATTCGTTGATTTTACAATTGGGGCAAACATTTATTTATTTATTTATTTATTTTGAAAAAAATAATACTGCTACCAAGAAAGACAAAAGCATATGCAAGATAGTTGAGTCCCAGGGCCCCTCTAGTAATTCATACATCACCCCCAGTAGCCCTGCTTGTTGCAATTGTTACAGCAACCATGCAAAATAAGTCAATGGTATTAGCAACAAATTTGAAATGAAGGGGATGAGCTGAGCATGAAAATATGGTTTTACCTTAGCCTCAGTTCATAGGAAACCTTTGGTTTTCTATATTGATTAGACTGCAGCTCCAACCATTCCTTGTTGGGGAATTGATGAAACTGAGTGGGACTGATGGAAGTGGAAGTCCAAAATCCAAAATGTATGGAGGACCAGGTTTCCCCACTTCTGGGACAGGAGCAGGTGTGTAAATGGGGTGCTCTTGGTTTGCAATTTGCCTTCTTAAGTACCACACTTTGGGTCTGCAAAGTTTCAGGTAGTGTTAAATTGGTTTAACTATTAAATAAACCAACCAATTCTTAACAAATAGTTAAAAGCACTTACAAAAAACCCTACTACTTTTCTATTAGTAATCAGTAATAAAGATATTATTTTATTTTATTCTATTGATGGATGATAACTCATAATTTAATAAATGAAGGCTACCTCATACTTCCTAAAGACAGATGGATCAGTAATGTTTTGTTGGTATACAAATGTACTTAAATTAATGTCCTGTCTGCATTGGCCAAGGACAGCCCAGAGTGCCTTGATCCCAAAGCTGCCCTAATCCTCCTCTGTTACAAAGGCCCTCCTTTCTGACACTGGGTGGCTGATTCACTGAGTCACTGGGTGCATCTGCTGCCACCCTGGATCACTTTGCTTTGAGGTTAGAATGAGGTGCCCAGTGGCAAACATGACAGGTGGCTCGGCAGTGTGCATCTTAAATAGCTGCCCACTGACAGAACAGAGGGCTCCAGATCTTCTGAGAAGATCCAAGGTAAAAAGTAAGATTTTAAAATACGTTTTAAGGAGGGTATACCTCAGTTTGGTGCTGAATGGACCAGATATCATTTAGTCTGTCCACATCAGAACTAATGTTTGGCCCATGCATCATTGTCTTGTCTCTTTGCTAAGAGGATGGAGAAAGGCCATTTTATTTGACTCATGCACACAGGGCTCAGATGTTGTTGTTGTTTTTGTTGTTGTTATCATCCTGATTTTCCTCCAAAATTGGGAGTCAAAATGGCTCACAGTTTAAAAGAACAATTAGTGGGCTCTTTATTCATTTAAAAGACGGATGACTATTTAACTAGCCCAGTCGTCCAGCTGCGTTCTGCCACATAGGAATAGTAGTGTAGTAAGTGAGAGTTTCTTTGAAATGCAGTCCCACACACCTAGAGGGCACCAGGTTGGGGAATGTTCTATTAAGTATTCTAAAATATTAACTTCAAGTTCTGTGATATGAGTAAGATATGTGACTATCAAAACGTACTGAAGGCCCAGTACGAAGATGGCACTCTCTAATGCAATGCTACGCTTTGTCTTAGTTCCCAGTCTACATTTGGGTTGATGCAAGGATACCATCAAAATGGCAAAGCACTCTGTTACTGTGGAAACAGGGTTGGATCTGTAGTATAGACCAATGTTGCAATTTGACCCCAAGTGCTTTATGTAAAACCAAATTTCTGCTTTCCTTGTTGCAGCTGGCAGTGCATGAATTCCAAATGGGAAGGGTTGTGAGAATTTGTGCATTATCGCAATGAAAAGGAAATGATGGCGTTTTTGTAGGAACACTTCTTATTATTCACTTTCACGTTGGCATTTTGCAGGCAGCAAAATGGAGCAGAAATGTGTATAAATTATAAATTAGTTCAAGCACACTGTATTTAAATAAAAACTAACTGTTTACAAAGAAGCTTCCATTATCCTCTACAGGCATCTGGAAATTGGTTCAAATGCATGTAATTAATGAGCTCAGCAGTGTTCATATGGGTTATATTCAGTGTTGTTCCTATAGCATGAGACATTTTCAGCGGCTTTTCTGTTTTTCTTTCTTTTTTAAAAAAGGCAATAGTGAATAGCAATATAATAGGCTCATGTGGTGCATAGAAGAAATGGGCCAAAACACCACAGTCCTTTGCTATGTATTGCTTAGTCTTTAAGCATGTCCAACGTCTTTGTGTAGTTATAATAACAACTTTGCCTAAGAGGTGTGGGTTTTTTTTATGTTAATAAAAGTCTTTTAAAATCTTTTTAAAAGTTAGATTCTTGACATATAGCCTCTAGGAAGTATGGAAAGTAATTTTTCCATGTTCCCCAAGACCTGTTTTAGATCCAAGGCGAGATCTCCTCTCAAAGCAGGAGGTAAAGAAATTCTAGTTAATTTTACGGGTTTTTCATTTTAAATTCCTGCCCTGGACCTAAAACATTACCCACCCACCATGGGGTAGATTAGGACCACTTTGAATAAAAATAGAAATAAAAAAATTATGGAAGATGCAAGGTCATTGGGAATGTCAAAGACATCTTGGAGAGGGGAGTACATGTGATCTGTAGGCTGTATTTTTCCTGGTGTTAGAAGGACAGGCCCTAATGAAAGATAGTAAATAGTCCCCTCCAAAGGGGAGAGCAAAATAAGAAATCTGGTCCTCAAATGAAATTTTCCTTGGAGATGATCAGACAGGGGATGAAATGTCCTTGTTCTGTCATTTCCCCATTCTGATAGCACAATTGCAAGATTTTCATACAGCATTGCACTTATATAGACATTATCCCATCCAGAAAGAGCAATTGACCACAATTACACAAGAGGTTTTCAAATGAATTTGCACAGATCCCATCATTGCCTCATCATTGTCCTATCGTTGAAGTGGCATTGCCCAACATTTTGCATTAACAGGTGTTCACGTTAATGGAATGCTGCTTCAGTGATGGGACAATAGCACTGCGATGTGTAAGCCTTTCACAGGACTGCAGTCAAAGATGGGATAAAGACAGGGGAGTGATCCGATCCTTATCCCATCCCCATGTAATAATCTGAACCTGAATTTCTAGCTTTGCAATAACTTCAAACTTCAATTGAGCATTGAGCAATACACTTTAGATGGCCAGAGTAAGGAGCAGACAAAGGGGGTTGGTGTGGTAACTCATGGTGTCACCCCCTTTCATTGGCCTCTTCCCATACTGCACCATATAAAATCCTTAGTAACATTTTTTGTACTGATCTTACACATAAATCGTAATTTCTTTTTTTTTTTTTAAAGGCAATAGTGAATAGTTATCGCTATAATGGTTATAGTTGTGACATAAACAACTAGCAAAATGAAAATTATACCTTTAAATTACAATATCATATGCACAACCTATATTTACATGTTCATAGTTTCATGTGGTTAAAGTGAAAATGTGGTAAAATGTGATTGTTTTAAAGAAAGTTTTAAAAAATAATTTTAAAAAAGAACAACCTGGGGCCTCTGCTTTCTCCTCCAAATGAATCTCACCCCATCTATTCTGCTGAGTTCAAGCATTTTAAAGCGAAGGAGAGGTTCCTCTCCATCCCTTTAAAATGCTGGAACTCAGCGGAACTCAGCCTGTGTCTGCCCATGAAGATCCAAGACCTCTCTGTATCATTCCCTGACATGGCCCCTTTCTTTGCCTCCCTGTCACCATTGGAGCACTGATGGCAGAGGGGCAAGGACAGTGGCAGCCAAAAATTGACACCAATGGCATCAATCTGACATCTCATTTCACTATAATGAGACCTCTGGTGGTGGACCTTCTTCTCTAAGGACCACTCCATAGTGTAAGCCCATGCAGAGCTATTTAGAGGTAGTTTGCTTTGTTTTCAGTGAAACTCACCTGCCAGGTAACTGCATATAGAGAGATCTTGTAGCACCTTTGAAACTAACTGAAACAAAAAGGTTGGTAGCATGAGCTACCAACTTCTTTGCTTCAGTTAGTCTCAAAGGGGCTAAAAGATCTCTCTACATACTGATTCTGATATTGATTCTGCTACAAGATCTCTCTACATACTGATACTGATACAGACTAAGATGGCTATATCTTTGAATTCTATCCCAGGTAACTGTGTTCGGGATTGTAGGCTATGTGGCTAACATTGCCATCCAACAGCAAGATCATTATATCTATCTATCTATCTATCTATCTATCTATTTTTTAAAAGGAGGAGATCTGAATTTTTCTAGGGAGATGTTTCTGCTGACACATTCCTTACAAACACCCTTCTCACTCACAAGTTGGGACCAGGAAACAAAAACGGCAATGTAACCAAGAAGACAGTGTGTTTTCTTCTGTGTGTGTGTGTGTGTGAGAGAGAGAGAGAGAGAGAGAGGTGAGGGAAATAGTCAAGTTCTGCCTAGTTTATCTTCAAAAGGCAATGAAAAGGTTAGGGAAATTATGAAACACTTTTGCACTTTAATTGCTTCCAAAAAAAAATTTCATTCTAGCAGCACTTATTTATAACATGGCTCCAAAGTCCTCATCCTTTCATCTGGGTTTAAATAGGAGATATTTTCTGAACTGATCTCCTCTTCTTTTTTTTTAGGGATGTGTGGAATCAATGTTCTAATTTGCTTCCTGATTCTCCTTGCTATCTTTGGAAAACCCAGTGTGTCTCATATGTCCTTGCACAATTTCTGTGCCTTTGTGAAGTTTGTCTGTCCCATGACCACTCCCTCCTGCAAAGGAGGGAGTTTTCTCAATAGACTTCCCTACAAGCTGCAGTTGACAAAGTCTGGGAATAAAGTGCTTGACCAGCCTTTATTATATCCATGGTTGGAATCTCTGGAAAAAGAACACTTTGATAGCAAGAGCCAGAAGGGCCATTGATTGGCTTCCCTTGTAATTATTAAAAAGAAATGTCTCTAGAATTTAAATTTACTTCAATAAATAGATATTGGAATTTGCCCATCTCGGACTATATGATTCTCTCTATAGTGAGGCTATATGATTCTCTCTATTTCAGACATGAAGGTTGTGAGTGACACTGGTTACATTGCTAAAGTGGCTTTAGCCACTCACCCATCTGTTGATACAAAAATATCAACAGACTGATGTCAAGCAATCCCCAAGTTTTGCAGAAGTACAAAAAACAAAACAAAAATCCTTGGGGAACAAACTCCTGGGGGAAAGTTGTTCCAAATATCTCAATGAGCATCAAAAGCACTCGGTGGTCAGGGAATGCAGGATGACTGATGTGGGAGAGGGATGAAAAATCAGGTGGGAGGAGGTCATGGCTGGCTGACCAGAACATAGTGCACTCCATCCACGCTGCAAAATTTCTTGCAGGTTTCACTTATTCAGAACAAAATAACCACATTCCCTGGACTCAAAATGTGAAATATGTGGCTCAAAATGTGAAAGGAGACTTCACTGCATGCATAGTCACTGTTTAACAGACTAGGTAACCAAAGGCACCTTCCTTATGGACCGGTGAATAGAGGGTTTTCCAAGAGTCTTTCTGCTGTGGTTAATGCTGAAAACTGGTTTCTGCCAATGGGAGTAAATTAAGGTTCATGTCTGTTCCCATTCTGTTTTTGAGCTGAATTCAAAGTGTTGGTGTTCATGTTCATTTTTAAAAATATTTTATTAAACATTTATGCACATACAAAAAACTAAGACATTTTTTAAAAAAATAGACACATATGTTTAACAAAACCAACATTACACAGTTAGCATATTCCAGCATACACATATACATATTTACATAGACATATAGACATACTGACAATCTATCTAACTCATATCCATACCTCCATTTTCTTCCCTCCTCCAAATACTATAATCCAATACCTTCTTACAATTTCCCTTCTCAGACCTTCTTTTATAACCTCTTAGTTGTCTCCATTATTCCAGTTTTCTTTGCACCTTAGTCTCACTTTTCTCTCCCCTAGAACTATTCCACATCTCACACTCCTCGCTTACTCATTATTCATTACTCACTTACTCCAACATTCATCCTTAGATATTCAGTCATTTTAAAGTTATTCTTCCATTCATCTGTTCCTCCATCAGTAACATTAATTAATAGAAATCAATTGTCATGATTATTAGTTGACATAAATAAAATTAACACAACATTATCTAAAATTCACATGTGGTATTCATTTTTTAAAGCCCGAGGACTTGTCTTCCTGTAGGAAGTGTCTGTTCCCATACATTAAATTATATCTGGGGATTGTTGCTCACAGTGGTGTAACAAAGGCTACCACAGATATGCCTATTCAGCAATCTGGAATATTTATGGAATACCCTCCCAAGTGATATCCACTTGGCATCCTCATGGGTAGCATTCAGACATCATTCTAGTGCCATCCTCTTCAAGCAAACATTCAGTCCTTGATTTTTATTTTTACTGATTTACTGCTGACTTAAAACATCCAAATATTTTAACATTTTATTATTATTACACTCAAAGGGTACATCCACACTGCAGTAATAAAGCAGTTTGACACTACTTTAACTTTCATGACTCTATCCTACAGAATCCTGGTATTTTCAGTATGGCAAGGCACCAGAGCTCTCAGACAGGCCAGGTTGAATACCTCACCAAACTACAGATCCATGGATTCCTGTAAGATATGGTCATGGCAGTTCAAATGGTGTCAAATTGCTTTAATTCTGCAGTGTGCATAAACCCTAGCACAGCTTTGGCAGGTTCACTTGTCTTTATTGAACAATTGGTGATTTCATTTATTGTTTTCATTTTTATATTTGTAAACAGCCCACATGGCATTTCCAGTATGAACAATTTTTGTGGAGATTTGCTCTTCAAAATTTCCTTCTTTTTAAGATATTAATCAAGAATGATTGTAAATGCTGAGCTGATTTCAAATTGAGCCAAATGGAGCTTGTCCATCTGTAGTCTGCACTGCTGTTGCTTGTTAAAAGTATAGATTATCATCATCCTGAATATTCCATTGTTTCTATAAGCCTTCTGCTCTTAAAGAGAATTCAGGATGTTTCTGGTGTTTGCTTCCGCTCTGTAACAGGGTTGCTATGGCAAAGCTATTATTCTAGCAAAGAGAAGAATGCGTTGGTGAAGTGTTGATCCCTTTTCAGCTTTACGTGAACCTCTATTACTCAAATGATCAAGTTTGCACTGAAAGTGTGGCTATCACAATGTGAAACAAGAAGATGCAGCCAACACGAGTGGGCCTGCTTTTATTTCCCCAGCAGACACATTTGATAAAATAGTACAGCTGCTGAAATTATCTCACTCTGGGTCTTGGAAACCTGCTTTTTTTTTTTTTTTGCTTTTGCTTTGTTGTTGTTAGGTTACTTTTGCCTGGTGGGCCAATCTCTTTTATGTTGTGACCTGAAATTTGGTTTCTCTCTGCCTGTCAAACATATTGGCTGCTCATGGTCAGGGGAGAAGAATTACATTTTTATAAAAAAAAGAAAAAAGAAAAAGAAAACAGTGAAGAATGGGGTATAGTGCAGTGTACTTTGTTTAGTCAAAGTATTCTGTGGATAATGTCAACTCTTATGATTGCAAGACATGGACCTGGGGTGTGGCAAAAGCAATATCTGAAAACACTGCTAAATAATATGGATTTCAAGTTCACTTTGTGGGGGAACGAACAGTTATAGTAAATTGATAGCAGGGCTTGGAAACCACCCCTCCCTCCTTTCTTTTTTGGACTACAAGTTCTAGAGTGGCCATGATTGTTGGGTGATTGTGACAATGTAGTCCGAAACCTTAGTTTTCCAAAAATCTCTTCCTTCCCCTGTACGTGAATATATATACTTTATATAATTAGAAATTTTATTGAAGGTGACAAAGAAACCATGTGTACATAAAAAACAAGAAGAGGTTAATAATGCATTAGATCAGTTTTTACTCTTGTGGTCCCTTTTACATCTGCAGTTGGATGTTGTGGCTCCCCTGGCAGTGGCAACATAATATTTTGTTTGTTCAATGTCTATTTTTGTTCAAACTTCCACATATACAGTCAGCCCTCCATTTTCACAAGGAATCTGTTCTGGACCCCCTGTTCTGGGTGAAAATGGAAACTCGCAGATATTCAAGCCCCATAGGCTTGAATGGGGGCATGTGCCAGCGAGCGGCTGTAGACGCACGCCATGGGTGCACAACCCATTTTAAACCCCTCCATTTGTTCCTCGCAAGTAAGTGAGGGTCATGGATCTGGAGTCCATGCAAATGGAGGGGCAACTGTATTCATATTTTAACATCTCATAAGGAAATAGTTCTCTTCTTCCTCTTCCTTTTCCTCTTTTCTCAGGCAGAGGCTTCACATGCCCCCCTTGTTTTTCTCATCCTTTCCAAGACAGAAAAGGTTTGGGAAAAGGAGGAAAAGGAGGAAAGATCAATGGACCACAGTGGTCCTGCATCACCGTTTGAGAACCATTGCATTAGATGATATAGACATTTGGGAGAACATCATGTTTGCTTACCTATTCAGAACAATAATAAATACCTAAGTGTTTCAGTGAAGTGGACTGCTTGGTTAACTTGTTCAATATGTTGTTCCACACATTAGCATAGCATTGAGGCAGAGTGTATAAGCTGCTCTAAGCATCTGAGTAACAGATAAATAAGTAGATAGATGAGTAGCTAGATAAGTAGATAGATGAGTTCCTAGTGTGGAACACCACTACAGCTCCCCTTTCACCACCCTGCTCTCAATGTTGCAATGTGACAGCAACTCCTCATGCAGTCTATTACTGGTGGATAATGGGGAGGGGAGAATTGGAGAAGCGTCTGGCTCAATGTCCCCATAGTCAAATGCAGACTGAAGACACGTTCTGTTTGCAATGTATCTATTTGCAATGCTGAAGATGACAGCATCTTCTTCTGTGCCTAAAGATAGCAGACTAACTAAGAGGGCATTGAACACACTGTTTGGAGTACAGTTGCCACTGGGCCACAGGTCATGCTCCACGCAGGAGCCTTCCATCCTGTTTCCATCTTCCCCTCCTCTAGCCAAAGGCAAGGCACATCCAGTAATGCTGCTCAAACACAAAACATTTTATTAACTAATTCAACCAAACAAACAGTCCGCCTTCCGGAAGTGTTGTTACCTCACAAACTCTCCAGTCCTGTAATTGAAGGTACTGATATCTCTATCAAGAGCTGTTCCTTACTTTTACCACTTTTCTCCAGACATTCCCACTCAGCTTTTCCCCTGGCCCCAGGCTGTCACCCAACTGGCCAGCACCTGCCTCGAATATCCCAGCATGAGGGGTCCCAACCTCTTGTCTGGATAAGGAAGGTGGGTTGTTTGGACTTCCCGTGTACTGCTTGGGGTGTTCTCTTAAGAAGCCCTCTTCTTTAGGGTCTTTGAGTACCTCTGAGCCCCAGCTTCCTCTTTCGGAGCTTCGTTCACATCTCAGCACTGCAGCCGTCCAACCCTCCTGGCTTGGGTATGTTCCTTCCTCCCTTGCCATCCACATGTCCACCTGCTCCACCTCTTATCTTCCAGTCCTCCCTCCTGCAACTGTCTCTCCCTTCTCATTTAGTCCTTCTAATTCCAGCTCTACCCCTAACTCCACCCTTCCAGACCACCCACCCATCATTTTCTTGTCTGCCATCTCTTCACAGGGCTATGGGTCTATTTATTTATTTATTTATTTATTTATTTACAGTATTTATACCCCGCCCTTCAGTCCTAAAGGCTCTCAGAGCGGCTTACAATTATTATTTTTTGACAGTTCCCTGCCATCAGGCTTACAATCTAATAAAGACATGATACATAAGGAGAAGGGAATGGTGTTGGGCAAGGGAATCAGGTCCAGCAGTTCTTCTCTCCTTCTGAGGCCTGGACCAAGGCAGATGGACTGGAGGGAGGGCTCTGTTTCTTCATCTAGGCCAGGCCCGATGGAGCTGGGCCTGCATCTCTCCCTCTATGGCCGGATGGCACCAGATGGACTGGAGGGATGGCTCTGCTTCTTAGAAGGCTCTTGGAAGGCAGAGGTCCGAGTAGCAGTAGAACCAGCAGCTTCTTCTTTCCCCTGGCCCCAGATAGTCACTGCAGTCCTTCCATTCTCTCTGCTGGGATGTTTTGCAGCAGAATCCTATTAGGTCCTGGTTTTATAGTCCTAGCAGGCAAAGCAGCTGTGAGTGATGGGAGGGATGCGTGATGGGAAACAGGGGTGTCAGGGCCTCTGTCCTGAAGAGAGAGGAATCTATTTGGAAGGCCGTGGTCTAAATACCAGCAGAGTCAGCAGGTTCTTCCTCCCCCTGGATTCCTGATGGTCATTGTGACTCTCCTCTTCTCTTTGTTGGAGTGTTATCTATGCTCTTCTCTCCCTCAGGGTCCACAGCAGTGGCAGTTGGGAGGGTCCCTCACCAGCTTCTGGGACTCGAGACGATGGCTCATCTCTCCCTCAGGGTCCACAGGGTCTTGACTTTCATATTGGATTCCATGGATCCTGTTGCCAAGGGACACCCTGATCCTTCATCCCCATCACAACAGCTCTCTCCTGTAATACTTTGATGCTGTCTCCTAGCATCTATTGCCTAAGACAGCTACCTCAATTCTTCAGCCCTGTTATAGCATCACTAACACAGAGGGGGCATAGCTGCTTAGCAAGTGAATTATTCTTCTGCCTGAAAGCTAGGAGAGTCATTGCCCATATGCAGACACTGGATGTGGTGAATAAATACTGTAACCTAGTATGTGGCCACATTCTGTGTTCCTGAGACAAGGAACTTCATGCCCCAATACAGCTAGCTCTCTAGAACTTCCCCGTTAAAACAAATAATTGCACTGATATTCCATGCTGATGTTCTGTTTTAGTTTGTTTTACTAGTTGGACCCATTGACTGTTAATAACAGTTTCATCTTGATGACTGCCTGCATTTAATGGGCAATTCTTCTTACAGGAAAATGTGAATGTGGCCAGTGCACTTGTTTTCCTCCAGGAGAGTCCAAAATATATGGCAAAATCTGTGAATGTGATGACCGACAGTGTGATGACATTGATGGAAATGTCTGCAGTGGTAAGTTATCCTTAAATTTAATCAGGGGTGGGCAACTTTCTCTCTGTGTGTGTATGTCTCTTAGATCGTCCTCCATTGGATACTCGGGAAGCTGCATTTGTATATCCACAGTGGCACCACCCAATGTTCTGCTGCACCACTGAATTCTGCTGAAGCACCAGTGAAAAAAAAATATTATCTTCTTCCCTGGAAGCATGTTTGTGCTTGAAAACAAGGCATGCACCTTCCACATGCTTTGATTCTAAAGTGAATATATGGAGGGGGGGGGTTAGGGTGTCATTTCTCATCCACCAAAATTTATGGGCAAAATGGCAAATACAGTGATGGAGTCTGCTCAGATCAGTCACATTTTTCTATGCCTAGCCTAAGGGCAAGGGTCCAACATGATTAATTTTGATTAAGTGTTGACTATTTATTACCATAACTTTTATAAATAAAATATGACACCTTGTCCTCCAATGTCCAATAAGACTGCTCTCCAGCATGAACCATGGGAACAAATTTGTTTATTTTTAAAATGAAACACACAGACAAAGAGGGGGGATGAATAAGGAGAATTGACACAAGGGTCTATAATATGAATTAACAGGCTGTCATGATCTCTTCAATTAATGCCTAGTTTCAGATGCCTGGACAAACAGGTGGAACCTTGAACACAAACCTGTTGCAGTTTTCTTGTTCTTCACATTACTCCTTAATATTTCAAATGGAAACACTTCAAAAATGTTCACTCTACTCCATGAAATTAATAATCATATAAAATGCATGTCTCTCATCAGTGGCATCATTAGGAGGCTACAGTGGGTGCGGACCACACTGAGTGACATCCCAGAAGGGGGGTGACACCCGGTCACTGCCCCGTCCCCAACAGGTGCTCCTTGGGCCCACACAGGTGCCTCTCAGGGCCGCCCAGGTGCCACTCTGGGCCTTTGGGGGTCTCTGACCCAGGCAGGCACCAGATAGCCATTTCCGCAGCCAGTGCTGCTGTTTCCCCAGCCCTTGTGATTATTTCCCCGTCCCGCATGACTGCTCCCATGTGACCCCACCCTCAGAAATCCTACTAGAAGTCCCTCCTAGCAATCCAGTCCCCCAGAAATACTGCCGGGTGACACCCGGTGCAGGATCCCCACTACCTCTCATTGTGGGAAACACTTCTAGGGATGCATTGAACGTTATGAAGAACAACAGGAAACATTAGGTCTTTTTTACTTTCCATTTCTCCTCCATTTTTGTTCTTTTCAAATAACTGTAGTCACCCTTCAGACAAATTGTGGCTAGTCGTACCTGTGGTTTTGCTGAAACAAGCCAAGAGGAGCATGAACCTGGTTTATTTCAATAGCTCGTTATCTAAAGAAGGGTGGGGAAAGGCTGGGTAACCTTTAGGACTGTTGGCACTTTTGCATACCTGTAATAATTGTGGAGAACTCCAGGTTTGGGTGAATTAAGAGAATTTTATTTAGAAAAATTGCACAAACATGATAGCAATTGAGAGCTAACCAAAATCGAAATATGGAAACTGGATAGCAGAGTTTGAGGGTTTAAAGAGGGTAATATTTACTTGTCCAAAGAGTAGACCACGGAAAGCGGGAGTGGCTCACACTGAAGTCTGAGGGTGACACAAAGCATACGTGGAGCGTAGCCTGGAACAACTGTATGTGTACTGTGTGCAAAGAGGCTAGGTTTTTGAGATCAATATTTATACCTGAAAGCTAGCCTCTGGGGATGGTTTATCTTGTGAGATAACAAAGGCCTGATGTTCTATCCCAGGAATTGACAGTGGGATTCTGGGCTGGTTGATGACTTTAACTTTACGGTGACAAAAACACTAATTGATCAAGACAACCCAGGGTGAATGGACAGGGAGGTTGGCAGGAAGCACAGCAGGGGATAAGCAGAGAAAACTGGTTTACTGCTTCAGTGCAATGAGACCTGCTTTGTCTCTTGATGCAAAAGGAAGTGCAGGGTACTTGCGGGAAGGAAGCAGCCATTAGTACACCCATTTAGCCTTGATTGTATTATTACCTAGATTGTCCACATGCTTTGGATCTTTTTTCCTTTTCTCCTGGGAACCTGGCCTAGTGTTCCTAAAGGTCAATGTGATGTCTCAAGAACATGCTGACTCCAGATGTGAAATACAAAAATATGGGGACCCCAAATATAGTATGCGGTGTGCCGGGTGTGCTAACAAATTGGACAGTGATTAACAGTCATAATTTTATGTCAAACCTTTGGTCACAGCTTAAATTTTATATGTAACACTAAACTATGGGAGGATGGGGTGTGTGTGTGTGACCAGTGTTGCATCCAGCTATTTTCCTATGGAAGAGGCTGTGTTTGAGAGATAGTTGCATTATTTACAAATGAATTTTGGTGGTGGGATTGGCTAGAACAGAATTACAATTTCTGCCCTAATGAAAACACTGAACAAATGCAATTTATGTCATCATAATCCTCTAACAGGATGCTACCCAAAAATTGCCTCTTCTGTAGCATAACAACAACAACAACAATATCTAGAAGAAATATGGGCTGGAATACTGTTGGGAATTAATGATGACATAAACTGGCATGCAGTTTAAAATAAGCAACAGTGCAGCATTTTTCTTGTGGGAGATACTGCCCTTGCACAATGACAACATAAGGGGAAGGCAGTAACCCCAAATTGTGGATTATTATTATTATTATTATTATTTATATAGTGCTGTAAATGTACCCAGTTCTGTACACACAATCTTAAATTAGATGGATTCCTGCCCTCAGGCTTACAGTCTAAAAGAGACAACACAAAAGGAAAAGGGGAAGCTGGTGGGAAGGAGATGAGGTCCAGTGGTTCTTCTCTCCCTCTAGGGACAGGACCAAGGCAAATGGACTGGAGGGAGGGCACGGCTTCTTAATACATAGTTAAAAGGAGGATCCTGGGGCAGATGGCACAATCCTGGGAACGCTTCCCTAAACAATATAGTCTTTAACTTAATTTTGAATCTGGTTAGAGAGGTGATGAGGCACACATGTGGAGGAAGAAGGTTCCAGGAGTGAGGGGCAGCAAGTGAGAAGGGACAAATCAAGGACAGGGCAGTGGAAATCCTTGGCTGGGACAGGAGACCTTGACTACCAGAATGGAGGGTACAAGAAGGAGTGTGAGGAGGAAGAAGGTCAGACCAGTAAGGAGGGGCCAATCCGTGGAGGGCTTTGAAAGTCAACAACAAAAGCTTGTACAGGATGCGGAAGGGGAAGGGGAGCCAATGAAGGGAGGATAAAAGAGGAGAAACATGGTCAAAGTGGCGAGCGGATGTGATAATACGTGCAGCTGAGGTCTGGACAAAGATTAAAGGATGGAGGTGAGAGAGAGGAAGCCCTGTCAGAAGAAGGTTACAATAATCTAGTCATGATACCACCAGGGCATGGACCAGAGTCTTGGCAGTGGAGGCTGAGAGGAATGGATGGATTTTAACAATGTTGTAAAAAGAGAATCTACAGGTCTTGGCAGTGGTCTGAATCTGGGGAATAAACGACAGAGAGGAATCAAAGATGAAACCAAGACTGTGGGCTTGCTGAACCAGTTGAATAGAAGTGTCATCAACAGAAATAGAAAAGGAGTATTGAAGGGTGGGCTTAGGTGGGAAGACGAGAAGCTCGGTCTTAGACATGTTGAACTTCAAGTGCTGATGCTGCATGCACTGAGAGATGGCAGCCAGACAAGAGGAGACTTGCTGTTCAAGCCCCGGCGAAAGGTCGGGGTGGAAAGATACAGCTGAGTGTCATCGGCATATAGATGATAGGAGAAACCAAAAGAACTGATGAGTTTACCAAGGGACAATGTGTATAGAGAGAACAAAAGGGGACCCAGGACAGAGCCCTGAGGAACTCCAACAGATAAGAGAACAGAGGAGGAAGTCTGACCACCTGTGACCACTGCAAAAGATCTGTCTGACAAGTAAGATTTAAACCAGTTGAGAACAGAGTCGGAGAACCTGAGGTCGGAAAGTAAGTCAAGCAAGAGACAGTGGTCCACAGTGTCAAAGGCTGCAGACTCAGAGAGTGAAACAACACTTAAAAAGAAGAGCAGGGTCTGCCTTTATTTCAAGGTTTCTGTTATGGCTGCTTCCCTTCCTACGGTAGTTAGCTTAATACGCAGAGATATTGCAATACCTTTGAGACTAACTGAAAGATAGAAGTTAGAAGCATGAGCTTTCATAGACTTGAGCCTGCTTCCTCAATTGCATTACTAGTTAGCTTAATTACAATTCTATCCATTTCTAGATTTTTCTTGAATCCACACAGTACTCTTTCCTCACCTCCTACTAACTATAACTCTCAGTTGACTACTAAATGTTCTATCAGTGTCCTGCTGAACAGCTCTGACTGTCAGGAAGTTATTTCCTAATAAAATCTCTTTTTCTGTAATTTGAATCCACTGCTCCATGTCCTAGTCTCTGGAGCAGCAGAAAACAAGCTTGCTCCATCCTCAATAAGACATCTCTACAAATATTTCAACATGGTTATCATATCACCTATTAACCATCTGTTCTATAAGCTAAACATACCCAGCTCCTCATAGGGCATGTTTTCCAGACCTTTCACCATTTTGTTTGCCATTTGGTTGCACTGCTTCTCCACTTTAACTTCCATTGTTCCATTCTGTGGAATCCTGGGATTGGTGGTGTAGGGAGAAATTTTGAGAACTCTTATCCAGAGTGCTTCACAAACAAATGACCCTGGTCCGTGGGATGCGGCCATGACATTTACATAGAATAACAGCCCTGTAATTTTGTACTGTGAATGGGCCCCAGTTCTGTCCATCACAGTAATAATCCTAAACAAGAAAGGAGATTTTATGGACCTTCCTCATTAAATTATATTTTGGGATGCTGTAAGCTATACCTGATACAAGATTCTTATTTTTGTGCTGTAATAATATCTTCTATTACATGCCATGCCATGGGTTAGAAGGAACATCTGGAGTAATTAAATGGAGCTGTCCTTTTTAAAATATGATATGGGTAGAAATATTAGCCATTATCCCTGACAGTAATCCATAGGTTTCCTCATAATTATATCTTTAAAAATAGCCTAAGGTGTTTCACAAGTTTCAGAATTTAGGGCTACAGATTTCATATGTTTGCCCAGTTGGGGCCTAAGAGGAATCAAATTGACCAGAACAAATATATAAAGTGTTGAAATTATATGGAAGAGCATTACTGGAAAGTTACAGAAAATAGAATGGAAAACCTGTAAATCAAGCATGGAAAATATCTTGTTTTTCACAGTTCACTTAGAGGAATGTCGTTTGCATATTATTCGGCACCCCCCCCTTCATTTAGTTTGCTGATAATGACAAAAATCTGGGTATGTCAAGAAGCTGGTTGATAATCACTACTCCCTGGAAAATGGCTATGCTAATAATCTACAACAGGAGATTCAACAGGTATATCTTCTTTGATCATAGTGTTACAGGAATGGCAACAACTGCACCTGAAGAATGTTGCCTAGCCCTAGGGCTCCAAAATAATATGGGATCTTTCCCAAGTGAATTGTGGCAAGCTTGCAATTACTTGCAGGCAATTCCAACACAATTTTGATGTTGTCCAAGTTCTGACTTGGGGGTTGAAATTCAGTCAATTATATCCTATGTGAATAATACATAATTTCTTCACAGGCACACATCTCACCTAGGCTTCAGCTGTTTTTTGACCACAAAACTCACCAGGCAGAATTCTAAAGGATTAGCTAACCTCTTTTTTCCTTTGAGCATTTCAGAAATGTCTCATGTGAAGCATTCCCAATCATTTCATCACCATTATACAAAAACTTTAGTAATAAAAATCTTAAATAAAAATGGGGGTAGGGTGGGGATGGGAGAAGATGCTGTGAGTAGCAACCGAATTTTGGGCAAATCGAGGTTTCTTAGCTTGGTTGTGAGCAGGCAATGGATAGATAATGAATATCCAGCCAGAGATAACCGGGGGGGGGGGGGGTGGTCTCAAAATAGGTAATCTTACTGCCTTAGTTGACTCTCGTTCCAGATCATGGGATCTGTTCTTGTGGTCGATGCATTTGTAAGGATGGATGGTTTGGAAAGTTGTGCCAACACCCAAGGAAGTGCAACATGACTGAAGAGGAGAGTAGAAGTTTTTGCGAATCAGAAGATGGCATATTGTGCTCAGGAAAAGGTAAGTATAAGGAACTGATTGATGCTGAGTACGAGCATGTTCCAGGAGATTAAAAAGCACAACCTGTGGGTTATAAATTGTAGTGCTTTCTTTTGTAGCCCCCTTGCTGTTAAACAGCGTCTCAGAATGGCTTACAATACACAGCGCTGTTGTTGGGAAGTTCTCCATGTTGTCTTTAGAATCTTTGCTTTCAGGCACTGTTTACCAACAGCAGGCAATTCCATTTGGTGCTGTTCTTGTGGGAGTATAGATCTATGTGGGACCATTATGTATCAGGGAGTACATTTTGGCATTATGTTTCAAGTGCTACAAGCAGCAGGCATGTGTACATTTGTTAAATCTTTGTAAAGAAAATACAGTAGTCGATCTGAGTGGGAAGGCCTTTTTCCTTCCTTCCTTCCTTCCTTCCTTCCTTCCTTTGTGCTGTTATTTTGCTTTTAAACTCAGTTCTATACTTAGTCTAATCATTGCAGGACCATTGCCCTGAGGATGTGTGGCTGACGTTTTGCACCTTCCTTCCCATCTCTGTTTAAATCTCTGGTGACCTCTATGCATTGGTCAATGAAAGCAGGAATTATGTGTCTCATGTACATACTCTTTTAAACCTCTTTTTAAAAATGTGATGGTGACGTGGCCCAATGTTACAGAATATTTCTAAGCAAGTATGTTTGTGAAAGGGCACATGCAGGAGGGAGTTTCATGGCAAGCAATCATCCATTTCCAAAGCTTTGCCAGAAAATGAGGGCAAGGTAAAAGGCATGGGCAGATTTTCTTCTTTTAATTTGTTAGCAGAGCTCTTTAAAAACATATGTCCCATGTTTCACTGATCCAAGCATCACCACACCTGATCTAGATCCAGTCCACTCTAAGTGGAACTTCAGCAAAGCTGAGCTTGGCCCAAGTTCTGTTCCTAAATTTAGCTACTGTGTGCTCAGCACAGCTACTGAATACAGAAAGTCAGAACATTCCTGAAAAAATGTTGAATGAAGAAAATTAAACAAACCTTCCAACCCCAATTTTTCACTCTATCAGTGGAATGTTGTGCTAGGTTTAGATCTATATTTTGTTCATTCTGTATCAAGATCTGTTTTCTGAGTATTTCTCTATGGCTGAATATACTTAAATGTGCTGGCTGGCTGGCATGCCATATAGCAGTTATAGATTCATGACCTAGAGTTATGGATCTATAACTGTTATGCATTATGTTATATTGTATATTCACAATAATGCCACTATTGCTATGATTGTAAATGCCCCCTTAAGCTCCAGGGAGCTGCTCTGAGTGATGGAGGTCTGTTTGAGGCTGTAGCAAGTAGAAGTGGGATTTCTGTCTTAGCTTTGTTCACTGGTGGAAGCAGGCTGGAAATATCATCTGCTTGTGCCCTGATTGCCAGCAGAACAGGCCCCCATTGCTTAGAGTGGCTGCTAACTGTTGATGGGCTTGAAGGGCCATTCCAGGAGACAGTACAGTTAGCCTTCTATATCAGTGGATTCAAGCGTTCACGGCTTTCAAATATTTTTTTAAAAATATAAATTCCAAAAAGCTAATTTGGACACCATCTTACTATGCCACTGCATTTAAGAGACTTGAGCATCCATGGATTTTGGTATCCATAGGGAGTCCTGGAACTAAACCCCAGCGGATACCAAGGGCCCACTGTACTTAGTTACACATTCATAACTAAGTCAGTGATGTAGTCCCCTACGTTTCTTTAATAAATATAGATCTATGAACAATTTGTCAGCTATTGTAAAATGCCCTCTCTCCTCTTAATTTCAGTTCCCCAAGTGTCCAGAAAATGAGATGTTGAGGGTTTGGGAATTATGCTGGCCTGGAGTAGAATCCTTAAAAATCAGGGAGAGACACCTTCAGTGAACCAAACTTTCTACCCAAACTTTCCACCCAAGCACACACACACAGAGAGAGAGAGAGAGAGAGAGAGAGAGAGAGAGAGAGAGAGAGATTGAAAGAGAGAGAGAGAGAGAGATTGTGCTTTTGGAGCACCATACTAAGCAGTTTCATGCTGGTGAACAAGATCAAACTGATAACAGAGTCTTGTGTCTCATGCAAGATATTCCTAATAAATTTTCTAAACATCTGTGAGCTTGTGCCATGGCATAGTTTCTTGCTGAATTTTCAGAAGTCTGATTGCAAGAAGCAAGAAGGACTTAGTGTGACACCAAATTCTTCACTTCTGCTTGACTGGCCCAGTGCACTTTTGATTCCTGGTGATGATGGTGTTGTGGTCAAATACATAATCAGCTACAAAAGATTTACAGCCATGCGTGCCAGGTAAACTGATGGTAGAAGGTAGATTTCAGTCCTGCTGAACTATGCATTAAGCCACAGAGGCTGTTGCCACATTGCAGAATTAATGCAGTTTGGCATAGTGTTAACTGTCATGGGTCCATCCTGTGGAATCCTGAGATTTGCAGTTTGTTGTGGCACCAGAGTTGTCTGGCAGAGCAGGCTAAATATCTCATAAAATGAGAAACCCCAGAATTCCATACCATTGAATCATGGCAATTAAAGTGGTGTTGAACTGCATTAATTCTGCAGTGTAGAAGCAGCCAGAGACACAGATAAAATCAGAGATCCCACGATCCAGTCTGTCAGATTAACAAAAATAAACCAGTAACAGGGATATCATGAAACAGAGGTAGTCAGTGCTCCCCAACATATTCCCAGGCTTTATTCATGGTGTGTGTGTATGTTTGTGTGTGTGTATAAATATATACAGTATGCCCTCCCCAACTGCAGGCTTGCCATCCACAGATTTAAGCATCTATGGACAGCAAACTCCATTGCCCCTAATGGCTAGGCCTGTACATAACTGACGCAGAGCAGTCATGAATGCATGCATTGCAGGACTTGAGGTCCCATGTTTTTTCATCCACAGTGGGGGGAGGGGGAGCGGACAGAACAGCCCCCTGTGGATACTAAGGGCTGAGTATATGTGTGTGTGTGTGTGTGTGTGTGTGAAAGAGAGAGAGAGAGAGAGACTGGACTCTGGAGACCAGGGTTTAATTCCCCTTTTGGGCATCGAAACCCACTGGGTGACCTTGGGTGAGTCATACCCTGTCAGCCCCAGAAAACCCAAAGCCAATTATAGGTTTGCCTGAAAGTTACCTTAGGTCTGAAACAACTTTCAGGCACACAATAACAACAGATACACACACACACACACACACACACACACGACAGGCATTTACGTGATTGTAGAAAGACTTTTATCATGTAAATGGGAATGATGATGCTCCATAATAATCATTTTCTTAGGAAGGGAGAAGAGACATAGCTACATTTCCGAGACTGTTGTGTGGAAAGATCCAGCACTGTGACCATTATGCAATACAATGGGACACATTATGCATTGGGACACATTGCACAACGGGAATCCCAATTGTGCAACAGGTCATTTTGCATGCTGTTCCACTGTGCATTATTGCAGTTCACTAGCATGGCTGTGTGTCATGTCAGTGATGTAGCACCATCATCTTAAAGTTATGCATTGTAGCCTCTGATGTAAGGCCTCAGCCAATGTTTATAGCAAAATATATGCATTACTAGAAATTGTCTTAATTGCCCAGACTATTCTCCCCCCACCCCCGCGAGTTGTTCCTGTAAAGGCACAAGGGAAAGAAATATAACAGCACTGAACATATGTGATGCTTTCCATAGAATATGATATGGCATGTAGTCAGTGCCCAGTTCAAAAGAGTGAGAGTTCAACAAATTAGAGGTAAATAAGGAAGCCATGGGAGCAACAAATGTGTTGGCTGCGGTTGGGAAAAGAAAAAGAAAAAGCAATGGGATATTGGAGTAGTTTTTGTCCCTTCGCCTGGCTAGAGGATAATAAGGTACCCCATGATTATTATTTCAGGCCATTATTTTCCCTGCTTCATTTCTTGCAATTTCAGAGGCCCAAGGGATTATCTCTTTTCTCTGCCCCATACCTGAGCTCCAAAATCCCACTTTCTAATCCTGCTTGGAAAAGTAGGCTTGATTGTATAGCTCTGGGAACAAAGAGAAAACCTCTCTCTTCAGAGTAACTCCTGATTAAATCAAAATGGAGGGAAATCACTGCAGGGCCTTATAGAGAACACTTCAAGTTAAAGCACACCTCCATAACACCCTTCTCTTCAATAGGCTTTTATCTTGATTATCTCCTTGTAGACAATAGCTTATTAATAGACACTGATTGTGTGTGCCTGAGATGTTCCATGGGTGACTGAAAAGCTCCACTGTTCTGTAAGTGCCAGTAATAATAATCTTTGTGCTTTCAGGTTCATGTCACTGTGGAAAGTGTGTCTGCTCACCACAGGAATGGTACATTACAGGAGAATTCTGTGAATGCGATGACAGAGACTGTGACAAACATGATGGCCTTATTTGCACAGGTGGGGTACAATTCTCCTATACACCCTAGCTTCCTTCTTCATACTATTATAGCAATTGAAGGAGATTGTCTAGGCCGACACCACCTGCTGCCCAAAAAGACTTGAGCATCCACTCAGTAGCTTCCTGGTAATAAATATATACACTTTAAACCCCATTGTGCCAAGAAGCAAAGCATGCAGAAAGAAGCAAATTGTTCCATTTAAGCTTTCCTCAACCCAGATCCCTCCAGAGGTTTCAGATGACAACTCCCATCATCTCCAGCCACCGTGACCATTGGCTAGAGATGGTGAACACTGTGATCCATCCAACGCATCCAGAAGTTGCCATGCTAGGATGACTGTTGTGGTAGGCTGACAAGATCTGACACATCTAGATTCTTTGGAGGAGAAAAGTTCATTTCTAGTTCTTAGAGTGTGAGAAGGAAATGGGCTCTGTAAATGGAGCAATCAAATAGTAAAAATAGTATAAGAAACAAACAAACAAACAAACAACAATTTCATTTTACAAAAACATCCCCATAACAGAACAGCAGCCCTGTTTAGTTTGCTGAAAGTCAGGAACATCACAGAGCCTGTACATTTCAGCAACATGCGCAACATGCTTTGAACATGCATGTGTGGCATTAGTATCCCTACCTAAATGTCTTACACTGTACAGGCTCTGTAGACTGGGTTTTTTGTGTTTAGACTTAATGTGCAGGAAGCCTTGAAGAATGAAGGAGTAACAAGTATCGAGAAGAACTTAATTTCACACAGAGTCCTTCTAGGCCTCTTCTCAACTGCAAATGACACACAGAACGTCATTTTTGTGTCAGGGCTTGTAGCTAGAAAATTTTGGCCAGAATGTTCTCTGGCAGTTATGAATATGTAACCTAGAGTTACGCACTTGTGACTGTTACTTAGTCATGATCCTCACATAGCCCATAGTTAATAGGGGCTACATAGAGACCACAAAAGTTTCCTAGTCCCTATCTACTGGGCATCAGCTGCTGTGGTCAATAAGGGTATGTTCCCCAGTTATCAGAAAGTAGCTGGCTGATGGTCCCACCTCACCCCTTGTGAGAATGATCTCTGTGAGGGGCAATTGTGACAGAATCCTGTTTCTGCTTGTTCCACTGGAGATTGTTCATGGGAGGAGGTGGAAATAAAGGTCAGCTGCTTCCCAACTGACAGGTGAATTGCAGTGGTTGTTTCCCAGTAAGTGGGAATTGTGAGGGTCTGGCCAGGAGTCACTGCATAGCACTGTAACTTCAGTGGTTACACATATGTATCTCCCAACCCAGATTCTGGCCACTATGTATAATTGAAGTGAGGGATGTGATATGAACTCCATTGCAAGTTATATTTGAGCAACATGCTCTGAACATGCATGTGTGGCATTAGTATCCCTATCTAATGACTTACACTTTCATTAGTGGCGCAATTAGTAAAGTGGATGGTCAGGATTAGGGATGTTTTGGTTAAAATCCCTGCTAAATCGTGAAACTCAAAGGCTCAGAGACCTGTGGGGGAGGGAGATGTCAAAGCACCACTCTGGGCTTTTAAGAAGAAAAGTGAGTGTAAATATGAAGTCTGGGCCAACTCTACTAATAGGCATCAGCCTTACTCAGTGGTTCACCCGTGTGGGTGCAGAAGTAGTAAACCCTCGCTATTCTTCCTGAGCCCTCTGGCTACTCCCTTTGTGAAAAAGATTTTGTGAAAAAGACTTGCCCATCTCTGACATATATTCTTTGGATGGCAAAGACATGAAAATATTCCATCATCTTTTAATTCATAAACATATTAATCTGTAGCAGGATTGTTTTGGCCATTTCAGCTCTCTATTCATTCATCATAATTTTTTCCCTGTCTTGCTGTTGCTTATTTTTTCAAGATAAATTAATTGACTGAAGGATGGCTGGGACAAACAAGCACTCCACACTAAATTAGCTCCAGAGCACATGTTAGTGTCTCCACCATCCTAGTTAAAGTGGATGTAAAGGACGAAAGTGTCTATTTCCCTTTGTACCTTGGCCTCTTACATGAACACTAAATCAGCACTGAGGCAGCTGGATGTAAACTCTGATGTTTTCATTAAAACACTGACTGTGTTTTTGATGACATTGCTTTTTAAAAAGAGGATTTCACTAGCTCTTTAGTGGGCCTTTTAACATGACTTTTTGGTCAAATCGTAAAGCAAGTTCTGCCCAGGATGAGAAAATATGTACGGAGAAAAATAAAAGCTGTTTTACAATGCTTTGTGGCTTACAGAGAAACACATGTTTAATGCAGTACATTTCAATTATGCATAATTATAGCCTGCCTTGTTTTCTTCCAGGAAATGGTATATGTAGCTGTGGAAATTGTGAGTGCTGGGAAGGCTGGACTGGGAATGCTTGTGAAATTTGGCTTGGGACAGAATACCCCTAACTCTGCCATGGAACACTGAAGATGGAAGGATTTCTGGTTTGGCATTGTAGGTTTTTGGATTTTGGATTTCCTCCCAACATTGGCTGCTAGAAAAAAATCAACTTTAAACATGTACATCACTAGAAATAAGCCCGAATCAAATCAGCACACCTCTTTGCTGGTCTGATTCTGTTCTTAGTGTAGTGAGTGGGAGCAGGATGAGAACACCCAGTATCGAAAATAATACGCTATACCTTCAAGAGGGTCACAATTAATGTTTGCTGGAAATTGCACAGTTGAGAGGCATTGTATAACATACTCAGATTATTTAATTTGGCTTCATTGTATAATGAAAACTATATTTGTATGAAAGGGTCATGCTGTTTAGGAATATGCTAGAAGTCTGTAGGAGGGAGTAGGGGATGATCCCTTTGTTGCTGGTAGTTTCTTTTATCTTTCCCCTCCTTTCTCCTCCCTCCCACAGACCTACCTCTAGAAGTCCTTCCTGCCTTGTCAACTCATGTACTGCCACTTTTTAGTGCAGCTGTTTTCAAGGATAGGGAAGAAATGGAAATGGAATGGAAGCATGTAAGGCAATCTATTCCCCTACACAGCAGAGTTGCCTCTTTCCCCAGGTTTATGGCCAAGCTGAAAGTACTCTCTGTTATATTGTGTTGTATGTGTGTTTTGGATGGGTTGAAAAATGCTGCCCATCATCATGCTTTGTGACATGAAAAACATGTGAAAAATACATCTTCATCATTGTGGTGCTATTCTGCTCTTTACCACTTTCCTTCTTCCTTCACTATTGTTTGCCTAACGTGCAGTTTAATTCCATTGAGTGTGATGAGCCATATGGCATCACAATCTTCACTGATTATTTGATAGTGTGACACCAGAAATGCTTGGTACCCAAATTCATATACAACCCCATCCCCCACCCCCAATATGTGATAGTTTATGCAATTGAAATCATCATCACCATCATCACCATCATCATCACCATCATCACCATCATCATCATCATCATCATCATCATCTACCTTTTCCCAAAGGAATCAAGGCAGATTACAGAACAAAACAACAATAAAGTACAATATAGAATAAAATTCAAAATTTTAAATAATCCTATACCCCAGCCCTCCTCCCAATCATAAAATAACAGCTAAAAAGCAATAACAATGAAAATTAACAATATAAGCTAAAGAGCATGGAGGGGGGACAAAGAAAGAAGATGACAAGACAAAAAAAATGGAACCAAGAAAAAGTAGTGGGGCAGGAGAACTGACAAGGGAGAAACAATGCAAATGTTTGGCAAGGTGAGTGCTTTTCAATAATCCACTTAGTTGCCTCAAATGTGCTGCTTTTAAATAGAATTTGAAAGGTGTATGGCATTGACTGCAATCCTACATGGAATATCCATCTTTCTGCATGAATGAATTGTAAGCTCCTGCTTCCCTAGGCTGTCAGAAACTCTTTTCAAGCAAACAGAGGTGAAATGGCAAAAGTAAACCAGCAGCTTCTAATATGTGTGTTGCTTTGGCTGATTTCCACTCCCCCATGCCATCAAAGACCCCAAAAGAAAACAATGGTGATGCATTAAGAGAAGTTGCTTGATTCTGTCTGGGAAGCTGGTGCCCAAAAGGACTTCCTGCATGGAGACACAGGCTTAAACATGGAGACACATATTTTCAAAGCTACCTCCTGATGAAACAGTGAAATAGATTAAGAGTCCATCCAACTTGGCATCTCAGCAGGACTATAAGACCTACAAACCATTGTTTGGGCACCACAAACAGGGAACAGATGCATTTCAGAAAGCTCCAAATAGCTACGCAGCTTGAACACAAGATCATAAACAGTGCAGGAAACTGGCCGAAAGAGCCAGAAATGATGGGGCAAAGCTAAGCTGGAAACTAACACAAACCCATATTATCTGAATATTTGCCTAGCAATATAATGATGAATCAGTGCCAGTTACATTATGCAACTGACTATTTGCCAGCTCAAATAGCTAGATAATATGACCCATTATAATTCGTGCTTCAAGTTGTTTTCAGAGCTTTGCTTTGGTATTATTTTAAGCAACTATCACAAAGTACTGCCAGGATGTTCAAAATTCTGCCAAAGCCTGTGTGGAGATAATGCTCTTTAGTCTGGTCAGGAGCAAATTTGGGCAAATTGCACAAGGGAAATTTTCATAGCTGTCCTGATAACTTGTAAGAACTTATGAGTTTACTGGGGTGAATTTACCACAACATGTAAAAAATGCCCATGCATGTACAACATGAATACACATGCATGTATAGAAGATGTTTCTGATGTGAAAGTTTACTAAATTGCAATTGCTATCTCATATAGACTACTATATTGAGTAATTTTCACCTCCGGAAATGTTTTATTGTATACATGGATTACAGCACAGGCATTCTCCTATTGCCTAGTTAACCAAATGGAATAACTAGTGACCCTGATAGGGGAGACATAATCCACTTTGTATCAAAAATACATGCAGCCAGTTCAGTGGGAATCAAATGAGTACAAGGATGGAAATCAGGCTGTACTTTCTTATGTATGGGATGTACAACTTTGCTCATTTCATTCTCATGTGCAAGAACAAAGCATTTCATTCTCACCGGAGGAACTTATAACACTTTGCATGTTTTAAAGGCATTTTTCACATTTCAGAACTTGGTTGCAAAAAAATGTGATTGCAAGCCTCTTGTAAAAAAACATCCCCCCCCCCCCCCAATGTCATTACTTGAGAGTCTCTTCAGTGCTAGCAAGACATATAGCAGGAAGGACAGAGGCAACAATCATGTTCCAGTGGCTTTTCCATTTCTGGCCCTTTCAGAGATTTTTGGGTAGGAGGGAATGATTGTAGTGAATGGGGCGTTGGATATATCCGTATGCAAATATGTAAAGACTGCAGAGATATAATCAGGCATTATGCCAGTGTAGCCAGTGTTTGTTAAACAAAAACTATTTTTGCACAAATCTCACCAGAAATGAGGGAGAAAGGAATACTGGTCTTTTCACTCTCACTTCAAAAGGAAAAGTCTTGCAGCTGTTTATTTTTTTATATAGGCTATCATGACAAGTCAAGATGGCCTTCCTTGTCAAAGAAGAGAAAAACTGTGACCTTCTGTTCCCTGGAATACATATTGGTTCTTTCTGAGCAGTAAGTTGGACTAGACAAACTCCTAGGCCCTTTTCAGCTCTATGCTTCTGTGATGGAATCTCTTCTTTGGGTTGTTGATTGAGAGCCTTATCAGGGGTGAGGTGAGGTGGAATTGTCCATGTTTGCCAAGCAAACACATAAAAGACTCTAGGTCCCACTGTTTGTTGCAGTTACATAAATATTGTCATTTTTCTCATCCCACGTGATTATGAAATAACACACACCCCCAATTTCATATTACAATAATTCTGTTAACATTTAAGATGCTACAAGACTCTGCGGCTGGCATCTTCTTACACTCCACCTCATGCAACTCAGGAAGTAGGCTCAGTTCTATGAAAGCTAATGCTAACAGCTTTTTTTCTCTCTCAGTTAATCTCAAAGATGCTACAAGATCCCTTTGCATCCTAATTTTCCAGACTAACATGGCTATGTCTTTGAATTCTGGCATCCTCTCAGTGACATTTGCAGGTGTGAATCCACTTCCCACCTGCATATGTTGGGGGGGGGGTCATTTCAGATGTTAGTGTTCTTTTCCAACCCCTGCGATGACCAAAGACCTTCTCTTGGAATCACTGTTGTGCTGCAGTAGGCCTTCTGTCATGGCCATTCTACTGCTGGCAGAGAACATTGGGGATCAGAGAAGCATTGGGCAATGTTCTTATAGCCACCTGCCCAGCTTCTGGATTCCAGCAGAAGATGCCCTTTGTCTGTATCTAGCTATAGCCGCATTGCCAGATGATTCTCTGATCCCACCCACTGGGAACAATGAAATGGCAAGAGTCAGGGGCTATCACAGCACAACAGTGTGTCTTGAGTATGGTAACAGGGGCACCATAGTGCAGTTGTGATGAACTACAAGTCTTTATACTACTCTTGACTAGGGCTGCATCTACACTGCAGAATTAATTTAGTTTGACACTGCTTTAACTGTCATGACTTAAGTCTATGGAATTCTGGGGTTTGTAGTTTTATGAGATATTTATATTCTCTGTCAGAGAGCTCTAGTAACACAATGAACGACAAGTCCCAGGATGAAAAGGAATCTTGTAGCACCTTTGTATTTGAGGAAGTAGACCAAGGGGCAAAACAGACCACCCTTTTGATGCAGCATCCTGCCACCCCTTTCCTCGCTGGATTGGGGCTGTGGCAACCACATTCTGCAGCTCTGATCCGGTGCTTTGCCAGCACTAAAAAGAATGGCAAAATGCCACTCCTTTTAGCACAGGCAAAAAGACACCCTTGCTGCCATGGTGGCAGCTTTTCAGTGCTCCTTTGGTGCAGTGTGTCTAAACGCTGTGCCAATGGAGCGCTGTAAGGCCCCCTGCTGTGCGGTTGGGCATGCGGCATGACATTCCCACTCTGCCCCAAGGCAGGCATTAAACACTGGTTTGTTTAACCCCCCCCCCCATCAGTCTATGAAAGTTTATGCTTATTCTAATACTTATTCTATCTAGACTAACATGGCTCTGTTTTTGAATACATATCCCCTCAAGATTCTATAGGATGGATCCATAACAGTTAAAGTTGTGTCAAACTGCATTAGTTCTGCAGTGTGGCAGAAGTCTAGATAAGATCTCACCTTGTATATGTGTGTGTTGCAATAGACATCTTCTGTGACTTGATGTTGACAACCACTGGCTTCATATTTTCTTTCATTCTTCAGTTCATGATAGCCTATATAGCCTTCATAACCACCAGTTCCATCATCACCACCACCCACAATAGCATTAAAAGTTTATTGGGGGGGGGGGTTGGATTGTTCTTGTCCATTTCTCTCAAGGGAAGGGGCCAAGATGTGCTACAACTTAATTTTTAGTGAGAGAATGCACCTGCAATTTGGGGGGAAAGTGTGTGTGTGCATGTGTACATGTATGTGTACACAATTCCAGGGCTCTTGCTCATGTGGAAAGCCTCATGTGTCCATATATATATATATATATATATATATCACAATTGTTTGGGCTTGAAAGCCCTAAAACCATAAACCTCAGCAGTCCTGGAGGGTTTGGTAGACTATACAGTGATCACTGCCAGAAAAAACTGCTACATTTTGCCATGTTGAGATGACCACTATGCTAGGTTGCTCAGGATTTGTTCCTCAAAACATGGCAGAGTTTGCTTCTCCCAGCTTGTTGTTGTTGCAGCCCCATTCCTGTTACAAAAGTGGGGAGCCTGCCCACATTTGTAAACTAAATTATAGATGTCCTGTTCTGAAGTTGTTCCCCATCAGCACCTTCCTAAAAACATGGGCAAGTGAGATTCTTGCCTTGCCAACCTTGTCATCGTTTTCCTGAAGCAGAAAGCAATGTGAGGAGGAGAGATTCTTATTTGCATGGTGGTTCCCTACTGGAAAAGTAGGGACTTTGCTTCTATGGAAAGCCTCCATGCAAACACAAACCTCTCTTTAATTTGCAGCCCTTTCCATGCTATGAAAGAAATAATGGCGAGAATAGGGCTAGGCACTGTTCCGCTCCCATGTTCAGGGAAGTGTGGTAAATAACATCTGTCTTGAAAGGGAATATGCTTCAGTGAGTGATTTGAAATCCTGTGTCAGATTTTCATGATTGTTTCATCTCTAGTAGTTATGCTTATCCAATGACTTCTTGGTGTGTGATTAAAAGGAGCCTGTAGATTTCCAGATGCTGCTGGGCTCCTGGAGGCCACACTTTGCCCACTTTAATCTAGAGTCAGCTTCAGGTTTGAGAGGACCCCATGTGAAGCATCCTCTGGGAGTGGCCCCTGGTATGTTTAACTTCATAGTGGTGCTGACCAGCTGGGACTTGACACAAAGACCCACAAAGACCTTGACATAGTATGAAGGGACTGTTGGGGGGGTCATTTTGATATCCAACAATGGCCCAGAATGACACCATGCCAGGCATTGTGAAAGACTAAAATCATAGCTAGATCCAGCTAGCCAGTGCTGCACCAGACCTGAAAGAAACAGCATGAAGAGGGGCACAAGGCAAGTATCACTTGTGGCCCAGTTGTGGCCTTGGCAATTGCACCAGGATGTCAGTGGCTGGTGGAAAGTTTTGGGAAAGTTTTCCACAGCCTCAGAAACTCCCAGTCACCATAATAGTCACCATGCTGAGTAGGGAATTCTGAGTTCACCTGTACAGTATAACTGTATGCAGTCAAAGGTGTTTGAACCATAGAAACATAAGGAATGGTGTATTTAGAATAGTAAATTCAGACAGGTCAGTCTTAGGAACAAAATACTTTATTTTCAGTAATGAAATACCGTTGATTATGGCATTCACATTGGATCATTTTTAAAAAAATGAAACTTAGGGGAGACTTTCTGCTTTATTTACATAGAGTAAGTTTTTGTACATGGAGATTTGGCAGCCATTTAGTTCTCTGGAGGGAAAGATTGCATACATTTTCTTTGTAAAAATGCTTACATTTTGTGTGTTAAATGATCATAAAAGCAAAACGCTCACATTTTTAAAGTAAAAGTGTATTTGGATATATAGGTTTAATATGCTGTTTTGTTGCAGTAACCTAGGTGTTCATGTTCAGCTTTTGGACTAAGAAACACGGTGGACTAAGAAATAAGGAAAGAGGAATGGCAAATGATTTACTCAAAATTATTGTAGAAACTTTTCCTGTCTTTTCTTTCCTTTCCTTTCTTTTAGAAATAGCATGCAGTCTTTAAATAGGACTCTGCTGCTCTGAAGAACTGTGATGGTGTGAAACATTCTGTAGAAGCCTTCATTTCCTAGATATTAAGTCACACCCTCAGCATCCCAACTCAACACAGCAAAAACCTTTCATATCATGGTTTCTCTTGTCCTTAAAAGCAGAATACATAGCTCTTTTTGGAGGTTGTATTCACAGGGACACAGTGGTACAATGACCTCTAAATCTCTCTACATAATTTATTAACAGGAGTTATGTGCATGCATAATCAGACAGATAGTCTTCAGAGCGGCTCTGTGCTGTCTTTACATTCCAGGTCTCGCACGTCCCAACATTTATTGCTACAGCATTATTGGAAGATTTATGGTGAAAGCAATCATTTAAAAGTCTGGTTGCTCATTTGATTAGAGAGCCGTTATTTTATCTAGTAAACATAATTGATTTTGGGATCCATTTGCAACTGGCGTTGTCATTGAAATATTTGTTGGTTTTATTTGTGCAGGGAGAAGTACAGCATGGAATTTTCCTTGTTTCTGATGTTACTGGTGAGGTTTTGTAACTGTTTAATCCAGACTGAAGCCATACTGGTTACATCTGAACAAGTGATTTGCATGGGAAGGCTGATAAATGTGGTCCGTGAAGGAGAGAGTGGTTAGAAATCCTAATTAAAGAGCAAAGGCCAATGGCTTAAAGACATCTAACAAACTAAACACTTTATTGTAAGAATGCCATTAAAACAGACAAGTTCTCCAGGGTGGGAAGCTAATGCTGAATTAAACTAGTACCACTTCTGGAAAAAGCTGAGAAGCAGCAGCAAAAGGGGTGGGAAGAGAAGAGGTGGAAAGATCCCTGAGAGCATCAGTTTATATCACAGAGAGGACAGGATGGATGGATAAAAGATGGGGATTCTTAGTCACTTGAACTGTTAACTGTATCACTCCTGCTACCTTGAAGAGATGGACTGAGATCCTGCATGGGGCACATAGCAACAATTTTGTAGCTATGTTTCATCCTCCAATCCGATGGCCTAAAACCCAACTTAAAAAACAGGAGTTATTTGATTCTGGCAAGCAGAGTGCTGAAAGATGCTATGTTAGCCCCCTTCTAAGATCATGGCTTTGCATTTGTAGCACATTTGTGACATAGGTTTGATAGAGTTTGTAATTGGATGCAACACTTCTTTTCCCCCGTTGTTTACTGTGCTAGAGTCTAAATACTCTAAATACTTAGAGAAGTGTGACAGCTATTTTCAGTTTTAAAAAATAGACATGTTAAGCCAGGTTAGGCTTTTCTTTTGAAAGCCTACTCCATTCAGTGGAGGAGGGAATACTGAATAAATTCAGCTTTAGAGATGTGAAAATCAGCCACTTCTATTTTTCTAGCATTTCTCAGAATCCTCTTGTCTTGTCACAGTTCTGCATTGGGTTATAAGACTTCCCACTGCCCTGTATGGATATCTCCCATGGACATATATCTAGCCATTTTCCCCATTGTCAGAAGTGTGTTTATGCACATTTTGCTAATATTTGCATTTTGAGTTAGGTGCATACATACGCATGTAGTTCAAACAAGGGGGGGGGGAACCTTGAACACATATTTTCCTCCTCGTGGTGAGAAACTTGAAAGATACACAAGTGCTTTGGTTAATAAAACTCACAGCCCATGAATTATATAAATTTGTAAAAATCTCATTTAGGGCTCATTTCTTTTCCATCTCAACTTGGATTATTCAAATGGCTCATACAGATGGCCAAATATGACAGGTGGAGAAAATATCATTTGCAACATTTTTTTCTTCTTGTTTGAAAATGGTGCCAATTTTGTCCTCAGGGCATCCGATTTTCTAAGATGGTTGATATGAACAAGGAAACTGGATATGCACAGAGCTTAATATGCCAGCCCCTGTATTAATGACTCAAGTACAAACCATTTTCTCAGAACACACACCAATATGCCTTTTGCAAAAGGGTGCTTTCAGAGAGAATCCAGTTAATCCCTAAGGCAATAAGTCGGTATCTTGTTAGTAACATACATGGGTGCACCTGAAAATTATACCTGTGTATTGAATTTTTTTGGCTGGTGTACAGGGCAGAATTCACTATCTCCCTCACAAGGCATCTCAGCCTTGGTCTTTTGTTTGTGTATTTGGTTGATCTGTAGACTGATATGACTGCTTCTCCTGGTAAAAATGGATAGGAGTTTCTGCTGGCTTGGATCATTTTATATTGTACTGTAGTCTTTATATGCTATATTACTATGTGTTTTGGCCCTTGACCATTCCATGTATTAAAGTCATTACTGTCACTAGTAATGGTGGCGAGGCTTTGTTTATGCAAACATTCTGGGCAGGAACATGTTCATCAAAATTAACGCTGAGTGAGTTGTGTGTAGTTTGGTATGGTTTAAGACCTCTTAACTTCAGCAGGCTGGACTTCCCATCTATACAATCATGCAGCTTTGAAAAATTACTTGTTTGGTCTACAGCTCCCAGAATCTTCCAGCCAGCATTGCCACAGTCCATGTTGAATGGGAAATGCTAGAAGGTGATGTCAAAGAAAGTATAAATATTCCATGCTCTGAGATCAAGTTGCATCTCTATGACTGCTACAGTCATTCTGTCAGTGAGCCTCATTGTGCTTTCATAGGGCCCTTTCCCCCATAGACAGTATCATATAAAAGGTAAGCACATTCTTTTCCAAGATTAGAATGGCATTTTCTTAAACAGCAGCAACTATTTCCATAATCCTGTTGGGGCCTTATGTCTTCGTAAGTAGACTTGCATCTGCAGGAGTTAGAAGTGTGCAGTTCCATGACATCTGTATCAGTAGAGGGCTGCTGTTACATTACTATGAAGCAGAGTTGGCAAAGCGCTTGGTGCATTTCAGTGTGCAATGCACCTTGGTGTGCAATGCTGGTGTTCCATTACACACCTTTGCAAATTAGTAAAGGGGTTTCTTAGTGTGTCTGCTACTTAGCTAGGTATATGTATGTAACATAGCAGATCATATAGGATTCTGGTCATTGTTTTCCCTGTCACCACCTTCTGATTCCTAATACTTCTGAGTACCACCCTGGAGAAGATTGTTCAGACTGTGAAGGATCATCGGCCAGTATTCTGAATCAGCTACTTAAAAATTTACAGATGAGTAAATTTAGATAACTGATCCATATTCAGGATTGTTCCTAAGTCATGATTGCCATGATTGTAACTTCATCTCCCAACCTACTTTATCAGGCATCAACTACATGGAGAGGAGATCCATTTTGCCAGTGATTGGAGCATTGGGGGAGTTAGGCCAGGAGTTAGGTACACTTAACTAAAATTATTGAATTCAAAAACATAATTGTATTGATCTGGATCAGTATGCAAAGACTAATAGAAAGAAAGCCTTTTGTAGAAAAAACTTTTTTAGCATATAAACTTCTTTCTCTCACTTAGTGTATAAGATCTCTAAGTAGCTGAGCTAGAATACTGGTCAGAATAAATAAGCACTCATGACCCTTTTGCTCTTTTGTCTGGATATAATTAAACATTTTGATGCAATAAATCAGAGCCTACATAAGGTGAATCACTGAATGTCATACCACAGTGGCACTATGCTAGTGAGAATTTTGTTTTGTAAAACTGTTCCAGACCCTCCCCTATGAAAACGGAAATCTGCCAATATTCAAGCCCCATTGGCTTGCATGGCAGCACACCCCTGTGGGCACGCACCATGGACGTGCCCCCCATTTTATGTCCCTTCATTTGCCCCTTGCGCATAATTCAGGTACACAGATTCAAAGTCCGCCCAAATGGACAACTGTAGTAGTTAATGCAGTATTTTAGAAAAGATTCTTATCGATAACATCTCAACCTAAAACTGTGCTTTTGCTTTTAGTACCTAAACACAGTGCCTGTAACTGAAATGAACAAAACTATAAGTTCTCATTAGTACTTGCTTCTATACAAACACATTCAGAATTCCACTGAGAGGTGTGGTCTTATACTACTGCACTCCATACACAGATCCAACAAGAAGTTTGGAATAGCCAAGTTTTCATGAATGTACAGAGTTGTTTCATGATGATTACTATGTAGCTTACTATGTATATTAGCAAAAGGAGCTTCTTTTGGTGACAGCATGTGTAACAAATCCATGAGTATGAAAATAGATCTCTGTATCAGGTTGAATGGATGTCTACTTCCCCACTGAGGTCAGAACTATATGAGAATATTAATGCCCATCCTTACCAGATTTTGTTGACTGCTGATAACCTTGTGTCCTCTTGTTCTAGTCTGCAACTCACTTGTGAATTAAACTGAAGCCAACACAACAAAAGAGACCAAAACATGCAAACTAAGGAAGAAGGTTGGACCACAAACACATTGTGTAAATGGAAGTATAACACACACGATCTGTAAATACAAATTGATTCCATCAGGTTTACTGTACAGTTCTTTAGTAAGTAACAGACAGTTGAAAAGGAAGTTTCACTTAACAGCAAAATAAATTTGAGAGGGAACAAAATGGTAGCATCTTGTCCTGGAAAACAATGAGAAGTAATATATCAATGAGCTAAAATTTTCTTTGGCATTGTCAAGGGGAGAAAGAATTGAGTTTTGCCAAACTATTTACATGATGTTTTGTTATACTGCAGCCAATGCAATGTTACTTTGCACAATCTTATTTTCTTAAAAAAATATAAATGGTGGTTTTTTTCTCCAATATGTCTTCATATAAATATTTTATTCAATATGTTGCATCTGTGTATACAACAAAATGGTAATAAACACAAACTGTACAATGCAGACAAACTCATTGCTTATATGTATGTCAGTTTAGTAGTACATACCAACAGGTCTGATACATATAGCCTACTACATGCAGTTCATCATTACCATCCTCTTCCCATGCAACAGATGAGACAAGAGACAAACTTAAAGGCGTAACCAAAGCACAAGGAACAAAAAAATCCTCTCCACTATGCTGAAACAGGTTTGGGGAGGGGGTGCTTTTCCCTCAGAGACAGAAAGACTCAGGACTGCAACCTTTGTGAAGGATAACCAGAAGTGTATATGTGTTCTACTTAACAGTATCAATCATTTACAAAAATGAAGTCAGCCTCACTGTAACATTAACTAGTCAACTGGTTGAGATGGTATTTTGAATATGAATGTCTGAAATTAAGATGAAAGAATGCCCCCTATAAATTGGGCCCAAAGGATTAGGCTGCAATGAATGCAGTTTGGATTAAGATGCGGAAAGGGTAGGAAGGTGTTCTTTGCTGGCCTTAATAACCATCAGTTGCAGCAAATGATAATATGTTATCCTATTCCTGTGTTCCATTCTCAGTCTTTGAAGTCAGCTAAAAATCCCCTCTGCTCCCTCCTGCTTCACGCAACAATATGAAATTCTGAAGAACAAGTACGTTTTATGTCTTTTTTTATTTTGCTTTCCTTTTTCAGAGTGTTCCAGAATGTTTGGTTTTAAAACTCCAGTTGCACAGTACAGAAATGTAACGGTCTATTTAAAAGTAAAAGTAAGCAGGCTCCAGGACCTGGTGCTCTAGAGAATAACACAAAACATTTCACAGTTGAGAGTAAGTTGACAGACTGGGCAGAGACTCTCAGTTTCAGTGGTGACTGCACAGCCTGTAAACACACAGTGCCCGCTTGAGTAGGCCAGGCCACCTGCTGATTCCTGAAAACCACATAAATCGAGGGAACGGGAAGTTCCTCCCTGCAAAATAACAAATGGAAAGGGCTCTTCTTTGCAGTACAGTCCTCCAGGAAATGTCATTTTGAGAAGCTACAGGGAGAAGGGTTTTAATTTTGTGCCCATATTTTCACCTCTTTAAAATTCTTCATTTGTTCCTTGGGTTTTTTTTCTCTTTTTTTTTTTCCAGGATGGATTGGGGTGGGACCTTACTACATGCTTGGAAATCAATTAGCTTTCATGTGCTTTACTCATCTGGTTGAAACAATCCAACTTTAAACAGTCTCTTGTCTTAAACAGGAACAAATCAAAAAACGAAATGGTCAAATGCATTGTTTTGTATATTCTTCATTAAGCAGCCCATTCCATCATTTACTGGACTTACATGAAATATTTACTTATTAAAATTGAAGCTCCTATGATAACCTCGTAAACGTCAAGAGCTAATCAATGGTCAGTCAGCAACCCCTAAGGAGGATAGCAATCTGAAGAGACCATTATGGATTATAACAAAAACCAATACTCAAAAGCTATTCTGAAAATACAGACTAAAAATGAAATGAGAAGTAAACATGGAAATGAACACCTAGCAGTCTCATACATAGTTTTCCAGAACTGAGGTACATTTTGGCTCATGTCATGCCTCTTGTTTATAATAACATATTTTTTTAAAATACTTTCAAGTTCTTTACCTATTTTATGCTTTACAGCTTCAACCCCCTTTTGACCATTCTCCTTTCCAGTCTCATTGGCTTCAACCATAGTGTCAAGGAAATAGCAACAGTATTGATTTTATTAGGCAATTGAATGAGAAAATTTCTTGGCCACATAATCATGTTAGAATTTTCCTAGGTTTGTGTAGTAACAATGAAAAGAATACTAAATATCAAGGCAAGGCACCATAAACCTAGCAATTTGGAGGGCATAATATCCTAAGAAGCTGAACCGGAAACATGTGGTAGTGGGGGATTGGTGAAATAATACATAGAGTCTGAACTCTGCATGCTTTTTAAAAAAGAAACACAAAGGAACTCTTTAAATATGTCCTGTTAAAAACATCCCTTTTTTTAAACACTGAAAAAAGTAAAGTATATTTCGTAACTACCCTTTGCATTGGTGCTGCAAAAAAGAACACAACAACTTCCTTGCCCATGCTTTGCTGAGTAAGAGAGTGGACTACAGCCAGCAATTAGGATGGGATTACGTTCCATTCTTTAAAAACAGGAGAAAGGATTCAATTGTTTTGAAACAGACTTAGGTAGCGCAATTCTCATTCATTTTAATTTTTTAAACTTTCAAATAATGAGGACTAATAGATGAAAAATGAGCCTTAATTCAGGCCTACAAGGCCTACAGAGTTCTTTGGACCCACTTTCTCAAAAACGTGTGGGTCTTGCTCGCTGGGCAAGGCAAATGTTACCATTACCAGTAAGCCTGTGATATGTATAAAACACACACACACAAAGAAACTATCAGGGGATGTCAAACACTGGCCTCAAAAGATTGTTGATGGGCCATGTTTGATTCTTTTCCCTCCTCAGTATACCCATGTTGAATCCCCATTTGTAACTCTGAGACGATCCTATCCTTTGACAGATATAATTCCTAATAGGGTTTTTGAAGGCTCCCCTGATTGCTTTCCAAAACTAAGCCACCAGCAACATTTAAATCAGAGAGAAACACAATCCCTGCAAAGGAGTCACACAGACAGCGGAGCGAGCAGCCTCATAAAAAAGGGGAAGAAGAGAAAATCGATAATAGCACGGGTTTACAGCATCTATCTAGAAATTACTTGTTATTGTTTTTTGTGCTACAAAATTGAACTTAAAACACGTGGGTTTCTTGGACTGAAAAGGGGGATTATGGGTAACTGTCAGCAGGCAGGATATCAAGTGTACTTGTGAAGTATGTCATTCACATGAAGTGTCACAGTTACAGAAAAGATATTAAAAAGGCATTCCATATCTGGTAGGGCATTCCATGGTCTGAGTTCAGCTGGTTATCCAGATGTCTTCTTTGCTGTGGGAGGAGTTACAGGTTGAGATTTATCCGCTTGCCACAAACTTGTTCGGAATGAGTGAAGAGCAAGCATCTGCTTGCCTCCAGCTGATCCGCAGACACCAGTGTGAGACAGTCTTGCAAGGGTAAAGTGCTCAGCCGTACTTAGGAGCGCTCAGTAAGTCACAACACCCATGAGGATCTGGCTATGTCGTCTTACTCTTGTTAACTGGTTTGCCTCCATTCATTATTGCCGATGCACTTGTGCTTTTACTTGGAGTCACCCCAGCCTTTGGCACTGTTTCTCCAACGTCATGCAAAGATGGTTCCCGATACATGGCAACTAGTCGGGAGGAAGAAAAAGAAATGGGGAAAAGGAGTGCTTTAAAAACATGACATCAAAGGTTATTCAAGTAATCCTTTCAAGATTCAATAATTAGCCCTCTCTAGCTAGAATCCTCTTGAAGACAACCAATCCTTGGTTATGCATATTTATGTATTTGGGAGAACAATGTGGAAGGAAGTATTCTATACCTCCTCTTTGGGCAATGGCCCCTGCCCCAGGTACACTCTAAAGGAGGAAACAAAAAGAGGAAGCAGCCTTCACTTTCCAAACAATGGCATGATGTCTGCTTTCCTGAAATATCTCCACAAAGGGTTTTCAAAATTTTCAAATGCAAGTTATACTGTAGAATTATTATTATCTAATTATGGTAGTTTATATAGAGAAAATCTAAGACTACTACATTTTAGAAAACAAACTTTAGAAAACTGGGATGTGGAAAAGATAGTAACACCTGTGTCCTTCTTAAAAGTCCTTGAACATCAACAACTGTATAATTACATTCAGACATCATCATATAGCAGATAAACTCTGTATCTGTATTATATATTTTAGTCCAACAGACTAACTAAAAGGTTGCATGAAAGAATCTGGAGAAAGAAGAAGTTTCCTGATTCCCTGAGCACGAGCAGAAGAATCCAGTGGAAGTGTCCATATATGTGTTAATTCTCATTGAAATGCATAGTTTGAATTCAGCTAATTTTAATGGATTTATCTTGCTTCATTTTTTGTGTCTAGTGCTTGAGCAACATAATTTCCTCTGCTAGCTAGTAGAAGTTTCTCAAAAGGCCTGCCCAACACAGCCTAAAGGCATATCTGTATGTCGTATTTAAGCTGGAAGTTCACACTCCTAAAGAGGAAAGGCCTGGAGTATGTATAGGGGAATATTTCATCATATAAAAGCATAATTCCGAAGTTTCCCCTGGAAGGCTGTAACACTTGAATAAGTTTCAAATTGGTTTGAATATGGGATTTTGATTAAGATCAACACACTAGAGGCTTGCATAAGGTAAAGCAATGGTTTATTAAATGCTATCACTTCTGCTTTTCTTAGAAGAATAGCTGTAATATCTATCACAGTTATATTCTCCTTTGCTCTTCTCATTCTCTGACACAGTATGGTTACTGTCTGTACTGATATTGTACATATTTGTCTTGACATCAGTGAGAAAGTTTGTGTTAGTACGCATAATGTAAAATCAAAGAACAGTATGATTCTGATGAAAGTGAATATTTTAAAATTGATTCTTAAAGAAGAGTACGTATACATGGTGGAATATATATTCATGTGTCAATATGATTTTTTTTTTAAAGAAAGGCATATTGGGCAGGTTTGGACATAATACTAATCCATATGAAGAATCAGTTTTTCCTCCTTACTGGGTTTATGTGCTTCTCATTCCTCCACTGCCATGGCTGCAAGGGGTCCTGAGGTTTTGCTCCCATTTTTAATTAACTATACAGTACTTTGATGTATCATCCAACTCTCATACACCATCATAGCCTTAAATATGGTTTGTTTGAAGCAAGTTAACTTAAAACAAAGGATTGTGAAGTTTTCCCCCCCAACACAGTTAAATCAACCACGATTTAGGTTTTAGAGAAAAATGCTAAACTGTGAAATGGAAGAGCAAGTGTGGAGATCATGCAACCCTGAGTCTCATGCTGGCTCATTCTCATAATGATACGCTATATTTTAGTGTTAAATTGAAACATAGGCACAACAGAAGCTGGCATCTGGATTCTGTTTTGTGAAATCAACTCCAACCAGTGCTTTGCTGTTGTGGATTTTGAAGTGGATTTTGAAACCTAAAAATCAGCTTGACATCACTGAGTGCAGTGTGCAGCTGAATCAATAGACTCTTGACTTTAGCAGACTTGTTTTCTAAAGCAGAATGACTACATTTTTAAAGCACTAATCTAGTTCTTCCTAACTGGTTAGTAATATTGTTTTTTATTTCAATTCAGGAGCCTGACATTCTTGCCAGAATACTAAGCATTTCATAGTGGGCTTTTGAACAAAGTGCTTTTCATGCATCCTCCCAGTAATTCTTACAACAGCTGTGCAAGACAGGCCAAGAATCTTATACCAATATTGCAGATGGAGAGTGAGGCTGGGAGAGGGATGGCTTGTTCTAATTCTGCAAAGGAGTCAATAAGGATGATGTTGCAGCCAGGAACTTGTAAATTTACTGCTCAGAAATTTAGCCGTTATGCTAATCTAGTGCTCCACTTCAGCAGCTTTGATTAGCTTTCAGAATAGTTTGCTACTTATGTCCTGACTGTTTCCATAAAAGAGCATTTCATATATGCCCTTTTCAGAGAGAATAAAATAAAGTACAAAATAATACTTGGAACTAGAAAGGGATCATCCAGCAAACTTATGGCACTTGGGATTGAATAAAAATCAGACAAACCCCATAGAAGATTAGAGAATTTACTTCCTTTCTCTTGTTATTTGCTGTCAAGTGATTCTGAATTAAGATAATTCTATGAATGAGAGACCTCCAGGATCCCTGGTCAACTGTCTTGCACACTTAGGGGCTACCTTGATTGAATCGATCCACCTGTGATGTGGCTTTCCTAGCTTCCTACTGTCTTCCACTTTACTGAGGAGTATCTATCTTTTCCAATGAGTCATGTAATTTCCTTCTCTGTCTAAAGTACAATAGTCTCAGTTTAATCACTTTGACTTCTCGTGAGAATTCAGGCTTGGTTTCCTCTAAGACCCACTTATTTGCCTTTTTAGCAGTTTGTGATATCCATAGAACTCTTCTCCAGGATCAGATTTCAAAAGAGTTGATTTTGATCAACACATATAATGAGCACTATAATACACAAAAACTTCCAGCCAGCACAGGTAAAAATGTACCCCTAAATCTACCTACTCTGTACACAGTCTTAAGGGTGGTCATGGCTGGTGGCTTTTATGTCAGTAGGGTGGTGTCAGTTTTCATCTGTCTTTTAGAATGAGTCAGGATGCTGAATTCAACTGCAAAACAACTTCAGCACTTTGGATAGTTCTTTCAAAATTTTGATCAAGACTTAAGAGTGAAATCACCTCATTGACAAGGCAGCCACCAGCAGCCACCATTGAAGGGTGAAGAAATAATGTTAATGTTTTGGTATATCCAGCTGTGTCAATACAAAGCTTACCTTCCAATGGCTTCGGTAGAAAATGAGCTGCTGGTTTTGTTTTCTTCACTCTGTTCCCTTTCATGACTTGCCCTTCTTTATTGAGCCCCAAGAACCAGGCCCTACCTGACTCTTGTTGTCTGTAGAGCATTGATGAGTAAATTACATAATAATTTTCAAAAACAGACTCCTTAAATTTGCATTCTGGTGTAAAAAGTTCCTGCAAAGAAAAGAAAATATGTTAAGAGGGTGATACTCAACATGTAATCTTCAGCTTTTGGTACTGTTTTGCCTGTTAGATACAAAACCCTAGTGGCATCTGAGGACTACAGACTGGAAAGAGCTATGTTCAGTTTCCAGTTTTGTTACAGGGATGCTTCAATAATTCAGTTTATTCATCTGTTGCATATTTGGCACATAAGTGGCACAAAATGTGGTGTGTAACAGTTTTGGAATGCAAAGTACAGAAGGTAAGGCTAAAATACTGTACATTGTCGCCAGGCTGTCCAAGACTCTTTGCCAGTATGAAAAGCAAATATTTGAATCACATCAACAAAAACAAAGGAAAGACCTAAGTTTTTCTTACTATGTATTTATTTTTCTGGGACACATCCAAGGGAAAGATATCTAGTGGAATTGGTTTATCAAAACTGCTTGTGATGTTTAGAGAAGAAAAATGGCACATAGAAAAGGGATATGGTGCTACTTACTAATAAACACACACACACACACACAAATGCATGTGTGTACAGATCTTTCCACCCAGCCACCCACCCACTCCAGCAAACTTGGAGAAACAACTTCTGTGGCTAAAAGGGACCCCTCACAATCACATTCTTCAAAAATAACAACAAATTTTTGCCAGGCTACCAATATGAAAAACCAGTTTATCAACCCAGAAAATCTGTGAAACCAATCTAAATGTTACAGCTGTATATTTGGTTTATAATACTTCGCTTAAAATACAGAAGCACAGCTAGAATAACGTACAGTACTTTTAAATTCTATTGATTTCAATAGGAGTGATTTATGTACATACTTAACCCTACTACCTCTACCACTGGGATTTCAATGTGTTTAACTTTGTTTGGATTCCAGGCACATATGCATACATAAAGGGAGGGACAGATCCAAACTAGCTAGTTATGAATAACTAAACCATGACTAACTTGCCCTATCAATTTAAGGGTCAGGGCACAATGACTCTGAAGGGAAAAAATTAAACACATTGGTTTCTGATGCTTGTAAAGGTACAATAGATTATGCAATTAGCTCTTTATTCCATACTGTTATGACCCATGCCTTCTTTGGGCAGGAAGCAGAAAAGACACACTTATCAGGAGGTGACCCCTTTGTGTGGGAAATGGAACACCATCTATCTAATCCCAACCAGCAGGGAAATCAGGGGGTATATCGGGCTTGCAAGGAAAGATGTGTGGTAAACTAGATGTAGCTGGAATCCCTCTTGGTAAACCTTTGGCTTTGGCTCTGGTAACATCACTTTGCAACTATCACCAGCCTAAGTAGCCATCAGCCATTGCTGGGCTCTTTCATGGTTATTTGATCTGAGCCCTTCACTCAAGCACTAGGGCAGATATTCTCCTTGTGCAGACGCAAGTTGCCAGATATGAACAAAATGTGCTTATCAGATAGTGAGAATGAAAAAAGATGAGAGAAGAGAAAAGCAGGGTGGGGACCATGTGGCCCTCCAGAAGTTGAATTGCAATTTTCAGCATTCTTGGCTATTCTAGACAGAGTTGATGGCAGGAGCACTCCAAGAACACTGGAAGAGCTACATAATTCCCATCCTCAAAGAGACAGATCTGCATAGACAGTAGAGAATACTCCCCTCCAAGCAAATTTGCACATGCCATTTTTTTTGGGTGAAGAGTTTTTATTAATCATACAGTATTTTAATTCACATATTTAGTTTGATCATGGCATGGAGCTTATGGATTTGGGGGAAAACCTTTACTCTGCAAAAGTAGTTGTATATTCTTCCATCTTGCCTGTGTCCTTGTTTAACCTAACTTGGTTTTTCAAGAAGTATCAATCATGTGTCCTCCTCTTGCTTTTGCTGTTTTTAGGAATCCCCCTGTGAAGCAGAATGGGGAATCCATGACATTTTGCTGACTTGTATTTTTTTTTAAGTGAGACACTTTTTGAAATCTAGTTCAATGGCAGATGTAAAATCCAGGGAGCTCTGTACTTTTGCAAACATCAGCTGAAAAAAAAAAAAGTGACAGACTGACAAAACACAAAATCCTCTGTAGTATCCTGTATACTGCATTTAACTTCCTTCTGGAACTGCTGTGGGTACAGTTCACTCACATAGTTCCTCATAGCCGTATCCCATATCAGCTGAAGATTGCTGATTTTAACAGGTTCAGAGGAAGTCATGGTTCCCTGTGGATGGGATGGGGTCTGTTTGTTTGTTTCTCTGATTTTTTTGATTTTTTTTATTTTATTTTATTTATTTTTTTGGTATGCCTTTCTATTTTACGTCTATGTATGCAAGTAATGACAAAAGGCTGGCATAGGTGGAAGGAGCAATCACACAACTCTTGACTAGAGATTTTTTTGTAAAAAAGACACTTTTGCTTTACAGCTGTATAATGTTGGCTTTGCATCTGTACATATTCGAATGATGTACCTGCCAGCTGACAAGCCCCTGATCCAACGCAGCCAAAGAGTAACGGCCGAGAAAACCTCTTGGGCAATGCCACAGTGCGGTTTCTGCTGCCTGGGCATGAGGGAGGCCCTGAACTGGTCCTGTCCCTGTATGCCAATGCCACCAAAGTTCCTTAAGGAGGCTCCTATGAAAGGCTTGCAGGCCATGTTTCCCCCTATAGCTGAATCTTGCCCCTATGCCATACTGCTAAGGAAAGAAAACATGACAATGAAAGAAAACATGACATGCAAAAACATGAAGTAGTCAGTGTGTAGGGAGAAGGTAGTCCAATCCTGAATGCCAGGGACAGTTTTGAGCCCTCCAATAAATACTCCCTGGGTAGAAGGAGTGAAGCTACAAGGTCTGCCCCCTGGGAAACTCTTCCTCCCTCAGCACCTGGATTGGTTGTCTTTGTTGAGCTGTGTAAGGGCCCACAGGGTCCTTGGAAGATCTCCATGTGAAAGAAAACATGGTGGGTCCCTGCTGTGCCCTGCCATGTCATCCCACAGCCCACAAGCAGGTCTATATGTACACACTTAACTTTCCTTAGAGAGGTTGCTAGCATGCTATCCTTGCTATCTTTTTGTAGGAAAGTGTAGACCTTTTTCATTAAGCAGCCTTGAGGACTAACTGCTCAGGGGGGAAGGGCTTTCATGTGCTGTGTTGTTTATATTTGTTGTTCTTTTTAATGGTTATGCTTTTAAGTGCTTTTAATTTTATGGATAGTTTGATTAAATGATTGTATATATGTTTGAATTTTTTTTTTTAGCGGATATCTGTTTAAGCTTTGTAAGCTGCCTTGAATCCTGACAGGGAATAAGACAGGATATAAATAAACACAACAACAATTAGAATTGCTACTGGCTGCTTTCAAATCATAGGACAATGTAAGATGTAAAGACAGATAAATGAATATATTAGTACTGTATATACTCATGTATAAGTCTAGAAATTTAGGTCAAAAATTGACCCCCAAAAATTGATTCGACTTATCCATGGGTCAATGTAAGTACTGTATCTTAACTCTTATTTAAAGAAGGACCCATCCTCTGGTGAAAAACAAGAGTATAATCTATCCTGGAAGCATTGATCCCCTTTACTCTCTCATCCATCCAGTCTTAAGAATAAGCACAAAGAGTTATGTCTGATGGACTTTTGGAAGTTATTTGACATTGTTTTGCTTTGCTTCATCCTTTAGATCCTTTCCTATATGCCCCTAAATTTTACCCTCGACATATCCACGGGTCATAGCAAAATCCATAACTTCAGTCCTCTGGGAGGAACCTGCTGCAGCCTATGAAAACTAGGCTGTCCCAGACCTCCCGGAGGGCCTTTTCAGCTACCGCCCCTAAGCTTTGGAATGGCCTGCCAGACGAGATGTGTCTCATTACATCACTGGCTAGTTTCAAAAAGGCTTTAAAGACCATCTTTTCCGGCAGGCCTTTCCCTTAAAGAGGAAATAAATGGAACATCTACTCCCTGCTCTGAAAACATAGATGGAACCGGGAATTATCTCAGCTGCCCTTTGCCCAAACCTGCTGAGTTCACTTAATGCGGATTTGCATGTGGAGAGTTCATGAGACTGCACTTGTTTTAATAATTGTTGACCAATTTTAATTGTGCTAATTTTAATTTGTCTTGGTTTAATTCAGTTTTAAGGGAGGCAGTTGGGGAGGGATATGATTGTTGTTTTTACTCTGTATCCTTTTTAATCTATTGTACCCCATTCCGAGTATTTTATTAGAGGAGCAGGCTATAAATAAACATCATCATCATCATCATCATCATCATCATCATTATTATTTTGGCCCCAAAACTTGCCCTTGACTTATTGAGGTTGAAGTATAGTCGAGTATATACAGTAATTCATCTTCCTGCATCAAAAACATGTGGTTGTATTTTTGAATAATAAAGGGCCTTTCACATGAAATTATAGGGCAAGGTTTGTGCAGTCTTCAGTCCAACAGAACAGAGACAGCTCTACTAATAAGTAGAGTGAGACAGCATCCTCAAGCAGCAGATTGAGTTGTTATCATAGGGAGGCAAATTGTTAGTTGTTTTGTTATTGAATTTTGACTACCAAGGATAAGAAGAGATGCTTGTGGGATTTTCTGCCTCATAGTACCAAAACATCTTGGCTAGTTGTGAGTACAATGCACCTGGAGGTAAGTGGGTAGGTGAGCACTGTATGACACATTTGGTCCATGTATGATACACATATATGGGTAGAAATAAAATGCAAAACTTGTGACAAGTTCAGTGAGAAGTTCAGTTTTAACTATGATTGTTGTAGGACAAGGGCAGGAAGAAAGATGCAGCTCCCAACGGAGACCACTCAGACATATCATCAACAAACTACAAGCCAATAATTTTGCCTTCTCAAGGGACAATAATTTGGACCTCTCAAGGGCTCTTTACTTGCCCACAGACAACATCCCAATCTTGGGGTGGACTGGAGAACATTTTGCTTTTCCTGTAGCCAAACATGAAATGATTAAATAATCTGTTAGGACACTGGCAGACCCCAGCAGATAATGTAGTCATTTTGCATCCGGCTACATGGACAGTCAGACATTTCTCCAATCCTTCCCCCACCAGTTTTTCAGCAGGCATGTTTCTCTCTCACATACCCATTTAATCTGAAAAGGCCTTCATAATTAATTGAGCATTACAAATTCTGAAGTAGGGATTTCATCTTCTGCTCCTGTCAACAATAACAAAGAAGCATGAACATTAAGGAAATGTTATCTACCCACACGTTGTCTGTCTCTTGCCTCACACTTTGCAGATTCACAGTATTTTAGAAACACCCTCAGTCTGCCTTTCTCTCTCACACACAAAAAGGCTAAAAATTCTCACTTTAAATCACTACTGAACACAAGCTGATTCAACTCTCTCTTACAAGATGAACATACATTATTCTGAAATAGAGGTATAAAGATTTCTTATGGCTCCAGTTTTGCTACACAGTAGGTGGGTTTTTTGGATTTGTGACAGCTGTCCTTTCAGGTTGATTGCCAACACTGAAACACCCACAGACTATGATTAAGGTTACTTCCAGATGTTGCTTTTATCTCACTGTACATCATCCCACACATCGCAATTTAGTTCAAATTTATCCATTTATCACAGTAGTAATTCAGCTAGCCAGTTCTACAGATTTCAAGCCAATGGGCTGGAGATACAATTACATATTGTAAAGAGATGGCAAAACAGATCAAGAGTTATATTCGGTTCACCCAGGGGCTATGTAAATGCCCAGTGGAAGTTTTGACTTCTTTGCGTGAAATAGATTATCTCTCCTGCCATATCGTATCTCAAAATAGTTTAAAAATTCCCCTCAATTTCCAAAGCCATTTGCCATCTACATGGTAGAAATTTATGAGAACCCTGTTGGGTTCATGGAATCCATAGTTCTTTCAATATTAGCTTGAGTCCTAGGTAGGAAAATGTAATATAGAAATAATGGGTTGTGCAAACTTCGTAACAGGATTATTAGGCTCTGTTATCATCAAAGGCAAATGGGGCTCACATGCTTACAAAGTTACTCACTCTAGAAATCTAATAAGGGTACCTCTGACCAGCATTAAAGTGCATATGTGTACAAAGATATTGCAAAGTTTAGTATTTTGGAAAACAGCCCCAGAATCCCACAGTGAGCATAGTCTCCAAGTTCTGGTGATCACACACAATGATTTAAGGCCATAGCAATCTTTCCTTAGGAAAGATCATTGGTTCATCAGATTGAGGGCTGTCTACACTGACTGGCAATAGCTTGTGCAGAGTTTTTCCCAGTGATGCCTGGGCCAGTGGGGGACTGAACAAGGGACCTTCTCATGCTAGGCATGTGTTTTACCACAGAGCGATAGCTTCTATCCCAACTTCAACCTCATATCCACATTAACTCTGTAATTAATTTACTTGTCCTTCCTTTCTGTTGAAAAGCTCAGAATGAAAGGATGCCTGTGATAAGGTTGTGTTGGACTTATCAGGTTGATAAAACATCCTGGGAATAGGTTTGCGGGATTATCTAAGGCACTATTTGTTTATTTATTTTTAATATTTTTGTACATTGCATTTTCATAGAAGTCGCAAAGGCAGCTTACAACAAATCAATACAAAAAAGCAAAACCTTCATAGAAAGATAAAATATTATTTAATTTTAATAGTCCATCAAACCACACCATTTCATTAAAAGTTTGTACTTCTTTCAATATATAAAGAGGATAATACTGTCTTCATTCCTGAAGCAGCTGAAATGGAACCAGTAAGACACTGAAACACTGATCTGGATATTCAGTCCAGAATGGGCTCACAAGGACTTATGGTCTGACATTATTTGAAATTTTAGTGTATCACCAGTAAGAAGCCAAACTAAACAAGACTCCTTCTTTCTTTGAAATTTGACTTTATGTCATCTGCGTTATCAACAAAAGTGTGTTAGGGATATGTCCTTCAGCTTCTCATGTATCCTTTTATAAAGAAACACTTATGACAGTCACTGTGTTCTAATATGCTTTATAAACCTTTTGAATTGTGACTTTATGTGTATTTATAGCACACTTACATGGTATGTTTGGTTTTGTTACTTTCAAAATTTAAAGTCACAAAAATGCATTGATTGGATGTAAGCTGGTATCTCATAGGGTGCTAATATGCTCGAAAAAAATCATCCAATTTTAATACCTTGGGGGAAATAATTGTATCTTTCATACTATTTCCAATTAGTAGTGAATAGTAGATATGAAAATATGCCTTAATAAATCCTGATTTGGATTCAGATTTGAGTCAAACTGTGTAGCATCCAAATCAGTCTACCTCAGATATTTTAAAATGAAAAATAACTTCATTACTAGTAATCTTAATATGCTAGCACTATAATCATTCCTGCAATTATAACAGTGCATGGTGTACTGATTCTGTTCAAGAAACAATTTCAAAAAGTCTAACAAGCTGTAGGTTAAAATTTATTTTGTTAAAAATTAAGCAAAGTATATCCATAGATAAACTAGCACTCATGTGACCACCACAGGAGTGATTCATATAGGGCTGATATAAGCACCTACCCAATGCAAATACTTTCACCTAGATTAAAACTCATTTGTTCCACTCTCACCTGCTTCTCTTCTTCAACCCACCTCTCTCTGTCTTTCTCTCTTGTTGACCTTTTCCTCTCTCCACCATGGAATTCATTAGTTCGGTACTAACTTACCTAGGTTTGAGAACCCTTTGTCTTCCTCAGTCCACAGGTGAGTTTTCACCCCTCCTTCCCCATTCCTTGTCTTTTTTGTTGACTTTCCCTCCAGTTTGGTATTCATTCAGCCTTTCTCTCTCTTAGCAATCCTCCACACTATTACTACAAACCAAAAATCAATCTCTGCCTTTCTCTATGTGTTGCCATATTCTAGTTCCCCAAATCAGGGCAACCACATATCCCTATTATATACATCGTTTGTTCTTTTTTCAAGTCATGTGGTGCATCAGGAAAGGCTTGACTGCTAATCTCCTGTTTAGGAGCACTCTTATTAAGGTTGCTGTATTGACTGAAGTGTGGCATATTGGTTAAAGAGTTGGACTACAACTGGATATTAGGATTTAATTCCTAGCTTGATGAGAAAACTCAATGGTTGACCTTGGGCAAGCCACACTCTCTCCTCTTCGGGGAAAGGCACCTCTTCTGAACAAATCTTGCCATGATAGGTTTGTTTTAGGGTAGCCATAAACCAGAAACAACTTAATGGACTCTCTCACATGGGAGACAAACATCGTTAAAACATGATTAAAACGTGTGTGATTGGCAGGAAGATTATCACTCTCATTATTATCCAATGAAGGCGTCCATTGCTATTTACATACAGGACATGAACAGGAGAAGCATGTGTGTGTGTGGGGGGGGTGTTGATAATCTTTGCTATTACCATATTTTAATCATGTTCTAATTACGCTTGCTTTTTCTGTGTGATAGAGTCCAACAACAACAACAACATTGATAGAAAACTGAAAACTCTTTTCTTGGTTTTTTTTTTTTTACATGTTTCTGTAATCACCTTCACCTCATATATTTTTTGTGCCTTTTAAAAACTCCAAAACATGTAGATATTCACTAGGTATACCTTCCCCAGAGATGGCACCATAGAGCTTCAATGTCACTTAGTGACTGCCTGATACAGACATATTTTAATTAATTCATTTTAAAAGTCAAGAAGCCCCTAGATTCACACCCTCTGGGTTTCCTTTAGTAGGGATGTCATGTTGCAAGTGATTAGCTTCTACAGTCTTGAAGCAATGATGGACACAGATAGACAAACACATGTGTTTGCATGTGCCATCAACTGCCTATTGAATTATGATGACCCTGTGAATTTCGTATGATTTTCATAGGTAAAGAATACCTAGAGGTGGTTTTCCCAGTTCCTTCCTCTGGAATATCGCCTAAAGTGCCTGGTATTTGGTGGCGGTCTCCTATCCAAGCACTAACCAGAGCTTGACTGTGCTTGGCTTCCAAGATCAGATGGGATCTGGTTCCTTTAGGGTATTTAACCCCACAGACATGCATACTCTCTTATTAGACATTGGAGTTTTTTGCATAGCTAAACTTCTGGGATGCAGCCGGGTATTAGCGCTTATATTTTGCCACCAATGCCACCTCCCACCTAAAATCCGGCTCCCAGCCACACCCAGCTAGCTGGTTTGCAAAGCCGGGAAGCTTCCAGCTTTGCAAATCGGCCAGATGAGAGTGGATGGGAGCCGGAATGTAGGCGGGTTTTAGGTGGGAGGTGGCATCAGTGGTAAAATGCAAGCAATAATACTCAGCTGCATCCCTGAAGAGTATTCAAACCAGGAAAGGTAAGCCAGGTTTTTTAGCTGTGCGAAAAACTCTATAGATCCTCTCTTCCTGTTCCTTCCCGATCAGCAAAAAAAATGTAAAAACCCTCTGTAGGCCATATTTGCCTGGAACATGGCAAATCTCTCAAAGCAAATGTGGTTTGCATACATTAAAAGCACTGGTTTTAATAAGCTGACTAAAGATTAGTTAAATCAGAGTGCCTGGATCTAATCCGATTGTGAACACTGGTTCACAACTTGGCTAAACTGAATATTTTGATATAAGCTGATTTAGTTTCATTCAAATCTATGGGATGAAACCAGCTTAAATCCCAGCAATTTAGCTTAACTGGACTAAGGATAAAGTTATTTTCATTACTGCCAACAGAACAAATTATATTTAATTCCAACTATTAGGTTGTGGGCTGGGCTGCCCTTGACCTTGATATGCTACAGATTGGCTTAAGGCTGCAATTCTGATTGGGAAAAGAAATCTACTGTTCTGTAGGGAAAGTGCATAAATAGACAAATACGTTATTGGAAATGTGTACAGAAAATGCATAGAAGTTTCTATGTGAGATGAAAATAGAATGTCTCACAATCTGATAAAATAAAAGAACAGGGCAAGAATGCAAACAGGATTCAGAGAACAAAACAGATTTTTCATATCTCTAGCAAAAACTCCCAGGTTCAGTCAGGGCTGAGGAGTTGGGGAACAGGGAGTGAAAATTCCTGGGGCCTGAACCTCTGGAGCTCCAGGGACTCTGGATGCCTGGACAATTAATAAATAAATAAATAAGAAATTACAAATTAAATAGTGGTATTTCAAGTGATCAAAACTGCCTATAACATCTGATAACAAGTTGAGAGAAGCAGGCCTAACAATGTATCTTTGTCTGGGCCTAGTGCTTGATCTCAGTGGCTCTGGATTAATGTCCTGGCATTTCTGATTAGAGAAGCTCAGGATCAAACTATATGTGATACTATTTTGTGAAGGTAATTAACTCCCATTCACATGCCTCAGAATGTATTCACACAGGCATCCTGCCTGGCGCAGCGATGCAAGTCACTTGCTCTTGAACTCAGAACAAGGTGCCCAGCCTCAATCACATGTCTGGGAACCTCATTCTGAACTCAGAGTGAGCAACTCATTGTGCTGGTGGCACTTCCAGCTGGCTGAGTGGGATGCATTTTAAGTAGTCATCTAGTATTGGAATGGTGGGCTCTGCATCTTCTGGGAAGATCCAGATGAAACTGGGACTTATTTTAGTCTGGTTTAAGAAGGGTATACCCTGGGTTTGGTGCTGAATTGACCAGATGTAGTTTGGACAACTAGTGCCAGGTATGGGGATTGTGCCCTGCATCGTTCAGACTCCCTGCTGAGATAATGAGGGGAGGCTGGTTTATTTGCTCCATGTAAAGTTTGGAAAGTTAGCTTTAAAATTTAAAATTGTTTTATTAGTTATTAGTGAGCTTCAAAAACTAACTTCTTAGCACTAGTACTGCAAATCTTTAATTCATTCTATTGATCACTGTATTAATCATTACTTTTTAAAGGATCCACCGGTGGTCGGCACACCACAGCTCCAGTTCCATGCAAAACTTTGCTACACCACCAGAACTAATTTTATTGCAAAACCCTCCCAGGTGTTAAAGAGCTTTTTATCTCCAATCTGCTATGCTTAAAACATGCTGAAAATTTTATAACATTATTGTTGGAGTTTTCTTCCACTTCATGAATTTATGCAGGCCTTCTTTCATTTTCACGTGTTCACATGCTCCCCTAGTCTCTCTCTTAGCCTGCCCACTCTGTATCAGTTTTTCATTTAAGTATTCCAGGCAGCCATGCCCCTTACTTCTGCTTGTCCAAACTACTGCTCCTTTGCTTACCACAACCTGGGAAGAATCAGTTTTCCTCACACAGCATGCTGTGTGACTAATTTGAGCAGTGGCTCCCCCCCCCCCATCCCTGAACAGATGTTATTAAGGGGGAAAAAATGAAAATACTATTGATGACAAACTGTCAGGCCAAAACGATCTGGTGACCTAGGAGTTTCAACTCATTTGAAAGGTTCTTCAGTCCAAAAACAATCAATGGGACCTTTACTCAAGGATAATGGTGCAAGAAGGCAGGCAGGATTGTACAGAAACAAGTTACTAACTATGATAATAATGCTTCCCAGGGATCCAGGGGAGAAAGGAAACACAGTCTGACCAGCTCTGTCTTTATATGGATTGATTTAGGAAGCTCAAAGTAGGTATATATGGGAGAGTGCTGTACACCACAAAGGCAAAACAGAGCTTGCTGTACACCACAAAGGCAAAAAAAAATAAAAATAAAATAAAAATAAAAAGTCAAATTCCTGTAGCTTATCTGATGAAATGGTAACACACACACACTCACATATATAAATTGTGTTTTCATCAACTTTTACTCTGTCATTTTATTCAAGCCCTTTCCACTTTAACTTTATTACTTTTATTCAATTACTTTAGTAATTCTGTTATTAAATTTTTGTCTGTTGCTTTGAGCCTCTTGTCAGGAAGAATGCAGGGTATTAAATATACTAACAAACAAATATTATCTAATAATCTATATTAGCTATTTAGTTACATATATGTAACTCAGTAATGTCTCCTGGCCCAGTGTCTCTAGCCCACCTTAAAAGGTTCCCCCAGTAAGAGAGGCTGCAAAAAGGAATTGCACCAACACCCTGTCTGTAAGTCTTGCTTGCTGAAGGCAGAAGACTGGAAATGTCTTCCTCCTTAAGCCCTGATAAGTAGCTGAACAAACCTTCTTCAATTGATATGATTGCAGGCTGATAAGGAGAGCTACAGGCATTTACATAGTCTTACAGTAAAACTACATAGTTACATCTGTAGCAATCATGGACCGCCAAAGTGTTATCATGCAGAAAAGTGTGATAAGAAATGATGCCAAACCGGTATGCTTCCATGCCAAACCAGTATGCTTTTATGCACGATTTTGCTGGGAGAGCAGGCTGGTGTGATAAACTATGGTTAGGAATCCATAATTGCAATGCAAAATGCCAACCATCTACATCATGTTCATTATCATTTTACATCCTAGTCCTGCTGCGCATGCAAGTTCAGCAAATGCATGAAAGATTCTACATGACTATACATTTTATGTACAAAGACTCCTCTTCTTATTGCTCTGAATATGATATGTTGCCTTTCACATTTTTAAATGAAACTTTTATTTGAAATAAAATCATCCCTTGAAAAATATTGTACAAATACTTCTTAGCCAAACACATTGGACTGTTACATCCTAAGATCCCATTCCTGCTTTATATCAGGGCAGTGTGTACCTGATGTTCCAGTTTCCTCTGCTTTTGTCATGATCACCTAGATATACTTTCTCCTGAATGTGCATAGGGGATAAAGCTTCCCCCACCATCTATCTTTCAATTCATCAAAATATATAAAAAGAACTCCCAACATAACAGAAAGGGAGATGGTGTTTTACTTACTCAAATTTCCACTGTTACTGATGACAAGGCATTCAAGCCACTATTACCGATGACAGCTGCTTTTGATCATGGAAATGCTCGGTCTCTTGTCAGATGTAGTAGTAGTTATGCACCTTGAAGCTCACTCTGATTTACAGCAACCCAATCATAGGGGTTTTGACAAGATTTAGTCAGAGGAGGTTTGCCACTGATTTCCCCTACGACTGGAGGATATGACTTGCCCAAAGTGACCTAGGAAGTTTCCATGTCTGAGCAGGGATTCAAACCTTGGACTATTCCAACATACAGACTATGCTAGGTCTACCAGATGTATAGTTTGGCCCAATAAGTGCATGTCTCCTCTGAAAGAGCACTTCCTGGCTGTTGGTGGCACTTGCAATCTCCCCACTGTTGTCCACCTCTCAAATATCTTAGGATGCATGACATTGTTACTTCTGATATGATAAAACTATGTTGTTAGGAACACTGAAGGGAGAGTAATAAAGGAAAATATTTTATGCATGGAGGGGTTGGAACAGAGAACATATATAAAATTAGGAATGGTCAGGACATCATGATACAGGTGTGGGATGTATATCATGCCCACCCAGGCGATACACATAGTATGCATTTTTCAGTTCCTGTTTTAACAGAATAATAACAACATGCCTTCTTTCTTTCCCCTGTTTGAAATAAAGTTCCTACTTCTTCATTTACAGAACATCTACACTACATGAACAAATTATCCACTAATAACCTGTGAGCCCGAGACTTTAGCTAGTTTAATAAATAAACAAGAGAACACTCTTGCAAGAAGATATCAGCTTATATACCTTGGTGAAAACGCACAGTTATATTCAGTTATTAATGTTTTAAGTACATCACTTCCTGGTTTGGTAGTTGTCCCACTGCTTGAAAGCATACATTCTTCAGAAATAAGGATCAGCATGTTGACAGGTTGGCATTCTGGGCAAACATAAGCCTAAGGTCAAGTTTATTCAGTCTTAACACACTAGACAATGCAACCTCAAAATAAAATGCAGAATCATGACATGAGAGGAGCAACATCAGTTGAGCAAAAACTGATGGTTACTTCCTCTACTACTTCATGTTTTCATCTATTATTTCTATGGAGGCTGGTTCTTCTGGCTTTTGTAAGGCTTAACTTATATTTTCCCATATCAGTATGCAAAGGGATCTTATAGCACATTTGAGACTAAGGGGCCAAGCAGACTGCCCAAAAATGGGGGATTGGTAGTGCTGTGTAGCTGCTTACCCTGGCACTGTGGCAACCGCATGCTGCTGCCCCAATCCATCACAGAGCCAGCACAAATAGGAGTGGAAAAGATCCACTCCTATTTAGGCCAGGTTTCAGCTGCCCTGCACAGCTCAAGGGCAACTTCTGTGGATGTAGCATCTAAATGCCACACCACACCCCCAAGACTGATTGGTTGGGCAGCTTCAACCAATCTGAGGAAGCTGGCCTTTACAGGTGGTCTGTTTTGCTCATAACTGAGCAAAAGATGTTGTAATAACCTTTTGTAGATTTAGCCTATTTCCTCAGATGCATGTAGACCAAGTTTATGAAAGCTTATGATACAACATTTTTTGCTCAGTTAGTTTCAAAGATGCTACAAGATCCCTTTCCATATTAATTCTTCCCATGTTTCACATAAATCTGATAAATGTAACATCCATACCTACAAAACACACTAATCTGAATGGACACCATGCATATAATAAAAATATTATCATCCCCAGAAGTCATTCAGCTGTATGAGTTTGATCTAAGCAAAGTTGGAGAATGTGCACAGAATTCTAAATTTCATTTTACTACTGACTGGAATCCTGTTACTTAGTCCATATTAGAGTAGACCTATTCAATTGTTTTTTGAATGGTGAGTCAACAAGTAGATTCAGTGGTTCTAGTGTCAGCCTTTCATATCCATAGATTCTGTATCCATGGATTCCACCATCTATGGCTTGAAAAATATTTTTAAAAGCATTCCTAAAAGCAAATCTTGATTTTGCCATTTTATATAAAGGACACCATTTTACTACACCATTGTATATAATGGGACTTGAGCCTCCATGGACTGTGGTATCTATGGGGAGGCGGGTCCTGGAACGAAACCCCAGCGGATACCTAGAGCCTTAAATCAGGACTACTTGTAGGATTTAGACAATGAGCCCAAACAGTTGAACCAAATAAAGTGGCTTCTGGCCTGAAGCCACACCAAAGTTGCACTTTGGTCCTTAGGACAGGAGCAAAAAGCAGCTGGGATAGTCCAACTTCTGGTGGTGCCAGTCAGCCCCTGTGTCCATAGCCCACCTTGGGAGCAGGCCATATGGATAGTAGGCTTCTGACCTGTTTCCAGCTGGAGAGGACTCAGAGTGCTCTTTTGTGCCCATCTGTTCTACCCCCAAATATGTCAGGTCTTGGTGGAAGGATTAACAACCCAGCCATCATTTCTAAGCACAGCCAATCACTTCTCTGAATCCACTTCCTGGGCTGATGTTGCTTGAATTACTTAGCTGGGAGGAGATGTGGGCTAGGAGTATGGACCATGTCTAGCTTTTACCCCCTTGCATCACCACCTCTGCCAGGACAAAGACCCACCCTCTTCCTATCATGCAGTTCCAGCACAGGATCCTCCTGCAACATACTCTGCTCTGTCTGAAGACTTTCAGATATGTTTTCCAAGATGTCCATTATTCCCAGACATGTCCATGTTAACTATTGACTACTATGGTTGTAGTCCCCAGGTTGGTCCTGGCTTGGGTGAGCCTGCTCTCCATCAGTTCAATTGAAGGAATGGGATGTTGAATCACCTACACAATCACCATGCTTAAATCTGTTGCCATGAGAAAACCACCGCAATCAAGTGCTTCACAATACCACAACCCCACAGGTTGGGGCTCAGTGAAGTGTTTTTATCAAGGTGGAACATTATAATGACACACACACAGAAAAAGACTCTTTAGTGAAATCAACATGGATGGCTGTTAAATTAAGGCATAAAAGAAGTTATTCTCCTCAGTGCCAAATTGCTTGCATACAGATTTGAGTTTGAAGGCTCTCCCTCCCCATTACACAGCTCCTGATTGATTAGCAGGTATCATTATAAACATGAATTGCTCTGTATAATCAGATGATAAAAGATTTTCATGTGATGAATTTATAATCTGAATGCATTCTGAGTGGTATAGTCAAATGATAATTAAATTCTAGATGTTCTTTATATATATATATATATATATATATATATAATTGGCATCAGGGGAATGTTCTATACATAATTTTGAGCCAAGGAAGAAAACTCCACTATTCTCCCAAGATTCTGTTTAATACACATTTAATTGTGTGATGTCAATTAAGGCACAACTGTCTTGGTCCACATATGACACTGGTACTAGGGCACATTAAGCAGAATATGTGATAAGGAAACAGTCTACTGAATTGTCTGATGTGATGCCACCTTCCTGCAAGAGTAACAGCTTAAATCTATGTTTGCGTATGTGTGTTAGAGTGCACGTCCATGCACATGCCTGATACAAGCTCATTACAATCACTTCTTAAAATTGTGAGCTATTTTGGCAACCGACTACACTATAGTAAAAAAAAGAAAAGAAAAGAAAAAAAGCAAAGGGCTTGAAGTATACAAACAGTTCAGATTCTCTGATCTCTACCCTCAATTTGTTTATAAGGAATACTGTATTGCTGTTACAGAACAAATGCTGCTGCTGTTGCTATTAGAAGGATAGTTACCATTTGGCAGGGGGGCAGGACTGTCTAGTACAGCCTACCACTTTTCAAAGTCCCTTAGCCAAATTGGTCACTTTGGAGACTGAAACCCTAAAGGATTAAAAGTAATAAAAAAACTTTTCTGAGGCTGTTTCATGGTGTTTCAGAGGCTTCTCAATCAACCTCTCCTCATATCCCAATTGGTGACCTGAAGTTGCACACAGCTACTTTCAGTCACCCAAAATAGATGTCATGATGATGCCCAATGGAGCTCCTGTCCACAACTTCAAGTTGTACCAGTGGAAAAGCAACCATTATTACCAGATGAGCAGGGGCCAAAATTGTGTTTGAAAAGAATATCTTTGCTTCTCACATGACCATGAAGCAACTCTTCAAACAGGCCTTAGCTGGTTGTGCTCCACTCTGTGAGAAAGGGTAGTTATGAGAAATTGTGTCCACTATCCTGGCCATTTTCCCATTCCAAGGGTCAGCCAAATTGGGTTAACAAAATCCCCAATAACCATCAGAAAACCATCTGGACCCATCACTCTTGGGGCAGACCTATCTAATCAGTCTTACACCACTGCAGGGATTCAAAGTCCACAACAATGGAACTATGGAACTCCCCACCATAATCCCATCTAGCACAGAAAATAATGTCTAGTGTGTAGCCAGCAACATGAGTGGGCCTGGTTGGCATGGACATGGTCCATGAAGTTCTGAACCATGTCCAACAAGGCAGCCTCAGCACTGATATTAACATCCCTCAGTACCAGAAACCAAGGTGACTTCAAACATAACCCCAAGACCACTCTGGCTAGCTCAGGAAAGGTAACTATTGAATGGTGGAAGATACTGTCATGCCCAGCCTGGAGGATGATTGGGAAGACTCAGACAATGAGCCAGAGCCTTTGGAACTTGAGCCTGCAATTGGGGAGCTTGAGGCAGATTTTAGCTCTGCTGTAGCAGAGTCTGCGGCCTCTCCAGAGGTTCAGCAGTCAAGTCTGCCTGTGGGCGAGTCTATGGGCATACAGGAGGATCAGGGAAATGTGCCTACCTTCAGGGAGCATCGAGCCAAAAAGGAGGACCTTTGAAGCCTATATCAGAAATGAGCTCCTAATCAGACACACCTGAACAATCTGAAATATATCTTTCAGATGAAAGATAAATGGAATATATATTGCTGTGACAGCAGAACTCACAATTATCAATATTTATATGCAGGCCATATGACAGGTTTCCTAACTCTCACATGGCATATTGGCCCACCATTTTAATATTTCAAGAAATAGTGTAGTGGTTAGTTTTCTAATTATTTTCAAATTTTAGAAGCATATGGCCAAAGCTAAATCTAGTTATACTGATATTTCACTAGTGTGAGAATGTTTCTTACACTGATAATATATATTTAAAATTATATGGATCTGACAGGATAAAATAGGAATATGTCTTCATGATAACTGCTTCACATTTATAGAGCACATTTTAAGTGTTCAAAACCACTCCACATAATATCACCAGGGGTGACGACCATGCAGGTGCAGGCCACATGTGCTCTCCCTAAGCCATCTATGAAGCCCCTGCACTCTGACGGGCTAGAAAAAGTATGAAAAAGGATAATTATTCTGCCTCCTATATGCCTATAGGAGCAGCAATTATCTTTTCAAACAAGATGCATCCCCACAAACACAGAGCTCTTTTTTAAAAAAATCAACCATAGCTTTTCTATATCATAAAAAGAAAATGGACCTCCAGACACTTCTGGTTTCCTTTTTAAAAATGTCAACCCAATGGGAGTGGGAGTGTGTGTGTTTGATTCCAGGACCCACTGTGGATACAAAAATCTGTGGATATTCAAGTCCCATTAAATACTATGCTTAGGAAAATGGTGTTCCTTATATAAAATAGCAAAATCAAAGTTTGTTATTTGGAATTTATATGTTTTATATGTTTTTGGAATACTTTCAAGCAGTGGATTCTTGAATCCATGGATAAAAAAGTCAGTGGATATGGAGGGCTGACTATATAGAACTCCAGCCTTGAGTATACAGTTGCTTTGAATGAGACATCTTTAGCTTTGGGAGGACTGCGCTCAGTGAACAAAATCCTGTATCACACAGCTAACATAAAAGTTCCACCGGTAGAACTACATTATGCCTGTCCTCCACTCTCAACCCTCCTGATTCATTGTTTAACCAAGGTTGCTCTTCACGCCTCATTCAGTGGCTGGTGAAGAGCAGAGGGGGTGGATCAGAGAAACATCTGGCTATGCTGCCTTAGCTAGATGCACATCCATGACTTCATTCTCTGAAATCCCTCAGGGAAGTCCAGAGGTCTCAATGGATGATGTAATCATTCTATGCCTGGCTATGAGGACAGAGTCAGGCAGTCACTTCTTTGATCCTCCCACTCTCCATCAGCACAGCTAAATGGTGAGTCCTGGGAAAGTTTTGGTTGTTGCAGAGGTAAGAAGAAAATACCAACTTCGAAAATGACCAAGAGAGAGTATGCAGGTGTATATTGGATATATGCTTCCATATGTCACTAACAGGATGTTGACTAGGCTGTATATGCTAACTTTGTTATAAAACTACCTTATTAGGTGCTTTATAAACACCCCAAGAAAACAGTGCATTTCTTGAATTAGTGGGTTAAAGCTTACATTATTTTCTGTGGTGGGGAAAGCTGGGTGATCCTCAGGTGCATAAATATATAGGAGTAAAATATGCCATTATGGAGTCTTTTTTCACCCCTCTGCTAATGAATTACAGCTGGATGAAGTATTTAAAAGCTATCAGGCCGATGAAAATGTTTTAAGTGTCTGAAGAGTGTGGGCTGAGACTTGTTATGATATTCTCGTGTTGGGTAAGTACTTCACTTGTACCAGTAGTTCAGAGGCAAGTATGGCATTTTTCAGCTTTAGGGACCTTGATTTAAAATTAGTGTTACATACCAGTTGGATATTTCTGAATGGTGCCCTTTTAATTCAAGTACACTTAATTGCAAATGTCAGATTTCCTCAAAACACATCTGCAGCAGCCAGGGCCCCCCTTCCCCTTTGCAAACTCCCTGTCATTTCTTCCGCACAGATGCCCTGAGGAACAGTTTCTTTCCAGAGTGACCTACATAATGGCAGGCTTGCTGCTACAGCTGCAGGGAGTATCTTTTAAGGTAGTGTCAACTGTCAGCCTTATAAGGCAGCACAGGTCCTTGGCTGCTAATTTCTCTAGGGATGGTTCTTGGAACCCTCCAGTCTTGCATTTTTTTGGAACCCTCCAGTCTTGCATTTTTTTAAAAAAAAAAGCCAAGTCCAAGGTTCTTTTATTTACATACACACAGAGAGAGACATTTTTTATCTCTCCAAAGCAGAAAAATCAGCTGCATCACATACACAGTACAGTATTTTCTTTTCTGAAAAGCCAGCACTGTGTTCTGTTAACACAGCTCGGTGGCCTGTGAAGCAGCAAATGTGTGGTGTGTACATAAACCATTGCTGTTATTGTGTCCCTTCAAGTCATTTTTTACTTATGGCGACCCTAAGATGACCCTATCACAGGATTTTCTTGGCAGAATCTGTTCAGAGGGGGTTTGCCATTGCCTTCCTCTGAGGCTGAGAGTGTGTAACATGCCCAAGATCACCCTGTGGGCTTCCATGGCTGAGTGGGGATTTGATCCCCAGTCCCCAGAATTGCAGTCCAATGCTCAAACCACTACACCATGCTGGCTCTCACATTAACCATATCCTCCAATATTTCACAAAGAAAAACAGAGACATGTGTGGCTAAGTGTTCATGTGAAAGAAATACCACTCTGAATACTAAAAGTCTTGATACTTGGTTTGTCACCATTAAAGGATCTGACTACAGTATGTACAAAATAGTACAAAGTGTTGTTTCTATTTTGGGGAAAAAAGTGAGGGAAAATGTACACCTAATGATGCAGCAGAACTCAACAGCACAGAAATGTTAAATCTGCATCTGTCAATCAGTCATTTGCACATGTCATTTTTTCATAATTATGTCCTGTTTCCACATTAATCTGTAATTTGTGATTTTTAAAGTCCTCTTAGAATGTGTATTGAAATATTTACTTTCTTTAAATTGTGCCCTTAAATACATATCCTCCCTGAAAACATGTCAAACTGCATATCTTGATATGTTCAGGTTGCAAACCTAAGCACACATCTCTAGGAGTGTGCCATGTAACTCATTTAACTCTGAGTAGCCATACACAGGTTTCTTAAACTGTTAGGAACTGTGTCACAATGTTCAGAATAGTGTGGAATCCAGTGGATAGCTGAATTCCCACTCACGCATTAATCTTCTCTCATATAGAGATTTTGAAAGACTGATTCCTGAAGCATCCCTAGGGGAAAATCAATACATGCAATGAGGATGGAGGAAGTGGACCTAAGCCCTGCAAGCCAATGAAAACACTAACTTAACAACAGAAACTTGCAAGAACAGTTGCAGTTAGCAGAATGGGTGCATCTTAACAGCAGTATCAGTATATTAGTGTTGACTACTGATACATATTGAGAAGAACAGTGAAAAGACCTTGCCAAAGAATCTGAAAGCCTACACCCAGCTCTGGGTGATTAATGAATTAATTAAGATTATTGGTTTTTTTTGTCCAGCCTGTCCCTGTGCCACTGTTGCTCAAAACACAGCAGGCAGACTGATCCTGCACACAGAAAGAGTAATTGTTTGGGCCTGCTCCAGACCATGCAGGAAACACACCTTTCAAGAAATAATACCAAGAAATTGATCTACTGATCTATGGCACTTGGTTTCCAAATAACAACAACATATTTGACATTTGAAATTAACTGACACTTGTGTGAAAGGCTCAAGGCTGGTCTGCACTGTCTTTCTGGTTTGAATAAAGCTAATTGAAATCATTCCCTCAAAGGAAAACCTTTTGACAGATAAGCGAGTAAACAGCTTGAATCCCAATGCCCGTTCAGTTACTCTAATTATCTGGTATGGCAGATAGTGATTCTGAATCAGAACTGCCACTAAAGATCAAACTTCAAGGTTAAAAGTAAGAGGGGAATGGGCCTTTGATGCTTCTCCCATGACAAAAGAAAGAAAACCCCCAAACACTGCCTACAGATTTTTAATTTTAATATAGCTGAGTTGCTGTGCAGAAAATCCTCTCATTAGATTCCAGAAAGTTAGTCATTCTGTGGTCTTGTAAAAATAAACAATTTTGCAATGGCATAATTTTTTAGGAGCTGATCACTATATTCAGAATGTGGGAAGTCACTATAAAACATAAACTTAAGAGTTCTAAGGAGAACAAGCATGGTGTAGTAGTTTGAATGTTTGACTATGGCTCTGGAGACTAGGGGGCTTTCTAGATTGGCAAAAAGAAGTGTGTTCATGGCTGCATGAAACTCTAGCCTTTAGATGAGAAAAAGGGAAAGTGTGCCATGAAAACACTTTTTTGTGTTTTAGGGGAGAAGAAGCGCCTTTAAAAAGGTGCTGGTTTTCCCAACTTCTTTTTTAAAAACTGCGGAACAGCGCAGCTCCATCTAAAAGCTGTGGTGCAGCTGCTAAGCATTAAGGAAAAGGCAACTTCATGTCACACTTTCCTGCCAATCTAGAAAGCCCTTAGGTTTCAAACCGTCACTCAGCTATGAAAACTCAGTCATGTTCTCTTCTCTCTGCCAATCTTGCCAAGCAAATGCCATGATAAGGTCACCATGTGGCAGAAATGAAAAGCACACAACAGCAAGAGTTTCAAGGCCTAGCACCCAAAGGTAGTTGGATTAACAATGGCCTAAATTTGAATGTTAGTCCCAACTAATGTGGACTCATTGAATCAATAAAACTTTGAGAAGTGCTGATGTACAATGTTCCCATTGATCTAGTACAGTTACTCTAATTGAAACTTAGAGTTGGATTTTGGCAATTAGCTACTAATTGTGAAGTTTTAAAAAGTAATTCCCATTTCTTCAGGGTAACTAAAACAATTATTTTTAGCTGCTTAAAAATCCCACTGATTTATAACTCACTCTCCTTCCATTCACCACACTGTCATCTGAACACCCACAAAAATAGATGTGACAAGAAGACCAGGAGTGACATAAGCCAGCACTTCAAATACATAGTATTCATCCACCATTTAGTAAGCTCACATATCTTTCATAGCAAAGCCATAACTAAATAAAGTCGGCCTTTGGTATCCATGTGGTCCGTTCCGGACCCCAAAAATCCATGCTGCCATTAGGGACAATGGGACTTCATTGGTGATGCATGCACATGGCCATGCCACTATTAGGGACAGCCCCCATTGTCCCCAGTGGCAGCACATGCATGTGGCCATGCTGCCATTATGGACAATGGGGTGCATTGTACCTAATGGTGGATGCATCACCACTGGGGACAACAATGGGACAACAATAGTGGCACGGCCATGTGCATGTGCTACCATTGGGGACAATGTGGGCTTGTTGTCCACAGAGATTGAATGCCCAGATGGCAAGTCCAAGGATACTGACGGCTGACTGTAACATTATTATTGCAGCTGGCTTCAGGAATCAGTGCAGGAAGTGACAGCCGCAGCTTCCCTGTGAAAGGCAGGCCGGGAAGACTGAGGATGGAGCAGGCATGGAGATATGGCCTGGAGGCTGGGGAACCTGCTGCCAGTAGGAACCAGGGTTTGAATCGGATTCAAATCCTCCTGGTTCCCACTTGGGTTGAATTGATTTATTTCCAAATAGATTGATTCAGCCCTCAAACTATCCCATTTTACCAGCGTCGTTTTGACGCGGGTTAAAGGGGATTCAAATTAAGTGGGAACCATGGTGGTTTAAACATGGTGGATCATTTGAATAGCAATCTGATTTAAACCATAATGGGAATTAGGCCTGTGTGACATAACATGTAGTCTGTGTTTATCATCTAATAATCTGAAAGTGAATAGTTTAGTTAATAATGTTAACATACTAGGAGTAATGTGCATTGGAAAATGCCACAAATCCCTAGTTTGACTAATAAAATTGAATGGTAAATAATTCCTCATACAAAATTTTCTGTGAAGGACACATATTCTGAACAGTGAACATAGCAGCTCCTTTGCATGTTCCTTCCTATGAAGCCTACAAGTAGTGTATATGCCTTCTAGTCACTCATTGACTTATGATGAATTTCATAAGGTTTTCTCAGGCAAAGAATACTCAGAGATGGTTTTCCCAATTCTTTCCTTCCTTTGAAATAAAGCCTATAGCATCTGGTATTCATTGGTGGTCTCCCATTCAACTACTAAGTGGGGCTTACTCTGCTTATCTTCCAGGATCTGGTGTATTTAGAGGCAGTATCATAAAACAGAGGTCTCCATCTATGGTGGAAAACATGGAGTCAGAGCTGGATTAAGACCTTGAGGCCCTAAGAACTTAAAATATTTTGTTCCCCCCCCATATATATTTCAAATATAAACAATAATAAATGCTAAAATAAAATTTTATTTTTTTGAAATGAACCAAAACCTACAGTCACAGATTAGCATATATCACCAGACACTATTATTACTATTTTATTATTACTTTTATTACTGAATATTATGAATGTATGTAATTTTTTTCTTTTATCATGACAGCCTTTTTGTGGAACCTGGCTCAGCTGCACCATTTGCAGGTTTGCACCATATAGTCCACAGCAAATCCAATAATGGGAAATTTCTGTGGGGCCCCCATTCCTTTCATGCCCTAAGCACATGCTTATTTTGCTTAATAGTTAAACCAGTCCTGCTAGTGTGACTAAGCTGCTGCCTATTTTCTACTTATGGTTTGGAAATAAAATATTTGTTGTACTTGTGTCTCCACATAGGCTCACTTGCCTCAGTGGCTTTTAATTATCTGCACTAAGGGCGAAGAATGCAACATCAGAGAAAGAGAGAGAGAGAGAGAGGAATGCTGAAGTGAAAAGAGGAAAAGGATATGGCAACCATATACACATTACCAAGAAAAAAAGGAAACAACTGAAAAAGAGAATGCCACATAGAAATAATTACTATAATTTAAATAGAAATTCAATAAATCCCACCATTGACTATGACTAAGTGCCTGCTCATCTGTTATTTAAGGTATTAATTGGCCAGGCAATTTTCTGCTCTCTCTTCTTATGACTGTTTGGTCAGGATCTTACTGGGGACCTATGCAAGTACTGCCTTACACAAACAGTTCCCCTTTGCCCCACATGGAACAAGTAGGACTGGGCACAGCCCCAGCCCTCTTCACAACCCAGAAGAGTATACTGAAATGGCCCAGATTTTCACTGCCTCTGTTCCAGATCATTTGTAGGTAGATAGAGACAGTGACAATATTCATGCTCCACCGCCACTGGATGGGCTCTTGGTCTTTATCTTCAATGGACAGCTCTTTAATTAGAGCAGGAATAGGGAACATGTGGCCCTCCAGATATTATTAAACTGTAATTAATTGTGGGGGACAATGGGAGTTAAGAGTCAAACAATATGTGGCGAGGAATATCATGTTTCCCATGTCTGAAACTGAGGATACCTTCAAACAAAAGACCTTCCCCTGAAAGTCCTTCAGAGGACTTTCATCAGTAAAGTAGGAAAGTTGTTATGTGTCTTCAAGTCTAGTTCAGCTTATGTCAAGCCTATCCTGGGGTACTCTTGGCAAGATTTGTTCAGATGAGGTGAACGACTGCTTTTCTTTGAAGTTGAAAGAGTATGACTTGTCCAAGGTCACACAATGGGTTTCCATTACTAATGAAAGATTTGAACCTTGGTTTCCCTGAATCACAACCCAGTAAATCACTACATCATGTTGGCTCTTTAAAGTAGGACAAATCCAATTTGTTTGCTAATTGGCTAACAAAAAGGAATACTGACTTTTTGAAAATAACTACAAGCAGGTGGGGGGAGAGATTCCACAAAATCTTTAAAAAATGGTTCAAACTTATCACTGTGTGGAAGAATGGAAACCATTAAGATGATGGTTCTGCCAAGAATGAATTTTCTCTTTCAAAATTTGCCAATTGTAACAAATGAAAAACCATTCTCAAAATGGAAAAAGGATTTAAGTAATTTTATTTAGCTAGGTAAAAAACCAAGAATTCAATGGAAAATACTGGTAGATAAAAAAGAAAATGGTAGTTGTAATTTACCTTATTTAAAACTGTATTATCCGGTCAATGCTTTGACTTGGATTATTGACTGGATAGAACTGCAAAATGAAGGAACTTTAACCTTGGAAGGGTTTAATTTGAGATTCAGAGATAGCACAGTGGCAAACAACATTTTGGAAAAAGGGTTAAAACATACATACTCTCAGCTTGATGGGATACAAAGGCTACCATTTACTATTCAGTAACAATAAAATAATAAATAGTTGAAAATCAGAAATGCATCAACACACAAGGGAAACAAATGAAACATAGTCAACATATTCAAATATCATTGTCGAATGACAGCTGCCACAAGATGGCTAGTCTTACACTGTAAGAACACATCCACATACAGGAACCACGTTGGAAGAGTGGAGGATGGGATCATTCCTCACTCCAGTATTTTACATCCTCTGAAAACACTAAACAACTGAAAACAGAATGTGTGCAGAAATACTGCTTATTATAGAATTGCAGAATCATACAGTTAGAAGGGATTTTGGAGGTTGTTTCTAGCTTTTCCTTAATCTTTGGGTGCCACTTTCAAACATATTCTTCCCTGCTTAAGAAATCAAAAAATCAAGGACTGCATAACTCTTGCCAGTCTAGCAGAAGATCAGTTGTTGTTTTGTGCCTTCAAGTTGTTTCCAACTTATAGTAACCCTAAGACAAACCTGTAATAGGGTTTTCTTGGCAACATTTGTTCAGAGGTTGTTTGGCACTGCCTTTCCCTGAGGCTGAGCGGTTGTGACCTTCTCTCCTGCTTCTTTTTCTGCTTTTTAAAACCCAACCACTTGGTACAAAAATTTTGTACAGATCAGTACAGAAGAATCATGTATGTGCTTTGCTGAACTTTGAAGTGAAGTAACCTTGCAGTGTGTAAGTAGGCAGCCAGTGGATGTCACTGTTGCTCCATAACATTACAACCAGCATTGCTGGGCTGAGATGAATGTGGTGCATATAGAAATTAGAAAGTAAACACCCTTTCAGTAACAGGGAATTCTGTCGGTAAAATGAAGACAGTAAGATGAAGGTAAGATGGATCAAACCATTGAGTCTAATCCTACAAGGAAAACATGAAGGCAGTTGTCCTTCCCTTTTCCTTCCGCCACAGCAATAACTGATATTCAGGTACATACTGCCTTTGAATATGGAGGTTCTATAGGGCTGTTCTGGGTGATAGCCATTTATAGACCTGTTTTATTGTCACTAGGTTTCATGCCCCTGAAAAGTTCTGTCATACATTAATAATGAACTAGATGAAAATTCATTATGAATTAGGCAACAGAAGACTTTGCACAGCGAAGCTCTGCTTATTTCTAACAGTTTATTTCTAATGTTTCCAACAGTATAATAAAATCATTAAATTATTCTTTGGTTTTAATGGTGGATTAAAATTATGGTATCATGATAGTTGTACTGTATGCACATTAAGCACTGATGTTACATATAAACGAAAGATACATTTCCTACCATTTCCACTGCCTGGTGAATTCTGATAGTTGTATTCATCTAAAAAGTTATTTTTCCAAGCTCTGCTTCTCTACTATAATTTTAATCCACCATTAAAACCAAAGAATAATTTAATGATTGTATTATACTGTTAGAAATGTATGTTGCCAGCAACAGTCTCAGCTATTTCTCAGCTATTGGCAGCATTATTCTCATTCATCTTATGGTTCACAGATGAATGTAGTGTTTTTCAAAAAAACAATAATTAAAAAAGGCATTTAGATGACAGAATTTTGTGGAAATTATATGGCAGAAGTATAATGCTGAAAATGGCAAAAAGATAATCTGATCTAATCTTGCTGGTTTGTGGTTGGATTGTTAACATTAAACTGCCAGGGTGCAAACAGATCTGCATGTCCCTAATCTCATGCCAGTTCTGACCAGGTGAAATATAGCAAAGTGGAGTAGAACTTGCGGGGGGGGGGGGGGAGTATTCAGGTTGCTCCAGGTTGCTTGGAACAACAACAAAAAATGATCCATGAATTTGCGGCAAGGCACACAATCAGTTGAACTGCATAGACTAAATTGAACAGACAACAGATGTAAAAACTCACCATTTGAGAATACAATCCTCTCCAGCATTTCACAGTTAAAAACCTAGACATGTGGTCAAGCAACATCAGAGTGTGGTCAAGATGATACATGAATTAATGAGGAAGAATTCACAAACAAAGAGAAACTGTACCAGGTGGCTTTTGTAAGAGTCTACAGCAAAGGACAAGATTTGAAGGTATGGAATACACAAAACATTGCTGAATGGAGCATTTGCAACTGACTGTGTAATTTCAAAACAATGTATTTCAACTAAAAGACCAAACATTTCCAAGAATTAATGATTAGTGTTTGGGTGACAATGCTGATGTCTTTTTTCGGTTTCAGCAGTCCAGTCTGTTCCTTACAAAGGAAAATTGGTTGCTACTATAGACTGCTCAACACTGTATGTTATTGTAATTCAAGAGACAGCATTTGCAAGTTTTTCTAAGACTGTACATGAGGCCTAGTTTGAAATTGTTGGCCTTGAATAGTCTCTCACCTTTCTTTTTTGTCTGACTGATTGTTAAGCAAGCCCTTCTGTTCCCTGTCTCACAGGAATGCTGACTTTGAAAGGGTATTTTTCTCTGATAAACTGTAACAAAGCAGTTCCTGACTCTTGAGCCCTATTGTCTTGAGAATATAAAAGGAATGTTCACTCAATTGAAAATATACATGCATCAAGAATAACTTTTTTTTCAATCAATTTACTTAATAGGGCAGATGCCATTTGCCAATAAAGTCAAAAGAAGATCAAGACCTTTCTGTCTTCATATGGAAACTCTTTGCATCTTTAAAGAAAATTATTCAAAGAATATATGACCATAAACCTACCATTTAATTTTAATGTTTGCAGACTGAACCCATAAAAAACTGGATTTCATCCTTTCTTATTATGTCTCTGTTTACAGATGTTCATTCAAAATTCTTGTTCCTTCTGTGCTTGCAGAATTTAGTTTACATCAAGCTTAAGAAACTAAAGTACAGATTATTCACATCAGTGTCTCTATATGACATTGATGTAATACCTCATAGGACAACTATCTCCCCTGGAAACTCACTCAACAAGGGAAGAACCACCTTGCAGAAGCATTAGTGGGGTGTGGTACACAAATGAGGCATCTGACTATGAATGCAAGTTAATATCTGATAATATATGATCTAAGATGAATGCTTTTTAAAAGAGGGGAAAAGATAAAAGAAAAGAAAACAATGCATGCAATGTCCTAATCCAACCGCTTGCCCAAGGTAAAATAGTCCTACTGAATTAATAGTTGTGTTTGCCCTGGCCAGGATACTCTAGATGCAGCCCAGAATATCCTGGCCCAAGAACTGTCCCGAGTTTCCTGACTTCCCCCCCCCTCTCCGTTACCTGGGACCCTCTCTTGCATTGCCAGGCAGCTCCTTTGTATGCACATCCTGCTGTGCTGCATTGCACAGCTGCAGCAGTGGTGAGCTGCTTGATCTGAGATTAGAATAAGGCACCCATCTTCAATCACATGGCTAGATGCCTCCTTCTGATCTGAGAGTGAGTGATTTGCCACAGTGGCAGTCATGCTGAGCAGCACAGTGGGGTACTTTTAAACAGCTATCCAGTGTCACAATGGATGGCTACAGATCTCCTGGGGAGATCTGCAGCAGCTAGTGACTTTCTTTTTAGCGGGTATCCCTTGGGTTTAGTGCTGAATGGGCTGGACATCATCTGGACTATTTGCACCTGACTCAAGTACTGGGCCCTGCATTATCCAAACTATCTGACAACAGGATGGGGTCAAGATATTTTATTTGGTCCATGAAGACAGAACCCATTAAAACTTTATGAACCAACACTTATCAAAATACTGTTCATTGAGTGGGTCCTCCAGATCGCATGAATAATTACATTTAGGCCAGTGTTTCATACACTAATCTAATAGCAATACAGTGGGCCCTTGTTATCTGCTGGGGTTTGGTTCCAGGACCCTCCGTGAATAACAAAATCCGTGTATGCTCAAATCCCATTAAAGATAATGGCACAAAATGGTGTCTCATATATAAAATGGAAAATCAAGGTTTGCTATTTGGAATTTATACTTTTGGGGAATATTTTCAAGCTGTGTATGCTCAAATCTATGGATAAAAAAATCCGTGGATAAGGAGGGCCAACTGTATTATTTAATGTTATAGAGAAGGGATGAATGGAGGGAGCGAGGGAGGGAAATAAATTGACTTTCCCAATAGTAGAGATTGGAGCTGTGTGGCCCTCCAGATATTATTAGGGTGAAATAGCCAACAATCCCAGCAGCATAGGAAATAATGAGGAATGCTAGCAGTTCACCAACATCAGGAGAGCTCTAAGTCCACATCTTGTCCTAAAGAATACTGTATTTCTATACAACACAATTGCACAACAGGATTGCCCTTTAGATAATCTTGAAACTTTACTGTATAACCCCTCACTGTTACCTACAACTGTACAGCAAGAATATCTGAAGGCCACAATTGCCTATCCCTGATTGACTGGTCATCCTGTTTTTCCCCAGCCCAACAAAGTTTTAAAATTACTGTGATTTAAAGAAAAATATATCTCATCACAGTGGAGCAAGGGGGACCAAACAAACAAACAGCTTCATTTATATACCACTTCATACCACCTAAGGAGTGTCTAAGCGGTTTACAACTGTAAGCTACTTGCCCCCAACAATCTGGGTACTCATTTTAGCAACCTCGGAAGGATGCAAGCCTGAGTCGAGCTTGGGCCCTTTTGCTGGTATTGAACTCATCACCTTATGGTTTTGAGTGAGTGGCTGCAGTACAGGCATTTAACCACTGCACCACCAGGGCTCCCTAATATCTACATGCTTATTGCTGATAGGCAGCTTTAAGACCCCAGGGCCTTTCTTATGGTTCGTTATATAGCAGACCCTTGGTTTGGTTCCAGGACTCCCCATGGATACTAAAATGCATGGATGCTCAAGTCCCATTAAACACAATGGCATACAGAAATGGTGTCCCTTATATAAATAGGAATTTATATCTTTTGGGAATATTTTCAAACCATGGATGGCTCAATCCGTGGATAAAGAATCCATGGATACAGAGGCCTGAATGTACCAGACTTCGATTAGACTTGGGTACCTTCAAAGAGAGGCTATTCAAATAGAGTGCTGTCCTGCTACTGTCATGAGTGGTTGGTGGCTCCCATGTCAGTGCAGTGGTAAATCTCCTCCAGATTTCATTCTGAAATTATTGGGGAAAGCTCCTGTTACATGTAGGCAACAACCCAGAGTGGATTTACCAACCCACTGACACAGATTTCACCAGACACTACTGGTTGGTTCAATACGAATGATAATAAAACTATGGAACCAGATTGAATAGCTAACATAATATGCATTGACATACCTTGCACAGAAACAAACTAAAGAACACTCTCTATAAAAAAAAACTGTACAAATAGCTGTCCAGCAAGTGTTTCATGCTAGTGCAACTGTGACTATATTCTTCTCTCTCTCTGGCCTGTGGCTTTGAGGCCAGTTTTGAGTCCTCCAACCTCCCCTCCCCCATCAGAGCCACCATTACCCCCCTAAAAGTCTTGTCCCCCCCCCCTAGATTTTTGCTTGACTTCCTATAGCAAAAAAGAGGCCCTGGGAACCACAAAATATGGCAAACTTGCTATGCCATTAATAAAAATTAAACTCTTTTAAAGGGAAGTAGTGCAGAGCACTGTATTGCAGCCTTTCAAGGTCCAATGGAAGGCCAGTACTGCTGATAGCTGCCCGTGCCTGTCTTTCTGTGAACACCAGTACACTGAACAATGACTCAAAGGATCAAGTATGAGGTATACAGCTAATCAAAAGAGTGTAATATATAATTATTGATAATGGGTTTACAACACAATGGAAGAATTAGAAATGCGAACCCACTGCTGGGTTTTTAACAGTTACTTGACAGTATTGTGAATTTCTATAGCACCACCTCCCTGTACTCAAAATTTCTCTCCCGCTAATAGACAGTAATAAGAAGTTGCCTTTCACTTCTCTTCTGTTTCATTCAGACTTGTTCTTAAAGAAAAATCACAACATAGGCCCAAATTTTATTTGCAATACAGCAACCAAGAAATCAAACAAGCAAGCAAGACAAATACAGTGGGTGCCCATGTTGAAATTGCGGGGTCCAGAGAACAATCATCTCAGCACCAAAGAAACTGTGAAGGCACTGGGACTATTGTAATGTTTCTAAATGTTTCACTCATAAATGAATCCTGGAAGTGAAATCTGATTGACATTTTTATGAACAGCAAGGAGTTTTGTGGCACCATAAAGAATACCTTTTTATTAAGGTACCACAGTAAACTTCCATGGGTTACAGCCTACTTCATTAGATGTAGCTGGAAATATAAGCTGTGATTTTGAACCTACATATCAAATACTGTAAATCTTGTTATATTTTAAGGTGCCACATGGATACCTATCCTTGAAATACATATGAATGCCACCAAGATGCCTTTCAAGCACACCTCAGGATACAGCTTCAAGCTGGGGACCCTATTGCATTCTGCAAAATCTGCTCATCAGAACCTGTGACATGGTAACTTAGTGCCAACTTTGAAGTAACAATTTTCTTAAGAATGCTTTTCTTAATTGTATCACAATGGTCTACTTTCCCTAAGAAGAAAATATGAAGTAAATAGTAAGACAACAACAACAATAATCCACACAGAGACATCAAGGCTGAGGAAACTAAGGTCTGAAGAGTCATAGTCCATTGCTCAAACCACTATAATACACTGGCTCCATATTCCACTTATGGCCATTGTATTAAAGCAAAATCAGCCTTGGTTAGTATTTAGATGGCAGACTACCATTAAATGCCAGGTGCCACACCTTCGAGGATTACTAGCCTAAGAAAACCTATGCAATGCGTGGGGAAGTCATCAAGTCAACTTGAAAGTAGTAGTGTCACTGGGGGGTGCGGGCTGCACCGGGTGACACCCAGGAAGCAACAAAGGTATCAATAGTACATTTTTCAGTTTCTCCAGAGGATTTTTTCCCCACATCGCTTTAAAATTTCTGGAAATTTTACCAACAATTGTTTTTTGGTTTTGTTTTAACTCAAATGTGCTGGGTTTTTTAAAAAAAAATTCTGTACATTCTTTTGGATACTATATATACAGCAAGATATTGGACTTATTTATTTACCTGAGTCCTGGCGACACTGTGGTTAAATACCTGTACTGCAAAAGCCACAAGGTTATGAGTTTAATTCCACGATCTCCAAGGTCCACTCAGCCTTGCATTCTTCCATAGGTTGTTAAATGAGTACCCAGCTTGTTGGGGCAAATAGCTTACGCATTGTAAATTGCTTGGGGAGTGTTAATTCACTAATAAGCAGTATAGAAATGTACTTGCTATTGCCATATTGCTATGAGAAACAATAATTAAAAGGATCTCTGCCCTTAATCCAATTGTTAGTACAACAAAAGTAGACCCCCTGATTCTATGATAACTTGGAAGTAAATACATGTAAAGTTCAAATAATTCAACAGGATTTCTCTGGATGGGGTTAACAACTGGATTTAGGCCAAAATCTTAATGGAGTCGGCATGGCCTATTTGGCCTGCTGATCGGATCTGGTGGTGTCCTTCTGTTTAAAAAGATTAAATCCAATGGAGGCTCCTATAGAGATAAGTGAGATAGGCTGGCTATTTTTGCTGGTTCTGTCCTCTCCCTGCAATTTCTTATGCCCCCAAATTTTACTCCAGGAGGTGAAGTGATGTTCTCAAAGTGTGTAGGAAGGTCTGTGGTTATAGAAAAATTGTCTCTTTCCACTTTTTGAGTATGGGCCATCAATCATTCCACGTCCCTTTCATGACCAAAAAGGCACTGCTTCATCTAATTAAACTGACTGGATCTGGACATAGTCATGTTGAGATCACAGCCACTGAAATCAATGGAGCAAGTTGACTCACTTAAATCCTATTAATTTCAACTGGTCTGCCCTATGTATGAGTCTGGATATGAGGAAAAACTATGCCAAAGAGATAGACTAGGATACCTCAGGATTCCCAGTCTAGCATTATAAATCTTTTCCTAACTTTTCTATGCATTTGCTAATAGAACTTTTTCAACTGAGGAATACTGATGCAGAGATATGCAGTCTTCTTTTTAAAGTACCTTATTTTTACGTGAATGAGGGTTAGTTGCAGGGCACATTTGGGTCCTGAGATTGATGCTCCCACTTTATTACAACCAGAAACAACAATGCCGGTTCTACTGTAATATAATTTTGCATGAAAAATGTTGTCTAAGCTCTTTCCAACCTTCTAGTGTATCTGTATAGTGAAAGGATTTAAGATGATAATTAATTGGAGTGATATAAAACTACCAAGGGATATGCTTGTGAGAGTTGCTCATTTGCCCCATGGGATATTATGTCAAAAAAACAGCTTAAGCAATATATCAGTGAACTAGTACTTCTGAAGCTTGGTATAGTGCATTATTACAATGAAATGTTGCATTCAGTACTGCAACCACAAAATGGGAACCAAACAGCTTTGTTTATAGTGTTAGATGCATTAAACAAATGCTGCACATTTATAGTTTAACAAAATAAATAATTCACATCATACAAATACACCATAGCTGCAGCTTTTTAGCAGCTTCCATAAAAGTGGAATGCTGAGGGGGGAAAAACCCTAATGGGGACACAAGTAATATATCTGAAACATGCATCTTATAGGTGTATATAATTTAGAAAGCAAATTCAATTCATCAACCAATATAATTAACAATTTTGTCTATACAATTTTGTCCATACTTTCCATGGGTAGGTAAATATCCATGTGTGGTGTGCTACTTTGGAGACCCATAACCTGCCTATGCACTGCCAAATTTTGGTGGTGAGCCACATGTTAATAGGCCATCATGTCTTAAGAAGAGACATTTTTATCCCCCAGATTTATATTTCACGAGAGACAAAATAACTGTGGTAAGTATACCAATGAGAACTGCAATGTTCCAATGCCTTTTGAATTTATTATTGAATCCACAAATATCCAGACCAATAATATTTATATTCTCCAGAATTATCAGCTGAACAGCTGTAACTAAATTTCCCCACATTCCCATTATTTACCATGTGCACTTTTCTTCTTTACCAACAAAAAATGGCCAGGGTTAAAAAAAAGTCCCAACAAATCTACTGACGTTTACTATGGGCTACCTCTTGTGCTGTCCAGTTTTTTACTGGGATAAAAAAGCAGATGCGACATGTTCTGATTGTCACTAGGGGTGCATCCACACTGCAGAAATAATCCAGTTTGACACTGCTTTAACTGCCCTGGACCACTGCTATGGAATTCTGGGAACTGTAGTTTTGTGAGACATTTCACCTTCTCTGTCAGAGAGCTCTGGTGCCAAAGGAAACTAGAGATCCCAGGATTTCATAGCATTGCACCATGGCAGTTAAAGCTGTGGCAAACTGGATTATTTCTGTAATGCAGATGCAGCCTAGACTGGTCAGTTTCAGGGGAAACTGAAATTTCTTACATTTGGAAGGATATTAGAGTTCTCATTGGAGGCAGGAAATATAAGACATGCACTTGTAACCCTGTCCCTGTCCCTGACCTGAATCCTCAACACAGGAATTCTCATGAAGTCAGAAAATGCCTCAGATTTCAGCTCAGATGTCACTGCTTTAGAAAGTGAGGGGTCATTCACACTCATTTTTTCATTTTTCATTTTTTCATTTTTTAGTGCGATGATGCAATTCATCTCACTCACACATTCCAGGTTTGCTATTCACACTATGGAACCACACTGATGCACATCTCTGCATGTTCTGTTGCTCACACATGAAAGCATTTGAATAAAGATGGAGTCAATGATGCAAATGCATTTGGAACACATTCAAGGCATGCAGCATTTTATCTCTGGTCTATCTGGATCTCTTTGGATCAGTAATTCACATAACTGACGATATAGATCTTTTTAAAAAAAAATCTTGGGCAGAAACCTAATATTGAATATCCAGGATTAAGTGGGCTTTTTGGCACCCCTCTAACTTAATAAGGTGTATTCAGGATACATGTAAACAACAGAGACTCAACCCAGATTCATACTGCATTATTTTCACAGTATGAAAACCCCTTCATCACACATTCTGTTCCATTCCCAAACCCTCTTCTTCTGTTCCAAAGATTAACCTTGGAAGAAGAGAAGAGCCATCATGCCAAGCATGGATTGCCTGTGAAGGAAAGAGTGGGGAAGTGGAGTAAGGGAAGCAAGCAAGGAGGCTATGGTGGGAAGATGTATGTGGTGTTGGTCCCAGCGGAGTTCCTGCACCAAGGAGGTGGGACTAGCTGGGGGCGGGTAGGACTTCCGGGACCGGACTTCAGGTGGGCGGGACTCACATGTGTGCTCCCTCTTCCCATGCCACTGCTTGCACATGCCACTCTATCCCCCTGCATGCACTGGTCTTCATCCCCATGAGGCATGGAGTGTGCATGGGGGAGAGAGCTTCTGCACATGGGGGAGGGAGCCTTCATGCACATGCTTGCAGGGAAGGAACATGGGGATGGTGGGGGGGGGCTGACTGGGTGTCACCCACCCTCCTGGCATGTCACCTGGTGTGGTCCGCACCCCCACTCCTCAGTGATGCTACTGGTTGGTCTTTTGCTTCTGCATAATGGCTCTTGTGGTGTGGACAACCCCTGTGGCCTACAAGCCAAAATGTATGGCCAAAATATGCTGGCGGGCAGACAGGACTTTGTTAATGTGGCCAGAACATTGCCAATCGGGGGGGGGGGGGGGAGATAAGGAATCACTGGCTGACAAAACACAGACCCCAAAGTAGTAGTAGTAGCAGTAGTAGTAGTAATAGTAATAATAAGAAGATTTATTTCGATGTCCCGCCTTTCCTTCAGATCAAGGCGGGATTACAACAAGTAGTGGCTGAAATGAGAACAAATTTATATTGTTGCTCCTTTCACACAAGGAAAAAGTGCTGGTGTTGGTGCAATATCACAGGAATGGCTTACAACTTTGGATGTTTGGATGAATCATGTGAACAGAGAATTGAAATGCAGAAACACCAGTGTGCAGTACTATTCCCCACAGTTACCATAAATTTCACTCCATTTGGAGCCCCCCTGTAGCAGCAATCCAGTTCTACTCTTGTGGGCAATTCATGTCATTTAGAATCCTGATTTTCTAGGCCTCTAACTTCCTAACCATGTGGGGAGTTTATGCAAGTAGAGAAGGTTCCCTGCTACAGACAGTTATTATCCTAGGCTCCCTATTGAAAGCATGTATGCTTTTTATCATTGTATGCACATATGCCGGAACTTTCCGAGACTTGTAATTTGTACCTTTTTTTTTTAAACTTCTTTATTTTTCTAGTATAAAGGCTAGCCTGTTGTAGTTATTAATGCCTAAATAGGCTGATACTCTCAGGTGAATGATAAGAGACTTCCCCTATTCTGTGGCCAATACAGAACTGGAAACTACTAGCCTTATGGCAGGCTAGTAAAGCATTTTGAAGGTCAGTAATCCTTGTGATCTTACTTACAAAGCTGTTTTTAAAGTGAAGTATTTTATTAGACACTTGGTTTTCTTCTTCTAGCTCTTTGTTGATTTAGCATGCATGCTTCAGAGTAGCTGGGGACACAGTGTTTCTGTGCACTGTGACTTATTGCACTTGCAGGAACTATAGGGATCAGCACAGAAAATAATGCACTCTTACCAATTGTTATAACATATTGGCAGAAGGTACAGAGGATCTGAACAGGGAAGGTTCTAATTTAAAAAGAGTCTTGAATACATTAATGAACATTATGAGAAAACATTAGAATCCTTTCATGGAACTCTGAATATGAATGTTATTCTGGAGCGAGAGATAGGGGCTAGGACCATATATCATTCCTTTCAGTACTAATGTAATGGGGTCACATAATCTGCACATTTGTATAGCCATAAATTTTAATGTTCAGAAAGAGAAATGCTACAGGTTTAAATAGGTATAATGAACACCAAAAACCAGCCTTTAATATGAAAGATGTATGAAAAGATCCCTTGCATTTACTTGCATTAGCAACAATAATCTATGGTAATTAATTGGAAAGACAGGATGGCACGACAGGTTGCACAGAGACAGTTTGATCTCATTAATAAGTACTCAGACAAAAGGTCTACTGAGTAAAATAGAACCTACTATGAAAAAAGTAAGCCTGTAGTCTAATGCACATTTACTTGGGAGTAAACCAGTGGGCCTTACATCTGAATAAATATACATGAGCTCAGGCTCTTAGTTTCTGTAGACCCCTGCTTCAGGGAAAATCCCATTTAGCACAGTGAAACCACGTCCAAACAAAAATTCACAACACCAGGCTATTGGATGCTACTGTTTTAATACTATTGTCAATCGTATCTGTGTTACAGTAATTAATCTTTGGCTGTAACTCTCCTCCCCAAAACAATAGTTTAAATAAAAGCATTAAACAATTAGGGCAAAATGGATGTTATAGAGACAAATAGTTGCTTTTTTAAAATATTTGATTGATTGGAAATCCATCACCTTACCTCAAATGTGGAAAGAAAGAAAGAAAGAAAGAAAGACGAAAGGATGATGATGAAGAAGATAGACATATAGATGATAGATAGATAGATAGATAGATAGATTTGCCCTACCTTTCCCAAACTGGCATCTATGCAAAGTGAGATCTAGTTGTGCAGACCCCAGCAAATTCACATGGCAAACTCTTTGCAGCCTTGATGTCATGTTCATATGAAAAATGATAAACTACTCTTCCTTATATGAGAAATGATATCTTGCCAGGGATCACAAGAAAATCTTTGAGGGAGGAACATGACTACATCTAGGAAGTAACTAGCTACAAATAACGAGTAACAAGTAATTCAGTTTGTTGATTAACTGCACTCACTATTAGAGTCTGGAAATAAGTTACACCCCTTTACCCAATGAGGCTTAATTAGCAGCTGTCACTCTTCCTGTGGAAATAAGAGTTTCCTTATTAACTGCATGAGTTGGTGGTTGAAGGAGCTGATGGAATATTCAATGTTGCCTTGTTATGTGTTTAAAAACAGATCCAAAAAACTGTCTGCCCACTTGGGAGGAAGTCTGAAAAGAAGTGAGAGCACTAGGGCAGTTGGAATGAGCATGGGTTGAACTTCAGACCACTAGCTTCTGCAAAACATGTGCTCTAGCAGTTACCTTTACAGACCTTTTTTAATTAAAAAAAATTCAAAGTGAACTGGTTATTTGTCAATGCAGGAAAATGCATCCATTAACTGGCATTCGAAACATTTTTTCAGTAAGAAATCTCCACCAATTCAATTGATCACTGGGTCCACTTTTTGCTTACATAATTCAATCTCCTCAACAGAATAAATGTGTCATACCTTATGCACCATTCCAATACAGATCAACAATTCACAATGTTTAAAGGGTGAGTGAACAGTATGCACGTTGGTGTTAGTAGGTGGGTGTGGTGGAAAGAAGAGAGATGCAGATTAGTGACCAAACCTAGTTGAACAGATTGCTAGATCCATTGCTTCAGAACATTCTTCCCTAATCCAACAGTTTCCAGAAGTAATGGGCAACAAATCTTGGATCCCTAGCCAGCAGGCTGTACAATTCAAGGTTTATGCATTGGAGACATACCAAGCCAGGGAAAGCTTGAAAATGAAAGAGATCAATTTGGAAAGAGCCACTAACAAAACATACCACTGAGTGGCAACGAAACATGTCATTCTCTTTATATTCTATAGCTGTTTTTTTAAAAAATAAACAACTTATTTAATTACTGAATTAGCTATTAATGCAATGGTATAAATGTCCACCTTCCAAACATTAACAGTGAATTAGTATTTTTGTGTCAATGAGCAACATCAACAGACTGTTTAAAATGAGATTCCCCAAGCTCTGCAAACAGCTAATTACTTTTAATTAGATCCTTCCCTCAATAAGAAAGATATAACAATAGTGCATTACAATGGTAACAATGTTGGCTATCTTTTATCCTTTGGGGGTAAAACTAACCTTTAAGTTGTTGATATAGCTATAAGGTGCAGCCTCATTTAAATGGTGGAAAAAGAATATCTCATAGATCAAGCACTGAGACATGCTGTACCTCATCCTGCTGCTTTGTACTGTGTTGTGGGTGCTGAATCCTGATGAGGTTGTTGATATTTTGTACAACGAGTATGAGGCTTTCATTATGCTTTTTTAAAAAACGAGTTACTATAAAAGAAATATTACAGTTACTTTTTAAAGGCTGGAATCCTGTTGGGGCAGTATGTTAGCACAAAATACATTGCAGAAAACCATTGGCCTTTCTCAGGCCCTGTCTGCATGGGACAAACAAAATATCCTCCCAGTGTTCTCTCAGTATCCTAATCCAAAACTCTACTTACTTCATCTTGCTGGCTCTACACTACACTAAAACCATGCAAGAACCTAGCTGAAACTGAAACCATAATGGTAACTAACAAACATTGTATCCTGACATCTCTCCTGGTAGCTGTAATATATAAAAACCAGGAAAAAATAATCAGTTATATCATTGTTTAGCAACCCTTAGTCTTAAATAGACACAATACTTTTGACTTTACAAACAAACTCCCCCCTCCCCCCCGTACAAGCAAACTGAATATTAGAGATATCATTTCTGAGCTTGTTGCAGCAGAAAAGCAAAGGGGGAATGAGATGAAGAGCCTAGGTGTGCTAGGAGGGGTGGCTGAAAAATTTCCAATATGAGCAGAATGGAGTTGAATTTGGGGTCAGACAGAAAAGTGTCCATCCACTCTTCGTCAGTCCTCATGATAGTGAATAATTATCAAAATGGTCTTGTAATTTTTTTTCCCCTAGGGCTCATGGCACAATAAGTATACAAGGCCATTACCAAGCCATTTTTTGGAAAGTGCTGGTTTCAAACCTCAGGATTTTAGTCATTCTTTTAAAAAGAAGAGATCAATGCTAATGTAACATACATGTGAACACACAGGTGCTATTAGTCTTATTTTTCCTCTTCTAAGTGATGAGTGGAGTGTTCTAGAAGAAACAGATTCACTTCTGTATAAAACATCATTTCACAGCACTTTTTGACAGAATTTGCCCATAATTGGTGAAAATGGATTTTCATATTGCCTTCATCCCATTGCATGTATTAACTGCTGAACAATTCCAGCAACCATTACAAAAGGTTTACTACATATCCACTTAGAAGGAGAGGAAAGATAACATTCTGGAGCATATTCAGTGTTTAAGCTTGTTTAATAATGAATGTTTTCATGAAGACTCCCAAATAGAGAATCGAAAAGACTTTGCCTTACACAGAGTGCTCTTTGCTGCATATTGATTCTCATATGTACACAGAACTAACATTGATTTTTAGATTAGAACCATAATAACTCTTCTGCAGCCACTTCTATGAACCGTGGTTCAAGCCAATTCCTTATATATCCTATTTTTCTTCCTATTGTGTCTGCAATTTAGAGATAAAATATTGCATGTTACAATGAAGAAGAAAATACATTTGGACTATGATGAGATTTTTGTTTACCTTGCTGAAGTTGTTTTCTGTTGGTTATCTGAGGGTAAGAGATATGCTTATATGCATTCCTCTTCAATTCTTACCTTCCAGTTTTATACATTTTAGAGAAAATACCGATCATGTCAGAATGAATAATATGAACAAACCCCGATTTAAAATGAAATAAAAATCTTCATAATTGAGTTCATCTGTGGCCCATGTACTCTCTAGAATTAAAAGGGGGGCATTGGATTAGATTTATAAAAACATCCCTTGTGCATACTTTTAAATCCTAGGCCTCTTGGGTTACAACTATTTCTTCTATGATATCCTAACAAATCTGATAGACATCTGTTGGGGGATACACACACACACACACACAAAATGACAGAACACATCTAGTTGTCACCTGTAGTCTCCAGCTCAAACACATTAATGAACTAGAACCAATTTTGGAGAATAACATAGCCCTCTCAAAGGTTCAGGGTGGAAGGCATTTCTTAACCTACAGTCACCCTCCAAATCTTAAACGTCTACTCTATTGCAACAGGTTACATAACATGGATGTTAATACAGAGGCAAGACCCTGCCACAAACTCATATGCCAGCTCTGTCCCCACATTTACTCTGGGAGCAATAACAAGTGATTGACCCACAACATCAGAGGAGGATTTGCTTACTCTTCCTCTAATATGATATATGCCATCCTATGCCAGCAACATTCCTCCTCGACACTCTACATTGGATAAACAGGACAGTATCTACACAAAAAGATAAATGGAAACAAAATTTCACATTAGAAAAAGCAATACCCAAAAACCTGCTTCAGAATATTTCAACCTTTCTGGCGAAACAGTAAGGGATTTACAGGTTGCAGTTTTTCAATAAGGAAATTACAAAAGAACACTAGAAAGAGAACATTAAATTATATTCATAAATTTGTCCATTAGCAGAGGTGTGAACAATGACTTCATGGTACACTACATATATTAATACAAGTCTTCCTTGTAGCATGTATAACAAAAACGGTCTTCACAGAGAGAGTTTTGACCCAGGGAGTCTGACTTTTGGTAAGCTGATTTATCGCTTTCACACATCAGCACTAACTGACCGCTGTAAAGATCTGAAAGACCTGTATCACCTCCCCCAACTCTTTGAAAATTTAAGGCAAGGGGCATGATTTACATTTTTCTGGTTCCTATTACATTCTATCCCACTCCCACGACTATATAAATATTACTTATAACCTCAGGCTTTAATGCCACTCTGTACTGTAGTGGGAAGTAGTGAAGTGGAAGGGGAATTAGTGCAGTGTAGCAAAGAAGTGGGTTTTTATTCACAAAAGTTCATGCTAAATTAAAAACCAATTAGTCTTAAAGGTGCTGCTACATTCCTTTTTTTCTCCCCTTCCCTTCTGCTTTTTCATGCTGCAAGATACTACCTTGGCTATTTCTTTGAAAACTACTATGATGGGTAAAATGAGTATTTAAAATGTCTTTGCATATTTAAAGTATTAATATGATTGTGTCTGTGCATGTGTGTGTATGTGCTTTCAAGTTACCTGTCAACTTATGGTGATTCCATGAAGCATAGGGTTTTGTTAGGCAAGGAACATTCAGAGGTGGTTTTGTCAGTTCCTTCCTATAAAATATAACATAAAACATCTGGTATTCATTGGCAATCTCCCATCCAAGTACTAACCAGGGCTGACTCTGCTTAGATTCCAAGATCAGACATAATCTGGTTCCTTTAGGATATTGAGGCCCCTTAGTCCCAAGTAAATAGGTAAACCCATTTTGGACACATTTGTATCTCGCATAGTACAGCTTCTCTGATCATTGTTGCACCACATTGTTTTTCACAATGAGGCACACATTAGAGGAAAGAAGGAAAATGTCTTTGTCGCTTTCAAGCCAATGCTCTCTTGCCTCAATCTAACTGAGTATGACTGGCAATTCCAGGCACAATTTTAATTTTAATTGTTTAATTCCTTTTTAAGGGGGGGGGGGTAATTTTATATACTGTATATTGTTGTATGGTTTTAAATGCTGTAAGCCACTTTGATTGCTCCAGCAAAAAGTGGGGTACAAATAAAAGTTTTATTATAATTATTACAGAATATGGTTTTGTATTTAGGTGTAAAAACTGAATACTTCCCATCGTATAGTACAGATGAAATCATGCCGATTGGCAAATAAATGTTGGAGAAGAATCAATGGCATAAAGATAAAGGTAAAGGTTTCCCCTTTGACCTGATTGTCTAGTCTTTCTTTCAGATTTCGCACATTATTTGAATAAACAGAACCTAATATAGTTTTTTTTTAAAGATCATTATACTTGATAGGGCACATCAAGAGAGTGCAAAGATGTATTCTGCAGTGTTTCTCTGGTTTTTAGAAAAGTTGGTGATTTGATAAGTTTGCACCAGTAAACTATTCTCACATTCCTTGCTTTTTAATTACCATTTATATACAAGAATCCTTCCCAAAATCATGTAGCTAAGACTGTGAACTAAAATATGTTCTATAAGTAAACTTTACAGCAGCAGTTAGACAAGACAATGTTTCCTGAATAAGATATTATTTTCTTCCAATTTTCCTTCAGTGCTATTTTTTGTGAGAGAACCAGTTGCCTGGAAACTGATCCTATGATGATAATATATATTGCAAAGAGAGAAAAAATTGTTTAAATAATTTTAGAATTGAAAAGCTGTGGGCAGTTTCCACTCTGAGAGAATGTGAAGATATTTCTGGGTGTGAAACAAGACCTAGGTAATATGGTGGTGTCTCCGTCTGAACTGGAATCCTCATATAAGACATCTTCATTACATGGGTCTAAAATGTTTTGAAGTTCCAAAATGGACTAGATGGATGAGGGATAATTCAAATGATAATTTTATTTTAAATCTGAGGTAGACAACTTGTGGTTCTCCATACGTTGTTGGACTGCTTTTCCCAGCATCAAACAGCACTAACTAAGCTGGCTACAGTTTGTGAAAGCTGTGATCAAAACACATTCAGAAGGTTGCATGTTTGCAACCTGTGTTCTAAAGACAGACTTTCAGAACATCCTGTAAAAATAAGCATAAAACAAACAAATCAGCTTCATTTATATACCGCTTCATACCCTTAAGGAGTGTCTAAGCAGTTTACAATTGAAAGCTATTTGCCCCCCAACAATCTGGGTACTCATTTTAGCGACCTCGGAAGGATGCAAGCCTGAGTTGAGCTTCAGCCCTTTGCTGGTCTTGAACTCGCCACCTTATGGTTTTGAGTGAGTGGCTGCAGTACAGGCATTTAACCACTGCGCCACCAGGGCTGAATAAAGTATTTTAATAACTACCTATGAAGTGTCTAGTGTGAGTCTTCAAATTATAAACTCCTAAACACTAAGGGAGTATCACTAGATTAAGTGCCCACCACAGATATATACTGGTACACATTATGAGCTAATTTTGAACTAAGTTCATGGGTTCAAAAAGGTTGAGAAGGCTGCCTCAGAGGAAGACATGATGAGAAGAAAGACCATTCTATTAGTCCTGAATTCTTCCTTTGCCAGTTCTATAACCACAAAGGTTTCTTGGTTTCCCACCCCTTTCCTCCTCATCCTCTCCCCATCTTCTTGTGTCATGTCTTTCTAGATTATACACCACCAGGCAGGGAGTGTCTTTTTAAAAGTGGTGCATTAGCAGCTCTTAGAGATTTTTGTTGTTGCTGCTGCTGTTTTGGTTGAGGTGTTGGATAAAAATGTGATAAACAAATAAATAAATAATTTGATCACACAGACCTCTGCATAAGCCTAGCCTAACTGGAAACTTATAACAGACCATATATTCCAATGGTAATAATGGGGGAAGCATCCCTCCAACTGTTCCAAATTGGCAGCTGTTTTCAAAACGTCCCAGTTTCTCTTTCCTCTTCCCACTTCCAACGTTGTCTTCAGCTTACTTCGGTTGATGCAAACTTCATTCAAAGTGGAAAGTAGTTTGCATTCTATTAATTCAGCAATGGGGAGAGAGAGGAGAGGAAAGGAGAGAGAATCTTGACCTTCCTAGGAGAGTAAGAAGAAGCAAAGTGCTGCTTTCTCTCCTAGATTATATGTTCCTCCTCATTAATAAATTTTGCCATCTTGACCCTACACTGACGTTATTTGGCCATATGTATCCTAGTTTTCATCTGTGACATGTAGGAGGGTATGATGAAGAGATGACTTTTGTAAACTGGCATTCTGATCTAATTACCCCATTCGATTATTCCGTTATGATTATGGATGCATGTAAGCCTTTTTGTCTGAATAACAGTACACTGTATTAAATGTTTCTGCTACTAATATCACCACTGAAGTGATCTATTTATCATCAAGACGCAAATGAAATGTTCCTGTTCCAATTAATGTGCAAGGGGGAGCATGAATGGCACTGGCAGGAAACAAATGAGGTTTTTAAACAGAGAAGCACAGATTAAGAAAACAAGCCCAAGGACAGCACAAAGTGACAGAAGAACTGAATGTTACATCTAGAAACAGAATGCAAGAACATGAGTACCCTCACTCTTCCTTTTTCATTCCATACAGCAGCTGTCCTGTGTATAAGGCCCTCAGCTTGATAGCCTGAGAAACTCTATATGCCCTTGGACCTCTACTGAAGGTGGTGATGTGCTGACATATGTAATATATACATGGCCACAGTTAATAGAATTTTAAGATAATGATTTTAAATTAATTTCTAACCCATCACTAATAAAGATTTTCCAAATTCATTATTTTAATTGCTAGATATCATCAACATAATTACTAATGGTTCTCATCACTTATGTTTATGCTGGCCATTTTTATTAATTTGACATGATATTTTTTAATTTCAGAATTAATTATTTAATTGGTCTAATAATTTCTTAAACAAATAATCAAATCAACAAATTAGCTAATACCAATGTTTCTGAGTTCTGACAATAACATTTTACAATGTACACTACCAACAGACTACCAAAAAGCAACAAAGCAGAATCTAGTTACTGGAATTAACATGCTGCATTTATTTTAGAAAGCATCGCCTTAGAACACGCAAAGTATTTGGAACACATAGTAAATGGTTATGGCTGTGGACATGTTCCTATTGAGTTTGAAATGTTTTCACATATTGTTTGTCAGATACGAGAACAGATTGAGATGGCTGAGTCTGTAATGTGAACTGCCTGCAGACAGATTGAGCCTCTATACAATTTGTCACTCCTGCAACAGCTCTATTTACAATACTGATTTCTGCCAAAATCAATTGTTTTGTTATATTGTTTTATCGTACAGCTATGTTATTTTGCTAGCACGGCAAGTGAACATCCAAGCACATCTTCACTATACAGAGAAAATGCACACATTCATGATATTTAATACACTTCAACTGGCATGTACTCAAATATTTAGAGTGTATATTCCAAAAATGAACTGGCACGGTATACCTATTTAAGTACTGAATTAAGATTCTGGGAGGCCAAGGTTCAAATTCTGCTTGACCATGGAAAATCTCTGGGTGACCTTGGGCAAGTCACACTCTTTCAGCCTTGGAGCAAAGCAATGGTAAACCCCCTTCTGAGCAAATCTTGCCTACAAAACCCTATGGCAGGTTCAATTTAGGATTATAAATTGAAAACAACTTTAGGGCACACGACTGCAACAGTAGCAGCAGCAAAAACAAATTATTCTAAAAATATATGGCGCCTCCCGCCCTTAGCGGGCAGGCACAGTTGCTGCGGGGCTGGGGGAGCCCCAAGCCAGCCTTTTTGGCGCGCTGCACTTCCCGCCGGCGGGAAGGCAGGCGCACGCGCGCTCGGCTGGGTGTGCGCCCGCTCAGCCCTGGAGCCCAGGTGCCTGAGCGGGCGCAGCAGGGATCGGCCTGGCCGTCCCTCCTCCTCCTCCCTTGGTGGCTTGCCTCGGGAGGAGGAACGCTTCTGTTGGGCCTCCAGCGGTGGAGGCAGTCTGGGCCGGCGCGGTGGGCGTCGTGCCCTGGCCTTGCTCGGCTAGAGCAACCAAAGGGCCTTTATTTGGGGACATGCTGGCATGTCCACACTTGTGGTTTGTTTATTTTGCCTGTTTTTGGGATTGGCAGTGCTTCTGTCCAGGAGGGATTCTGGTGTCCTCCATTTTTTGCAGACTGTTGCAGGCTTCTGTAGTGTGCAAGTGTTGGTTTTTTTTTGTTTGTTTGTTTTTGTTCAGAGGGAATCATGTGTGTGCCCCAATTTGGGCCTGGGGGCAAATGGCAGTCATTGACTGGGAGTTTTGGTGCTTTGGGATGCTTTGATTGGGAGTTCCTGCATGGCAGGGTGGTTGGACTGGCTGGCCCTTGGGGTCTCTTCCAACTCTATGGTTCTATGTATCTATGTTTTGTCTAAAATAATGGAGTTTTGGTGCTTTGGGGATGCTTTGATTGGGAGTTCCTGCATGGCAGGGGTCGGATTGGATGGCCCTTGGGGTCTCTTCCAACTCTATGGTTCTATGTTTATATTTGTCTGGGGAAAAAAAATGGGGTTTTGGTGCTTTGAGGATGATTTGATTGGGAGTTCCTGCATGGCAGGGGGTTGGACTAGATGGCCCTTGGGGTCTCTTCCAACTCTATGATTCTATGTTTCTATGATTTGTCTGGGAAAAATTTGAGTTTTGGTGCTTTGGGGATGATTTGATTGGGAGTTCCTGCATGGCAGGGGGTTGAACTGGATGGCCCTTGGGGCCTCTTCCAACTCTATGGTTCTATGTTTCTATTTGTCTCAAAAATCAAATGGGGTTTTTGTGCTTTGAGGATGATTTGATTGGGAGTTCCTGCATGGCAGGGGGTTGGACTAGATGGCCCTTGGGGCCTCTTCCAACTCTACGGTTCTATGTTTCTATGATTTGTCAGGGAGAAATTTTCTGTGTGTCCTCCATTTTGAGCGGGAGATAGCTGGGTGCTTTGTCTGGGAGATTTGGTGCTTTGCCCTTTGTGTTGTGTTCAGGAGGAATCAGTGTGTCCTCCATTTTGAGCATGATATGGCGGGGTGCTCTAACCATGGACATTGGTTGTTTTGCCCTTTAGGTTATGTTAGGAGTGTTATCCATAACTGGAGGAATCAGGTTGTTCCCCCGCTTTTTTGAGCATGTTTTATGTTCAGGAGGAATCTGGTGTGTCCTCCATTTTGAGCTTCATGTAGAAGGGTGCTTTAACCATGACCTTGGTGTTTTGCCCCTTTATGTTTGTTCAGGATGGATCTGCTTTGTCCTCCTTTTTTCAGCTTATGCAGAAGGGTGCTTTACCAGGAGCATTGGTGTTTTGCCCTTTATGTATGTTCAGGAGGAATCAGGTGTGTCCTACATTTGTGCTTGATGTAGCAGGGCGATTTAGCTGTGAGCTTTGACATTTCGCCCTTTATGTTATTCTCAGGAGGAATCAGGTGTGTCCTCCATTTTGAGCATGACAAGGTTGCGGGCTTTATCTGTGAACTGTGGTGTTTTTACCCTTTAATTTATGTCCAGGAGGACTCAGGTGTGTCCTCCATTTGAGCATGCTGGAGAACCACGCTTTAACTGTGAGCATTGGTGTCTTGCCCTTTATTTGTTTCCAGGAGGAATTCTGCATGTCCTCCATTTCAAGCATGCTGGAGAAACAGGCAGTAACTCTGGGCATTGGTGTTTTGCCCTTTATCCCATGGCCAGAAAGAATTTCCATGTATCTTCCATTTTGAGCATGGTAGTTAAGCATGCTGTAACTGTGAGCATTGGCGTTCCAGCCTTTATTTCCTTCCTGGTGGAATGCTGTGTGTCCCCCATTTTGGGCATGCTAAAATATATAAATGAATAAATAATTACAGCAAGCATGCATTAACCGTAAGTATTGGTGTTTTGGCTTCTCTTTTATGTCCAGCAGGAATTATGGTGTCCTCCAATTTGAGCATGCTTGTGTAGCCTGATGTAACCGTGAACATTGGTGTTTGGAGGAATTCTGGGTGCCCTCCATTTTGAGCATGCAAAAAACATGTGGTTTGGGCTTTTATTCATGTCCAGGATATTTTCTGTGTGTGTCCCATTGGTGTTTTGGCCTTTGTTTGAGGTCCAGGAGGAGATCCGGCCATCCTCCTTTTTGAGCATGCTGGAGTAGGGCACTGCTGTGGACTTTGGTTTCGGATTTATCTCATGTCCTGGAGGAATTTGTGTGTCCTCCATTTTACACACACTGGTCCAGGGGAGCATTAACTGTGATAATTGTTTGTTTGTGTATTTGTCTGTTTTTAGCTTTCTTTTCGTGTTCAGCAGGAACTCTGGTGTCCCCCACTTTGAGCATCTGGCAGTAGTGTGCACTAACTGCGAATGTTGGTGTTTTTTTTTTTGCTCCCTATTTTGCCCATAAGGAATTCTCAGACCAGGAGGAACTTAGTGTGTCTTCCATTTTGTTCATGCTGGAGAAGCAAGTAAACCGTGTGTATTGGGTTCGGCCTTTTATTTAGATTTTGCACTGTCCCAGTGCGGCCTCCATCTTTAGCAAGCTTGAGTAGTGTTCGTTACTTGGTGTATTGGTGTTTTGGTTGTCAATTTCATGTCCGGAAGGAATTCAAATGCGTCTTCCACTTTGAGCATTATTGAGAAGCGTTCATTTATTCAGTGTATTGGAATTTTGGCTTTATTTGCTGTCTAGTAGGATTCAGTGTGTTCTTCATGTTGAGCATGCTTGTGAAGTGTGCCTTAATTGCGTGTATTGGTGTTTTAGCTTCAGTTTGCTGTCCAGGAAGAATTCAGTATGTCCTCCATTTTGTTCCTGATGGAGAAGTGTGCATTAAGGTGTATAGACGTTTTGGGTTTCTTTTTCCTTCCAGGAGGAATGCCTATGTGTCCTTCATTTTGAACACCATTGAGAAGCATGCAGTATTTGGTGCATTCCAGTACTTCCACCTGTTCGGGCTGGCTAGGAAGCACGGCCTTCCTTGGTGTTTTTTGGCTTCGATCTTCTGTTCTGGTGGGATTCCAACATGCTCTCCGTTTTGTGGCAGACTACCATGCATGCTTCCCCTTTTATACGTGTTTGGTCCTGTTGTCGGAAAAGGAGGAGTAATAGTGGGCCCTCTATTGAGCATTGACTAGTAGCTTGCATTCGCTCCCACTTGCTGGTATACTTTTGTGATTATTATGTTCCAATTCTATTTCCTGAGGTGGTCGTCTGGTGGTTGTCCGTTTGGTCTATTAACATACCTCCAGGTCAGATCTAGTTTCGCGCCTGAGCCACCAATTCATTCTTGTGTTCTTATTATATTTTCCTTGCAGCTCGCCTGTCCCTGGACTTCTGAAATAAAATAATAATAATAATAATACTTCCTTCTCATTACAGGTGGACAGGTCATGCCATTTGATATCGGTAGCAGATCTGGCGCCTTTTCCATTGCTCAGGGGCCTTTTTGATATCGTTGACCGTTCTCAGGCTGGACATCCCTTGCATCGGGGGCTCAATTCCACTTCCAGGCTTGGAGCACGCCAAGCTTTTCTCCTTTTTGCGGCTACTAATGCCCTGCTTTCAGCCTTCTGTTTTTTAATATAATTGCAGTTTTGGTCAGAATGACAGAGCGGCTCTACCCTCGGCCAAGCTGGCACGTAGCTGTTTCGACCTTCTTTATGCCGGTAGGGTGCCAGGTCAAGCAAGCCCCTAAAAGGTTTCGAGGAGAACTTCTGTGGTCGGCAAGATGCTGGGCATCTCATCTATGTCAGGTTGTGGGCCTTGTCAGCTATGAGGCCATTGGTTAAAACAGCCTATGTCATTGTCTCGTTTGGGGCTCTCAAGATTAGTGTCTCGGTGCATCAACTTTTATGCGTCAGGGTTTTTCAGGTTGGTTATTGTTTCTTGCTTACCATGCTGTTTTGTTTAGTTACGCAGGTCCAAGTGCGATCATCATGGTCAGTAATCATCCGTCTCCTCAGGCGTTGCCGTGAATCTCGCCTTGGCTGGTATGAATTGTGCCTACTTGGACTCACGCTGCAACTGCTGGGCCTTCCCCCTCCTGTTTGGCATCTGGATGGCACACCGATACACATTCCCTATCTTTTTTGCTGTGCTCCGCTTGGCATTTCAGCGTGTGGGCCTTCTTCTTGAGACCTGGTGTCCATGCTTTTGGTATGGCGCAACAAAACTTGTTTCCTGTTATTTGCTGTGCTCCGTATGGCATTTTGGCACATGGACTTCCTACGTGAGACTCGGGGTCCATTCAAAAACTGGGCATCCCTGCTTTGGGTGTGGCACATTGATCGCTATGTTGCCTGGTTATTGCTGTGCTCTCCCGGCGTCCTGCGTGTGGACCTTCTCAGGAACCTGGTGTCCACCTTTCAGTCTGGAGATTCATACTTCGGTCTTGGAGCTGTCACTCCTGCTGCACACTTTTTCTGCTGGATGCAGGAGCGTGCAAAGCGAATGGCAAGTGGAGTCCAGAGCTTTTGCTTGGCTATGTTTGTCCAATGAAGGACTCATGCTTTGGACATTCTTTTGCGGGTAGGGTTGGCGGCAGGCCGTTTTCGGCCTTTTGTGGCGGCAGCATAGGTACTGGATCTGGCGGGCTGGTTTCCGTGCTCGGTAGCACTGGATCGGGAGTCCCTTGGGACCCGGGAAACATCACGGTGCGATGTGGCCAACGGTGGGTCACATGGAGTCTCTCCCGGTGACGAGAGGCTTTCCTCCGGTAGCTGCGTAATTGCGTAATTGCGCAAGGGCGTTTCGTTGCCTCAAACGTCATCCCGATGCTTGGCGTACAAGCAACCTCACATCAGTCCAGCCTCGGTGTTGGTGATGTGCAGATCCAGACCTGATGCTTTGGGCCAACCCTACCTTTGGTTTTGCTTAATAAAGTTGTGGCCTTTTTCAATGCCAACCTGCTTCTTGTTTTTCTTGGGGCATACCCGCTTACGCTGCAAATGGCGCCTCCCGCCCTTAGCGGGCAGGCACAGTTGCTGCGGGGCTGGGGGAGCCCCAAGCCAGCCTTTTTGGCGCGCTGCACTTCCCGCCGGCGGGAAGGCAGGCGCACGCGCGCTCGGCTGGGTGTGCGCCCGCTCAGCCCTGGAGCCCAGGTGCCTGAGCGGGCGCAGCAGGGATCGGCCTGGCCGTCCCTCCTCCTCCTCCCTTGGTGGCTTGCCTCGGGAGGAGGAACGCTTCTGTTGGGCCTCCAGCGGTGGAGGCAGTCTGGGCCGGCGCGGTGGGCGTCGTGCCCTGGCCTTGCTCGGCTCCCCACCCTCCCTCCCTGGGATTGGTGTTTCTTGTCACAACTTGTTTGTTGGGGCGGCAGCATAGGTACTGGATCTGGCGGGCTGGTTTCCGTGCTCGGTAGCACTGGATCGGGAGTCCCTTGGGACCCGGGAAACATCACGGTGCGATGTGGCCAACGGTGGGTCACATGGAGTCTCTCCCGGTGACGAGAGGCTTTCCTCCGGTAGCTGCGTAATTGCGTAATTGCGCAAGGGCGTTTCGTTGCCTCAAACGTCATCCCGATGCTTGGCGTACAAGCAACCTCACATCAGTCCAGCCTCGGTGTTGGTGATGTGCAGATCCAGACCTGATGCTTTGGGCCAACCCTACCTTTGGTTTTGCTTAATAAAGTTGTGGCCTTTTTCAATGCCAACCTGCTTCTTGTTTTTCTTGGGGCATACCCGCTTACGCTGCAAATGTAAACTAATGGGGGCATTTAGAAGCGAAATCAATATATACCCTCATTTTGACAACTTGGCATTGCATGGTCTCCTATTAAGGAGGTGCCTAAGAGACATTTTGTGACTGTTTTCAAAAGCTGCTTTGTTGGACCAGCTTCGTGTTATATCATCAACTTATTTATCACACAATCACTGATTGGCTAAAATTTCCATAATTTTTCTTCACGAGGAGATCTTCTTTAAGGCAACAACAACATATATTAATAGATCCCAAACACCAGCAGCGCGAGAAATCAATGATATCTCAAAATAATTTGAAAGCCACCACTTCTGCCATACTATAAAAGAAGTGAGACAGTCAGACAGACAGACTCACAGGGACTTTCACATGCTCATCCTCTAATGTGATATATGCCATTCTATGTTAGCAATGCCCTTTAGCACTCTTCACTAGGCAAATAGGCTAGTCCCTGTGCCAGAGCATAAATGCACATAGATCAGACATTAGGAATGGAAATACACAAAAAACAGTTGCAGGACACTTCAGTCTCCCTAGGCATTCCATCTCAGACCTCAGAAGAGTGGGCTTTGACCAAAAGAATTACAAAGGAATATTGGAAAGAGAAATAGCAGAATTGGAACGGATCCTGACTCCAGTCCATCAGCAATGGGTTGAAAAGATATAGATAATGGTTTTATGGCACACTGCACAAATTTCAACACTATCTAACCTCCATTCTCATGAGGGTTCCCTTGACCAGTTCATCACATCCCCCTCTCTGTTTCCTACACTACATTCCAACATTCATTGATATGGTAATCCACTCTCCTTGGCTTTGTGCAACAGCCTCCACCTGCCTTGGTCCCCCAACTACCATTGTTAATATTGAACTTGTCAACTTGTCTCCACAAGGCTTTGAATTTGACAATGTTTTGAATTTGAATTGACATTCTCACACAGAAATGGTTTATATAGCTCTGTCTCTGGATTCTCCACTCCAAATATGCATCTAAGGAAGTAGGCCACTGATTTCTTTATTTCAGCCAGCGGCATCATGAGAGGGTTGCAGCCCACACCAGGTGACACCCTAGAAGAGGGGTGACACCCAGATGGGAGTCCCTCCCACCCATGCCATCCTATCCTTTTCCTCACAAGGAAAAGGATAGGATGGCACTAAGGGAGGCCATACATGCTGCCTCCCTCCCACTTGTGCCATCCCATCCTTTTCGTCATGAGGAAAAAGATGGAATAGTACCAAAGGAGGCCACACTCCATCCCCAGTAGCCCACTCCTCTGCACCAGGCGACACCAAGTGCAGCGACACTACTGCTTTTAGTAGTCTCAAAGGTGTTACCAAATCTCTTTGCATACAGACATTGTGTGTGCGTGTGCGTGTGCGCGCACACATGTGTCAGAGAGAGAGAGAACAGACCAGGGAGATCCTTCTCAACAAGTGAGGTCTAATGCACCTTAACTGTAAGTTGTGCATGTGTGTGTGCCTATGTGTAGATAAGAGAAAAAACAATCATAAATCTTTACCAATTTTCTTCCCACAACTCCATGTTCCATGAAATTTTCAACTATGGCAAAGTATGCATCCAGCTGTCTCTGTCATCTCACTTTTATTGATTTGATTTTACTCATACTGCTTTGTAAGCCAATTCTACTGCTACTGGAAAAACGAAGGAAACCAGACACTGACATACATCAAGTACCAGCAAAATGCTACTAAAAGCTATCAGTTCATCACCATGTGATACATGTACATACTTTGCCTGGATCCCATTCTGTCTTGGATAAGACATCAAAGTTGAATTACCAGTGTCTGAGAGAAACTTGGCTTTGTACCTGATTTGTGGGCTATATTTACTAACAGTCTTTACAATACTTCATGTCTTATAAGAATGTAAGACTTAATGAACAATTTGTACCATTCAGAAGATGTTCTATAAAGCAGTATCTGTCAGCTCTAACTCGGGCTATGTTACTATTCAGACAAGATCGGGCGTGTTCAGGTATGGCCATAGGCTGTTGCTATTCCAAAACATTGTATGCAGGCATATATGTCAGGAGAGAAAAATAAGCGATGTTTACAAAGTATTTCTGGATATTAATATCCCAGTTACTTTTAGGTGCATTCATTTTCCAACTTTTTATTGTATCCATGGAGAAGAAGCACATATGACCTTGCCTTTAAACATTTGCCATCTCTTACTGCCATTTAGTCAATTGCAAGAGTGTTTTTCTCAATGTTCTCTTCCTCCAGAAGCTCTGAAATACATCATAAGCAACACTAGCTGTTATGCTGCCTCTGAATTGTCATTTAGGCTTCAAGGCTTTCCCACTGCCAATCCTGTTTGCTTTCCTCATAATTGAAAATGACTCCCAAGACAAATGCCCAGGGCACAGTCTAGAAAACCATGAAGATTCTGGGAAAAGGAAAAGAGGACAGGAGAGGAGAGGAGGAGGAAAGCTGTCCCTAAATAGATGTTACATCGTGATTTTTCCTACTTGATTTTCAAAAATGAGGTGCCACCTATATCCATCCATACCGCTTCCCTAATTACACTGACCAGTAAGGTCGAATCAACAACCAGAAAATAAACAAAATAAAAGATAAAATTGCTGTAGTTTTTTTAGCACAGCTGATTTCGTAGCAGTTTTCAACAACAACAACAATATTCATTTATAGCCCGCCCAATCACTAGGAATCCGGGCGGGTTACAACAGATTAAAATACATAAAATACAATAAAATTCAGAATAATCCCTTCCCACGCCTACATCTGAAGCTAAAATGCAATTAAATCATCTCAATTAAAATAACAGAAAAACAATGGTGTTAAAATTAGGGGACAGGCTTGGTAAACAGGGCAATAATATCATGCCATGGTTGTGCTATGTAGAGAGAGAAGTCAGGTTGGGAAGGCCTGCTGGAAGAGATCCGTGTTAAGGGCCTTCTTAAAGGCTGCAAGAGTGGAATTACGGCAGATCCCCTCCGGCGGGTCATCCCATAACTTTGGAGCAGCAGTAGAAAAGGCCGTCTGGGTGACTGAAGTTAACCTGGATTTTTTCAGCTGAAGTAGGTTCCTCCGAGAGGACCTTAAGGTGCGGTACGGACCGTATGGAAGAATGCGTTCCCTTAAGTATTCTGGACCCAAACCATGTAGGGCTTTAAAGGTGATCACCAACACCTTGTACCTTGCCTGGAAACTAATTGGCAGCCAGTGAAGCGACTTCAGGACTGGTGTTATATGGTCATTATGAGAAGTTCCTATAATCAACCTGGCTGCCATATTTTGTACAAGCTGGAGTTTCTGAATTTGGCACAAGGGTAGCCCCATATAGAACGCATTACAGAAGTCCAATCAAGAGGTTGCCAGTGCATGTACAACTGTTTCAAGGTCTCCCAGCTCCAGGAAAGGGCGCAGCTGGTGTATCAGTTGAAGCTGATAACAAGTGCTCCTGACTGTAGCATCCACCTGTGCTGACAGCTGGAGCGACAAGTCAAGGAGCACCCCCAAGCTGCGGACAGAGTCCTTCAGGGGAAATGTGACCCCATCCAGAACTGACTGACATAACTCCATTCCCGGATTTGGGTTTCCCAAAACTAGTACCTCCATCTTACCTGGATTCAGCTTAAGTCGGTTTTCCCTCATCCACTCCATTACCACCCCAAGATAGGCTTTCAGAGGAAAGATGCCATCCTTAGTCACTGCATCAGTCCGAGACATAGAGAAATATATTTGGGTGTCATCAGCATACTAATAACATCCCACCCCATGATCTCACCCAGCGGCTTCATGTAAATGTTAAATAGCATTGGGGACAGAATTGCATCTTGAGGGACTCCCGATCTGAGCTCCCTCTTGGCTGAATAACTGTCCCCAAGCAACACCATCTGGAACCTACCTGAGAGGTAGGACCAGAACCACTGCAGTGCAGTGCCACCAATTCCCAACTCTCTCAGGCGTTCCAGAAGGATACCATGGTCTATGGTATCAAAGGCCGCTGATATGTCTAAGAGCACCAACAAGGTCACACTTCTCCTGTCAATGCACAGATGGAGATCATCAACTAAGCAAACCATGGCAGTCTCAACTCCGTATCCCACCCTGAATCTGGTTTGAAATGGATCTAGAAAATCAGTTGCCTCCAAGACTGTCTGTAGTTGTTTTGTGACTGCCCTCTCAATCACCTTGCTCAAGAATGGTAACAAGGAGACTGGCCTGTAATTTCTGTCCAGGTGGTCCAGGGAGGGCTTTTTTAAGAGTGGTCTGACCACTGCCTCCTTAAGACAAAAAGGCAGGGTACCCTCCATGAAGGATGCAATGATAATATTTTGCAGCATCAACTTAATTGTATCAACCCCCCCCCCCCCGGGAAAGCCAGCCAGGTTGGGCAAGAGTAGAGAGGGCCAATTGTGTTTTTGAAACTACTAAGAAGCTTGTCCACATCATCAGTACTTGCCAACTCAAATTGATCCAGTCTAACAGTAATGGCGGAGGCACTGGATGCCTCTCTAATTGCTTCTGACTTAAGACTAGTGTCTATGTCAGCTCTTATCTGAGAGATTTTTGTAGAAAGTAAATATGGTTTCAGAAGGAATCAATTGCCTCCTGCTTATATTTTTGCTATAGATAGATAGATAGATAGATAGATAGATTTATAGCAGTTCAGTGAGAGATGTCAGCAGCTCCTCTTTGTTTATTAGACTTCAGGTCACAGCTCTCACTTTGTCTTGTCCGCCACCAGTTTCCACTCATGGAAATCGCAGCATTGGGTGCTTTACACTGTACCTTATGTTGATCCTCAGTGTCACCCTGACTAGCATTAGGATACCCTACAAGCATTCCAGGATGAGAAATGGAGACCCAAAGAATAAAATCAGGCGAGGGGGGGGGGAATCTGCAATCTACTATTAGGAGTATTTTCTCTGCTGCTGAAACTTAATAGAGAAAAGTTAGGAGTTTTCCTGTTTTGACCTTATCATCTTCCCTAATCTAAACTTATTTAGCTAAGAAAGAGGAAAATGTCTATTTAAAACCCTTTCTGCCATAGAGCGAACAGCAGCAAAGGCTGTTCTATCCCTGTTTGTCTAATAGTGTAAATATGGAAAAATGAAAGTCTACAGCAGAAGTCCATCCCTAAAAGTTTCAGTTGAACCCTCTTCCTATGTTCAAGTTGGATGGAAGAAATTAAGAAGCCACTCATCTATCATGCAAGCATAATTAGGTAGGCAGAGCACATATCATCAGCTTCTTATTCCCATTTGAATTCAAAATATGACAACTATTAGTTGCTCATCAGGGCTAAAAGATATTCCAATCACTTCAAGCAAGTCAACCAACCAGCAAATCAGCTATAGAAGAAAAGGAGAGCCTCCTTACTGTGACTGAGCAAACCTATTTTCTTATCTCAAAGGGAACAGATGTATGCGATCACTGCTTCTTGGACTAACCAATATTGCTTCCCTGACTGCTAATATTCTGAGCTTAATTATCAAAAATCTACAATCTATGTTGAGAGAAAGACCCTATCCCTGTACCTCCTGTAAATAAATATGAGTGTGTATGTATGCATAGGGGAGTGTTTGACAATATAACTGTATGTATGTCTACTTTGAAGGAATTCTCATGAATTTTAGTGGTATGCTATTACTGCAGCATGATTTACTACAGACTTATTTGAATGCTGATAAATTGTGAGAATGATGGAAGAATCCATACTTGATAGGCTGTACTTCTTGGAAATAAAACATATCCTATTCCCAGAGACAACTGAAAGAGCTTCTGTTCATAGGTAGTTTCTGCCAAATGCCTCAATGGGGCTATATCAAACAAACAAACAAACAAAGAGAAACCAGAGTCTGGTTCTCTCTGAATTCAGATCATTTCAAACTTAGCTAGTAACAATTCTGTGGCATTATGCAAGTCGCCCATTGATCTTATCATCTAAATCACTACAGCTCTCTGATTGAAATGATAATCACCTTTCTAGAAATCCTATAGAAGTAGTTGCTTCCTGGAGATAAAACCCACAGGGATGGTATCAGAAAACCTTCATGAAAATCAAAGGACATGTGTGCTGCTATGGGACCTATTTAATAAATTAACACTTGGGGATGAATTATGTTTCATTCATAATAGCGTATTATTTCTGCCACTGAAGCGGGATAGGCATTTGCAGAGTTCAAAGGTAACAGTATGGTAAAATCAAGGAAACAGCAGTATTTGGGGCCAGGAATGACAGCAAATGAGTCCAAGATTGCACTTGTATCAAGAATGACTGCCAGAGCTTACCCTATTTTCTTTGAAGGTCATATAAACCTTCCAGTTACACAAGACATAGAATAAGCTTCTTTACTAACACTGCTAGGAAGAAGACACCTTGAACATTTTAGCACTACAAGAAATGTTCATTACATTTCTTAGCTATATAAATTATAATCCAGGCAAGTGTGAAATGCTGAGTTCTGTCCTCTCCCCATTAAACAGGAAACCTAAGTGGCTCAAGGGTGTGGAGGATTTGTGGTGGCTGCTAGTAATGTTTCAGCGTTGGGTTGTTTTTAAAGGACCAGAGTTTCAAACATAATTAGTCACAGACACTTAATATTCAAATGTGCAAAATTATTCTTCATTGCTGCCATTTTCACTGTACATAACACATTCCACTGCCACTCTCTGAAATAAGACAAGAATTATAATCATTTATTCCCCCCTCTCTTCAAATCAAAACTATCCTAAGAAACATGTGAACTTTTTTTTAAATGTATAAAGTCTAATGGTTCCTTCTTCTTCTTCTTTTTGTACAAACTTCTTTGTAGAAACTTGCCTTCTTTCTACCTCCAGACTGAGGTAGTAAATGCAAAGAGCAATATTTGCTCTTGGTCACTTGAGATCAGTGACACAGTGATATAAAGGTTAAAATTCACTGCTAAAATGCACCCCAGAGGTGTGACTCATACAAAGCCAAGAAACAAAACAGAAGTCACTTTTCAAATTCTCTTCAGTTTTACTCTGCACCTTGTCATTCAGAAACATAAACTATGGGATGTCTACATGGGCCAAATGAAGTGGGTTTCCCCTGCCCATATGGTGACCTGTCTTCATGACACAGAACTTAATCCCCGATTCAAGTGCGGATTTTCTTCACGATGTGAGACCGGTTCTGCATCAAATCTGGTGCATCCAGATATGCATATATGCATGTCTGTTTGGACCTTTTTAAATAATTTCTTTTAGTCTCTTTAAGTTAGTCTGTTCACAGTTGTAGTCTGTTTTAAAATGCTGTGGCATTTAAACTGATTTTATTGTACGGTGCTCTGAGAGCCTTGAATATTTTAATAAAATAATATAGGGTTAGTTGTCTTTTGTTTTTTAAGAAAAATACAACATTATGGAAAATATATCATATTGTGTGGTACCTTTCCTACCTTTAATCCAATTTTAAAAAAAGCATTTCTGTTTTCTTAATAAATAATTCTAACTCCAGACTCTGTAACTTCAAGCTGTTAACTAGTTTTATATCACACTGGAAGACAAACCAGATATAAAGAGAAATGCCTAATCACTATGAGTAACATCTCTTTCTCCTAGCAATGGAATTTTCCCAATGATATTTATTGCAACAATTACATTAGCAAATCAGGTGTGTTTTTACCTTCCAGTGACCAATCACAAGGTCACAGCATATGAAATGCAAAATACAGAGGTGAGGAAAAGCACATTCCATGACAGACATAATCTTTGAAAACATCCCACAATAGACAGATTATGACTCTCTTGAATATAATTCCTTCAGTCTCCCTTTCTATTTTTTCTAATGAGATACTGCCTGATTCTTGATGGGTTTAAATAGCATTAACTATGCCCCAGACAGTCAATAATGCACTGCATTAAATGAAAATTTTGGGAATCCTCATTAATTCACCGAATTCCAATTGAATAGTCACTGATTTTGAATGACTTTGTTACTGGTCACAAAGGCCAGGGGCTGAGGAGATATACTGCACATTGTTTAAGCATCATCTTTATTCAATGTCTCACCTTTTGAAAATGAAAATACCTTATTATTTCAATATAAAAAGATGTGGGCAATCAATATTGAAGTTTTTTGGATTCAGCCTACAATGTGACATTATTATAGCGTGCCTCAGGCAAGGGAAGACAAAACAGGACTGTTAATCCCAATTCATCAAGAGAGAAGAGAAAGGGGGGAATGGAGTATACTTTTATTAATAGGAGCCCTTTCAACCATGAAAACTAATCCTTTTGATGGTTTAAAAAGTCTCTTCACTCTTCTGAACTGAGATACTTAATTCTAAAGAAACCAGCTTTTTTAAAAAATTGTTTTTTATTCTCCAACTGTTCCTGCAAACCAAATAGAGATTGGGAAACATGCTGACCTTTTTTACAAAGGGGAAAACTTTTTTTCTAATTAGAAACACTATGAAATTTGTGGGTGATCATAAGTTGTCAGGCAATTTGAAGGTACATATGCACACATATGAAAAGAGGGGGTTAGAGAGTAAAGATGACCAAATAGGGAATAATTAGGAATGGGTGAAAAAATTGCTGTAGTTTATTTTTGATAAGAATGTACCAAAACTGGT